>CM031858.1:126468164-126518012 GCA_018697195.1 Certhia americana | reverse complement strand
CGCCTCCTGCCCCTTCCCGCCGCCTCCTGCCGCCTCCTGCCCCTTCCTGCACCTCCTGCCCCTTCCTGCCGCTTTCCCGCCGCCTCCTGCCCCTTCCTGCCGTCGGCCCAGGAAGGGGCCGGGTTTATAGACCGTACTGCTTTGAACTCTCAGGGTTTTTGCTTTGGTGTTCCTTTTTAGAGCTTACTCGGTGTTAAAGAGTTTCACGGAATATCCTGAGATGGAGGGAACACACCGGGGTGATGGACGGCCGTCCCCAAGAGTCACACCCTGTGCCTGAGAGCACTGTGCAGCTCTGTCAGGCTGGAACTGTGACCGCCGCCCTGGGAGCCTGTTCCCGTGCCCAACCACCAAGTGATAACCTCTGAGGTTTTCTGATTAGGCAGCTGTCAGAAGTGAAAAATCCTCATTAATCTGCTGTTTGGGAGATTCTGTAAATGCCTTTGTTGTACTAGAAATGCACGCTAGGAGGATCAGTGAAAAAAGTCAGTTGCATCTGTAATTTTAAGATGCCATTTAGTGTAACGTTGATTTGTTCTAAGATAGTGATCCAAATCCAGCTGTACATGGCAGAATACACAGGGAGTTGGAAGACTGCTGGATATCAAAAAATATGTGTGCATTCACAAAGAAGGAGACTCAGAAAAGACACTGAAATAAGAAATTACGTATTTTAACCATTTAAAACATACACTATGGTGAATTTCCCGATCATGAATGCTAGAGAATTAATATTTTAATTATTATGAATTATTAATAATGCATCGAAAATGCATACTTAAATACATAATTTATGAAATTAATAAATGCCATTTAAAATGTATGCAAGTTTTAGTAAGTAGAGGTGTGCTTCTTATAGAACTGCAATTTTTTGTAGTCTGTAAGGTGAAAATATTTATTGAGTACTGCAGGGATTTGGAGAAAATGGAAGAATTTTCTAATGGTTATAAGCTGCTTTGGAGCTGTAGATTCTGTCACTGACCATGCTGCAAAGCTTCTGTGTGGTGAAGGAAACCCACTTTAAGTCACTGAAACAAAAGAACAGTCTGTGCACATGCCTATTTTAGCCAAAGGTTTCTTACATGATGGCATATTATGTAAACTAACTTTTCAGATGAATTTATTTTGTATTTGAGTGAAAATCCTGTTGTTCAGGACTGGCGTGAACCACTGTGTTTTTCAAGTTGGCGCCTGTAAATACATGAGTTTTGTTCACTGCACTGCTGAGCTTTGACCTGTAGCACAAAACTGGTTTGCAACTTAACTGACGAAAAGGAAGAACTTCACAGTTGCAAATTTGAGCACTTACACAACCCCTAGAGTCCATGCTGAGGTTCTTTACAGTTTTCTTCTTTCTGCCCATTTTTCTTTACATCTTTTACAAAGAATAATTGCATTTTTTTGTACAAAAGTCATTGGCTTATGACATCTCCACATCTGATTGAAAAAGAAGCTCCTAAGACAGAATATACCAGATTGATAAATATGTAGAAAAATGAACAGCTGCACTTTTAAAGAGACATGCCACACTGGTGGGAACTTCCATCCTTCCTCTTTCTGTTCCACAGCCCCCTTGCAGAAATGAAAATTATGATACAGCTTCTTTCTGTCATTGCAGTATCCAAAGATTAATGTCATCTTAGGACGTGTTTGAGTACTAGTCTAACAATGAGTGCTCAGGAAAAGAAATGGGAATAAAACTGGTGATTTTATTTCTAGGGCAGTGTTTAATGAGTGAAGTATAAACAAGCTCCAATATACCCAATGACTGATGAGATTTTGGCAAAGCGTACTGGTGATCATTGGTTACCTCTGTCCATTTTCTATATGGATGGTGGAAAAATAGGGCCAGGCTATTCATCTAATATCCATGTCACTGTCATTAATATACCGAAGGTTGAATTCTTTCCTCGTGCTGCCATACCTCTTTCCCTAGGTTGATGTATAAGTCACATTTATTCACCTCTGTGGTTGCCACTGAAGATTTGCATAAAACAAAATGAAACCTGTGAATGAAAATCACCTGAGAAATGAGGATCTGCTGTGCACTATTTTTTATGCTATTTTCTTTAAAAATACCTGCGGATTATTTAATACCTTAATAATTTCTGAAGTACATATTAAACCAACATGTACATGATTCGCCAGTGTTTCTTGAAGTATTTGGTTAATTATCTTCACATAGGAGACATCAAAACCCAAAGTATGCTCTCTTTTCTGAATGATTAAGCCAAGCTTCCCATAACGTTTCACTAGCAAGTAGGTATGACAGACTGCTAACAACAAGGTGAAATCTGCTGTGAAAAAAAAAAAAACAACCAGGAAAAAATGGGAAGAGGAGAAAACAATGACCCCAAAGATGTGCAAAGAAAAGAAAAAGCCAAGACGCAACTCCAAAAAAATATAGGTTATTTTGATGGGGTAAGTTTTATTATAGGATCAATTGTTGGAGCAGGGATCTTCGTATCTCCCACAGGGGTGTTAAAACACTCCTTACTCAATGTCGGCGTTGCACTAACGATCTGGACTGCAGCTGGGCTGGTTTCTCTGATGGGTGCCCTCTGCTATGCGGAGCTGGGAACCGCTCTGCCCTTCTCCGGAGGAGAATACAGCCATATTAAAAGAGGCCTTGGATCCCTACCTGCCTTCATGTTTATCTGGACATCAACGTTTACCAAGCCAGCATCAAATGCTGCTCGAGCCTTGCTATTTGCTGAATATGCCACGCAACCTTTCTATGGCATTTGTCCTGCACCAGATGTGCTGAAGAAGTGCTTGGCCTTGGCCGTTCTCTGGTCCCTGGGGATTTTGAATGGCCTCAGCGTCAAAATGGCTGCGTGGGTGCAGACAGTTTTCACTCTGCTGAAGATGATGGCCTTGTCTGTGATTGCTGTCGGTGGCATAGTTCTCCTTGTTTCCAGGCAAAAGGAGAGTCTGGCCAGGTTTGAGGATATGTTTGGCTCAGAGATCCCCAACGCCTCACAGGTTGCTGAAGCCTTCTTCCAAGGGCTGTACGCGTACGGCGGCTGGTGGTCCCTCAATTACATGGCAGGTATTCTGCTCCTTGTCTTTAGATTTAGTTCTGCAGTTCTCATTCTTGTGTTTCTCAGCTCGTTTGGGGAGAACTTGTCTCTGCTTCAAGACCACAGGGTCCTTCACATTTTACCTGAGTGTTTGTTGGGGCTGGTAGAAGAGGCATTGTTCCTCTCTAGAGAAAATTCCTGCCTTTTGTGCAGAATCAAGCTGACATTTCCAGGGAAGTACAAGAGAAACCTAAATAATAGTTAATTTTAAATCTCATGCATTAAACAGAATTTTTCATACCTTAAAAATTTGCCTTTTGTCTTTCTCAGTGTCCATGTCAGTGCATTTTTAGGAAAGTATTAAGTTATCCATGGCAAACTGTGTGCATAGATAATTTCTATTTAAATATCAGTGCCTTATCCAAGGTTGTGCAGCTGGTTTAAACATGGACAAATTAATTTTGAGTTTTGTTAGAATGTAGTAATTTTATGGCATACATTTTCCTGGGAAAATAGACTTTTGGAGTCTAATAGAAAGTAAAGAGAGGTCTATGGAAGGTGGTATAAATATTTCCATAGAACTTGTACTCAATTTTAACATTCAAAAGATTTCTCAATATCTATTTACTTCCCTATTCTGTATCTGCTGACATGTGGCAGTAATAAATGAGCATTTTTTCATGAAAACTACAGAGATGATGTTCATAATGTTAGTGGTTCACATCACAAGTTAAATTAATAGAGTTTTATAGTATTATCAGATTCATGGAATTACATTGTAAGCAAGTGGATATTGCTGTTATATCTTTAACCACTTGTATCCATTGACCTCTATCATGTAAAATATTAAATAAACTGAATGTGTTAAATGCATACCACAAAGTTCAGTGGTGAAGCTAGTGTGAAAATTAGGTTAATATTTAAAAACATGACTGTTGTCTTTATAATCCAGGTACTCCAGCTTTAAAAGCAGGCTGCAATTAAAAAAAAGTGATATAGATCAGGAAGGTGTGGATTCGAAACCTTAGGGATTCCTTAAAGGCAAGAACTTGTCTTTGTAAGCCTGAGAAAATATAAGACTTATGGTAAAATACTGATTTATTCTGCTCAGTTAGCAGTACTAATGAATGCCATACACTGGGCAGCACAGCTGTTTAGACAAATGTAACCTATGGAATAGTTCTGAACCAAACTCAGTTTCCTATTCTTCAACAATAATTTCATTTCTGTGAGCTTCAGCTGACAGATCAGGTGCCAGCTGGCTGGCAAGACTGCAACAAGCAACGAAATGAAAATAAATTTAAATTGGCAATTGTGGTGATTATCCTCTTCTGAGCTCAAAATTACTAAGTGTATTTCTTACATCTGAAATAAATCCCAAATTCTCTGATAGTATCTCAATTCCACTATTGTGGTCCTTCAGTCTTGTCTCTTTGCACTACAGCCAGCACAGGGATCTTGCTCAAGACTGATGTCCTGAGCAGAAGATACAAATCAAGTGTTAAGGAGGAAACAGATTTTTGTCTCCTAAAAAGAGCTTAAATAAGCTGCATGTTTGACTTTCTTCCCTCTTATCAGTTATTTGCTGGTAATGCCCAGGAAATTGTAAATGCTGAGGGAAGTGGGAAGTGGAAAGGTAACAAGAGGAGGGAGTGAAAGAGATGAAAAAGAACCTTTTTGATTGAGATGAGGGTGATTGAGATTAAGCTTCTGGAAACTAGCTCCATCTTTTGCTGGGACTATGACATGCCAAGAAATGTGTGCCAGTGCCTGAGTTATTCACCTGCAAAATTTGGAACTTTCTTTCTTGTTTGGTAGTAGTTCAAAGCTATCAGGCTTAGCATGAAACAGTTTTCCTCCACCATCTTTGCCCTGGAAAATATAATAATCATCTGAATCCTGATTCCCAGAATCCAGAATCCCAGAAATCTGGGGATGGCCCCCTTTTAAAGCCACTGCATTATTGGTCTTATGTCTATACGTTCAGTCTTTTCTGTTACTTCTTCTGTATTTCTTGACATAAGAGCAGAGAGAAAGGTTTTGAATAAGAATAGGCAAATATGTTCAATAAGTTTCAGATCAAGATTCATGCGGGGACATAAGAATAAATAATGTGACTTAAGGGTTTCATGTTTAAGCTAGTGATTTTCAAGTAAGGCTACTTGAAAATTTCCTACCAAATCACTTTTCTAATGTAAGTCAAATATGTGATTAATCAAATCAAAGGAAAATTATCACTCCTTTTGTCATTTTTGAATCAATCAGCTCTTCATCCAGCCCTCCTTCTAAAATAGTTAAAAAATAGCTAAATAAAAATAAATTGTTTAAAAATCTTTGATATTAACCTATTTGAGAACCACTGTAGGACTTCACAACCAGAGAATTGATCAGCCATGATTATGGATTGGGGCATGACTTTGGTATCAGTGTTGTCAAACTCTTCACCACTGAGAAACAGTTGCAGCTGCTACACTGCTTGCTTCATTTGTTGTTTTAAATTGTATTTTTCAGAGGAGATGAAAAGCCCCAGCAGAAATATTCCCTTAACTGTGATGACTGCTGTTCCCGCAGTAATTGTTTTTTATTTACTAGTGAACATCTCATATCTGACTGTCCTCACACCTAAGGAAATTGTCTCCTCAGGTATGTATTTAACATTTTTTTTTTTAATTAAAATGGGCTGGCCCATTGAAATATCTGTCTGACCTCAATGCCCTGGGTTACTTCTGATCACCTAACTTCCCAGTTATTTCTGCTCACCTAACTTCCCAGTATAGAAATTTGGGTTCATTTTCTTTTAACAGAGAATTCTTCCTAATTTTACCATGTGACACAAGTTGGATGAATGCAGGCAGGTTATTGAAATTGTTGGCTTTTACCTACACTGTCTAAAAAGAAATCAGAAGTGTATTAAAACGTGGAAAATAAGGTGAAAGTCAGCTCCCAAGCAGAGAAATGATCTTTGTTTTCCTGTAGTTTTAATCCTATCTCCTCCTTCTTTCCCTGTCTCATGGAGTCTCAGACTAAACCCATTACTCTTTAGGAGGTGAACAAGTCTAACATGTTCAGAAGTGTAGAAAAGACTATGGATACAAAAATGTAGCCATTTTGGGTGTGTATTATTCATGATAAATATTGTGATTTCTTAGAAGAGTCAATGCAAAATTCCAGTGTATGTAAAGCCTGTCTTTATTCATGGCCAATAAGCTGGCCATGAAAAGTTCCAAAGGCAACTGTATTTCTCCTTGATTGTCCAAACAGCACATTTTAAATCCTGCTGTAATGACACTGAGCTGTCAGACCTTGCCTACAGGCCTGACAAAAACCATACCTCATTTGGATGGCTCAATCATTTTTTTTTTCCTATGAAAAAAGCTCCCTAATATAAATGAGAACAGTGTACCTGTCACTCAGTAACCTCATATAATCGCTCAGCCAGTGTCAGGTTGTCTGCTGGGGGAGATGGATCATTTGCATGCTACAATGAAGGAGGCAGCAAATACCCGACTATCCATGAACAGCAGCTGACAGCTGGCATGACCAGCTAGCTCCATGCATACCATGGGAACTGTGTTTGTCTATGCCAGCTGAGAAGATAAACTTAAAATTATAGCACATTTTCAAACATTGCTTGTTCTTATTCCTTCGCTTTTTTTTTTTTTTTTTTCTTTTGTTTTATGACATGGGGGACACTGTTTTCCCCATCTCTAATAACTTCCTGTGCTGCACAGGACACGGCAAGACCTATGTTCCTCATGGCATTTGGTTATAGACCCACTAAATATTGTCCTCACTACAGTATCAGCTATAGCTAATTTCCAAGCAGTATTGAGTATCTCTTGTTTAGAAACAATCTTCACATTTCCCAGTTCCACCCAAAGCAAAATCTGATTAATAGCCCATTTGTTGACTCATCTCTCAATGTAGATATGCTCATGTTGGCAGTTTCCTGTAACAGCAGATTGTGCCACCACTGTGGTCACACCAGGGACCAAGGAGTTAATTTTCTTTCCTTGCCCAGATGTGTGTGTTTGTGATGCAGGCTGTGAGATGCAGCTCACTCCTGCTGGGGAGTCCACGACACTGGTATTGGCCCCAGCAGGTTTCCCTGGCTTGCTCTGACAAGCAGCACTCCTTCTTGCTGTCATCCTCCCCGGAAATATTTAACTCCTGAATGAAATACACTTAGGATTGGATTAGTGTTTGACTACTGCAATGAAAAAACAGGTATTGCTGGTAAATAATAGTTACTTCTTGTATTTTAAGTTTTGTTCCTGTTGAGTCTGTCAGTTATTCAGAACATGGTATTTGTACTACATTAATTCTTTGCTTTCTTGCAGTTGCTGTGGCAGTCACTTGGGCTGATCGAGTGATCCCCTCTGTTGCCTGGATCATTCCTCTCTCTGTTGCTGTCTCAATATTTGGTGCCCTCAACAGCAGCATGTTCACACTTGGTCGATTAAGCTATGCTGGAAGTCAGTCAGGACATTTACCTCTTTTAATATCCATGCTTAATGTCCATTCCTGTACTCCAGCACCAGCCATGATTTTTTCAACCACCATTGCATCCATTTTTATCATCCCCTCTGACCTTATTATGTTAACAAATTACTTTGGATTTTCTGCCTGGCTTATGATTGGATTGACTTGTGCAAGCCTAATTGTACTTCGATACCGGGAACCTCATCTACACCGACCATACAAAGTAAATGGATTTAAGTTAAAAAATATTTTTACAGATTTTTTTCCTTGAGTCACGGGTAGCACGGAAAAGTTACAAATCAAGTGCAAAATCGAAAAAGTTACAAATCAAGTGCAAAACCATCTCAGTGCTCAGAGTTTTACTCGGAAGTTTTGCTTCACTATAAAAAGAAGAGAAACAAACTCTGGGGTCTCTGCCCCAGAGAACTTGCACTTAAAAACAGGAGATGGTTCTTTGCAGAATGGGGGAGATGTGCAAACAATGTGGAACCATACCAGCATAGAGCAGTAACAAGAACAGCATAGGACCCACTGCCATTCACAGTTAAACTGTGATCTGCTCTCATCTTCCCTAACACAATCACAGGACAGGTTGGATTTGCTCTTACTCCAGCAGCCAGAAATCTGGGTTAAAAGTGTGTGTTTATTGTGAACGCTTCTAGGCACCCAGCCCTGAGTGACTTAGAGGAACCCACAATATCATATGTGAACAAATGGATTTCCAGTACTGCCTGTCTCTTTCTCCTTGACAACAGAAGGAGCCTAAACAAATATTTTTAAAAAGATGCCTCTCTTATAGGCAATTTGAGTCAGATGATTCTTGTTCTGGGTGAATTTATAGCAGCGTGAGAAATGGCAAACATTGTTACTCTAATGAATAAGGCATAAAATCACAGTTGCTTTGTTTGTTTCTTAAACCACTTTTTTTCTTTCTCTTACAGGTGTTTTTACCAGTTCCATTTATGATGGTGGCGATGTCGTTCTTCCTAGTTCTAGCTCCCATAGTCTGGTCTCCAAACCTGCAATATGTTTACGCTTTCCTGTTTATGCTCACAAGTCTTATTATTTATCTGCCTTTTATACATTTTAAATTGCATTTTGCATTTCTTGATAAAATTACTTGCCACTTACAGCTCCTGTTAGAAGTCTGTCCTGCTGATGGATCTGCTGAGGGCAAATGTGAATAATGGCAGATATTTAATCTCAGTACAACTAAAGAGCAAACAGAGGATTTTGTTTAACTGAGACTGTAAACAGTACAATTTAGATGTTAGTGTGATATATAGGTGCACATGTAAACATATACATATGTAGATGTATACAAATATATTGCAAACTTGCACATATATGTATATATAGGCACAGAATTACAGAATCACAGAACCACAGAATGAACTAGATTGGAAAAGACCTTTGAGACCATCAAGTCCTACTTATGACCTAACACCTCCTCATAAACTAAATCATGGTATTAACATAATAAATTAATATGTATGTATGTTTATTTTTGTTTGTATAAATACATAAATGCATATGTATAATAATTTAATAGGTGCAAAGAATCTTTCTTAAACTTGCAAAATCTGTAAAATGCTCTCTCTTGCTCCTGAAAACACAGTTAAAAGTTGCCTAAAGTCTTGCAATAATAGAAATAAGACTCAATCAAAGCACAAATAATTATCAATATTATCATACAATAAGTGAATAAATACATAATGACATCATTATAAAAATACACTTTTTCACTTTGAACTAAATTTCTTGGACTATTCTTCGTTTGCAGTAGCTCATTGATTAGAACTTCTGGTTTTAAAGACTTTATATTTCTTTTCATCTGCTACTTTTTTGGCATTAATTTATTTTTAATAAAAGCCTTTGAAGAATATCATAAATTTGACTGAGATCTTTTTAATTCCCAAGAAAACTGGACATGGTGCATCTTAGCTATTTTAGAACAACATAGCTATTTTAGAACAACATACAAATTCAAGGTGAAATCTTACAATGCATCAAGTAAGACAGTAAGAATTTATCCTTTTCATCATGAAAATAAAAGCTAAAGATATGTAGATTCCTTTACTAAATCATTTACATCTTAGCATTAATTTTGTTTTATTCCTTGCTTTCTTTTTGGTGTTATTGAGAAGTGAGAGCTTTTTTAGGCTTCCTCCCCTCCATTTTTAATTTGTTTATGAAAGCAAGATAAATGAATTCTTTTTTCTTCTGATAATTGGGCCATAAAATATTCACGGAATATTTAATCTTAAAAGCAAATAAACAGTACATAAAAAACATCATGTATGTAAGTGATTATTAATATATGCTTCTGTTTTTGTAATTACAATAGAATTACAAATATAAAGTGATTTTCCAAACGTGGCAAGATCAGCAACACAACCAGTAGATGGCCCCAGCTGAACATCACTCTTACACTGTGATCTCTGGTTTGATGGTTGTTGTATTGATGAAACTGTCTTACAGGGCATTGTATTATAACACAGTAGAATGAAAAAAATCCTGCTACAATACTCGATTCACTGATGTATAAAAATTTTAGAGATTGGAATTATAGGTAATGAATTCTTTATAGCTACCCAAAGTCGAGGGTGGCCATCAATAACACTGGGAATCGCCTGAAGGTTTAAGGGGATTTGACTTTGTACTGGAATGAGCCCCCAGATGAAAACAAATACATGAAGTGGCTTTGCGCAAGGTGATAATGCACACAGAATGAAAATTTTCAGAAAAAATTATACCTTTTAAAATGCTGTATGAAGAAAAGTTTATACAAATGAGGACTGCAGTGTATACAGCTGAGATGGAGACTGGATCCTGCTGAACGCAAAAGAGAAATCAATGTTTAATTTCACTTAATAGTACTATTGGAAAAACATTTCTCTTGCTATTTTAATTAAAAAAATGATGAGACTCATCAACATTGTAGAGGAATTATATTTTAAGAACTGAATTGTAAAAGGAAGAAATGGTTTTTCTGTGACCAAAGCATCCATCAGTGATTTGTAAATGCAGGTGTGGCAGTGCCACAGATTTTCAACTCAACTTTCATGTAATTTATTTAAATCTATATTTTAATATGTAAAAGAAAAGTGGAGGTTATAAGGCAATAAAGTTTATGCAACAATAATACTGTATTGTAAACCAGATGATTGGGAAAAGCAAGCATCAGGGGGAAGTTGCTCAATTGGGTGTGTTATTTCCATGTAATTTCTTGTCAGTGTGTCAACTATCTATTTAATTCCATAATAATTTTGGTACCTACTGATTTCATATGTCAGGGTATGCTAAGATAATTGGAGCATGTATTTGTTAATGACACAGAGTTTAAATATAGAGTTTTAGAGGTACCAAACAATCAGAGAACTCAAAAGTCCCAATGAACTGTAATAAAAAATAAATTGCATGTATGTATCTTTCTGGAATGTGAAGTAGATAGTTTTTATTTTTTAAAAAATCTAGGAAATGGCATATAAAAGTAAGTTGAGAAGATTTAGAATAGGTCAGAATTAAAAATATCCATTCAAACTTAAGCCCCTCTGCAAAGGCACCTTTCAATGGCTTTGCATTATCAGATTATAAACTATTCTGTCTATATACCCTTACCTCATTTATCGGAATGAGTGGATGGTGCCAAATAATTCACTATTATTTTCTCCTCATTTTAACATGTGATCTTGAATTTTCTTTATCACTCTCTGCTCAAATGCTGCTCTTGAGAGACATTGTTGATACTTTACATACTTTTCTATAGTGTTCCTCCGGACAGCACCTAAGCACTTCACAACCAACCACTAATTTCTCTTGACTCTCATGAGCTGTGACAGTGTCATCATCTTTGCTTGCTGAAAGTAAATTAAGCTGATGTGTAGGTTGCACAAGAAATCCATTTTGTGATGTTCCCTGAGATCCTTCAATTTACATCAAATGCCTGGATGGAGAATCATTGATGGTGATTCAAGTCCCAGTACTGTTGTTTTTTTATCTTAGGAACAGGGCAAAGAGCCAGGGAGTTGGTGAACACACATCTTGTATGGCTATTCAGACACTATATACGGATTTCTATTTCCATTCATTCCAGCTTTTAGATGGAAAAAAAGGAAGTATGACCAAAACTGGCCACTAACTTTGGATGCCTAAGATGAGGTACCCTGGAGCTAATTTTTCATAGTAATTGGTAAGTTCAGACTGCCTATAGTCCCCTGGAATTAAGTTCCAAGAATACTACAAAAAGGAAAATATGACAAATTATCCCAGTCACTTTGTTTTAGATGAATAGCTGGTATCCTTTAGCTCAACTTCTGACTAACTTTGAGTAACTACAATTCCTTTAAGACCTACAGTCTAATAAATGTTAAATTACAACTATGAGATTTTAAAATTCCACAATCAAATGGGAGGATTTAAAATTTGGTACAGAAAATGAGGAAAACAGAATTAATTGCAATTTTGAAAAATTATGATTAAAATTATTCCAGTATGGCCATGGAATTTTATAGAAAAAAAGCAATGTGTATTCTTCTGGGCAATACTCAAATTCATTAATTCAGCAACTGTTCTGTAGGTGCTACATCATTCACTACATCAAATTCCTCTACTACAGCAAATGAGGGATTGGCTGCCTCATGTTTAGCATCTTCTTCAATACAAATGTTGACTTATTCCCAGATCCGAGAGAGACAGATTTTCTGAAAAAGAATGCTCTTATTAAATGACCCCTGTTGGAAAGGGACTCACACAGCTGAGCCGAATTAGCATTATAGAAGCAATCCCAGATATGGTATTGCCTGTCCCCTGAATATAAGTCACTGACATTCTCTTAATGCAGACTTTCTCTTGCCTGAATGCTTTAGAATGCTAAATCACAAAGAAGCAAATACACTATTAAATTTATAAAGATTTCTTATTGTTGCTGGCTCATTCCACATCTCCAAGCAGTAAGCATTAAGGAATAGAATTCAAATTTATAACTCGTGTTAGCTACTCTGGCCAAGAGCAGTTCAATATTTTAACATTATAGCTTGTTTCAGTTGGTCTCAGCTGCTTTCCTACTTGAATATATCTCAGAAAATGCTATATGGAATTGCGACTGTTTTATTACTACGCTATATCAGATATTTATTTAAATTTTTAATTTTTTTTTAATCTTTGACTTCATAATTCTTTTGTGCTTATGCATACTTGCATATTTCAGAACTTCAACCTTACAACAAGTAAAGACAGAATGTGGATATTTTTTTTAATCAATACTGTACTGACTGGTCCATTTTGGCATGTAATCTCCTTATCTGTTTTTCTAAGTTTCTAACACAATATTTGTATGAATGTCTGCATTAACTCTTTTTTTGTCCTTTATCTCCTTAAAAAGACAGTAAAATAAAAAAAAATATTATCAGTATTATTTTAAAATTCAATTTAATTTGAAATTAAATTAGTTTCACGTGTGCTGACTGCTTTGCAAAATACCCAATCGCTCTGAGGCAAACACAAGCAATTGTACAGAAGAAAGAAAAACCCCAGCAATTATTTACTTCCCTTTTCATAGTTATTGTTAACTGTGATTCCAATAAAAAGATTATCAGTTAATAATGATCAGCCGTACATGGTTTTTTGTGCTCTGATGTGGTGATAACTTGGTTGGAACCTGTGGGTTAACAGGGGAGGATGTACGAGGAGCAGCCTGTAGCTGTTAGGCCATGAGTTGTTCAGACCTCCTGACTTCTGCTCTCATGTTTGATACATGTACTGTGGATATTGCTAAGATTCCCTACATCTCAGTTTCCACATATGCCAAACCAGAAACAACTGTGTTTTAACAACTAACAAGTCAAAGAGTGTTCACGTGTGACCTTCTCCTCTGTATCACAGTTAGAACTTACTCTTGTCATTGTCCTCTATGACTTATTTCAAATGATGGGGGATCCTGGGCATTCCCAGTTCTCACAGGCTTGATTTGGAGGGGTAAGAGCTCTATCTGCTTCAGGAACTTTGAAGCTGTTTCTATTTTTGCTTTTGAACAGGGAATGAAACATTTTTAAATTAGCAGGTTTGGATAAGCTGTATCCTACAGGTTTAAAGGCACTTGGAGTTTAAGGTTGAGGAGTTGGAGGTTGAGGAGTTGGACTGTTAATATTGATTTTCAGTAACTCTTGCTACACAGGGGAAATTTCAGGGGTACGAAGGAAAGGTAACGTGCCAATATTTAAATAGAATAGAATAAAAGAAATGAGCCAGGAAATTATAGACTTGTCAGTGTCACATAATTCCTTGGAAAAAGTAATGAAACAGATAATAAGAAACTGAATTAATAACGAATTAAAAGCAAGTAGCAGAATTAATGCCAGTTCAATAGTATTTATGGAAAATAATCCTATCAAACCAGTTCCACATTATACTTTCTGTAATATAGGTTGGGATAAAAGTTGAAGAAAATGTGATTTTGAGGTGCACCAAAGCTGCAGACTTAACAAAGTAGTTACACCACTACAAATCAATCTGTTTTGTTTGTCAAATTTAAAAGCAACTGGGGTTTTTCATGGTCTTGCAAAGCAACTTAAATGAGCCCTGTTAGCAAGCTTTCTTGCATAATATTGGCTAGGGGTTTTCTCCTTCTCTTGACAACAGAAAAAGCTATTGTTCCTGGCAGCAAGAGATAAATGTCTTTAGGCTGAGACTTCCCTATGACCCGGTATCCAGTGGGTCTTTAGTGTGAGGGTGGTGAGGCACTGGAGCAGGCTGCCCAGAGTTGTGGATGCCCTGTTGTAGGCCAGCTTGGATGGGCCCCTTGGTCTAGTGAAAGGGGTCCCTGCTCACAGCAGAGGGGTTAAAATCAAATGATCTTTAAAGGTTCTCACCAACCCGAACCATTCCACGATCCTCTAATTGGGAAGTTCTAGGCTGCAAGTGGGACTTTCTGTAGTAGAGTCCCACGAGGACAGGGTGTGGCCAAGCCTGGAACTTTGGAGAGGGACTGTTGCTGAGCAACCTCAAAGCCTTTCTGTAAACATTCCACTGCAGTTGGCACATAGGGTCCCTCTCTTTTACTCTGCCTGCATGGGTATGTCCTGTCATTATTATTAAAGTGCTAGTTTATATAAAGTGTTGCCCTTTGTACTTTGCAGCCAAGCTCTTGAACCTGAGCTTTTTTTGGCAAGAGGTTCTTGTGCTTGTTTAAGAATTCAGGCTGTTTAAGACTTTGTTCAGAAGGTTGTGTTTGGCAGGTGTTTCATGTGTAAAGAATTTGGGCACAGCTAATGTTTAAATTGGCTACTGGTGGTCTCATTTTGGGATTGCCTGTTGCAGAGAGATCACCACACCTGAGTCTCTATCACGTGTGGGCTGGTTCTTGTGCTCCAAAACAATCACTTTATGTTGTGACTTTCAGTAGATTAACTTTTCCTCTAAATCAGTTTTCTTGGCATCAGAAGCACCTTCATGTTTAATTTACTTTTCTTTCATGCTTAAAACTAATTTTCTAATGCCAGGTTGAGTTAAGACAGGGTGGAAAGTTGGATACAAAGTGAAGCAGTCCTAGTGTTTCTGTCTGTGTGTCTGTAACTTAATTCTCTTTGTGAAGCCCACACTGACATTATTTTCTGAAAAGTTTGTAAAGTGTAACAGCAATAAGATATATAGTCATAGAAAATCAGTGTACAAGAAAATCAGTTACAAGAAGACAAGCAATTTAAGAGTTGAAGTTGATGGTCCTTGTGGCTTCCTTCCAACATGCACTGTGAGTCTGTTTTCTGAGGAAGGCTGTGAACTAAAAATGACAATATTATCATGCACAGCAACCTAAGTGTGAAGACAAACTTCCATATTTTCTTTCTGTTACCTTAATAACATCTTCAGAATTAATTTTTTATTGCTAAATTAGATTTTTTTTTAATTGTGTTTAGCAAGAGAGGAAAATAAACCTGAAAATGGACTATGTTTGCAAATGCTTTACCACTTGTTAAATCTCTCTGTAAAAAAAGTAAATTTTATGGCCTAATTTTTAAGTAATGTTGAAAAACTTGGATGGAGGTCAATGACTTGCTTTGTGCACACTATATTGAAATGTCGTACTGGTTATGTGTGCTGGTTTCAATGAGGTTTTTTGTACCTGCCAGTCTTTGCTCTTACATATCAACTTTGTATCTTAATACTTCAGAAGCAGTCTTGCAAAAAAAGTGGATAATGGGGAGAAGGTTTGCAGGGTATTTCATATAGAGGAATTATTTAGTTGTTTTTTTAACTTAGCTCAATAAACTTCTTCCAAACCACAGTTTAGCCTAGAAAACTATTTTTGCTCTCCTGTTATAGTTTAAGACCTTACTGTAATGTCACATCTATACTTTAAGGGTAGAGGAAATGTCTTCTTCAGAGGAAACTCAAAAATAGCAGTGAAATGCTGCAATACATGCCATAAACTATGCTTTCTGAATTGCCTTATGACTTTTGAATGGCCTCTGCTTATGAACAGCTTTTTTCAGGGCTTGAGTTTTCACTTCAAATCTTACTAAAAACTGATGCGTATCTGTGTTTGTTTTTTTTGCCAGCCTCGCCTGTGAGCTCAAGCAGTCCTCTGTTGTGAGAGGAACAGATTTTAAATTATATTCAGCAGCCATATTCCCTCTTAGTTTTCCTCTATTAAGTTAACCTGCTATCCTTTTAAATGGCAGATGCTTTGTTTTTTGAACATCTTCATAGCCTGCTTTGATAGGCCTTTTTTTGTTTAGATCTGAATTCCTTTATGTTTTCTTTGATTTGTTTGTTTGCTAGTTTTTAATGAAAACAGAATTTTCCATAGTACTTTGTTTAGCATCTTCCAGATGCCAGGATGGGTTTTTTTGTCTGCTAGGAATTGCTTTGTTCTAGGTTCTACTACACTCTTGGATTATTTACCTTGGATTAATTGATGCACTCTTTTTTTGCATCTGGTGAAGTGTTTAACCATGTACTAAACCCTATTTTAGAGCAGAAATACTTGTTACTAATCCTGGGTACCTGAGAAATGCTCCCATTCTCTCCTCCTGTGCCTAATTTAATCTTTTGTGTATATGGAGTGCCTTGATAATGTTACTATATAAGAACCAACTATGCCCACAGGTTTTTTTGCATATTTCTGACTGATCTTTCTTGTTTCTCTTAATTAGGAAAGCCTCAATATGGGAAGAACTAACAATGAAAAACCTGATGATCCAGGTAGCATTGTAGGCTATTTCTGCTTCAAATTTTCTTGACTATGCTCTAGCCAAAAGCCTTGTCTTTAACAGCTGAGATGGGCTGAACTGCTAGTTTTTCATCTGTTAAAGAATTTATGTTGCTATTGCCATTACAAGCTGTAAGGTCTAGGGCTGTACTGTAGTGAGCTCAGAACAGGTATTCAGAGGAAAACAAAAATCCCTGTTTTTCCAAAATGCTTGCAAGATAAAAAGTTCTGGACAGGTGTGAATATGTCATGTAGTGTGTCTTGAATACATCACATTTGCAACAGTACTTACACAACTTAACATTGTGTTGATGTGCAGTGGTTTCACCAGAAAGAAATGAAGGAAAGGAAGGCGATGGTCTGCGTCGCTCCTTCCGGCAGAGGAAAGCTGTTGAGCGCTATGAATCTCCATTGGAAAGTAGGTGTGCTGGGATGACCCTGGCTGGACACCTGTGCTCACCAAGCTGCTCTGTCACTCTCACTTGTCAGCTGAACTAGGGAGATAAATAAGATGGAAGACAGCTTGTAGGTTAAGGCAGTTCACCAAAGCAAAAGAAAAAGGTTGTGCACAAACAAAAACCAACCAACCAAAAAAAAACAAAAACAAAAAACAAAAACACCCACAAAAAATACAAACAAACAAACAAATAAAAAAAAAGAAAGTTTTATTTTCTACTTCCCATCAGCAAGTGATGTCTGGCTGCTTCCCAGGAAGCAGTCAGCCTGTGTAGTGATTGCTCCAGAATGCAAATAACATAAATGCCCCACCTTCCTCCTAATTTTCGAAATTTTTATAGCTGATGTCATGTGGTATAGAAAATCCCTTTGGTTAAGGGTTTTTTGGGTGAGCTGTCCCAGCTGTGTCCCCTCACAGGATCTTGCCAGCCTACTGCTTGGGAGTGGAATGTTGGGGAGACAGAGCTGATGCTGTGCCAGCACTGCTCAGCAGTAGCCAAAACACTGGTGTGTTACCAACACCTTCCCAGCTACCAACGCACAGCACAGCACAGTGAGGGCTGCTGTGGGGAAAATGAATTCCATCCCTGTTAGACCCAGTACAGTATATTATACAATACTATATATTATACAGGTTCTCTTGAGAGCTAATTTTTTGCATGGAGTGGTTGTTGTTTTGTGGGGGTTGTTGGTTTAGGGATTTTTGAAATGAAAATACATGCACACAACTTCTCTTTATAGTTCTAACTTCATTCTGCCAGTAAATTTTTTTGAACGCACGGATCAGTAAATGTCCTGTACACATTCTATTTTTTTTTCTTGCCATTTGGTATCCTTATTGTTACTTTTCATTTAAAAAAAATCTATCTACCCTTGAAAGAACAGCAATTAAAGAGACTTAATAATCTTACTCTTGTGGTTTTCATTTTTTCTTAAAAATCAGGTATATGTCTTTTTACTTCTATTGTGCACTGATTAAACCACCCAACATCCCCTCCTTGAAACTTTTCCTGAACTTAGAGATGGATCATACCTGTCCCATTTTGTGCCTCTGACTATCCTGGTTTGTCTCAAACTTGTTTGTAACAAATTCTAAATCCTTTGCTTTCAACAGATCTGAGAAAACGTAACTACAGCTGGTCCAACCGTACTTCACCTGTCAAAGAGAGAGATACAGGCAAGAAACCTAAAAGGTTGGTGTATGGTTTATGATAGTTCCCCTTTTTAAGAGTGCTGTTGGTCATATGACTGAACAATGCTTTCAAGGTTTTTTGGACTGGTGGTAATTAGAGATTAATATAATTGCAGATCATTACTGTTGAAGTCTGAGGGTATAAGGAAAACAAACACTGCAGGGGAGGCCCTCCTTTTTACTAGCCATTAGGTTTTATTTGAAAATACTGAATTTTTTGTCACTGATAAGGTGATGATGAGGGTTGTGACTGAGGTTGTGTAACTGAAATTAATTTTTCTGGAATGGCAGCCATAATGTCCCTCTGAAAATCTTAGACTTGAAGGGTGTACAAATTAAGATTTAAGACTTAATCTTGAAGGGTACAATTTATTAAAACTGAAGACAGCTTAGAGGGAGAGCCTGTATGAAAGTTTCAATGGATTTTTTTATTCAGTCACTCAAGAGAGTTCGTGTTTCTTTATGAAACTATCCTTAAACAAGAAAAATGCCTAATGAAAATCTAAATTATAAGTTGCAATATTCATATTGGTAAGTGCTAAGAGTTGTTAAAATAATTAACTCAGTTTAAAGTTCTTTATTTACTCATGGCCATTAAACCTAAAACGGTAGGAATGGATAACTATATAGGAAGTGTATACTCATTTATAAGGTCTTTTGGATTCACTTGCTATCATTAGAAAATCAAAAAACATCCAACTGCATCATAAATTAGAAAGCACTTTTTTCTTCCTTCCTAATTCAAATTAGGTCTCCTTCGGCCAACTCTCAGAAACATGTCATAAAGGCAGCTCCAAACGATCACACAAAAACAGAAGCAACTCGGAGAGCCAACTTAAATGAAGTTCATAAGGATCACATGAAAATTGGAACAAGTCTGGCTGGTGTGGAGCAAATGCAAATAGATGGTTCAGTAAGTATTTTTGCTTCATCATGTCAGTGAGACATTTGCAGTATTTATGAAAGCTTCCAGTAATGGGCCATCTACAGCTCCCTTGACTTACAGTTTTCTCTCAAGGAATTTACAAACTGCCACTAACATTTTCTTTGCGCTGACATCTAATTTGTGATAGAACCTTACAGAGGTTGCAGCTTTCTTTAACATGTGTTCTGTTGACTTCATCTTTAGGCACAATTTCATGGTGTGGGTGGTCTATCTGACCACATTTCAGCTTTAAAAGAGATGGTCATTTTGCCATTGCTTTATCCTGATGTCTTTGAGATATTGAAATTTAAACCTCCAAGGTAAGTGACACCATTTAAAACTCTAAGTTCTTAACTCAGTTATTTTCAGGAGAATATTTAACTGAGGCATCAACGTGTTTCCATATTTCAAAATTTTCAGCAGTGTTTATGGTTCTTTTTTACACTAACAAAAAGTAATTTTTAAAAATAGGATAGAATACAGCATATATGTAGGTTCAGAGATTTACTTTGTGGGAAGACTATCCTTTAAAAGTGTCTTGCCCTTAAAATGTGGAGTTGGAGATTTTTTCTTTGGAGTCCTGCATGCAAGTGGACTTGATTAGTTTGTGCTCAGGAAGGAATTATCTGCTGCTAGTCAACTCTAGTTTGTTTTGTGGAAGTCCAGTTCTGTCTTACAGCAACCCTTTTTTTTCTCAATTGTTTTCAGATATTAGTTTTACAATTGATGGGACTTGCAACTAGAACTTTACAGTGTTTTTTATGCTTGGGCTAAAATAAGCATCTGTCCCTTCTCACACAGCTAAGTGAGTTCTGTGTTATGAAATGACATTAGAGATTCATTAGCTTTACAAATTCTTGGTCATGGTATATTGAAATAGGACTTTAAACTCTTTGCTTCCAGTGAATTTAAAGGTATTACAAACATTGAAAAGAAAATATGTGTTTTAATTCTTTATTCATTGAATTTCTTTTCGATGCACCAAGTGCAAGCAAGTGCATTGGTTCTTCTAGTTGATGGAAATACAGAAATGCAGAATACCTTCCCCTTTTTAGACTATTTTCTCTTCCTTAATCACCAGCAAAGGAAGACCAAATCCAGTAACTTAAAGCTTTTTAAGGGAGAATGAAATGCTTTACTCTCAAATCTTGACTTTTGTGAAAACAAGAATGAATACGCAGTTTATAACTGAAAAATGAACTGATGATTCTTAAGTTAACCCAATCCCAGATTCTGCATTGGAAGTTTGCTCTTGTTTTGCTCACTCTACTGTAACCATCGCTGTTGGTTTGTCAGAACTGGGATGCCACTATCTTTTATCAAGATTTTGTATATCTGCATTATTCTCTTTTTTTATTTTGTTTGCTGCCTTGCAGAATTGTGTAGCAACATTTTGACTTTTCTCACACTTCATCTGTTACTACCTTATCCATGAAGTGTAGAGCTTAGGAGAGCAGAGTTGTGTGTTTTAGGGATTGGGGTTTAATAGATACTTTTTCGTGATTTTTTTTTTTTTTTTTTTTTGTGTGAATTAAAAAAAAATTCTTTCTTTTAAATTTTAGAGGCTGTTTATTCTATGGTCCACCAGGGACTGGAAAGACCCTGGTTGCTCGTGCACTTGCTAATGAATGTAGCAGAGGTGACAGGAATGTAACCTTTTTTATGAGAAGCGCTGCTGACTGCATGAGTAAATGGGTAGGAGAATCTGAACGACAGCTTCGTTTAGTATTTGAGCAGGTAAGGTTGAAACATGCCATGTGTTCTGTTGGAATTGTAACTAAATTTTTGTGGTCAAGAACTCACTCTTTTTCATGGTTTGTAATCTCCTTCCACTGAAATGGGATTATCAGTGTTCCCTTTTTCAGTGGAGTCTCTTGAGATATATTGAAAAGATTAGTGAAGCAAACAAGAAAATCACCACCACCTTCAAAAAACCCTCCACCACACACACAACTCAGTCACAAAAAAGGTCTCAAGAAGCAAGAGATGGTAGCTTTAGGTAAGAGGGAAAGAGATGCAGGTGAAAACATGTTAATTTAAACTAAATGGAAGGCTGCTTCCAGAAACTTTCAGTCCTGACTGTTCTCATAGTTGCCAAATAGCAGTAAAAACTACTGGTATGATTTGGTTCCTATCAGCTGGTCTCGGTGGGTTGACAGGCTGCTGTTTTCTGTTGACAGGCTGCTCTTTCACATCAGGTTAATTAGTAGAGATCCCTGATGCTCGTCTGAAAAATCTAGTTCTGGTGCCTTTCCAACCACAATGTCTTTCATGCATTTTCTCTTTCAAGTAGTCCTGTTTTCCTGATGTCAATGTTCCTGTATTTTCTTTGTAGGCCTACCAGATGCGACCTTCAATTATTTTCTTTGATGAGATCGATGCTCTTGCTCCTGTACGGTCCAGCAAACAAGACCAGGTTCATAGGTATGACATGTTATGCATCTATGTAGAAGGTGCTTGATCTTTACGAAAAGAAGACCACAATCTATTTATCTTGATGTGCCACCTTCATTTAACCTGAAAACTAGTAATTCAGTGCTAGTGAATTTTAGATTAATTTTAAACAATGATTGGAAACAATTCACTAAACTTGGTATCACTACAAGATCTCTTCCCTAATCTATATTTTGCTATGTCTTCAAATAATTCTTTCACTGATCAGTATCTTGAAAATAAAAACTTGTCCTTTTTGAAGGATCAGTGGGGAAGGTTATGTGGGACTGAAGAAAATTTACTAAACCAGCAAATGAAAATTATATTTTTCTATTAGCTCTGTTGTGGGGACACTTCTGACACTTATGGATGGCTTAGCCAGCAGAGGAGAGGTTGTGGTAATAGGAGCCACCAACAGACTGGATTCTATAGATCCTGCTTTACGAAGACCTGGGCGTTTTGAACGAGAGTTCCGCTTCAACTTACCAAACAAAGAGGTCAGAACTTCAAATCAACCTTACGTGGCAAAGTCCATCTTTATAACAAACCCCTGTAACAAGGCAGCATCATGGAACAGTGCAAGTCTCCATCTGTAGTGTACAGCTTGGACACAAGAGGAATCTCTATAGACATTCCATTGTACTGTGAAGGGCAAACCTGGCACTGAATATACATAGGAATAAGATGATGTCAACAAGTAGTTTTTTCTCGCTTGGATAAAGGTGTGAAGTACACTGCCCAGGTGCAGCACTTCGAGTTCAATGGCAACAACTAAGCAGGGAAGAAATTTGTTTTACAGCAGCCAAAAATATTGGGATGGGATGGTTGGGAGAGAGATGGTGTGCAAAACTATAACCCTGCTTTTGTGTTTTTTCTCTGGCTATCACTGATATTCTTGGCACTTTTTGGAGCAAAAATAAAAGGCTAATTGGATCGAAAGCTAGTAAAGGTTCATGAGACAGTGCATTCAGTGCAAACATTTGTATCCAGTATTAATCTGCTCTCAGGAACAAGAGATAAGGTGCCATGAAACAGATCCAATACACAATTCCCTGTGGTGAAAGAATTCTAAAAGTGTGCCATAATTAATCTGTGTACCAGGAGATATTTCACTGAAAGTCCTGCTAGGATCAGGGATGAGAATGGGCAATGTTTGACATTTTCTGGATGAGTGACAATTGTTTGAGTTATAGTTTTTGTTCTTGGTAGCAATAGTAGCAATTTTAAATGGACTACGACTGTTTTCTTTGAATGAACTGGCAGAAAAGCAAATTTGATGAACTACTGAAACCATCACTGTGAAATTTTGCTAAATTTGAGACTATTTTCTTTGACGCCAAATGTCCATTTGCAGATGAGACTTTTACTACAATTTGTTCTTCAAAATCATTAGGTCTCACATTTATAAAACTCACTTTTTATGGAAGATGCACCTGCCTTTTATTTAAGTGCATCTCCTACAAGAGTTTGATGTAAGAATTCAAGAATTAAGATTAAATTTCCTGCTTGAAGGGACAGTGAGTGTATTAACAACAACAATAACATCTGTATTAACAGATGTTTCAAAAACTTAGAAGTTTAGCAGAAAAGAAAAGTATTTGTACTAGTGTGAGAGGTTTTGGGGTTTTGTGTTTGGTTGTTTTTTTAAGAGACAACTTTAGGCAAACTAAAGTGCAACCATTTTGTTTTTAGGCAAGATTAGAAATTTTCAAAATTCACACACGAGACTGGACCCTGAAGCCATCGGACAACTTACTTAAAGACCTGGCTGAGAAATGTGTTGGTGAGTTTGAAAGCAGTGTGGGTCCTTTTTCCCTGAGCAGCATTCAACCCCTCTGACCCCATCCTGTAGTGCTGCATAGGGCTGTGACTGAAGTGCAGGAGCTGGCACCTGGCTTTGTTGAACCTCATGTCCATTGATCCAGCCTGTCCAGATCCCCCTGCAGAGCCTTCCAGCTCTCCAGAAGACCAACACTCCTGCCCAATGTAGTGTTGTCCATGATCTTACTAAGCATGCACTCAATGTCTTGGACTGGACTCAGTACTGAGCCTTGGGGAACACCACTGGTGAACCTTCTGCCAACTGGATGTAGCATCATTCACCAACACTCTTGTGCTGGCCATCCAGACATTTTTTAACCTATATAACACTTATATGTTTTCATGTAACATTTGGTTCTTTTTTTACTTGTCAGGATTCTGTGGGGCTGATATTAAAGCCTTATGTGTTGAAGCTGGGCTCTGTGCTTTGCGCCGCCGCTATCCACAGATACATGAGAGTGACAAAAGACTGAAGATAGATGCTAAATCAATTAAAGTAACAGCAAAGGATTTTGCCATGGCCATGCAGAAGATTGTTCCAGCATCACAGAGATCTGGGCCTTCACCTGGGAGAGCACTACCACCTATTTCAAAGCCTCTGTTAGAAAACACTCTGGAAAGAATTTTACAAGCCTTGCAGAGAGCATTTCCCCATGCAAAGCTTGCACTGAAGAAGAACAAAGGTATTACAATAACATCTAATTGTTTAAAATCCTTCAAAAGCAAAAATTTCTGATTTCTGCAACCAACATGCACAAACTTCTCAGCCATAATGACAGTGCGATTTTATATACTGTGTGTGCAGAATGGAAGCTGTGTGGGAGAACTGTGGGTTCTCTACTGGAGCCCCCTGTTACTGATAGTCACTTCTTTCCAAACTGTAGAATCATAGAATGATTTGCATTGGAAGAAACATTAAAGGTGATCTAGTTCCAACCCCACTGCCTTGGACAGGGACACCTTCTACTAGATCAGGTTGCTCAGAGCTCCATCCAGCCTGGCTTTGAACACTTCCAAGAACTGGGGATCTATGGCTTCTCTTGGCAAACTGTTTCAATGCTTCACCACTGTCACACTAAAGAATTTTTTCCTAATATCCAATCTAAGCTAACTCTCTTTTAGTCTGAACCCATTCCCCCTATTCCTCACACTACATGCTCTTGTAAGCAATCCCTATCCATCTTTCCTGTAGGTTTTCTTCAGGTACTGGAAAGCCAGAAGTAGGTCTTTTCCTGAAAGAAAAAGACCCTTTGAAGCCTTGTCTTTTCCACAATAAACAAACCTAGTTTTCCCAGCCCTTCCTCATAGGAGAGGTGCTCCATCCCTCTCATCATCTTGGTGGTTCTCCTCTGGATTTGCTACAACAGGTTGATGTCCTTTCTGTGCTGGGACCCCAGAGCTGATGCAGCACTGCAGTGGGGTCTCACCAGAGCAGAGCAGAGGGGCAGAATCCCCTCCCTTGCCTTTCTGGTGATGCTGCTTTGGATGCAGCCCCAGTCACACTTGGCTTTCTGGGCTGTGAGTGCCCATGCTGGGTCATGTCCAGCCTCTCATCCATCAGCACCCCTAAATCCTTCTTGGCAGAGCTGCTCTCCATCTGTTCATCCCTGGCTTTTGTTGATACTGGGGATTGCCCTGACTCAGGTGCAGCACCTTGAACTTGGACCCATTGAACCTCCTGAGATTCCCATTGTCCCAGTTCTTGATATTGTCCAGGTCCCTCTGGATGGCATCCCATCCTTCAGGCGTGTCAACTGGACTGCTCAGCTTGGTTTCACCAGCTCACCACCTCATTTACTGAGGTTACACTCAATTCCTTCACCTATGTTATTAATGAAGATATTAAATAGCACAAGTCCAGTAGGCACCCCTGAGAGATGTCACTTGTCACTGATGTCAGCTGGAACTCTGAGCAATTAATCGCTACCCTCTGGATGTGACCATCCAACCACTTTCTTTTCCATCTAACAGTCCACTCATCACATCTATCTGTCTCAAATTTAAAAAGAAGGACACTGTGGGGGACCATGTCAAAAACTTTACAGAAGTCCAGATAAACAACGTCTACTCTTCCTTTGTCCACTGATGTAGTCAGTAATTATTACTAATATAGTAAATAAATGCTTAAATGAGGGGAAAAGGGTTTTTCTGGTATCTAGGAACTACAGAAGTTGTTCCTGATCATCTTTATTCTAAGGAATAAACCTCCCAAGTATTTGTCAATAAAGAGATAATACCTTATGCAAATCATAGGACATAGGACAATTTTGTATAGACTGGTGCAATCTCCTTAGATCTGTGGTAGGGTGTACTCTTCAGATAACAGCTTTCAAATAACAAAATTCAACAGAAATTGTTTCCATCACTGAATTCAAAAGTGCATTAAAGTAAGAGTGAGATATGAACTATTCAGTAAAGATAACAAATTTCTCTTGTCTTTAAATCCTGTTTTAAATAGGGAATTTAATCTATTTTAAATAGGGAATGATGGGATTGACAGTGATGATGACTCACCATCAATCTCTGGAAAGAAGCCTGACAGCAAAAAGGCAGAATTCCGCACTTTTAGCAGGTACATGTTTGTCCTCTTTGTGATGACGTTTTTGAGATGGCTGCATCTGTAAAATGTTATGTAAATGTGTGAGGGCTGGTAGATGAAAGCGTTAAGAGTGCATGTGGGGGTGATCAGTATTTGCAAGAATTCAGCTTGTGAGGATCCATCTGGGTACTAGATCTAACTGTTCTGACTACACTGTCCTAGCTCATCAAACTGATCATCCCAGCCTCCTTTTACTAAGTCAAACTAGTTAACATGATTTTAAAACATGATTATTTAATCCATAGCATTCCTTCAAAGACTCAAGACCCAAACAATGCTCTTTCTGTCCTTCGAGCTTAAAAAACCTCTGTGGATTTATGTAGCCATCTTTTACCCTTCTACTTTCCAAGATGGTTGAACCAGTAGCAAATTATGTATCAGAAACAAAATCAAGAAGTGGTTTGTTAGATCACTGTGAGAAAAATTTAAATGATGTCTGCATTTTTTACCCTTACCTTACTGATTTTTTTGTTATCTTTTGACATTTTAATTGTGGAAGTCACGTAGTCCAATAGTTTTAAAAATAGATTATTGTCAGATATTCTTCTCCTTTCCTATGGCTGTGCTGCTCAGAAAATATGAATTGAAAATATGAAGGTCTCTAGGATCTTTGACTTCAGCAATTAAAGGTACAATAGTAATATGGTGGGAAAATGCATAAACCTCTTCACAAGTGTATTTCATGCAAGTAAAGCAAGATGACTAGGAAATTAATACACAAGTCAAAGATGAAACCACTAGAATTACTGAATAAAATTTAATATAAAACTTTTACATATTTAGTGTAGTGATGTAATTTAAGCAACTGTGTTCTTCATGAGATACAACTCATGTGTCTTGGTATCCACATTACTTTTTTTTTTTCTAGAAATGTGGTTCTGCTCCTTTCTTCCCATCTCCAGGAACTGTGGCCAAATTTTAGCTAAATTTGACAGGTGTAGAGATCTTACTTAAGACAAGCTGGAAATGGTTGCATATGGTCAGTGAGGAGACCCAGACTCATTTGTGCTGTGAGAGTTGTTATTTTGCCCTGTATCAGGTTACTGACCAGCAATTTTGTGTGTATTTGCCTGGACATTCTCCCTGTGGGATTTAAGAACTGTTACTTAAACCAGCCAAAGGAACAGCAGACATGCTGGGGACTGGCAGGATTTTTTAGCAGAGGAGTGATACCAGTTTTTGAGAAAATAGACTTTGATAAATATACTGGTCTTCTTGGTCACAGAATCACAGACCAGCTTATTATTTAGCAGAACATGGAGCATATACACACAATAATAAAAAAACTATGCGAAAAATATTTGACATATATGTGCCTCTTCATCACTCTTTCTTAAACTTGTTTTCTTCTAATTGTTGTAGAAATCCTTCTTACCAGCCAACATCTTTCAGGCCACGGTTCTTAATAGTTGAAGAGCCAGGATGTGGGCAGGCTTTTGACTTGGCACCTGCCGTATTACATGCCCTGGAAAAGTTTCCAGCTTACACACTAGACCTACCAACCTTATTTGCTAGCACCACATCTCAGGAAGAAACATGTTCACAGGTATGTTATTTTTTTTGTTGTTGATCTCATAGGATTCTTGAACTATATATAAACCAGTGAAATAAGCACAACTCACTGTTAATGGAGTTGGCCTGATTTGAATCTGCTGTTATGTGTTTACTTTTGTCTGAAAATTCACTTTTCTTGTAGATAGAAGAATACTGAATAAGGACATTTGTACATAGCCATGTTTCATTTCTATTTGAAATGAAAGAGGGAGGATGTTGCTAGCAGCATAGGAAGATGGGAGGTGCTGCTAGTAAAGCCCCTCTTTGTGGCAAGTAATCCTGCTGGTCTTGATGGGATCCAGAAAATTCTTAGGTCTCTGTGCTCCCAGTAGCTGGCTCTGCATCAACCTGATGGTGTCATGCACTTTTTGTAACTTTTTTTTTTATTGTATTTGTAGTGCAGACAAACGTTTTGTGAAAATAAGTTTTTTTGAATATACATATATAGTTTATTCTGCTGCAGTGAAATGCAATGAAAGAGTTGCAATTCATGGAATTCATAAACATGTAAAGTGATGTGTGTTCCTTAACTAGAAAAATAAATATAAGCAGATTACTTAGTTTTGATTTTCTACCTTTAGGCAGGAAATAAATTTCATTACTTGGTATCACTGTATTAAAATACTTTATTCTTTATCATCAGCATTTTAGAGCTGTACAAGTCAGGACAGACATATCATGTGACTGGATCTCTTTTGCCACACAGGAATAGTGATTCTCTTTTTGTTACATCATGGTTGCACCAATGGCTATATAAACACCCTATCTACTGCATGGATATTCCACATGCTTCCTATCTTGTGACAGGAACTCTCTGCATATTGTTACTCTGAAATAGTGCATGGCGAAATTTGCCATGTGCAAGGACTGTTGTCACTCCCTTCACACAGTAGATTCGTGTCCTCTTCTGTAATTGAAGTGCCATCTGTAGGCAGTGGCTTGTGGTCTTTCAAAGCACATCATCTGGTCTGATGGATACTTTGATGATGAGAAGAATGAGAGCTCTGAGCGATTTAGCTCTTCAGGCAGGCTAATGACTGGTCACCTCTTATAAAAAGTGCTTGAAATTATGATTTGTGACCAGGCTTCTTTTACTGTGTTAGCCCTCATCTTCTCACATAGGTCTTTGTTCAGGCTGTGCTCCAGTCTAACGTGGGTATTGGCCCACACTGAATGGGAAATGGTGCAGTCACTGTTCTGTAGCGTTTTCTCCAGACCAACACATCTTGCTGAAGGGCTAGTCTTGATTTTTCAGGCACATCATTGCATCATCTAAGTTTTGAGACTCTTTAGGAGTTATATTACGCTTAAGTAATTTTGAAATCCGATTCAGTTCTGTTTCTGTCTGCACGGCAATGTCTACCTTTGAGTCAAAGTGAAAATGTTACCTTACTGTTAAGGAATTGTTCAGTTATTGTTTTGTCTTGGCTTTATGCACCCTTATTTCACAAGACAGTCTGACTGATATGTAGTTACTTAGTGGCCTGTTTTACATGATGTAGTTTTCTTATCCAAGCTTTAATTTTACCAGTTGATACGAGAAGCTCAAAGAACAGCACCAAGTATTATTTATATCCCACAAATCCCTTTGTGGTGGGAGGCTGTTGGACCTACACTGAAAGCTGGTTTTACAGGACTACTGAATAGCATTCCATACTTTGCTCCAGTTTTGCTCCTTGCAACATCAGATGTGCCACATGAAGATCTCCCTGAAGAGGTATTTCTGTCAATACTTTTCTTTCTTTGTTAATCACTTTCTTGTTAATTTACAACTCCTTGAAATATTGGAGAACTGTGCTGCTCGTAAGCAGATATATGCTGGTATTATTCAGGCAAAAGAACCCTGTCTCTTAAAATCTGCTTAGACTAAACAATACTGAAAGCATTTGTCTAAATTATTTTCTGAGTAAAGAGATTGACTTTGACCCAACTTTTTCTCCCTTTTCCCACACTTGTGCTTACTAGATAGATATATAGACACACTTCAGACAACCAGTTCAGTAGCTTTAAGATAGTTTGGTATGTACTTAGTAAAGAATACACAGTGCTTGAAAGGTAGCTGGGAAAAAGATTGTTTTTCTGAAAACATTTTTACTGAAAAAGTGCTGTGGTCACATTGTTAGTGATTGAATGTAATTTTTAATTTAAATTATTTCCCAAAAAAATCAATTTCTTCCTTCATCTAGGTGGTAACTTGACAAATTAAAAAGCTAAGGACTAACTTCTGTATAAGCAACTTGGAAATCAATTTTTAGTTGTATTTCTTAATAAAATTAATTAAAAACACATGCTGTGTTTGCTAGAATCTGAGAGTGTTCATTAAAGGAAGGTGTTTAAAATATTGTTATACAGGTCTGCTTATTTTGTCTAAGTAACAGAAGTTGTTATAAAATTAATAAGTGACTTCCAAAATTTAAAAAAACCCAGACTAACCCACATTACCAAAAAGTTGGCACTTGTCTGCTGAGCCCTGCCTCCTCCCTCTGTAGCTGTCATAAATACTCAAGCTAAAGGACATCAAGCCAGGTAAATGTACAATAAGCACTATTTGGGGTGCTTAATGTCGCCCCTTTCTGACTGGTTTTTCATACTTTTTTTCATGGATCTTAAACTCTACAAGGTTGATTAGAGAAGGTGTTTTAGTCTGAAGTGCTTTGAAAATCTAGCCTTTTAGGACCAAGAAGTTAACTTTTAATAGCTTGTTTTATCTAGATGAATATTCAGCATAATTTAGAAATGCATTCATCTGTTTGGAATAGAAAATAAAAAACTTTTGTGGCCTTATATCTGAAATCTCTTTTGGTCTCATGGTCTAGATAAAAATATTGTTTAATAGTAATCGTGAAGAAGTTTTCAACATCCCACGGCCTACCTGTGCTGAAAGAAGAGGGTTTTATGAGAACTTGATTATGAAGCAAGCTGCTGAACCTCCTGCATCAAAAAACAATGCAGGTAATGATACTCTACATATAAAACTTGGTTATGTAAGTTAACAGCTAATACAGTATTTGCTTTGGTGATAATTCTCTGTCAATCATTTTTCATGTACTTGCATTTGAGCACCATGAATTGACTGCAATTTTTCTCTGTTATTGAAGAGAGGTAGCCTATTTCAGGTACAGGATACTTCGTGGATGCTCTATTCTGCATTAAGAGAAATCCTAACTTAAATTTGTGTCATTCCAGATTCACAGGTACACTCTCCTGCAAGATGTTCTCAGATGGATGTGCGACCACAAGTATGGGACAAGAAAGCCATCAAAATAAAAAAACAAGGAGTGTTTGTGGATTACTCTGAGCTCAGAGTAAGTCTAACTTTAATTTTGTTAGTACTGAAGTAGAACTTTTTTTTATGGTTGTAAATTAAGTTGATTTTTAACCAATGCCAATTCAAACAATTTATGAGAGGGATATATAGCTTGTGAAATAATTCAGCCTGTAAGGGATTATGACAGTTGTTTTTGCAGCTAGTGTAAACTGCTGCTCTTGCTGTATTTTAGAAGACAGGGTTATTTTACTAATTTTTAATGTAAAAGACTTTGTTAAATTTTAAAATAGTCCAATGACAACCTTATAGTACTGTTAGTTACTAATGCAGTTTTTATGAGGTATTGGAGTAGGGTTGTTTTATCCTTCTGTTTGCATGTTTTCATCTATTAGGAACCAAAAAATGACCTTGATTTTTAGCAGGTTGACCTAAAGCACATCCTGGATAAAATATCTGCTTTTCCAAAATTCTTTCAAAATCCAGTGTTATAATTTTACGTTCATACAATTACAGTGTTATAAGGCTTTTCTAGTCCCCTATAGGAGAGAAGCTGTTATCCTAGGCTATAGCTGGGGTAAGGGTCAAAAGTAAGCCTAGCTGCACGGGGCAAAGGAGGTTCCTTTGCTTGAACTGGAGAAGGTATAAAAGAAGGATCTGACTTTCAGGGAGTATTGCTTGGACAAAAATTCAGGAAATTGCTAGTTGAGGTCCTGGAGTTTGGTCAAAGCAGAAGAGGCTGCTGTTTGTCTGTCTGAGTATTATTTGGATGTTTCCTTTGTGTGGGGAGAATATGACCAGAGTGGAATCCCTTCTGATGAAGGGGCTTGTCCACATGATTTTTATCACATTTTAAGCTGTGACATAATTTGTAGAAACGAAACTAGCTTTCTAAGGCTGGTGTCTTAGAAAAGCAAATTCTAGGGGATTTTGTTGTTCACATCTGCCTGCATATGAAGATAAACCACATAGGTTTTTCAAGGGTCGGAATGCTAATAGCATGTGTTCCAAAGTTATTTCCAGCTGGAGAAATGGTATGGTAAAGTCCTTATAAAATGTTTCAGCTTATATATATTTTTCAGCTGTGAGGAGAAAGCTACAGTCATGAAACATGTCTTTTTAGAAACCTTGTTTCCTTAATATGAGTGTTACTGGAACTTGACACTTGTACCAGAGAACCGCTTTGGGACTTTCCTGAAGTCAATAATCTGTGTGAACCTCCAACATATATCTGCTTAGTTTTGTATGGGATAGTTTTTTTTATTATTTGTTTGGGTTTGTTAAGTTGGTTTGATTGGTGGCAATTTCTGCTTGTTTATTTGGTAATAGGTATAGAACTTGAGAAACATGCAGAAAACGTACAGGCACCTATGTGGCATCCATTAGAAGTAGTTTCACTGGAGATGTTGGCCTTGCACCTCTGTCATGTCCAACGTGTTGTGTTTGCAGCAGCTAAAAGCACGCTGTGTGGATTTTGCACCTCTGACCTGCAGTTTGGATAGAAGGAAGTTCAGGGGAATACTCAATCTCGTGCTAAATGATCTGAGCAGGGCAGAGTTAATGGCAAGCAGCTGTGAGGCAGTGGTATTTTCATTTGGTGTAGCTGCTTTCTTAAGCTATATCTTCACAACCTCTCACAACACAGAGTTACTGAACAGCAGTGGTGCCACTAGCTTGTTAGTGCAGTATTTCCACAGATTATCACATTCACATGTCCACAAGAGAAGGAACTGTGTGATACATTGGTAATTTGCTACAGGCAGTCATTCTGCTAGTTCGTCCACTCCTGAGTTGAAAGGCAGGAGCTGACTGGTGTTTGGCACAGTACAAATCCTGCTAATGGTTAGAGGTGAGCACCTAAGGAGCTTCTGTTTCTAGCTGGCACAGCTGTCTCTGGAAGATCTGTAGGCTGGCTTCCAAAGACTTATTTTCCAGGACTGTATTGTGTTTCTAATGAAATACAACTGTGGCTTTTTGGAGGCAGCTACTCTATGACAGAGTGGATTGTGACATTCCCCGCTGTTCTGGAGGCAGGTGATTGGCAGTTATGATTGTTGATGTCATAGATTGATGAGTAAGGAAATATTGTCTGAATTTTAAACCTTCCTTTTGCCTGAAGTGTGAGAAATTAACTTGTTTTCTCCAGTTAAATCTTGTGAGATATTTAATCAGCTCTCCAAAGTGCCACTTTTATTTAACAATACACGAAAGTTGCATATACCTTGTCCTATTCTGAATTGGAGGTTCCACTTTTTTCCACTTTTTTTTTTTTTTTTTTTTCTTTTCAGAAAGTGTTGGATGCTGTTGTCACAGCAACTGAGAACGTCAGTACATCGAGCATTGCCAAACTCTATTCTGTTCTTAGCATGTGCATTTACCAACAGCGGGAAAATCCAGACAAAACCGAATTAGTGAAGGTAAATTTTTAAAAATTTTATAGCACCTTCTGTCACATGGTATTATGTATGTGTGTGTATGTTATGCATGTGTATGTGCTTACAATTACTTATCATGCTTTACTGCTTAACTGCCTGTGTTACAAGACTTCCATTTCAGGCTAGAAGACATCTACTCATATTGCAAAACCATTGTTGAATTTGGCATAATTGGCAATTTCAGTAGAAAAAGGAAATGGGTCCACCTATGCAGGCCTGTTAACCAGTTAATCTGACTGTCACTAGTCCTTCTCCAGAACTTTTCCAGGGTGGGGTGCAGTAAAAGGAGAGTGAAATCTGCCACTTCCTCTTTTCCCCTTGCAGGCAGCCACACATGGTAACACTTGGACAGCACTCATTCCATTCTTGAAAAGAAATTGAATGTGAAACATTACAAGAATTTCAGGCTTTTCTGTAGGCTCACTAGACTTTCTTTTTAACTTGGCATGGCTCAAGCATCTTTAATAGTACATGTGGGGAGCTAATGAGTCCAATTCTCTAATCTCTTCCTCTGAGAGAGGATTTCTGCGTTGTTAGGACTCAGCAGAAATCTTCCACAGGCACCCATGGTCCTAGGCAGGCATTCTCAGTATTGAGTTGTTTTAGATAGATTGGATATTCACTCTTCAGCTTCAAGATCCTTGAATCCATTTGTCTTTCAGATGTTTATGCATGAAATTACATGAAATTCTTTATGCTTCTAAGTCTGCCTTAAAAAAAAGAGGAAGCCTCTTCTCTTTAGCCAAGGAGGCCATTCCTGAAAAATGCATCCTTCTCTAATCTATCAAAATGTGTTTTAGCACGAGGAGAGATTTGTTTGTGTTATATCAGGGCTTGTGGTGATGCCTTAGGTTTTAGCTATTATATTTTTTAGACTCTGTGCTGTTTTGGTGAGTAGTTTTAGGTTTCATATTAATTTCTACTAAGCTCTCTTTACAGAGTAGATAGACAAAACAATTCCTTCTCTAGTTTGATACCAAAGACAACTTTCAGGCCCAAGAATGAAAACAATGGTGAAGTGAGAAAAAAAACCCCAGGAGGATGGAGCTTCATAACCTGAAGCTATGGTTGTACAATTGATTCTAATATGCTAATGGACCAGAACTTATAAAAACTTATAAAACCTTGTGACCCGGGTGTCCATTTTGTGACTGTTCTGGGTGCATCTTGGCTGTGGTCCATCTGGACTCTTGCATGGCCCAAGAGTACCCACTGAGCCCTTTTAATAAATACCTACTTTATCCTTTGCCCTGTCCAGTCTCTTTTCTAGGTCAGCCTCCAGAAGGCATCAATTTTTGGCACCCTAGATGCCAAACAAGATGGCTCTTGTTACTGGACTTGATTTTTTTGTTCATTTTCTACGTCTACTTTTAGTTTTAGTTCCAGCTTTCAGTAGTGGCTCTTCAGGAACTGTCTTTTTTATTGTTAAAAGCACATTGATAGAGATCCATTGTTCCTTTTGAGATGGATCCCTGCAGTTTCTCTGGCCTACTTTTTGTTTTGGATGCCTAAAGATGTGTTTGAAGCTAGTGGGGCTAGAAAGACATGGTGATGGTGGAAGCACATGTATTGGCTAAATATTACTAACACTTGTATGTATATACAGATTCTTGATTTTTTTGATGAAGTTATCAGAGTTCTCAGGCTTGCAATCACACTGACTCCTCATTTGTTTTTGGATTTTTTTCCCCTTTTTTCTTATTAGGAAATGAGGAAAGAAATTGAAGCCCTCAGTTGGCTGTGATAGTTGACTTCAGTATACTTAACATACTCTAATGTTCATGTATGGCTCCCAAATAGATAAGTTATAATTAATATGTCTAATTGTAGCAGCTATAGAAAAGAAGAAAAAAGAAAAAAGAAGCTAAGTGCATTACTGAAACCAGACATAAGAGAGTGCTGAACCAGTGACACTTGGTGAAATGACCAGTATAATGCCAGATTATGAAGAACAAAACAAGGCAAATTTATTAAACTAGGTAATTCCAGTAGTAGATCATGCCCACTGGATCAAGAAAGGATCTGTCTGAAGAAGGGAAGGCATCAGCTGAAGAAATGAGAGCACCAGCTTGAAAGAAGACTGAAGATGTGGGCTAATTAGCATATGAAGCAAGAGAACCATTCAACTAATAGAAGACTGAATATTAATTAATAGGAATAATATGTAATTGGGAGCCAATCAACATTAGTATCTACAGAGTTTTGATAGTCAGTATGCTGGCTTTGTGAATTTACTGCCACCCTTTTCTGCACAGAACAAAAATAAATCAAATACCTCTACTTTGCGTGGCTCCGCCTTTTGCACACTGGGTGAAAGAGCCCGTTTCGGGACAACCCTGCTTTCTTTTCAAGACAGCAGCATGGAATTCTTCTACAGTGCATTGACTCTGATTCCTGCTGTTATCTCAAACCTTCCAAGCATTTTTCACCTCTGGAAGACACTGGAACTGCTTATATTTTTTCCTTCACGTTTGCTCCTAGTATAGAGAAGCTGAGTAGGACACAGGGCGCCTTTGCCCCTTGTGACTCTGGCTGCACAGTCGCCTCATGGGGATGGGTCGGGAGGCACCCGAGTGTCCCGGGGTGCAGGAGGGGCAGGGTCGGCCGGCACTTCGTAGGTGACCTCCAGAGCTCCAGCACCGCGTTCACCCCCTTGGATCCCCCTCCCTCAGTAGCCAACGCATCTGGACACGCTCCGGATCCGCCGCGGGCTCCAGCGGGCCGGGAGGGCCGGCGAGGTTGTGAGGGGCGGGAGGCGCTGGGCGGGGAGCGCCGGGAGCCCTCGGGATTGTTGGGGGGAGCTGGGAGACCTCAGTGCCCCGAGAATGCACCGGGGAGCGCTGCCCCACGGATGGAAAAAAGAGAGGCTGAAGGAGGTTTAGGGTAAGTAATCGTGTGCGAAGGAGGTTCAGGGTAAGTCGTCGGGTGCGTTGCGCGTGTGAAGCAGCAGCCGCGGGTGTAGTCGGGGGTCGCCCAGCGCGGCCGGCCGGGTCCCTCCAGTGCCATCCCCCTTTTCTGGCAGCACCGCTCGGGAAGGTGGTTCGATACAAACCCTGGTCCAGGGAGCTGTGACAGCCCGTCCCTGGGATGCCTGCAGCCCTGGGAATATCACCCTTCTGCATCGCCTCATGGTTTGCTGGTTTATTTGTTCTTCCCCTTCCCTGTTTATTTTGATTCAGTTTCTTACCTGAAAAGTTACCTTAAGAAGCTTAACTTAAACACTGCTTTATTTTTATTCTAATAATGGTCACACAGAGAGTGCCCATATTTTGTCGACAAAAATCAGGACCGGCACTTGACACAGAATATAAGTAACCTCTAAGTTCATTTTAGCTGGCCTGAAGTACCTGTGAAATACTCTTAACTGTATATATATGCTCTACTTAAGATGTTTTGAAAATAAAACTGTTTAGAAATCGGGACTCATTTGTGCTTAATTAAAATTCATAATCCAAACTGGTGCAAATGGTACTTACATGTTTTAGAATCTTGGTCTACCTCAGTAAAAAAGAGACATCTTACAGGACTGTAAAGGATGTCAAGTAGTCCATGCTTTACATCTCTGTGTCACTACTTCAATGTCTGAATCATTCAACTTGCAGGAGTTCAATGTTTTCAACATAGCTTTCATAGCTAAAATTCTTCTTGTATCTTTCCAAGTCAGGCTCTTTCCAGACTGTCTTGCATTTCCAAGGGGAACATTGACCAAATCCAGCTCAGGATCCAGGTCTGCCCTGCCTTGGAGTGAGACTTGTCATGGACTCTTGTTTCCTTCCCATGGAACACTTTCAGGAGTTTCAGTTCCATGGAATAGGGGATTTTTTTGTTTGTTTGGGTTGTTTGGGTTTTTTGTGTTTTTTTTTTTTATCCATCAGTTTCAAAACTACTGATCTAAGAAAGAAGAAATCCTCAGGATGGTGGATTGGTGTTTTTTGGGTTTTTTTCCTTGCAGAGGCTTGTGGAGTCTGCTTTACAATTGCTGCTTTGCTTTTCTTTTGCACTCTATGCCATGAGCAAGCAGTGACAGTTTCTTTTGGAGAATGCCATGGGAGACAGTATTAAAGATTTTACTAACATCCAAGTAGAAAACATCCACAGTCCTTCCCTCATCTACCAAGCAGGAGCACCATGTTGTCAAAGGAGATCAAGTTGATCAAGCAGCACCTATCTTTCTTAAACCCATGCTGGCTGAGCCTGAGCCCATGGTTGTTTTGTATGTGCCATGTGATGGCACACAAGATGAACTGGACCATGACCTTCCCTAGCACCAATGGCAGACTGACAGGCCTGTAGCCTCTGGGATGCTCCTTCAACCCTTCAGGTAGGTGTAGGTTATATTTGTGACTTCGAGTCAGCTGGGACCTCTCCAGTTAATCACGACTGCTGGTAAATGATTGAAAGTGGTTGGCAAGTTCTTTTGCCAGCTCCCTCAGTACCCTTGGGTGGATCCCATTAGAGCCCATAGATTTATGGGTGTTTAAAGTGGTGTAGCAGATCACTAACCATTCCTCCTGGGTTATATGGGCTTTATTCTACTTCCAGTCCCTGTCTTCCAGGTTAGGGGGTGAGTACCCTGAAGTCTGCTGTCTTTATGTTTCCTTTTGTGTCAAGTAAGGGATGGGGATTCTCCATAGCTCTCCTTTTGTTGCTGACATTTTCTCTTGCCTTTTATGTCTGTAGTGAGGATAACTTGAACTTTGACCTTTTAATTTTCTCTCTGTATAATCTCCTCACATCTTTGTAGTCCTCATGTACTTCACACTTCTGTCGTCTCCTCCATCTTACGTCTTGGTAGAATTACCATGGAGAAGTAGAAGAATCTAATCTGGTTTCTGCTGCTTTGAGTATGAGATTTAGTTTGGTGTACTTGTTATGAAACTTTGGATTCTAAACTGAGCAAGCCCCGTCCCATGGCCATCAGAGCTTTCCTCACATAGTAAATGTGAATAGTATCATCCTCCTTGCAGAAACACTGATATGAACAAGATCAACAGCCATGAAAAAGTCTATCTTCAGTTCCCTTTGGGCTTCTGTGTGTAAATGTCATCCTTCTGAAAGAAATCTTTTAATGTCCCTCACGATGCTGTTTTAAATGGAAGTGAGACAGAAGAAAAACTCTGCTAATTAGACTTTACTCCCAGGACAAGGTGTTTTTCTGCTGCATTAAGGGTATAGAAGTTTGGCAGAACACAAACACCCTTGTGTCCCAGCTGGCCCTTACAGCAGGACATAAATTTGGATTAGAGTCAATATACATTGGTTACATAAATATGTTCTTGCTTCTTTTCCCAGGAATTTTTCTCTGACAATATCGAATGTTTCAGTAAACACTTAGGATCAGTGAGGAAAAATATGGCATCCATTTTAGACTCTAGCTATGACAAAAACATGGAAATACTAAGGGAAAATGTCAGTTGATGTTTTATGAGGTGTTCTATTTCTAGGTGTTCAATTTATGAAATGAAAAGAGAAAGCATGCACAATGAGTCATGTCATGGCAAATTACAGCTAAAAGTCCACAGGGGAATATGAGTATGTTAGTATCAGTACCAGTGTCTTAAAACCAGAATCTCTCTTCTTAGTAAAAGACTACTTGCATAAAACTCATCTATTTCTTCACAGCTCCTTTGAGATTTCCCCTTCTCTTTGGTTAGTGAGATACTAGTTACCCTATGGAGCATCAAGATCATGGTTAGGAAATGCCTGTCCTTTGAGAACTGTGTGTGTATGGTACTCAGCAGACTCAGAGTCTAGGTCCCCCTTGGGGCCTACAGGCTTTTCTTTGCATGATATAGAGCACTGGATTATAAACCTAGTGAACTTCCCCAGTCTTGGGGAAGCATACAGTGCAATGCAATATAAGGTTTGGGTACAATACTTCAAATTCAGCAATCCTTTTCTCCTTTCCTCTGTCTTCTTTCTTAATGTAGCCAGTTGGCAAAGCCAAAATTGGGCCCAAAAAAGGAAGACTATAAAGAAGGTAAGTATTAATAATCCCTTAGGTGTCGTTTTTAACCTGGTTTCTGAGAAGGATTGTATTTGGTCACTTTGTGTATTTAACTTGGCTCCAAACTTAGACTCATCTGAAGTTGTGAGAATAGATACCGCAAACATAATGGATTTCTTTGGAAGCTTATGAAAAGATGTCTGTGCAAATAGGAGGGGATGCTATTGATTCCTTTAGTGGTTGGGAAGAATGCAATGTGAATTCCTGCCTGCTCTTAGGCACTAGCAAATCTCTTCTTTAGCTCAGGTTTCTTCGTGACATGGATTTTTTGTGAGTCTGCAGGACAGATTAGTTTAAATCATTCTTGAAAAAGGAGGAAATACTGCAGTATTGTAACAGATGGGAAAATTCATTTGGTCATAAGATGCACAAACCCATTGATGTGGGGAAGTTGAACATATTATCCTGGAACCAAATTGCTGTGCTGAGTACACAAGCAGGCTTCCTGCCATGAGGCTGCTTGCTGGAAGCTGAGAAAATCCAGTAGCTCCAGGCAGCATCCTGCCAATTATGGGCTGAATGTGGAAAGGGGCCTGAAATTCCCTTTGTGTGTAACTGAAGTCTTACTTGTACAATATAAATTGTTATTTACTGAGCTCGATGTTGTGGCCTGTGTTTATTTCATTTAACTAGCTTATTGTTAAAGTTTTAAACTTAATGGTTTGTTCTTAATGTTCCCCCATGTTCTCCCTGAGTTGGTTTATCCCTGAAGTTGTATCCTCCCCTAAGTTACCTTGGATGGCATTTCCCCACCCCTTGTTCCAGCTCCTTCCCTATCAATCACTGTTACCCTGCCCCTTGTTCTGGCACCTTCCATGTCACTCCAACCCTGAACCAATCCTTTGAGCCCACCTCCCCCTGGGTGTTCCTGGGTGTTTCCTAACCCTCCATGCCCCATTGGACCATGTGCCCTGGCCTGTGTTCCCACTTGCCCCAGCTGGCCCCAAAGAAATGCTGTAACCCCTTCTCTCTGCCCCGCTGATCCCTCACTGGATTGTGTTTGGTACTCACCCCTTGCTCTGGTGCTGTATAAAATCCTGAGCACAGCAGTGCTCTGGGCTCTTTGGTTCCTGACCCCTTCAATGTGAATAAATCTCCTGTTGGCACCTCAGCACTGAAGAGCCTCTTCCTTCTCCTTTCCCCACCCTCTGACTGCAGTGAGAGCCCTTCCACTGCAGAGCAAGTGGCTCTAAAGGTTCAGCTGTCAGCACAAACCCCACACCACAGTTGTTCCCCACACCTGGTGCAGCGCCGGTGTTCTTCCAGCTAGCCCAGGCTCCGATGGGCTGCGTTACTCACAATTAATTTTATAGTTGAGATGATGAGATCAAAGCCTAGCTGCACTTAAACCACCGAGGTGATGTATCTATTACTTTGTTTCCACTTTTTCAGAGAGAAGTAACTGGAATAAATTTGACCCTACATGGAACAGAAGTTGGGTATTTGTTGCCATCAGATTGGCTTTCCAGTCTGTTAAAAAGTTGCTGGACAAGTCAGGCTTTTAAATAGCTAGTTTCAGCTTAAGGACTTTAAAGTTGAATGCTGTGGTCATGACAATGACTTTTAACTATTTAAGGAAATATTTATGTATATGTATTTAAGGAAAAAACTCCATCCTCTAGATATTTTTACATTTTGCTAGAACAACAGTGAAATACAGGGAATAACATACTGTCTGTCTCAAAGACTTCATACTGCGTTGAACTTCAGTCACCAGAATGCTGAAGACCAGAGCTATTACAAAAGTACAGGAAAAAATACATTCAGAGAACAGGAGAATAACTTACTTCTTCCATTTCTTCTTAGTCCCTTTTTGCAACAAGTAAGTTGCAGATTTTGACATACTTTCCAACAGAAATTTCTTTTGAATCTGTTTCTGATGTTTAGACTTTTCTGTTGTGCAGCACACTTTGACAGCTCCAATTATTTTTCCCTGAATTGTCTAATAATTTAATAATTTCAATGTTTGGTCTTGAGCTCATTCTAAGCAAACAAAAAACAAAAACAAAAACAAAAACAAAACAAAAAAAAAATTATGGCATTGTTTTGAATTGACTTTCTGGAGCTACAGAGGGAAAACCACAGCATCTGTCAAAACGTGAATTTTAGCATTTCAGTCTTTCCTCATCTGCAGTTTATCCTTGTTGCAGTCAGTGGTTGGACTAGCTCAGCAGAATTGCTGCAGCAAATACATACAAAATACCAAAAAGTCACCCAAATGTGAAAACATGAATTACGGTCTTCCGCTTTGTCTCCAGCATAAGAAGTTTTCAAATTTGCTGTCAGAATCTCCTCTGTGTGTTCATTGCCATGCCTGATATCCTACCCTTGCTGCTTGGTGAAGTTTGTTCTTCCACTAATAGACAAGCCTTAGTATGTGTCCTGATGTCTAAAAATGCATTTCTAAAAGTATTTCCTCTCTAAATTTGTCGCCTTTCACTTTCTGGATTGATTCTGCCTTTATCTTCTGTTATTAAATTTTTGTTCACATTTTCTGTTCATATTTTATTAGACTGACCAAGACATTTCAAAACCTGCCCTGGTCACAAGGGGAAACCTCCATGAAAATTAAGGGTGTTTAAAGTGTTTTTAATGTGACTCTTTCTTCATATTCTTTTAAGTGATCTCTGTAAGCATTCTCTGAGGGTACTAAAACTGGTCTTAGTATCTGAAATGCAGTCACATAAAAGAAGTAGTGCAGATTTCTCGTATGGTGAAATGGGGAATTTTTATTCAGACTGCATACATTATATTCCATGTTAGGCCACAGTGTCACTCTTAAGGATTTCTTCTCAGCCACTTGTTTGTCAAGGCTTCTAGCACCTGTTCCAAAGCAGTAATTCCTAGGAGACTTCTAATTCCTAGAGACATGACTTGCATTTCTTGTTTTGGATGGGTGATACAAAAATTCATTTTTCAGTGTTGGAGTCCAGGTAATTCAATGTGCCTTGTAGCAGCTGGTATCAGGTTCATAAACTTAACTGGAACTTCCTGAAGTGCATCCAGCCATTGATCATGTCACAGTATTTCTTCTAAAAATATTGATTGTGTAATGCAGACATGAGAGTGAGTTTTTGGAAAAGTATCTCAGCATCACGTCGAGATGCCTGAAAAAGTTTTAGATTACCTGCCACCATGATTTCTGCGTGGTCAATGGTGCCATTTAGCCATCTTCCACTTAAAGCCACACAAATCAGCACTTCAGGTAGGGGATGGCAGCAGCAGCCCTCGAAGGCAAGGCTGTGTCTCAGATTCCTTTTGTGTCTGGTCTAGTGGAAGCATCTCCCTTCATCCATAGTTAGCAAATCAGTCTTTGATTAAATGCTGAAAGTCTGTCATCAGAAAAGTCCTGTAACAACTAGAAAAGAAAGTCACTTTTAGGCTGTACTGGGAGCAGAGGAGCCTCCCTTCCTCTCTAGTGTCTCTCTTACTAGTAGGAAAGACTACTGATTTATTTATCTTGCAGCATTTAGCTGTGCTTTAGTCTTAAGTGCTCTAGACAGTAATCTAGAAAAACATACCTATCTATCTATCTGTCTATATATCTATCTCTGTATCATCTATATCTGTATATATATATATACCCTTAAAGCAAATGTAGTTATTTAATACACAGGTAAAAGACAGTGTTACTACTTCTCCAACCTCCCCATACCTTTCCAGCCACTTCAGCTGAAATCTGAGAGGGTACTGGTACTTGCATCTTCCTTATCAGTGACTCTGAGGGCCAGGCAGCATTCATCTGCACCAAGATGGTAGTGGAGCCTTCTGAGAGGGGTTTTCCTGGCACCAGTGAAATAGTCAGGAACCAGCAGCCCCAGGCAAATCACTACCATCACCATGGCTGATCCCATCTCCTGTGCATTTATTATAAGAAATGTAATTTTCCTGTTTGTGTTATAGCATCAGCTGAGGTGCTCTAACAGGCTGACAAACGAAAGGTTAATTCCTTCAGAGCCAGAAGGATTTTATGCTCCAGACCCAAACTGGAATAAGGTGAATTATATACTGTATATGGTGAATTATATATACTGTATCATGAATACTATGTATACTAGCAGTACAAAACAGAGATCAGTGATCTGGCAGAGGAAGAGGCAGAAATAAACCTGCAGGTAGCTGCAGTTATGCTGATCAGTAAACAGCTGTCTGTGAGATGATCTGAAGCACATGAAAATGTGGGAGATGGGCAGGAAAGCAGCCTTCATCTTTGCTGGATTTCAGTACAGCTTAAGAAATCTTCTTCAGATGAAAAGTACTAATTTGAGTTTGCAAATCCAAGTTTAAATTAAAGTAGGACTATAATGAGGCTTGTTGCAGTCCCAGTGAAACCAATGGCTCCCATTAACATAGCAGGGTTTTATTTTTCTGTTGGCTTGAATTGTATATAAGATTGAAGGGTCTTGTTTGAACTTTCATTTCACATAAATGTTAATGCATTTAAGAACACCCTGCCTACATTTTAACTCCTTGAAGATCCTTTGAGAATGTTTTTCTTAAGTTCCCCAAACATTCTTATTAAATTTATTAAAATGCATCTCTTAAAACATTTTCACGTGTTAAATGGAAGTACTTGTCCCTTTACATTGTATTGATCCAAATGACATTGTTTAAAATTAATCTATTGCTATAGTCTTTTTAACACCAAAACTGATCCCTTGAAAATTTTCTTTAATGTATATTTTGAGACTTCTCAGCTTTTTTCCTCTTACTGTACTTGCATGTAACATCTCTTCTTTCTAGTCTCTTTCTTTGTGCACTGAAAACCCTCAGTAATTGCTGCAGTATTTAGTACTCTGCTACTGTTCTTGCACATCCTCATGCTATGAGTAACTGCAGTAATCTGCTCTTCTGGATAAATAATGGGAGTTTTCAAGCATCCTGCATATGTTCCCAAAACCAGGCAACAGTGCAACAGCATAGGAGTCTCAGGATGAACCGAAAGTCTGTGATAAAACACATCAATCAATACAGCTAGGAAGATGGAATGAGGCTTTTTTTCTCCCGTGGCCTCTTAGGCCATGGAGTCAGCAGCCTGAGTTGGAATTGGAGGAGCAGCTTTACCTGAGCTTTACCTGAGAAGCAGCAGTGATGTTCATGCTAAATTCTTGTCAGCTGATCAAAGACACCCATCTTCATGTCAGGGGACTCTTATGCTTTATAACTGCCCTAATTCTGGCATCTAGCCCACTGTTTAGTCTCACATGTGTTGGTTTGCCTGTGGCTTGACTAATGGCTTCTCCTTAGGTTAGTCCAGACACAACTTCCGCTCCTACTAAAACGTATCTTTTGCCTTCAGATTTGTTAGAAGGACTAGTATAAAGAATTTGCTGTATTTCCCCAAACCCTCTCTTGTTCTTCAGGTTAAGGGGTGGGTCATGCACGGGGTGGTGGTCCAGGCACCAAGTGGCACTGACTGCACTCTGAAGTGGTTGCAGTACAGATTTCTCAGCTCGCTGGCTGGCCCCTGCTGTGGCCTTCCCTGAACAAATCTTTTGTTCTGGAGTGCCTTCCTTCTTATAGAACCACTCCAGTAGTGTCTCACACTTATCTCCTGGCTCTGTTGGCAAGGGGAGACTGGGGTAATTGCCACTTGTCTGGGGTAATTGCCACTGCAAGACAAATAAGAGTCAGCTTGATTATTGAGGAGTAGACTGGGTTATCCTCATTTTGATATGCAGCAACCCACCCCACAAATTTGGTCTTTTTTCAAGTAGTCTTCAAGATTTCCTCTCACTTATTTTTGCCATGTTAGAATTCAATTCACTTGGCATTCATTTTGCTCCCAGAAATGCAGCCATTCTGTGCATCCCTTATACACTAGATATAAATCAATATAGACATACTGGGGGTCAGTGTTTTTGGCTTCATTCTTTATAGAACTCCACATTGCTACAGATTTGCCTGCCTGGGTAGTCCCTTCCTACTCTGTGGTTATCCTATCCCTGGAGTCAACATGCATAGCAGCTGCTTATTATTTCCATATCTTGCCTTCCCATATATTTTTGATCTGGGAGCTAAACAGGGGAGCTGTTTCTATGGGGGAACTTGTACTGAGCCATCAGGGTCAGTTTAGAACTCCCTGTATTAGGTGACAAGTCAGAAATGGAAATTGGCTCAGAACAGCACTGCCCCACCTTAGTGGGGCTCTCTCTTCCAATCACCCCTTCCTGTCACAACAGTAAGAGTGTCTGAGACAAAACATGCTCAAGTGCTTATGCTTGGTCTTCCATGGGGCCATTTCAGCCCCTATTACCTGAGAAAGGGTAGAATTTGTCATTGAGATGCATCAGTTTGCAATAGCTTTCCTCCATTTTGCAGAAATGAAGATCATGAATTCGAAGTTACAGAGGAATTGCATTATATGTTTTCATTTTTGTGTAAATAATTTTTTATCTTGTTTCTGTCTGCACTGGTTTTGCACTTCCTATGTATATCTGGTAAGTGAATGTGTGGTAAACTAATTTTAAGCAAAGATTGTAGTGTTTAATAAATTCATTTAGTAAATGAATTTTGAATTTTCTACTACTTCTGTTGACATCACAAACCTAATTTCAAAGGTTTTCATAATCAAGTTAGGTAATGAAATATACTGTGTTCAGTCAAAAGCCTTAATATGATTTTTTTTTCTCTTTCTGAAGAGCAAGTTTAAGGACAAGGTTTGTTAAAACTTTGGAAATTAGTGTGGAAAAAAGAAATCAAGAAAGGAGGAGAAAAATTCACACAGTAAAAAAGCAAAACTTATTTAATGCATTATTGACAATGAGTTATGGTCCTAGCAGTGAAATGCTGTTCAATGCAACTATAATGCACATGGCCTATATTGTAATTATTTTTCTTGGAAAATATTTACCTGTCCTGGTCAGTACAATACATTGTGTTGTATTGTGCATTAGTACAATAATATTTTTTCCCTAACATAATATGAAGAGTTTTATACTTATAAAACATTTTTACTTGCATATTAAATGTGTCTTGCAAACTTAAATGCAATTATTTTAAATCATATACCTTGCAGTATTTTCTGAAAAATTTTATTTCTTTATATCAATATTTAGAGCAGTTGTTTTTCACTAATATAAACCAGAACTAAGATTGTTTGCATTCACACTTGAATTTATGCTTTTCTAGTAATTTCTTTACTGCATTGTGAATTAGAATAAAAGCTGTAAGGACAAGACAGAAAACTGAATTTTATAGTGTGAGTAAGACAAAAGAAAATCAATTGCGAAGTCTGATTACTGGAAATAAACCTGATATATTACTCTCTTCTCTTTAGTTCTGAGAGGAAACAGTTCTTTTTCAATCAAGAGTTCATGGACCTTATTAAATGCAATATAAACTCTTGGGAAAGAGTTGATGGAAAAATATTCGAATATTTAAAAATTTGAGACCTACTTACTCCTGTTTCATTTCTCTCTGAAGGTTTTCAGCATCTCCTGTGCTTGTAGCACACTGAATCAGCCAATGAAGGGGATCAGGATCCCTTGATCTGCCTGACTGCTTTCAGGAATCACACTGTATGAGTTATCCTCATTAGTCCCAGTGGTTAAGTGCTAGTGATACACTTTCTTTTAAGGGCTCTCCTTTTTAAGATACAAAGAAACAAATGATGTTAGATGAACGTTTTTAAAAGATGCAACATCTTAGGGATGAATCATTGTCAATTCAAACAAATTTTTACTGCAACTATGCAAGCTCTATGTCCTTAGATCAGGGATTTATCTTTTTAAAGCCAGTATCAAAACTACAGTCATATAATTAAGCTGAATACTCATTAAGGTAGTGAAATGCTTTTCTATACCGTTGACTCAAGAGACAGATCAGCAGGTATCATATATCAGAGTAAAAATGAAGTCATTCATTCACAGACTCCAGCCTCAGGCAGTCATTGAGTCCCATCTCCTGTTCGGAGTGGGACCATCACCAGTGCTAGACCAAGTCAGCTGTGTCAATCTCTAGGCATAAACCTCAAAAGCTTCCAAGTATGCAGATTTCACAGGATTTTCTTGAAAGATGCACTATATCCCCAATGAAAAATTTTTTCTGATGTCCAACCTCACTCCCACTTGCTACTGTTTGGCCCCTTGTATCATTTGCCAGTGCTGAGGACCTGTGGGCTTTGTCACCTTTGCAACCACCCTTCAATCAACTGCTCTTGCAGTCTCTCCTCTTCACCCAGCTCCCGCAGACCTTTCTCATGGGGCTCTTGGCCCCTTGGCAGCTCTCCCCTGCCTCACTACTTTCTTGTCACTCTTAAGCTGGGGAGTCCCAAAATAAACCCAAACTTGAGCACAGCAACTTCCCTGAGTACACTGGCCACAGACTGTAGCCCAGAATGTAGTTAGCTTTACATACGAGAATAATAATAAAATAAAAAAAAAAAATTCTCCTTATTTTAAAATGAATGTTGGGAAATGATGGGACATGAGCAGACTTCAGAAAGTGACCTTGAGGTTAGTTCAAGTCCTGTTGATGAAACGACCATCTCTGAGACCAGTAGCAGTAATGTAGTGAAATGAATATGCCAGAGGAATGATCAGAAAAGGAGCAGCACCGTGCCCTTTTGCAAGTTAAAACTAGTTTGTACAGCTTCAGTCCTGTTTCAGAAGAACTTAGTAAAACCAGAAAAGATAAAAGGGTTGCAAAGGTAAACAAAGACTGACTTTACTGGTCATAGATACATTGAGTAATTCAGAATTCAGCAACTTGATGATCAGTCAACTGAGTGAAGGAAAAAAGAGGTTTGTAAAATTGTGAATGGCATGGATGAAAGAAGACTTTTCAAGACAATTACTAGGAGAAATCATGTTAAAAATTGGCAGCAAAAGCAAAAATGAAAGTGTTTTTAAGAAAATAAATAGTTAATGTGGAGTTTCTTCCTTACCACTGGGTGTTTTGGATGTTAGAGTTCTACCATGAATCAAAACCAAAACCTGGACAAAAAGAAAAATCCATTGCGGATTATTAGAAGTCTTATCTCTAGCTTAATAAGTGCTAGTTCTGCAGATTGCTAGGGGTTGAGAAAGGACCTTGAAAACACGTTCACCACATGCTTGCTGTCCTATTTATCTTTTTATTAAGCATTTTCCACTAGCCAGAGTTGGAGGTAGGACACTGGGAGCTAGAGTATTGCTTGGTAATCCCATGGGCCTGCTTGATATGTATGTTTTTCTGTTGTTCTGAAAATAATATTTGTAATATTATTTTTCTTCTCCTGAATGTAAATAAAAAAGACCAGGATACGTAGATTTCTAAATCCTCCACAGAAAGAGCACTTCTGTCCTGTTAATTCCAGTCCACCTCCTAAGACCAGTGGTGTAAATGTTAAGATGTGAGCTGACTTCATTATAAGGTCCAGTGGGAATATGGTAACTGAAAAACAGGCAATTTGAAAGTGAATTCTCTACCCAATTCACAAACATTTGGCATATCTTAATCCCCTTGACACCCCTCCTGCCAGGAAGTAAAATAACAAAAAAGCTCTCTAGCCTTTTTGTTACTTTATGTATATTGTTGCCAATTAGCTAGAGTTTCCCCTTCCATGTATAGATGTCTAGCTTTTGAGCTTTGTTAAGTTAGAGGCAAGGCTTCAGAATAGCTGGTGACAGCTTTTTCTAGGGCTGGAAAAGATTTTTTGGGGGCACAGCTTCTAATAGTGAAAATGAAAGTGTTCTTCCTAAGGTTAGTTTTCTAAGTTCTTCCTAAGGTTTTCACATCTGCTACTATAAGAGTGATTACTTTTGTGCTATCAATACAACAGTGAGACATTGTGCCTTTGCTTTTCAGTGAAACCTAAATAAAACTAGCAGAGCCAATTTCAAAAAGCCACTTGAAGACATTTTGTAAACACTGTGCTTTAAATGAACTTCAGTATATGAAGCAATATTCTTAACATTAAACAAAAGCTGAATCAGTATCTAGAGAGTCTCACTGCTTTTTCCTCTCTAAGGCCAGGATCAGAAGCTGTTGAAGTTATTGAGGAACTTTCTATTTGACGTTAAAGGGCTTTGTGTCCAAACTAATTGTGGGATGTGGTTAATCTCTGTAGCAACTCTGATACAGATTTCTAGCCAGTTTTGCAGTTTCAGTTAGTGTGTGGCAGTGCTCAGGGCTCTTGTACTTCCATGGGCATAGCAGTCTTGCAGACAGTTTAACCTTTTTACTGTTGTGAGCATCTTAATTTCATGTACTTGGTGTCCAGTGCAGGCAGGGGCTACCATGATCCTGTCTGGCCAGACCCACCCAAATGCAGCAGTTGGCATGCCTGGGATAACCTGTGTTGAACATCATGGCTGAAATCTTGAGCTGCCAGGTCATGGGGTGAAATCAGACTGCTACAACTTTGGTGCTGGCATGGAGCATCACATCACATCACATCAATCATCACATCACATCACATCACATCACATCACATCACATCACATCACATCACATCACATCACATC
>CM031858.1:126385496-126468154 GCA_018697195.1 Certhia americana | reverse complement strand
TCACATCACATCACATCACATCACATCACATCACATCACATCACATCTGACAGTGCCTGTCCAGAGAGAGGTGTCTGTCCAGAGGGAGGGTGTGGCCCTGCTTTTGCTCCTGTCCCTACCCTGACAGGCTGTAGTTACAGCCACCTCCTAGGTCTTCAAGGGTTGTTTGTGCAGATGGGTCAGTTATCCTTGTATGGATTTTGTTCCCCCATCCACAAGCAGTCCAGGTTATTCCCTCCCCGCTGACCATCCCAGCACCTGTGCCTGCTCAGTGCTGCTACCATGCAATGCAGGCTTAGGGCAAGGATAGAATTTAAAGAAAATAAGAGGTAGCTACCTATCCGTAACTACTTCTGGAATAGACATTGTGTTTTAAAAGTGTAATCCCAGGCTCTTATAACTATCACTTAAAAAGGAAAAAAAGAAGTGAAAAGCAAAGCTGATCCTGTCGTATAGCAGGTCTGTAGTGTAGTAATAGTGCTATATATTTTTAGTATAGTATATATTGCTGTCAGTGCTTAAATATTGTTCATGTCTGCACATTCAACATCACTTTTTAAAGCTTTCCTGTAATACTTTGGATTGGAAGGAAGAAAGAAAATAAATTCCAGATTTTTACACCTCTCTGGCAAAGGCTATAAATCACTTCTTCTTTGGGGACAAATATGTAATCTCCTATATAATCTCTGACCTTAATAAGGAGACTGAACAACCAAAAAGCAATTTCTGCCGTTAAAGAACTGTGCATACATAAACATTTTAGAGAACCTGGTGACTCTTGATAGGAGTATCTGAAGAAAAGCAGAATTCTCAGAGAGACAATGAATTTCTATTACTAGGCACAAGAGAAAACTGCTCTGAGTGTTTTCAGAGATAAATTAGTAGGATTTGGAATTTGTATATTTGGAATCCTATGCATTTCCCTACAAATTACTGATTTCCCAAGAAGAAAAAATATTTCTGTACCATATAGATGGCAAATTTGTGGTAATCTGTACCTTATTTCTGTCTAGCCTGCCTCCTTCAAATAAGAAATGGAAGAGGAGAAAGTTTCTAAATCTGGCCATACATTAAAGGATCTGAGGAATGATAGGTTGATACTCAGTGCAGAGCCCTGAGTTCAAAGTAAGTATAAAACCTCTTTAGTATGCCAGCTCCACCCTGCTCCTCTGAAATGTGCATTAATAAACTGTGTGGCACAGTGCCAGTGATGACAAAGAAAGAAATAATAACTGTATAATTGGTAATGCTTTTTTTTTTTTTTTCCCATGCAAATGGTAACTTTGAGCTTTGGTATATTTTGTAGTCTAATTCCATATTACTGTGGTCCATGTTCAAAACTCAGAGCTTCAGTAATTCAAGGCAGAAAATGGACACCTGCCTTGTTTTTTTTTATCATTTGACTCTTAAAATTCCTTTTCCTCCTTTGCTTTCTCTATTGGTAGTGAATTCCCAAGTCTGAGGCTCGCATAGGATACCATTTGATATCTTTTACTTAACACAAGGACTCCATGAGTAAAACAGATTTGCCACATGATCACAGAATATTCTGAGTTGGAAGGCACCCAGAAGAATCATCGAGTTCAACTCTTAAATGAAGGGCCCACACAAGGATCAAACCCACCACCTTGGTATTACTGGCACTGTGCTCTGAGTAACTGAGCTGATCATGAAACCTCTTCAGAAACATCTTCAAATACGGATTCATTAAATTTGATTAATCACTCACTTGTGTCAATAGAATTGAAGCAGGATCCATCTAAATTTAAGCAAGAGGAAAAGCTGGCCAACATGGGCCATTAAAGACCAGAGGGTCTCTGCAGAGGGTGCTCTGCAGGATTTCAAACTTCAAAGCAGGCTTTCTACCCAGAGCCAGCCCAGATGTTTTGTAGTGACACAGACAAAATGGAAGTTCTGCTCCAGCATGATGGTTTTGGTGGCCTTGTCCTTCACTGACTGCACCATTCAGGATGGAGAGCTGAGGGTGAGTCCCAGGAGGGATTATGTGAAGACAGGATGGTAAGGGGACCTTTTGGGGGCAGTATGTTACAGCCATAAAGTGGCAGAGCATGGAGATGGGCTGGAGCCACAGAGCTCTGGGGAGGAGGGATGTCTTTGTGTCTCCCCTCACTCATATGTGTTCTTCCATCCTGGCATGCAGGTCATTCTCCCTGCTGGAGGTGAGGACAGGGCTGGAAGCTGCTCTTCTTACTCTCCCAAACCATGCACTGCCCCAGGGTGAGGAGAAGTAGAGGTTCAAGCAGCATTGACCCTTCTGTCCTCAGGTTTTTGAATGTCCTCAGCAGCCGCCTACTCCATCTACTTCTTTTGCAATTATAAAGATTTTCTACTCTCAAATTGTCTATTTCATACCTGAGTGGTTCTAATCTTTTTTACAAGAATAACTGTAATTGCAATGCTTTTCTTGGTTTTATCTACAGTATCATTATGCAGAGCAAAAGATTGGATTCAGCAACCATAAGTTTTAGAAAGACTGAGGGTTTGGGGTGGAATTCTGTGAAAGTATGAATATGATAAAAGCAAGGGAGTATTTGATTTTATTTTCGTAAGTTTGGTTTGATTCTTATTTCACTTTTGATGACGCTGACTCCTGTATTTCATGTTTGTAAGTCAAGGAAGTTGTTCTCCATAGGATGACACCTAAAAAAAATGCATCTAGAAAAAAATTTGGTTTGTTAGAATTATAATAGGAAGAATAAAAGATTTGGTAATTCAACCTCAAACTTCAGAGTTAAAGAAAGGCAATTATAGTAGCTTCTTTTACATGGCAAGAAATCAAAGATATTGTATATTTATAACAATACATCAATCTAATCCCCAAAATCTGTTTAAAATTACTTAAGCCTATTCAAATAAGGCCTCACACGTTAAAGCTAAAGTTAATAAAACAGTGGCCATAATTAAAAAACCCAACATATGTTTACATTTCATTATTCATACCAGATAAATTCAGTTTTTCATCATGTATCTAACTGATTTTTTCTAGGTAACTCTTCCATAATATCAGATGGTGATATCAGTTTAAAGGTAACACATATTTTAAAGCAGTTAGTGTAGAAAGGATATATTTATTATACATATTACCCTCTGAAAAATCACAGGATTGATCAAAGCAACAATGAGAAGGGAAAAAAAGATGGTATTTTAATTTTTTTTTTTTACTGGGGTAGCCTCTCTTTTAACAGCTCTCCGCCTGAAATTCTTGTGGAACATAGATAGTATAGGCAAACGTCACTCATATCTTCCACATGAAACTCCTGGCTGGTATCTTAGACAAACTCCCATCTTTGGTCTTTCAAGTCTTACGGCTGCATTGCAAAAATATCCTTTTCCAAGGATAGTTGCCAGGGTGTTATAGATGCCAGTCTGTCATGCCTAGAAAGCTCTTGGCTTGTTCTTATCTGAGTTGGCTCTCCAAGAGAATAATGATTGTGTCAGACACAAAAACTGGTCCTTGGTTTGTGCAATGGTCTGGCTTGCCTCCAGTGTTTATAGACATTGGTATAATATTTTTGACATTTCATAAAGACTCACATCATCCAGATCAATATTGAGGTGCCACAACAGCCAGAAATATCTGTAGCTAGAAACCTGATCAGGTATTGAAAATTTAATGTACTCTTCTCAACATGTCAGCTTCTTTAATATGAGCAATTTTGTTTGCATGCTTGGCAAGAACTGAAGGTGTTCTTTTGGCTAGTACCCACTTTCTTGATACGTAGCTTAATCTTAAATCTTGTACTTAAATCTTTCTGTCATTTGATGTAAATCCAGAATACTTCAGTTCCCATTCTCTACTGCTGTTGTCACTGTGCTCTGAGATTGATGCTATGTTCCAACCAAACTGTGGATGTATTTCACTTGAAAATAATGTGACTAAAAATGAGTAAACACAGAGTTTGTAAAAGTGGTATGGGATCATTCATGATAAAAGTACTGTGCTGCAAGTATATATTTGCTGGCCTGGATAAACACTACTTGCTGATTTGATCAGCTGAAAAATACAGCTAAGTTGACTAGAGCTTGTATGGAACAGAATACATCTTTGGAGATTACCCAAACTGATATGAGACCAGATACTTATTTTAAAGTTTTCATCACCTTAAATTAAAAAAGGAAGGAGGATACTCTAAAATTCCTCTCTGGACACAAGTGTAGAAGCTCATGCTCATTCTGCTATTCAGTTTATTCAACAGTTCCTCAGACTAATGTGGCCTTTTCAGTGTTCTTTTGGAAAAAACCCCAAAAAAGTAAAAAGATGGAAAGTTCATATTTTATTGCTTTAGCTTGAATTTCCATGTTTGAAGAGATTGATAACACAAGGCAAACAGTCAGTGCTAACACTAAAATTTAGAATGGCCTTTTCCTTTGCAAAAATGCTGATTAAGAGAGTTCTGACCTATATTGTTTTTTACAACAGTGACCTTTCACATACACAAAAATATGGAAGTGCTGATAATTGATCTCAATGAAATGTGGCTTAAACAAGGTACCAGATTTTTATAAGTTTCTAAGTAAAATAAATTCTTTTCTTCCTAAAATACCTATGGCTGATTCTGCGTGCAGCATTGTAATTCCAAAGCTTCAGGCTAAAAGCTAAACTTGGAGATGCAGTTTTCAGAGACAAAGCAGATAACTGTAAATATTTTACTGAATAGCTTCAGATTTATGTTTAAAAAACAAGTGCTTCAAAACACTTCCAAACAAACAGTTCTTTGATTTTATGATTCTAAGACCATGAGTTTCACCTTTCTTGCATCATTAGTCTGTAAGTGTACTGACTACAGATGTGCTCAAATTAAGTCAATATAACTAGTTATTTACAGGCCTGGGTGAGCCTGAAGTTTCTCTCTAACTTGCAAATCACCCTTTATTATTAAAAAAAAAAAAAAAATCTGCATCTGAACCCTATAAAATTTGTCTTGGGGCATTAAAATTTGAAAATTAATTTTGTAGTATGGGTCGAACAGCCAATATTTATGCTGGCTGATGAAAGCACCAGCTGTGAACAATCAAATCCAAATAATAAAAACCTTTATCCTCTATTGTGTTTCTGGGGGAGAAGCAGTTTATTGTACTAGCTTTTGCAGCTGGCCTTTTGTAAGTTTATTTTACATGAAATTGTTGTGGGGAATGAATATTTAGTTTGTAGAGTTGGCTCTTGCAGATAAAAGATATCCACTGAAAAGTATATTATTACTCTAAAATATTTGTCAATTTTTTGTCTGTTGGATGAAGTAGAAAAATTTCTAAAATCGACACGAAGATGATCTGATGAGATGATTTTGTATGTGTTGAAGTGACAGAAGAGATTAGGACATTAATATTGTGGCCATTATCACAATTATGACTGTGCTGAAGTCTGCAATTCAAAAAGGATCAACATTTGTAGCTAGATATGAATTCATGTCCAACATCTGTGAAATAACTGTCTCATTCAGGAAGAAATCTTTTTTTCTGTCTAGTTGAGATGTCAAGTGTAAACAGTTAAGTAACTTTATGCAAAAGCCAAGGTATTTCTTTGTATATTGAAAATAGAAAATTGAAATTTCTGGCTCTGCGTGAAGTTCATAAGGATTATAGAGAAGATGATTGTATTTTGGGGTGTTTTTCTTCCATTTTTAATTTTTCTTTTTAAATTCTTTTTTCCAGCAGCAGTCCTCTTCTGCTTGAAAAGCAGACTGAAAAGTTTTATTGCATTACATGAAAATCCCACAGACAATTTCAATGAAACAAAATAACTGAGCTACCAGAGACCAACGAGAGACCAATGAGAAGCAGGTGTAGCCAGACAGGTATAGGTCACTGCTCTTGCTGTCTGTCTTCTGGTTTTGTTTTTTTTATTTCTGTTTAGTGTTGGAGAGCTTTTTCCTGGATCTCCATAGTGAACACATTTTACCAAAACTAAATTCAGATTGTGATGATTTTATAAGCTCTGCAAAGAGTATTAATTCATACAAAGTACAGATTCATCCAAAGTATGAATTATTGTTGAAATTAGGGAAATTTTTATGCTGCTGTTACTAAAACTGCTCCTTGGTAATCAGTTTGGCACCGATTTTCCAGTCATGTAACCAGAAATTCTTTCATGTCTCATCCCAATGTAACGAGCAAAGTTTGCTGACAGAAACAGTGTAGGACTGTTAGACAAACAAACCTGTTGGACACTTTCTGAACTAAACTGAGCTATGGAACAGGACAAAATTAGCAGAGACTGAACAATGAAGCCAGGAGAAGTCAGGCGTCCAGCTAGAGGTGGGCAAGGTCTGAGAAGGGCTTTTTTTTGGTTTGTTTTGTTACATAAGGCCAAATGAAACACCTAAATTAAAAGGAAATTATAGAAAAAGAAGAAAAAAAACTTATTTCAAAAAAATATACAAGTGGAACAAGAGAAGGCTGTGGAAAAGGATAAACTTCTATCATAGGCAGAAGAAGGAAATGCTTGAAATTCTTTGAACAAAAATTTTGTTGCATTGAGAGGAGATGTTGTGTTGAGAGATAAAGAAATCTTTTAGGGTTCTTAAGAGGACACCAGTTCATGAAGTTATATCAGCATCATTAACTTTTTGAGCCAAACTTGAAAAGTTGTTAAACTTCAAAGATTAGTTACACCAGATTTACTGTCTAAGAAGCAGAAAAATTGTTGACACAGAAATAAAGCTTAGGAATCAAAATAAACTTTTATCAGGTTCCCCCATTTCCCTAAGTCAATACCAATATATTCTTAAATAAATGGAATTTAACTATTTAATTTTAAATTAGACAAAGAACTGTGCTGTCATGATCCACAGAATCCATTAAACTCCAAAATGCAGAATTTATTTCCTTGCTATCCAGTTAAAATACCAATTAAACACTTTACCTTGTTAATCCTTAATCAGGACAATGAATGCTACTTTAAACTCTTATGTATCATAGCATAACAACAACAATTCCTCACATTTATGAGGACTTTGTTGTTGCATCCAGCTGTGCTGCTAATGTAACAGCCATGCAGTAGTCCCTGGTTATTTGCATTCTTGTTTATGGAATTTGTATGGTAGCAGAGATGACTGAAATATCTTGCCTAAATTATTAAAATAATTTAATACATTTTGTCACCTATTTAAGACAAGCACCTAGGATTTTCCATCGCTTTTTTTTGTAAGATTTTTTTTGCTATGTGTATGTCAAGCTTCTCTTGCTAATGGATCCTGAGACAATTTTTTTTGTTTGTTTCTTAGTTTGTCTTATTTTGTATTATTTTGTCTTGTAATTTTCTGAGCAATGAGTGACTCAGTCAGACAAACTACTACAGTCACATGCCTATCACACACCTCTGTGTGTGGTGGCATTTGTTTCACCCATAACTCTTACATGGCACAGGTCCCTGGGCCAGTGTGAGATATGTTTTGGGAGGTATGTCTTATTTGAATGGTAGTAAGGGATAAGCACCTTCAGAGAACCTGCGGGATAAATGACAAAGACAGACCAGGTATTTGGCTTAGACTAAATATGTGCCTTGAAGATGCCTGTTTGTGTTTGATGTGGAGATGGAGGCACATGGTGCCAACCATTTAGGGATTGGCTCTTGGGAATTTGCCAAAGCTTGGTCTCAGTTTCAAGATTTTGTAAGTTTCCTCCTAAGTTGTACCCATACTGGCGTCACACAAGCTTTAAGTGTCCTCTCGATCTCACTACTCACAACCTGCCACAGGATGTTTTAGCTCTGAGGCCAGGACTTAAAGGACCTGGGAAGGATTTACATAGCCACAGTAGTGGCTGTAGGCAAAATATACTAAATAATAATTGTATTTTCTCTAGCAGAAATAATTTACAAATAGAAAAATTCATTTAAGCTATGCTCTACACTAAAAAGCAAATTCAGGCTTGTAACCAGGATATACTTCTCTTCTACTATCTGATGTCACAGCTGTGAATTATAATTTTATGCTGAAAAAGTGGTCTGAAAGATGTGTGGTATATTCTTAGTGATCAAGGTTTTGTTACCGTGCTATTCTGAGTGTGTAAATGAGGAAGGATCTGAAATGAGGAGTTAATTCCTTTTATCAAGGTGATAAAATGTCAACGAAGCTTTCAGACATAGGAGCCATCTTTCAGATATACATTTTGCCTTCACCTTTTAGAAGGAGAATGACTCCCCTGTGAAAGTACAAAATTGTATCTTTCTGCTGAAAGGTACTTTCATTAAGAGTTGAATTTACTTTGGTAGGATAACATAAACGTTCTTTTCTAAAATTTGCTTCTGAGATAATGGTTTCTTTGTTTTTATTATTTTCAGATTTCTCAGTGGAGGAACAAAGAGGAAATGGCAGAAAATCATATCAGGAACAGCCTTAATAAGTTGAGGTTGTGAGGGTTTTTTAAGTGTTACTTTTTAATTTTTTTTTTTAAATTTTAGCACTTTATAGTAGAGTTCTTCACTCACATTCAATCTCCTGAAACCTTTGTTAAGGATCCTGTGTTTTATGACACCCTCTTTCCCTTTTAAATTGAAAATGCATTTTTCTCATTCGTTGCTATAAACTACAAAAAATATCTGCCAAAAAAATTGCCAGCTAAATAATTACTTCTTGTTTTGCATTATCTAAATAGCTGTGTGGAATATTTGCCATTAATTCATGAAACATTCACTGAAGTGCATGAAGTGGGCTAACAAATATGCAGTGAAAATATGCCATGGCATTTTTCTTCTTATACCATAGATGATCTGGAATCTCGCAAGAGATGTTGCATTTTAAGGTAGTTTGCTTCCTCTCATTTATATTTCCATCTCTGAAAAAGCTAGCACTATTCTCATTCCCTTGTTATTAATGAACACTGAGGAAGATTCCTATTTATTATCTCTGACTAATGCTGTTTAACAGCTTTCAAAGATCCTCTACACCCTGTCGATGTATGGGAGAATTGTAGTTTTGTTTATCAGGCTTCACTCCTATCTAGCCAGGCATTCATGGCTGAGAAGTATGCCACATCAATTGATAAAGAAGAAATAATGAAGTGTAATCAGCTTTTACAATAAATGGCAAACCTCCCAATCACTGACAGGGTCTGTGTTTAGTACTGTTATATTTTTCATGAACTCATTTTGCAAAGGCTTTATGCAGCCTTTGCTTCTAATCCTGCTCTGTGTGCAGTATTTTTGCAGACCAAGTTCAGCCCTCTGGGCATGCATGCTCTCAGCCTTAGCTGACCTCTTCAAAATTTTAACTTCATTTACTCCTTGGTAAAAAAAGACCAACTTCATGTTCACTTTGGGGTACTTCCGTTTGTCTCCTCTTCTTCTGAAACTTGGTTTTATCTTTGCCATTTAAGGACTCATTTTGCCAAGAATTGACTTTTTGTTTCAAGAGTACTCAAAAAAGTCAGAACAACATTTGGCTTTATCAAGGAAACAGAACTCTTCATAAGAAAAATAATGGAATTTTTCAGCCTTTCTGGAAGAAACTGCAAAATTCCCTCTCCCATGTTTTATTTCTAGTGAACTCCCTTTTATTGATTTAGATAAGATACTTGTATCTGCAGTCAGAACTGGCAGAAAAAGCTGATCCCAGCAGTAGTGCGCCAGGAAACAGTGTGCCAGGCATGAATCCTATTGCTGTGCAGCTCATCATTGTGTCCAGTAAGGGCTTTGTCACAAGTACACCAAGACTCTGAATTCTCCCTGGCTCTTATGACAGTAATAAATGGCAAACGTGCCAGTATTACCATAAGGTAGTTTGAGAGGCTTAGATGCAAGGGGACATACTGGTCCAGTCCTGACTCAGAATCAAGGCCAGACCCTGGTTGAGCATCAGGCCCTGTTCTCGTGCTGTCCTGTGCCAGAGACAGAAGCCTCAGCCCCAGGGACACAGAGAACACGTGCATTAGTTAGTGCTGTATGGTTTCACAAACTGGGTAGGCATCGGGATAAATACACTGCACTGTTTTAGGGTACGTGATAACAGTAGGAGACATGACTTGTGAAATTACCTAATCACAAGAACTCTTTTTGCATTCAAATTTTGATACGGCATTCAGCTCTAACTTTAGGTGCATTTTCTACTTTATTGCCTTGGATGCAGGAGGATTCTTCATTCGGATAAATATCCTTTCATGAAGGGAGGAAATATCCAATACATAATTTACTGTGGCAGAAGCAATTTTAGAAAGTCTCAGTTTCCTGTAGAAGCCTACAAACCACTGAATAACTTCTCAACTATATTAATTGTAAACAGCTAACATGACTCTAAAAGCAAAAGCACCATCTTGCATTCTCTTAATTTCCCATATATTTTTACTGAAATTTGCTGTTAAATTTTTAAAAGCATTGATAACCTGATATTATATAACCATATTGTATACTATGTGATAAATAGACTAGTGTATATATTACTGTTTATAAATCAGAATATAGGTATTTTAATATTTAATAAAAGTTTCACACTTTTCTTAAAACCTTGTAGGTTTGTAAATGACAGTAATTAATGAGGCAACTTCTCTTTCAGGATTTTGCCCCACATATGCCTCGTGTGTGTTTTACTCTGTTTCTCAAGTAAACATAGATTAAATACTTTTGTGAATAAACCAGACTAGAATCCAGGCCTGAGGCATTATGCTACTAGTTTTTAACAAAATAAGACTTCTCCTGAAAGCTTTAGCTACTGCTAAGTGAAAGAAGAGTTCAGAAGTATCAGTGTTTCTTTTTAAGAGGTCATCTTGGGGCAAGATGTTTGTCTCATTATCTTGTATTTTATGAATTAATTTTATTATATTCTGTTACAAATAACACAAGTGCGTGTTTGAACAACAGTTTCAAAAGTTTAAATTAAACAGAAAAATTAAACAACTGATAGATGCTTTTGGCACTAATTACTAAAATAAAGTTCTGTTGAAAAAAAAGGCTTATAAGTACTCAAAAGTAAACCTCACTGTGATTTTCACAAAGAAAACCAGTTCATTCTTTCAGAGATAATTCTTTTAGGGTCTCCATCCAATACGATTTTGATTGTCATGGCTCCAGCTGAATGCTTCATTATCTGTAATATAAAATACTGAAACAAGACTTTTGTTGGTTTAATACAGCAATTTTTATGTTATTGCTTTCACTCAAAGCTTCATGAAAACTGTTTTATTAGTCAAAACAGTATCTCCCTTATCTTAGCTTCTCTCATGCCATCCCATGCAACATGAACAGCTAAGCAGGACTTTCTATACTTGATGCCCATGTGAAGGCCAGGAATTAAATTTTATCAAAAGAATCCCAGATTCTACTCTGTGGTGCACTTTTAACCAAGGAGATGATTGCAGAGCAGGTGTATAAAAGGTGAGAAACAGATCGTCCAGTTTTCTGCTTAGAGTTGCTCATGTCACGGGAATTAGTGTGGTTAGAAGAAGCTTTATAAAGAAAGGAATTATATTCTAGAAATTGTATTTCTAACTTTGATGCTGAGTTGTATGTACAGCTCCTGAGACTGGGTTGCACAGTGTGCATGAGGCTGACCACTGATGAAGTTGCACAGATCCTAAGGGGAGCAGAGCTCACCCAGTGTGTGACTGTGAATTTGAGCTAGTGTCTCCAGAAATGTGCTATTCCAGGCAGGGAAGGTCTTGCTCCCTTTCATCCTTATTCAGAGCCCACAACCAGTAAGAGCTTCTACAGAACAAGACTTATCTACAGAAAAACCAATCTGCACACTGTGGCATCAACATGACCAAATACTTCACTGTCTGCTAGCCATGTGCATGTCTTCAGCTCGAAGATCTCATAAAATCATAGAATGATTTTGTTTCAAAAGGAACTTAAAAGATCATTTGGTTCCAAACTTGCTGCTGTGGGCAGTAGCAGCTTTGATTGGACCAGGTTTCTCAAAGCCCCATCCAGCCTGGCCTTAAACATTTTCGGGGATGGAACACCCACAACTTCTCTGGGCTATCAGTTCTGAGTGCCTCATGACGGTTTGCACTTGAACTTTCCTGCCACAGGCATTTTGATTCAAGAATTTTATCTGGTGATCACTTTTATATTCAGTACAAAAAAGAACTTCCTTTGTCCTTGACAGGTGGAGATTGTTCATGTGCATTTGTGTGATTTGAGTCGTCCATTTCTTTATCATTTTATGGATCATTAAGATGTGGTGATAAAATTGAAAATAGTAAGAGGTGATCTTTTAAAATGGATTTCAGTGGCCTCAGATTTCTTACCCTTTGTGCTAACTCATTTCTAAAGATTACCCATAGATGTGATAATTTAGAGAAGGCAAAGCAATGAACTAAGAACCGTAACAATTTAACTGTATTTAATCTCCATGATGCAGCACACTTACCTTGAAGGAAAAATAAATTTACAAGTTCTTCATATATGTTCAGAACTTGAAAAACTTTTATAACCTGTATTTAAAGTGTATTTCAAACTAATGATTATCCTTAAAGAGAAAACGGCCTTGGCAAAAATGTTTGGGAAACCCCAAGCATTGACATTTTGAAATGACAGATTAAATTATTTCAGTGAAGGCTGAGGACATTACAGTCTTGGGCCAGTTTTATAGTGAAACTACAGTGAAACTATTTTTCATCATTGCCAACTACCAAACAGTTGTGTAATTTCTTTAAATTGGACATGGGTTATTCATCAAAATATCAGGCCAAAATATTTCCAAAATACCACAAGATTTTTTGTGCTATTTTAAAAACATTTCTATGAGGTATATTTGATAGCATAGTGATGTGTAAAGCTGCTTTTTGCCCAGTGTGCCTTGAAACACTCAAACCAGAAATGTTCCTTACAGTTAAGGGACATACTGAAGAAATTAGTAATTGGCAGTGGTTTTAATAAAGAGCTCTACATAGAGTTCTAGTTTGCCTTTTCGAAAGCAAATCATTATACTCGGCACTTTGACAAACAGAATGTTGCTATTTGAAATACAAGAGATATTAATAAATTCTTTCATATTTACTACCTCATTGAACTTAATCTATTGTTATTTAAAATTTTACTGGCAGGGTTCTGCACTGAGTAAGATGACATGAGAAGTGCTATGTGAAATGGGCCCAGAAATAAACTTCCAAAGGGAGGGATTTTTTAATGCACAATATATTCTCTGTTTGAAAACATTCTACATGCTAAAGAACAAGAATGAGCACTGAATTTTGTTTGCCTTTTAAAACATTTTTCAAATTTGGAAATAGAAGTAATATAGTCTGTCCTAGATGATCCTTCATAGACACGCAGAACAAATGCTAATGAAACAGTACGTCATTTGTAGAAAGTATTTGGCAAATACTCAGGCTTGTGTAATATGTACAATCACGACCTGTTTATGACTGATGTTTACAGAAAAGAAAGTTTGCCAGTGTATTAATAGTTAAACTTGTTGTACTCTGTAGTTACTTATTTTACAATTTCTTGTTAACTGCAGTCAAGTGTGACATACAATTTGCTGAAAATACTGCTGACCACTGGATCTTGGAAGATATGTCACCCAGTGTAATAAAGTGTAAAATAACTTCTTCTTCTATTGTTGTATACAGAAAAAAATTACGTAGAAAAATTTGGAAAAAAAAGAAATATGTAAATCCAAACCCCACCAAGCAAAAAAATTGTTGTTCTCTTGTTGTAAAGGGAGAAGAATTTAAAAGGAATGTAAGAAGCCAAACCTTAACAAATTTACAAACACAGATATTATAAACTATTGTGAAACTAAAGGCAAATTTTAGAGAAAGTTAGGAAAACTTCTGACCATCTGTAAAGTACAACTGAACAAAGACACCTGCATAAGCACATACTTCCGTCACCCTCATTTTTGCATGTTTCCTTCTAGCCTTCTGATGTTTTCGAATTCCTGGAGTCAGATCACACACACACACGCACATCTCTGTAAACAACAATTGTTTACATTCTTTTCTAAAGGAAGCAAGAATCGATGGACCTTTGTATTGACCAGTGTGATTAGAGAGGTGGCAACCTTCTTTTCCAATGACTTTTCACTTCTGCAATGTTATATAAGTTGGAGTTTCATAATAAACTTTCTTCTTCCTCTCTCCTCTTTGAGAAGAGCTATCTGCATGTGATTTATCTCGTGTCGTATTGTGACATACTTCCATTAAGCCTAAGCATACATATAGTTCTAAATTAATAAATACATTATTTTTTTTTTTGTGGGAATCATGGCATGACTGTATTCATTCAGCAGATCCAAATCTTCAGCTTCTTATAATGAGCACAGAAAATATTCACTACATTATAGATGCAGATCTTCAAAGTTTAGATTGCACCAAATTATTGAATAAAGGAGGAACCCCCGTGACATTTTCCCAGAGAAATTGCAGTATGTCTGTGAATGCTTGTTAATTCAACAGCTACATCCCCTAATTCAGTTATGCAACACCCCATTAGTTTCCTTTTATCAATTATATCAAAGACCATATAAGTGGTTTTATCTAGTGGAGAACAGAATTTAGCACTCACAGTGTGACGTGGTGTAGCATAAAGTAGCAGACAACCCCACAGTATCAGTGAACTCTGCAAACAGAATTAGGAAGTATTCAGATAAAATTTCAGACAATTTGACACTATCTGTCCACTCCTCTCATATTCTCTTCCCTGATAGTCCCTGTTTCATTTTGCAGTATTGACAACATTCCACAGAAGTTAAAGTGTCAACTCTAAGTCCATAAATGCAGGAAGAAATGTTTTCTACAATTCTTCTGTTCCTATAAACAGGTGCCTTGTGAACACAGGGGAACAAAGCTTGTCTTAATAAATACTTTGTAACAGTTGAAAGCATTGTGATAGAACACATTTGTTGTCAAAGGTGAAAACTGACATACTCATTTGAAGGAAGAATGTGTCCTGGTAAATATTTTGGGGGAGTCATCTCCAGGGTGCACCTATTGGTCTCTATTTGCTATAGGAGAAGTCTGGACAAATTTTTTTTGCTGTGCATTATATGCTTTGACAAAGTGCTGAAGTTCAGGTTCCTCTTTCATACCAGGGTAGAGGAACAAATTAGCAGCTGTGTCAAACTTTAGTGTCCAGTCAGCTCAGGTGATTGCTACTCTGAGTATAAAAATTTGTGAGGGAGAACACATGACTAACTCCATGAATGGCTCCAAGCACCACTGACTTCTTGTTCTTCTGAACAACTTTTTTTACCATTCATCCTACATGCATTAGACGTGTTTGACTCCTTCAGCCTTCTGTGATTGTTCCATCCACGTCAGAATTCCAGGTCTTTTTACCTTCAACACTGCTCACCTCTCTTCCACAGCTGTAGCCCATTAGGGATGAGGCTCAGCTGCAGCCCCATTCCCAATCACCACAAACCGTGCCTACAATTCCCCGTTTTTGTCTCTTTAGATAAATGCCATGTCTACTATCCTTCTATAGGGCCCTTGCAGAAGAAATATTAACATGGTACTAGTACCTTTCATGTAGATTTCATTAGCTCTGGAATGCATCCATGACCTTGATTAATTTCCTAAACTTATATCCCATACTAAAGTTTTTATACTTATCCCTATGGAATTAACTTTTATACTTATGCCTACAGAATATTGACAAAGATTAATAGCTGGAATTCACAAATACAACAAACATGTTTCATCAGCAAATAAACACTTCGTATTTAATAATAGAACTGCTTCATTTCAAGCTCTCACTGCTGCTTTAGTAAATTCACTTGTTCCTTTTTCAGTTTTTTTTGCTTCTGTCTTCTGTAATTTCAGTTCTATCTGCTGAAGTCGTCTCTCTACTTGCTGCTGCTCTCCCTCTTGTCTTGTTCTTTTCAACGCTTCCTCTTGTGGGGTTTCACACTCATTTTCATAAAATCCATCCATAGTTGTGAGGGCGAGACTATTCCCACTCTTTTGTAATTGGCACAACTGCCTTCATCACTAACTCTATCCAACCTTTTGTAACACCCCCTTTCTTTTTGAATTATAAAATTGCAGCATTTATATAAAGATAGGTTTAGGTAAATGGATATTACAACATATATTTCACATAGGATTAATAGGTAGAAAGATATACAACACATAGATTTTAATAAGAAACACATTTTACTGATAATTTACCTCTCAATATTTCTGCTTCTATGCTACCAGTCCCAGAGCTAGGCTCTGATTTATTCTGATTTGGCTTTAAGCACTTGATCTTGTCTAATCGGAGTCTGTTCTTGTTCTTCTCTTTCTAACATCAGCTGATAAGCCTGTTCTTTTAGACATTTATTTTTTCTCAGGGCTCCTTCATGCGATACTAAAGCTGTCTGTAATTTCCTTTGGAGGTGCTCCCTGGATTTCTCTTCTGCTACATCTCTTTGCTTTTTGGGATTTGGAATCATTCAGATTTGCAGGTTTTGCTAGTGGCTCTTCCACTGTTTTATTTCTGGATTTCACATTCTGTTGCTTCTCTCAGTTTAGTTTTCCCAGAATAATCAGTCTCCAATAGTTGAAAAGCAGTGACTTTTCCTTCCAAATTCCCGTGAAGGGAATTACTTTCTGAACCAACCTCTCCCAATTCCTTTTCAGTCCCATTTTCTTCCTTAAGTTCTTTGCCCAACACCACAGGTTTACTCATGCCAGACTTTTGAGGCAGCATACACAGCTCTGCTATAAGATTTTTTGTTTTCTTCCCTGAAATGTTCTACCTCCTTTTTCAGCTTAATTAGTTCCCAATTGGACTTGTCCAAAGAATTGAAAAGTTCCTCTTTTTGACTCTTCATGTCTTCAAATGCTGTTTTGTAATGGTGGGTTTCTTCCTGGTCCTCCTTCATGGCTTTTTTCAGTAATTCTTTCTCCAGACCAAGTTTCTTTTTTAAATCTGTAAGTGAACATCTCAATACTTCTATTTCTTTTTTTTTTTTTTTTTTTTTTAACCACTTTCTTAGTTTCAATTCTTGACCTCTTGTCCTGGTTTAGGGCAAGCTTGGGAGAAGCTTCCCAAAGGGGCCCCTTCAGAGAGCAAACCCACACGGCCCCTCCCTCCAAACTGGTTTGGGAAGGATTCCTCGGAGAAAAATGTAAAGAACCTGTTTATTTAACAGGCAGAGCATCCCCCAACACACAAAATGAACACTACTGGGTGACAAAACTCTCACCATTCTGAAGAGATAACAAATTCAGAAAGTCTCTCTGGGGAGTGGTTGCTCTGTTGTCGGTCCCTCTGATGCTGGGGAAGGGCTCCTGCAGGCCACAAAGTACAGACTCTTGGTGTTTCCCAGGTCCCATTCCTGAGCAGGTTTGAACGGTTCCACAAAAGGGGAAAGAAAAAAACAGTCCGGAGAAAATTCGGACTGCCTAGCTAAACTAACTGACAAAGTGGAGCAAAAGCAAGAGCAAGCAAGCAAAGCCAGCAAGCAAAAGCAGCACTATGCATCTGTGTCCCTCCAACTATTATCAGCAAACTGATAACAAAACCAAAACAAAACTTTCCTGAGCCAGTCTTGAAGAACATATCCAACCTAAACAGAACAGATGACTGGGGATACATGTGGAAGAGTGGTTAGAGAACAAGGGACACGTTAATGTGCAACAGCTTGCTGGTGCAAAGTTAGCAAAGTTTAAGACTCAGCTTAGCTGACAAAGACTCTGTGTCCTTGTAAGTAAGTGTTATAACAACAATGGAATATTGTAGCTGATAAAGAGGGAAAAGAATGCTAACACTGAACCCCAAGAATGAGAAAGTAGGAGGAGTTGACATTTCTGTGAGTAACCACTGATTAGCTTGCTTTTGCAGTATGCATGAGATTCATTACTAATTGTATAAAAGACGTGACTAACAGAATAAAGCTGAGACCTACTGATCTCTCATATTGAGAGCTGTCTGTCTCCCACTGACCCCAACAAATGGCGCCCGTACAGCAGGAACCTGAGAGGACCTGCAAGACTTAGTGGCCATGAAGCCACAGGAGAGAGAAGCCACGGGGGTCCGCGCAGGTGTTTGGGTCTTGAAGCAGCGAAGACGGTGATAAGCAGACGCTAAAATCTGCCGCATCCCAGGCGACCTCAGTGGAGAGTCCTGGCAGATACGTGCTGCCGAAACCTCGCAAAGCTGCAACAGCGCTGACGGTAAGAATGTAGAGGCAAGCAGCATATGATTTATTTACTTGCTTCCTAGAGAAGCATCAGATTAAGGGAATAAATCTTCGTAATGTTAGGAAAGAGTTAGGAGTTACTGTTTGCTATGTCATTGTTGCATAGTTAATGTTTTGTTGTGTTAATAGTTAGTATGACTATTAAATAATGTTAATCAATAAAAAACAATCACTTATCTTGTACTCTCACTCTACCTTTACCCTAAGTTGCTGTATCCTGTTCCGTGTTCTGGTATCCCCTCTCCCAAGTCACTGTATCCTGTTCCTGGTTCCTGTTTCCATCGGGTCCCGCCTCCACTGCTCCTCTACATATGAGATCTAATAGCTCCACCCAGTATGCAAACCATGTGAACTCCTATGAATCTAGGTGACCACTGGAAGTGAGACCACCATATGCAGACCCCTGAAGCTTGAAAGCTGATGCACAAATATTTTACAAAGCCACGTTGGAAGACTGGGCAGAACAACAGACTATCTGTGGAGCCATTTGGTCATCTCACTATCACCAACAGAACTCGCTCAGAGTGACCCCCTAGACCTCGACAAGCCAAACTCTGGGAAATATTCTATAGGACTTCTGTGAGGTTGGAGTTCCCAGCTCTGCCTTTGGGCACAGATGTCTGCATCACCTTCTTTTCGTTGGCTACAGGGAGCGGTGGCGGTGAGCGCGACCCTTCGAGCCCCCACCCAGGCTGATCTAATAAAGGCTTAAAAAGGGAGCAGAAGGTCTCCTGGCCCTTTTATTCTTTTCAGTAAGGAGCTCCCTAGTCTTCTCGCGTAAGAAGCTTTTTCATTTTGTGCTGTGAGCTGACCTGCAGTGCAGAGCTCTGCAGGTCAGGAACAGAAGGTAATGATAAGAAATAATAAATAATGAAGAGAAACACAAGAAGAGAAGACTCGCGCTCTTTCTTTTAAGATCTCTGGCTGGGGAAAGAAAACTTTACATTCTCGGGTGAAAGAAGAAAAGCAGCCAGAAAAAAAGACTCTGAAAAATAGGAAAGGACTCTGAAACTCTGCATAGGAAGAGTGCTGTAAACTCGACCGAAAGAGGAAGAAACCGAAGGCGCCTCCGCTTGGACCTGCAGGACGGGACCAGGAAAGCTACCGGATCGATTTTGCAAACACGTATGTGGGTGAGACTGTTCAGACACAAGATCACACAAAAAGCTTGTTCTCACAGAACAGCTGGGCATTTTCACAGAGATTCCAAGAAAAAAATCTCAGTGAGTTGTTAGTTTAGCAAGCACACAAGATAAAACGGCCTTGAAGCTGCTGTCTTCCAGCAGGCAGCAGAACTCCCACCAGAGCAGGGGGGAGGGGAAAGATCGCTCTTGAAAAGTTAAGAAGAACGGAAGAAGCTTCAGCCTGGAGGGTGCAGGGGATACATTGCCATCCCTGGGCAGGGAGCACCGCGGGAACCACAGTGGCTGCCCGGGGGGAGACCGCCGTGCGGCGGCGACCGGGGACGGTCTGCTGACTGCAGAGCCGGCCGTGCGGGGAAAAAACTAGAAAAAGCACGGCCGGGGGTGAGACCGGCACGGGTCTCCCGTCCGCGGACACGGGGCTCAAGAAAAACCAAAAAATACTTGTCTCGGGTGCAAACATTGGCAGGGCCGTCCCAAAGCAGGAGGCGGGGGCGGGCCGTTGCCGGAATAGAAGGGTTTTTTTACATCTCCAAGGAGAAGGGGAGTGTCCAGGACTCAGAACACCAAGGAGTTGCGGTTGCCATGGAAACCACAGCGTTGCACAGCAGCGCCACTAGTGGTGAAGATGCAGCACTGCAGCATTTTGCTGAAGTTCATTTCAGAAAATAACCGGAGAAGAGAGTGTGTTTGTATCTTAACAGGTGCAGAACGGAAAATGGATTTCAGCAAAAAGCATGGGACTTGCTGAGTTCGGAAACAAACAAGAGACAACCCCAAGAAAGCAGACAAGAGCATGCAAACGTGAACCATACTGCTACTGACATCACAGACTTTAGTCATCTTTTATATGTAGGACTGTGGACTAAACTTTATATAAAAATGTAATACAAGTTGTTTTGTAAATCTTTAAAATCACTCTACTGATCACAACATCCAAACAGGTTCCATTGCAATTGCCAAGAAAAGTATTGCTCATTTCTGGAGACAAATTTGTCTTGTCATTTCTCAGATGTTGAAGGTAATACAATGCAATATTGAGAATGAAAACATAAAAGCAAAAGATCTGTTAATTGGTACAATCAAAAATGAGGTGATAATTTTATCACATAGAAAAATAGAAAAAATTCATAATCGTTCTTCTATCAAATGCAATAGCAGAAGCAGTGTTGGAACAATTGGATGATGTGTTCAGTCAGTTAAGTTTTTCATATACATGGAAAAAATTTTTAAAATTAAGTTTGCATGTATTAATAGATATTGTAATTGTTTTAATGTTTCATATCTGTTTCAAACCATGAACAGAGTTGTTAAAAAAGAGATTTTTAGGTAAAAGAGAAGAGAGTCAAGTAATTTTAAGATGTATAACACGCAAAATTAGCAATGCTATGAAGGTTACCCAAGAAGAAAACAGGGGAATTGTGGGGGAGAGGTTAGAGAATAAGGGACATGTTAATGTGCAACAGCTTGCTGGTGCAAAGTTAGCAAAGTTTAAGACTCAGCTTAGCTAACAAAGACACTGTGTCCTTGTAAGTAAGTGTTATAACAACAATGGAATATTGTAGCTGATAAAGAGGGAAAGGAATGCTAACACTGAACCCCAAGAATGAGAAAGTAGGAGGAGTTGACATTTCTGTGAGTAACCACTGATTAGCTTGCTTTTGCAGTATGCATGAGATTCATTACTAATTGTATAAAAGACGTGACTAACAGAATAAAGCTGAGACCTACTGATCTCTCATATTGAGAGCTGTCTGTCTCCCACTGACCCCATCAGATACAGACCTCATAACGTCACCCCAGGGCAACTTTGTAGTTCCTCTTGGCTCATCTTGCAATCCTCTTCACCTATTTTAGTAAGTGTTTTTTTCTCGTTCATATGTTCAAGCACTACCTTGAGTTCTACAGTTTTAGTCTGATATCTTGTTCCTTGTTTCATGTTCTTGCTTGAGTTGCATAACATCAGTTTTTTGTTCATCACAATCTGTTGCCAGTTTTATGTGTTCTTCCCTGCTTGAATTTTTTCATATCTTCTTTCACGACCAAAACCTCACCCTGCAGAACTGCTTTTTCTTGTCATAATTGATTTATGGCATTAACATCATTGGTGGGATTCAGACACTCATTCCTGCCTCCAGCACTTCAATTAGGCTCTTCTAAACTGGAATTTTTCAATAATTTTTCCTTCTTTTTGAGTTCAGATTTCACCTCCCTAAGGGTTGAGAGCAACTGAGAACATTGATCTTGATGTGCCTTTGCTCTTTCACCAAGCACAGATTGCAGATGAGCAAGCTAACCTTCTCCCCTAAAGATTTTAGGTTTTGCTCACAAACATGTTGTTTTTCAGCTATGACATCATTCAGTTCTGCAATAGTGTGTTGCTGTTCCTTTAAATAGGATGCTCTTGAAGATAAGCTTTTGGTCTGATCCCTTATCTTGGCATCTTTTTCTACAAGTTGGTGTTTTAAATTTCAAAAATGAGACTCAAAATCATTACTTTGTCCTTCAATTAGTTTCAGTTTGCCTGCTAACACATTAACTTGCTCCAACAACTCATCTGCTTTTTTCTATTTCTTCCTGTCCACTTTTCTAATTTCCCAACTTTTTGCATTAGACCAATGCTGCTTGAAGCTTCTTTTTTAGATTCTCTTTTTCCTTGCCCATTTTCTCAAAATTGCTCTTCATCTCCTCTTTTTCATTCATCTTTAAATTCAGCTTCTCTACTGCTTAACGTAACTAGTTGTTTCTTACAATCTCCAAGTTCCTGCAATACTTGGTTTAGTTCTGCCACTGTACTATTATGAACAGCTTCAAGGTCTTGCAGTTTGATGTTTAATGTGCTCCTCTCTTCAGAGAAATTCAGCATTTCATTAGACAACGACTATGACCCGGGTAACAGAAGAGTCTTTTTCTATTCATTTGCTGGCTTTGACTGGAAATTAAATTCTTCTGTCCATTGACCTGGGATGTGAAGTTTTTGATGAAGTGATCTTGCTACATTTTTGCCTTTAGCTTTTTTTTTACTAGTTATTCATCATGTCTTGAAAAAATTCCACCTGCTTATTTATTTCTGCCAAAGACACCCCCCTCCCCCCCTTTCTTTCAGGAGAAACTCTTGTTTGACTAACATTAAGGAACCCTGCAGCTATCTTTTCCCCCAGTGTGGTTGTGTCCCACAGCACATGCACTGCTTCTCTCGATGTTTCAGCAAAGAAGGCAGTCTGTGCATTCATTCTCATGCACACCAAACAAGCAAAATACATAGCACCTGATCCTCACATTTAATACTTTTTCTTGCAATATACACAGCAGGATGTCCAATATGTTCTTCTGCTGATATTTAAACCTCCATTCCAAGCTTCCCGCTACTCACCTGGAGGTGGTGTATCTATCTACAAGTTGTCTGGTGATGCAAACTCTTGGTCCACCTGTATTGTTCTTCAGGTCCTTGGTCTGGCTGACTCTGTCCTAGAGATTTTCCTCCCCTAGTTCCTTTCTTACAGGCACTCTCTGGATTCATTCTACAGGCACTGTTCTCCTAACTCTGTTTTATGGGCTGCCTCTGCTCTACAGGCTCTCCTGTCTTTGCCCTATGGGCTCTCATCTCTGCCTAGCTTCATTCTTCATCTCATCAACAGCTGATTGTACAAACCTTTCTCTGCCTAGCTTCATTCTCACATTGTATTGTATCAGGATCACCAGATGAGGGAAACCATATAACTGATTTCATGAATAGCTCCAAGTTCTACTGACTTGTAGTTCTGAACAACCATTTATACTACTCATCCTACATGCATTACACCTGTGTGACTCCTTCACCCTTCAGTGATTGGTTCATTACCCCTCGGTATTCCTCAATTGAAGGAACTCATTACCTGAGTCTGAAGGTCTGAAGGTCTGATTACCTCCAACACTGCTCACCTGTCTTACACACCTGTAGCCCATTGGGGATGAGGCTTGGCCACTGCCCCATTCCCAGTCACCACAAACTGTGTACCTACAATTTGCTTCTTCCCAAGAAAAGCAGAGATGAAGTCCCCACCACTCAGTCTTCTGCAAAATGCTTTTCTTGATTGCATTAGAATGTAAAACAAAAATGATTTTTTACCCCCACAATACTTCTGTTTCTTAACATGACTAATATTCATGAAACTTGAAACGCAGCATAAAGGGAAGGGCAAGGCACATCGTCTACTGCCTGGATTGTTTGCATACACAAAATGCTGCAGACAGAGGGCTGTGAGCTGTCATTCTAGAGTTAGGCCAAAAGAATCTGTTCACTTATAATATAATTTCATAAATGCTAATTTTAATAGTCTGATCAAATTTATAGAATTTTCTCTACACTGTGTATGTGCCATATGTAATACAATTCAGTATTCAGTCACCACAACATCCTTACATGAGCACAAGGTTTAAGTGAAGCTGTATAACTATTGGCTCAAAAGTTTCTCAAATAATTCAGTATCTTCCTCAGAAATAAAAGTATTGTGGTCTATAGCTAGCTGAATAATGCAAGAGGTTATTAACAGGCAATTATTCTATGAGAAATGGTCAAATTTACAACAGGTTTTATTCACAATAGATTATTTGACCAGTTTCACTGTTGTGAATCAAATTTTCTAGGCAGCCAGACTATGTCCTGTATGAAATACACAGCTCAATGCTATTAAATGAAATTAAGTATTTATGCAATATTATTCATGGTTCACTGTAGTCAAAGAAATGCCTGCTGAGGTTTTTATGGTGATATAAAATACTTCAAATGCCTTTAAAACTATCAGAGTATTGTCTTGGAGTTAGTCTGTAGTTAAATACCTTATTTTTTACATCACCATTTCTGTGTCATTTCAATATTTGTACTTTACAATGCCTGCATGTTGGCAGTCAATACACTGGGCTTCATGAATAAATCATTTATTTGCAGAATGCTCTCTGCAGTCTGCAGATTAAATACCTGTGAAATCCAAGGGGCTTATTGGACTTCAGTATAGTATATTTTATTATTTACTTATATCTTCTAACATCTTACAGTAGGAAAAATACTGTGATGATGAGAAACAGAGATTGCAGCTGACAAAACACATGGGGTTTTTTTTCAGGGGCAGGTAAGTGACCTGAAAAGTCAGGTCCAAAAAGCTGCCCTGTGCCCCCAATGAGCTCATGGAGAAATCTGAGGAAGGGTGTGGTAATAGTTGTAAACAAAGGCAGAAACTGCATATTTTAAAGAAAATTAAATTGATTCTATCTACTGATGTGGAATGATTCATTGAACTGCAGCTTAAGATGAAAGATGAAAGATTGCTCTCTAAACTTATCATTACAATTTTAAAGCCAGTGAAAGTCATTACATAATCTTTCCCAGCTTGAAGGAAAATATATAATACTATGACTGAATAGGTTTTTACCTGATATCTATAGGAAAAAAATACATGCAAAATATTAATTGAAAAAAACCCACCTACATATCAACCAAAGGAAATTTTCTGTTACTCTAAGTTGGAAGGAGTTTACATCAAATAAAAACAAACCCCTGAAAATCCAAGAAACCTAAATCTCTGTTCCTTCTTTTTAATTGTCTTTGGTTTCTAGTTTCATAGTCTTTATGTAAATGAGAACATTGGCTTCACTTCTCTAATTGACTATATTTTGATTTTTCAGTCTTGGATTTTATTACATAGCAGTCTTTAGTTAGTCCTTATTGGTGCTCTATTTTACTTAGGAGTTACTATGTTTCCAATGTTTTGAATAAAATTCCTTTTTTTAGTTTCTGTCTTTGTAAAGGCCAAGGTTGTAAATTTCCCAGATCACTGGTGGTTCCTTACTTGTTCTTTCCATAACTGGCATAATTTTCTGAAGCATGAGAACTTTGAAAGTATAAAACAGAAACATACATGCACTTTCCCTCTTGACAACCAAAGAAATGCCTTATCTGTTTAATATGAATATAAGACAGACAATTTCTATGAGCAGGATCTTTAAAAAGATGCATGGCAATATTTTGGTTTTAGTTTTTTGGGTTTTTTTATGAAATACCTTTGCTGGCTCACTGCACTTACCAGGACTGTGGTTTCAGCAGAAGTTCTTCAGAGCATTACAGCAAAACCCTCACACCTTATAGCCAAATAATTAATACCGTTCTTGTGGGCTGTGGGAAAAAATGGACCAAGAGCCTCCAGCTGGTGCCCTACTGAATTTGTTGTCTGTCCTCTGCACTCAAGACAACCTGAGTTTTAACCTCATCTCCTAAAATTGTAGAGCCCATGAATTCAGACACTCTCCCGTGTCAAGAGCTTTGGTCTGTGTCCTGTCCTCAAGGAGAAGAACAGGTCTTCTGTGAAAAATTAGGTGCGAAATTAACCCCAGAATGTTTAGAGCAAAAAGTGGTTTTGCTTTTGTGTGTGCTGGCTGGAACCTACTTGCCCCTGAAATCTTTTTCTTTCTGCCTCTACATTACATTCTTAAAAGCCTGAAATGGAAACTGCAGAGACTGTCAATGATTACTAAAATATCATTTCAGAATTACTGTGATTAGGCAGAAATATTTTCCTTTCTCCAAATGCTGCTTCATATTTACCAGTTTTGAAATGTTTTCTCTTGGATCTGCCGGGAAAGTAAAAAACAAACTGCCTCACTATTTTCACAAATTTACTAAGGCTTAGATGGTCTAATTTTGTCTCAAGGCAAAAATAAGCAGGTTTAAGTGTAGCACCTTATTTCTTTCACCTTGTGAAGGAAAACTTACTGCTTATACATGCAGCAGTGATTCTATGGATGTCCACTAATGAGAAAAATAAATTTCAAAATGTAGCTTAATCAAGTTGAATTTTTTGGCTATTCTCAGAGAAGGTTTTCAGTCCAATTCAGGAAAGAAGGAAAAAAATCCACTTGTTCTTGTAGGAAATTAAAGGCTACTGGTATATGGGCCATTATTTTCTTGTTTTAGACATTTATGTATGTTTAGTTCATTTGACTGAATTACCTCATTGCTGGTTAAAAATACTCGAAAGTGAAATAGAGAAAGAATTAACTAGATTGTAACAGGAAACTAAATAATTATTGCTGCTGTTTTCGAAAATTGATTGGAATGCAAAGGTATAAGAAGCAGAAACTGAGTCAAATGCATCTGGAAGTGGATTTTTACTGTCCCAAAGGTGTCTTGTGATAATGAAGGTATTAAGTGAGAAACAAAATATTTTTATATATAATCTTCATTTCATTGGTGATCAGCACAGATCAATTTATAGTGAAGGCTGACTTATTTCTCCCATATCTCATTCTCAATGCGATCTACAATAATTCCAGGGAAAATACAGTATAAAAGATGTGGAAGAATGAGTGTGAAGCATGTGGATGTGTTTCATAGGAGGCTCTGCCATTTTAAACTTCTTTTATGGGACCATTCAGTGAAAGTAAGAAGTATCACTCTGAGTGGAGTCATACATATACAGTTCTCTTCTCTAAACCTGGTCCTTCCTCTTACCTGTGTAATTTATGAACAAAGAGAGACTTGGAAACCTCAAAAGACCCCATCCAGGCCATGGAAATGAGCTTGTATGATTGATTATGTGACTTGTAATGAGTGAGCAGCCAGTCAGACACAACAGCTAGTCCACAGAACAGAACTTATGTTTGATATTTTAGGCCATTCACTGAAGAACTGTGTCAAACAGCATATTAAAAACTCCCAAAATGAACCAGAAGCCCATTTATGGATGTTTGACTGAAGAGCTTAAGTTGTAGCTAAGTTTCATTTGCACCCTTGAAATGTGAAGCATTGCTGAAAATAAGACTCCATGAGTGTTACTGTGTCACATAATGCCTCTGGGTACAGCTGGACATCTTTTTCTGGCATGCTGACCATGTTTCCAAATAAATTGCTATTTAAACCATTTTCTGTGAAGCTAAAGGGGGCAACTGAGAAAAATAATTTTTTCTCTGATTCATGGCAAACTGGAGGGAGAGAGCTCAAAGGATGGCAGAGGCGTGAAGGTTTCAGACAATGGCTGTGATTTGCAAGGGAATAAGCAAGCAGAAAGAACCATTCTTCTCTTCACCAGATTGCATTACTGAAAGTTGTATTTTGGCCTGTAGTATCTGACTTCACTATCTCTTTCCTGCTCTTGCTGGCAAGAGAGATGGATTTTGGATCTCCTGTATATTTTACAGTTTCCCGCAGGGTGGGAATGTAGGTAAACTAAAGAATGTATGTTGTAGTCTGGCTTAATTCTCTCCCTTTTATGACGTTTTCTAAAGAAATTATGATTCTGTGAGTAAAACTACTCGTAGATGAGTTAAATTATTCATAAACTTGTTGCAGTAGTATCACATTGACTTTTGTCTGGAAGCCGTCTGGTCTTCTTATTAATATCTAGTAAACCACTTTATGAGAATGGTAACATACTCAGTATTCATATACAAAGCATGTTTTAAAATTAAAATTTTAGATCTTTCATGTAAAAATGCATGAAGTCCTGGTAAATCATGGGACAAATCTCAGGGAATAAATTCTTCTGAATTAGAAAGGCATCCACTGTATTGAAAGTGTCATTATAATGCATATAATTTCAACAAAATTATAGTTAATCATAGTAAAGTGATGGGGTTCTTTTTGTTCACTTTCTTCAGAATTAGGATAATTATCAAGGTTTCAGTTGTCAGGCTTGTGTCTGCTGTGTTTCATATTATTAATGCCATGATCTGTGAGTTGGAAGTGAAATTCCTTTACAAATCTGGTGACAACCCTTGCTGAGATAAAAGATAAAGGTGGTAATATTGACACTAAAAGGATCAGGTTTGCTGTCAAAATAATACCACAGAAAGAGAGAGAAACATTTAAATATAATTGTTTTGAATGTGAGACTGGAAAAAGAAGTTATATGATTTTTAATGTTCTAAAGACCAAAAAAAGCAAAATTTGGAAAGGTTAAATCAGCATTTGAAAGCTAATTTTTTGTAGTATCTGTTTTGCTCTAATTTACTCATGAGGTCTGTGAATGTTCATGAACCTTATCAGAGAGTGTCTTACGAAGTTTCTTATTAAGAGCAAGATGTGAAAACTGGAAGAGGGATTACTAGTTTTGCAAAGTTCTTGCATACATACACAAGCATATGTATACATATTCAGCCTGACATCCTTGATGCCAAAGAGACTACTCAGGATAATGGTGTTGTGTCACTGTTACTTATGAACAGAAACACACAGACTCCAAATAAGTTCATCAGAAGGCTGAAAAGAGGAGACCTTATTAACAAAATGGAACACCTTATATAAGGTACTTCACTGAGTAAAGAGTGATTGGTGAATGGGAACACCACCTTCCCTATTACCATTGGCTAAGCAAGAGCAACAATATATTCTATGTTATGAAAAAAAGGATAAAAAACCACCACCTGTTGTTTTGAGAAAGAATATTGTTTGGAGAGTATGTTGTTTACAAAATTTCTCGTGAGAAAGTGAGAAACTTTCCCTTGGAAAGAAAAGATCCTGACAGGCCTTCAGCTATGTAGTTTCAGAGACACAGAATTGTCAGCCCCACAGTGTTGACCTTAGAGTTGGGCCCAGAAGTGTTCTGCGTCTGTGGGCCATTGGTCTGGGGCACAGGAGCACAGGGGCATTTCATATAGAATACATATAATTAATATTTATTTATTAATTAGAATAATGTATAATCAGGAATCTTTACCTGACTAAACAGTGTTTCTAATCTACTACAAATAAATCAATCTAGTGTAACATTTTCTGTTGAAACTGATGTTAAAAATTCTCTCTTATATTATGCTGAAGAAAATGGGATTACTTTATGTTAATAGACATAAAACCATTTTCAGAGCATGTGTGATTATATTTTTCCCTAAAAAGTATTAGTAGATTTCAGAGGTCCTCAAGTAAATCCCAAGATAAGAGAACACAGGCAATGAAACAGTCATTTATTTGTTATCTCTCATGTAACAATCCTTCTCTTCAAGCCATGTTAAGAGATTTAGCACTGGAAAAAGATAAAATTATAAAAAAGTAGCAGTTTTAAGAATTATGGAGGCAGTGACATATAGTATAAATCCAAAACATAAAAATACAAGACAAATAGGTGCATTCATGTCTTGTCTAAAGTAACTGCAGCTACTTTCCTCTCAGCTTTACTGACCTAATGATCCATAAATTTTGCTGCTTCTCCTGGTATAGTAGAAATATGAGTATTGCCTTAAAAAATAATTGGAAGCCTTGCTAGGTAAAGTCTGATATAAACCTATTTTAAATCTCTCAGCCATGGTTAAGATTGTGGAGGATTTAGAAGAAGAAGAATTATAATTGAGAGTTTTTTTCCTTTAAAGTGTACTATGCAGGAAGCCTGTATCTCTGTGCCTCTTTTTAGTTAAAACGTGGGAGTCAGTGTCACTTGAAAAGAGTGCGTTATGATTCAGGACCTTTGTTTCTTGGTAAAGCAGACTTTTTCATGTCAGGATATGCAAAAACCTAAGCCATAAACATTTTGCTTACATATAATCTAAATATTATGATCTGTAACTTCAGCTGATTTAAATCAACTTACATCTTGATCCCAGTGATTCCAGGTCAGTTTGTATCTTATGAGGATGGTCTGCTTGCATTCCCTGCTGTTGGGTCTATATACATGTATTAAAGAACAGTAGTAAATTTTTCTGACCTAATGTTTGAATCACAGCTAAAACACCATAAAATTCAAGAGTGTCTATCAACCTGTCACACTGTCCAAGAAGAAAACTAATATGATTTATTCCTTATGTTTTCAGTGTTAAAAGTGTTAGAGTAAAAACCTCCAACATTTAAAATAGACAGGAAGAAGACATCTCTGTGAATGGGCATATGCTACTGATCTTTTATTTGTCCCAGAAGGAAAATTAAAATGCTTGAGGTACTTAGTCTAAGTAGGAGAAAAAAATGAACTGCAGTAACTTCAATGATTTTAGTTATTGTGTAATAATTGTTAATTCAAATGACTTACTTTATTGTGAAGCTTAGCAGGAAATCGCCAACAGATTAGAGAATTGCAGCAGAGATATTACATTTCAAAGCCGGAACCAGCCACTGGCAGGTGAAACTTCAGGTGGATTATCTCCATGAGGAGAGAATTCCAGAGAGAAATACTCTGAAGCATTCTGACATTGTCTTGGAACACTGAAGTCATCACTTAAGGGGGCCTGTGTTCCTAAAAATACATGTCTGTTTTTTTGCTGCCTTTGAGGAAGAAGCATCACTTTGTCACAAGATGTATTTCTGCTAGAGCTGAAAAGATATTTCACAGTGGCAAATACATGCAGTTTAGTTTCTCCACCAGAACACATTAAAAATTAGAAACATGGACTGTGAGGTGTGATTCACCCGAAAATAGAGAAAAAAAATCTCTTCTGCTGTGCTAGATTTCAGAGATGCCCAGCACAGACTCCCACAGTAGGACATCAGCTCATTAGCTTTTCCTCTCTCTGCAGGCACAGCTGGATGTCATTTCAGCTCCAAAAAACAGGTTCTGCACAATTGGTGCTCTCTTTTTCTCTGCGAGGTTAGACTTACACTGCAGAATTTCAACTGCATTTCTTCCTACACATCTCCTTCTTCTGTGTCCTTCACAGCTGGAAGAGCATTCTGTTTCACGAATAATTAAAGAGAAGGAGAAATTATTGTAGAGCACAGATTTTAGGTACATAGGTAAGTCAGCTAGTCTGGCTTCCCATCTGCACAAGCCAGGTGTTCTATTGCCATTGCACATACGTGTTCCTGGGGGCTGCAGTCCAGACGGAAAAATAAAATGAGAGCATTAAAAGAATTCCATTACTTCATACTTTCCTTCTGTTAATTAAAACAAAACAATACTAGCCAAGAGATGAGCGGCCCTTCTGTGAAGAATGACAGGTGAGGTATTGATAGTGCCTTCAAGTGACTCTGCTGGGATAAGAGACTCCCTTAGGGTGGGAAGGCAATGGTGGAGCAGCAAGAGGACAACCATCCAGCAGGGTATAGGTCTGTGACTTCTGGCAGTGGGAGCAGGGCACCATTTCAACCTGCAGCTATTTAATCTTAAATATACTCCAGTACCCTGGCAGCAGAGGAGAAATAATTCGTGTTGGGGAGGGATCCTGGATCAGATATCTCAGGCCATTCAGCATAGGCATGAGGGCAGAAAAGGGAGGAATAATTGCAACTTCTATTTGAGGAGACCTTTGAATGTTGAAAAACTACAGGAAGAAACAAGAGTCTAGAGTGAAAAGGGAAATATTTTGGTGTGGTGTGGTGGAGTCAGTAACAGATTGCCCGGTCAGAGGAGGTGTATGGGCCTTAAATAGCTGTTTCTTGTCCTCATGGGGGGCTTTCATACGTTTGGACAGAGGGCACCATAGCACTGAGCAAATCAGGAAGCTGAAATATTCAAGGTATTCTTTTGTGTCAGTTCTTACAGACAAAGCCCTTTTCTGGGACTATTGCTTCTATCAGTGTGGTTGGCAAAGAGAGAAGTAGATGACTTTTGAGGAGCAAAAAGTTCATGGGACTATTTAGAACAGCTGAGTGTCTTCAGATCTGTGGGTCTGGGACTGGAATGGGATACATCTGGAGGTTTACTGAAGGAGTTCACTGAAATGATGGTGAGATGAAACTATGAATATTCATGTTGATCAGAGGAGATTCCTGCTGACTGGAGAAAAGCCAACATTACATCCTTCTTTTAGACAGATGAGGAGGAGGTGGAATTGCAATATTCTCACTGTAAACTCAATAGAGTCCAGGCTGGATAAATGACAGATTTTCAACTAAGATCAGTCTAGTGTTTTCTGCCAAAATGGGATGTTGAGAAACTGGAAAGAGACAGTGAGTGTATCTCACTAACCAGAGATATACAGCATATAGAAACACCCATTCCTGGTTGCTTTGAAGACTCAGCTATGGCTATGGTTCGTCATATGCAGTTGTGGGAATAGCCTTGCTTGGAGCAGGATGATGTACTAGACAACTTTCAGAGGCCCCTCCCTCCAACATTTTTAAGGATCTGTGACCACCACAATAGAAAGACAAGAACTGGTCCTGTAATTTTGCATGGACTAGCAGAACAGCTTCCACTCATGTTTTCTAAAACCTTCTGCCATGTAGGTTGGTATCTGACTTAATGTATGGATTCTGTTGTCTTTTTTTGTATAGAGATAGAATTTCCAACAAGGACATCCATGTGTACTAAATAGCACTTGAAACTATCTTACTGCTAATGCCTTGGAGCCTGTTGGATGAAACTGACAATGTGGTTTTCTGTAATATAATAGAAGATAGTGGGTTCTAAGAAGTGTCCATTGATATAAGCAGCTACACTGGAGAGCATTAGCTAATATTAATTGTAAAATAAGTTGTCAGGCTGTGATCATTCTGTTTGGTTTATGCAGTTTTATACTCCTGGAAGACTGGCTTTAGTTTTGTATTTCAGACTGAGAAAAATATTTTGCCTTCTAAATGTTCCTGGGGAACAAAATAATTTTACTTCATGAAAGACCTTATTTGATTTTGTAACAATAGATTTTATTCTTGCAGATCTGAATTATGGATATGTCTGTAGCCTACAACAGTAAATTCAGTCAGTCCTTCAGATAAAGATGTTGACTGCAGAGGAAAACATATAAATAGCCCAAATATTCCCTTTATAAAAGCAGTCTCTGCAGTATAATTAGGTCAGTAACAGCAACATGTTGATTACACTTACTAGGAAAGAAGGAGCAATAGGCTTTTAAAATTTGTTGTAAAGTTCCTGGAATCATATGTACAGTTAAAGAAATAGACTTCAGAGGAATGGAAGCATTTCTCTAACTCAGAGAACTTTTGTAATTTTGGTATGTATCCATATATTTAAATTAAATTTTAGGCAACTAATCATGAGTCAAATAACTGCTTTTGCAAGATCAAGCATTATAGTAGAATTGTATTCCTAATTTTACCCTATTTATTTTATACTTTATTTAATTTAGAAAAAGATAGATATAATGTTATATGGCACCAAATGATATTGTTATAGGAAAAAAATGTGAGATAGGGTCAATATTGTGCTTCAAATATTCCTTTCCAGGAATGGACATGTTGCCATGCAGCAGCAAATCAACTTCTACTTTTGCTATATTCTTTCCTTTCTCAGGTGGGTAATAAGAAATTAAATTTAGATTCTAGAAACGTGTGTAGATAGCAATTTATTGGTGGTGGAGGACAAACACATATGATTAACCTTGCCAAGGTCAGAACAATTCCTTCCCTTCACTGTCTCTGTGACTTAGACTCCATCCCCAAAAGATCACGAGTCAAAGAAAAGCAACCCCTTTATTTCAGACTGATTTAAACATTTTTCATTTTTTCAAAGTGCATCTATAGTGTGATTTGGCACTCCACTCAAATCCCTCAAAGACAAAGTAAAATATCAGTGTTATAGTAGAGGTTTATCTTCAATCACTGTCTCTTTCTTCCTGTGAGATCTGTAGGGATAGTGTAAAGCAATAGAAGAACCAATATATCTAAGGGTCTGGCTCAAAGCCAAGACTAAAAATAAGTGCAACAAAAATCTCTCTGAAGCAATGCCATGGATCAAAATGAATTTCTAGAGAAAATGTCTCCCTATTAGAGGGCCAGCTGGGTCCCAGGATGCATCAGGCACAGCATCACCAGCCAGCCAAGGGAGGGGATTGTTCTGCTCTGCTCTGCACTGGGATGGCCTCATTTTGAGTCCAGTGTGCACTTTTGGGCACCACAACATAAGAAAGGTATTAAACTACTAGAGATTGTCTAAGGAGGACTGTGAGGATGAAGGGACAGGAGGGGACACCATATGAGGAGCAGCTGAGGTCTCTTGGTCTGTTCAGCCTGGAGGAGACTGAGGGGAGACCTCATTGCAATCTGCAACTTCCTCATGAGGAGAGGAGGAGAAGCAGGCACTGATCCCTTCTCTCTGGCGACCAGTGACAGATCTCAAGGAAATAGCATAAATCTGAGTTTGGAAGTTCATATTGGATATCAGGAAAAGTTTTTTCATCCAGAGGGTGGTTGGGCACTGGAACAGGCTCCCCAGGGAAGAGCTTACAGCACCACAACTCTTGAGAGAGTTCAAGAAGTGTTTGGACAATGCTTTCAGGCACATGGTACACTTGATTTGCAAGGTGATTTGATTTTTGGGGTGTCCTGTGCAGGGCCAGGAGTTGAACTTGGTGATCTTGATGGGTCCCTTCCCACTCAGCAGATTCTATGATTCTGTGATTCTAGTTGCTTGAAATAAGTGCCAGGGCCACCAACATGCAAGGCAAATTTGGAAGCATTTTTCTGCACTGTGCAGTACTGATGCTGATGAAAGTGATTTCTAAAGTGGTGTGAGATCTTGGCATGAGATCTGCATGCACATTTTGCAGACTGAAGACTGTATTGTAGAACACAGTAGAGTGTAAACTGCCCAGGGTTTCACCACTGTGGTATTTTACCATCTGTGGCAATGCTGCAGTATCTCTGCCAACCCAGTCCTTGGCTCTTCTTTCAAAGGAAAGATGAACTCTGAAATTCTCTGGGTGTATTCTGAGACAAAAGAAAATGATGAAAATCTATCAGCTTTTACTTCCAAAACTTATCAAACCCCAGTAATCTATTCTTACCCGCCCCCCACATTATCCTCTTTTCTTTTTGTTTTCCTATCTCATTGAAGTCATAAATTGCAGCAAAGCTAAATCATTTTAATTCTGTGTGTATTCCTCACACAAAGAAATATGAGGTTCATGGCTCTTAAGAGAAGATTCTTTTTTAAGGATGTATAATTAATCTGTCTCAGAGGAAATCAACTACTATGAAATAATATTTAAAAATAATTAAACTAGTATCTGTACTTCAGCATGTCCTAATCCAGTATCTGTAATCCAGCATGTGACAAAAATACATTCCTGTTACCCAAAGATTTTAGTAAGAAAACGTCATTGATTTGAAAGAAGCAAAATGCAATACAAGCAAAAACTGTGTTTAGATGAAGGTGTCTTGTGAAGATCAAGCGATAGTTATTGTTCAACAAGATAGCTAGTTTTAAAATACAACTAAATACCTATCTTTCTATTACTATTCACACTTCGGGTTTTATCTTCATCATTATGTAGTTTTTCAAAATCTTATACATAGTAGTAGACATTACTACATCAAAAAGATCTGATTGCTTTATACTCAGAGATGGCTTGGTTTTGCTAGAGAAAGATACTTTCTATAGCTCTTCACAGCTTAAAATGCTTCACTATTTGCAGCTTCTTAAAGCAATATGAAAATATTCCTAGGCGTATTTCTCAGCAGGATGTGGCATTGTCAGAAACTGTCTGATTTCAGGTACATCTCTGAATATCACTTACTGTCCACTTTTTACCTGTGGTCACTATAAAGATTTGCAAAGTCTTAACAACTGATCCTCAGTTGTAAGGCATTCACCAACTTCCCCAGAATTTCTATAGATCCTCAACAATAGTCTTCTGTGTCAAGGGCTGTTCAAAGATCTTGTCACACCTCTACAGGTAGCTTGCTCACTCTCAGCAGTGATGCCTCTGCCTGGGCAAAAGAAGAAGCTGAAGCCACAAGCAGATTTTCTGGAATCTCCAGCACTTACTGCTCTTAGAAACTAGATGCTAAATAAGCAGGCTGCTGCTGAGCCTTAGTACAGTACCCTGTGTTTTCAAATCCATCTTTGCAACCAGCAGTGAGGATTCAGCATTGCCTTGTTTTGAACCCTTTGCTCCACCTGCATAGAGCACACCAGCTGATGTAATGCTCTTGGAAAAATTCACTTAAAATGGGCTGATAAATAATGAAAGAAAAAAAATAACTTTCTCTAGCGTAAAACCAGATTCACACATTTAATTTAATCAGCTAAGCTCTAGGAGTATTTTTGTCTCTTTTCAAGGCTGGACAAAATTGTGGTAGCAGAAACAACAGTCAGGAATAAATACACAATGAGTCAGTAAGTCACAATCTTTTGATTTTTGTGGTTGAAGTTCAACTTTTGTACTCTGTGAAGGAATAACAAAGTAGTAGAAAAGAGACCCTGAAGTTTCTCTCTGACTGGAAACTAAAGATCAAATGGTTCACTCAGCCACTTGACTGAGAAGCTCCTTTATTTATGTTTTAATCTGAGAAGCAACCTCTTCTATGGCCTCTAGAGAATGCCTACAAGTGAAAGAACAACCCATTCTTGTTCTCCTGGTAACTGAAGCAAGGCCACTGAACCTTAAAGAACCTCTGTACTAATATGTAGGAGCAAAGGAGTTTGTATTGGTACAATTAATTGATCTGCATGTCTGAGGAATGGTTCAGTGAGTTGTGTAACTCACTAAAAAGCAGTCAGGTAACTTTTTAGGTTACTGAAGCTGCTAAGCTGATTTTGGTTAATAGCAACATTTTACAGTGCATTCATTGATCAAAATATTACAGTGGAACTTCATTAAAACCTCAAAATAAACATTCTCAAACTCTAGAGAATAAAGGACCTGCAGATGTCTCTCCCCTGACAAAACTGTCTCCACTTTTCAGATGTTCTCATGGACAGACTGATAAGAAATTTCAAGTTTGCATCACCTCCAAGACAACCCTTAAGAAATAGACTATTCTGTATTTTTAGATGCTACTTCAGATGGTGCAGTTGTAAAGTTGCTTAAATTTGATCTAGATCCAGAGAAAAAAACAGTGAATAAACCATGTCTCCCTATTAATTGGAATAACTGGCATATGTAATATGTAATAATTTAATTTTCTTACTCCTGAAATCACACAAGCCCACTGAATCTCATTTGCAGTTCTTGGTTTTAGACATATTTTCCCATTTCACAAAAGCTGAAAAATCGAAAGTTTAAAAATATCACTGCTGGCATGATTTCCCTTCCTTTTGCTGTGGTGTGAATTTTGTCTATCACTTATTTTTGATTTTTTCTTTCTCCTTTTTTTTTCCCCTAAATGAATTGGGAAAGGTCATTTTATAGCTTTTCACAGTTTCTCAGGTCTGAAGAACAAGAATACATTCACATAAACAGAGAAAAATGCATAAAAAAATGTCCTGATTATCAGGATAGATAGATATCTTTTGTATAATTTTGATTTACCACTAAATGCTTCAAGGAAACAAGAAACAGCAACAAAGTACCACAGAGGAGCAAAAATTAAGTAATAAATATACATCCAACATGGTTATAATATTATGTATGTAAGAATAACATTTTCTTCTCTCATTTTTCAGAAGGCAGTATAACTGCGTTTTTGGTACTGGGCAGTGTGTGGGTCACAAAGAGTTCTGTAAAAAATATGCAGCAAATGCAAATATAAATTCACTGACTTCAGAGAATGTTGTTATATTTCTAGGTTTAATTCAGTTGCATATGCTGAAAGAGAAGATAACAGTGCACAAAGCAGCGCTTCAGTGTATTATTTCGCCTAGAACCATAGCTTTGACTTTATGCAACTTACTCCTCAGGAAACTCATTTCACCATTCTTTGTGGAATTAGTACTTAAAAGCCCCTGAAAAGAGCAGCTATTTATTTTTCTGATAACAACAAGAAGAAATGCACAGGAAGGGAAGAAGAAAAACCTACCTACATTGTCCTAGCTTCCTTGTGTTGTTATTACAAGCTGAAGAGACAGTGTTGTCTTCAGTTCCACCAGTTCATATGTGCATGCATTGTACAGCCTAGGGAATCAAATCTGATTTTTTTTGCAATCTATATTCATATCTATGCATAAAATAATGATACATTCACAGCTCCAGTGTCTCTTCAAAGCCTGTGTCCAGTTCTAAGCCCCTCTATTTAGGAGGGGTATTGAGGTGCTAGAGCATGTCCAGAGAAAGACAAAGAGGCAGATGAAGGGTTTGGAGCACAAGACCTGTGAGAAGCAGCTGAAGGAGCTGGGGATGTTTAGCCTGAGAAAAGGAGGCTCAAGGGAGATCTTATTGCTCTCTACAACTCCCTAAAAGGAGGGTGTAGCTAGGTAGGGCTTGGTCTCTTCTCCCAGGCAATCAGCAAAGGGGCAAGAGGACATAGTCTTATGGGCAGATACTCCAGGGAAGATTTAGCTTAGACATTAGGAGAATTACTTCACAGAAAGGATGATTAGACATTGGAATGAACTTCCTGGGGTGGTGGTGGAGTCACTGTCCCTAGAGGTGATTAAGGAAAGACTGACTGTGGGACTCAGTGTCATGGTCTAGTTGACATGGTGGTGTTTGGTCGTAGGCTGGACTCAATGGTCTCAAATGTCTTTTACAACCTGATTGATTCTGTGACTACATGAGTACAGTGGAACGATCCCTGCCCTAGTCCAGATGCCACACTGTTGCAGCCATAGGCCAGGATGTTATTGGCTTCCTGGTCACTTTACTGCTCATTTTCAGCTGCTGTTGACCAGCTCTCCCAGGTCCTTTCCCACTGAGGAGCTTTCCAGGTGCTCTACCCCAGCTCGTGGCACTGCTTGGAGGTGTTGTGACCTGAGTGCAGGACCTGGTACTTTGCCTTGCTGAACCTCACACCAGTGGCCTTGGCCCATCAATCCAGCCTGTCCAGACCCTTCTGCAGAGCCTTCCTGCCCTCCAGCAGATCAACACTCCCACCCAGCTTGCTGTCATCTATGAATTTACTGAGGGTGCACTTCATCTCCTCATCCAGATCATTGATAAGGCTATTAAACGTGAGCTGCCCCAATACTGAGCCCTTGGAAACACCACTTGTGACCTACATGTAATCTAAATGTATAAGTTCTCAGAAAACACAGTAATGCTGCTGCTCTCTAAGCATAATTTTAATAATTTAGAAATTATCCTCTGGGATTATCAGGCTTGTTTTATGGAAGCTGTCAGATCCTCGAAAGCAGCAGAAGCTAGCTAGCAAAGCAGAAAAACCTACCTAGAGGTAAAACATGACCTCTGAGTTCTCAAGTATATGCAATGTTATGTGGAGGACAGAGGGAGAAGGAATATATTTTACTTTATAGTACCTTTGAGAAGCAGACTTTGCTGCCTGCTTTTTCCAAGTGAAGTCAACACTTTTCCTAGCAAAACAGCTATCATAAGGTAGATAATATTTGTGAAGATGTTATATATAGACATGATATTATTGAGATAAATTATTTGTATCTTGGGGACTACATATCAGCAGTAAAAGCAGAATAGTTGTAATATGATTCTCCTTATGACTGATTAAATATTCTTATCACCCCTTCAGTGTGGGGATTTAGGCAATGCTTTTTCCATACAGGTCAAAGTGCTCAATCAGGGGTCTCAATGTGCTTTTTTTCCTTCAGTGCACCAGGGGAAAAAAAGAAGTAGTATTGTGTCTGTGCTTTTTGCTATAAATTGCATACTTCATAGACAGCTTAAGACATTAAATTGCAAACTGGATATGAAGTTGAAAGGATACTGCACATAGAAATGTGACTGAGACTGAAAGGAGAAATCCAAATATTTTAGAAAATTATTGCACATAACTACTTCTCAGTATTTAATACTTCCTTTAAAATAGTTTCCTTTTGGTCTAAACAGACTGTAATTTTCAAAGACATGATATTGAACTTTCACTTGCTATAAGTCCTTGCTTAGATTAAAAAAGATTTTTTATATTGGAAAGAAATAATTGCTCTGCTTTCCCAGTTATAAACTCAAAAGATATTTTGGTGATTTCTTTCCAAATAAGGTGATGCTTATAAATGCCATTTAATAGTGTGTTTATATCTGGTGTATTCAGAGACTGTCAATTTTACCTAGATGAAGAATATGCAAAATCAAGAAGAATTAAAAAGAGTGAGAGAAAATGAAGTTGTGTATTGAAAAGTCAAGCAGTTTATGAACAACATTGAGACCTCAGAAATGCCTTGCAAATACCAGAGTCAATATTAAGGCAATTGTGATGATTTAATTGGATTTTTTTTTGTTTGTTTATTAAATGGAGAGGAGATTGAACTCATTTTAGCAAGTAAATAGGTATCTGAGAGGAAAGTTTGGGGTCTTTTTTAAGAGTAGCCCAAACCTGCCTCAGACTTGATATTTTCTAAAGGAAGCTAAAAGAATTAGATGCTCATCTGCTCCAATATGTTAGGAAGAATCAAACTTTTCAGGGCTTCTCTGAAAATCTGAGCTTGAAGAGTTGCAGTCAGAGGTGAAAGACCTGTGTGATTTCCTTCCTTTGAGTGACGTTTTGTTTATGGAAAGATTAGATTTTAGTACACTGAATTACAAATAGCAAGAAAAGATGGGACCTGGGAAGATTCAGGATTAAAAATTAGGTATATCTCCCTAACAGAAGGGCTTGCAGGGTCTTGTAATCAGAAGTCATCCAAAAGGTCTCAAATGTATTTTTATGTATATTTTTTTGAACATTTAATTTTTGTAAACAGTCAGTACTGTGGCACAACTACTTTCACATTCAAGTATGAAAATACTGGCCTATCTACACTAAGCAGAAGGGATGTATATGCAAAGCATGTAATAGAAATTGCAAATAAAGAATATAAACACAATTTAAAAAAAAATTTTGCTTGGCTGTTGGTTCCCTGGTGGCATTATCTTCATAGTAAGCCCAGGAAAACCTGATAGCTTAACCTTGGTTCATGCTGTTTTGCACTTCGAATTACTGAATAGTTGTTTGCATCTCATTGAAGTAACTTATTTGAATTAAGCTTGAAAGAAAATTAAAAGCTCTGGCAGATCATCTTCACCTGATGCCAGATCAGAAAAATTCCAAAGGACGTTTTCTGCTCTTCTTCCCTTTCCTGGCTTCGTATTCCTGCCTTCCTTGTGTCATCTGTTTTCTCTGTGCACTTGAACTGGGAGCAAGCTGGAAGTCTGACCTTGCAAAAACCCCAAACAATGTCATGCTCATTCTCTCCTAAAATGGGAAGATTCTTTCCATTAACTCAGTCAGTTAATTTAACACACTTCCCATGATCAAATGTGGTGGGTGCCAAGCACTGGACAACACTGCTGCTGCCTGGGATAGTCCTCAGCTGGGGAACTTCCTCTCACTTGCAGGTATCAGATTCATCTAGTTTGAGATAATGGGGTTTATTTTAACCCTAAAAAAACCCCTAGAGGATTGAAACTTGACACTGACAGTCCTAACTGTAAGTCTTACCCCTTCCTATAGTCCTCACTAGGTGATGGTCACCAGATTAAGTCAACTGCCTGAAAGAAAGATATCCTGTACCCTTAGTGTTGTGGTTCAACAGGTTACTTTTAAGAATAATTAAAGACTTGCTTTGGACAAAACCCCTCACTTGTATTGAATTGGTGACATAGAGTCCTCAAACCCAACACAAAACAACACAGAGAAGAAATGTACCTGGAATTTCTCAGGTTCCCTTCCTTTGCCAGGGCTTGTGAATGCAGAGTTTGCCAATGGGCAGATAACTGGGGATAGAGCAAAGGTCTGATACATTGCTTTTCCTTTAAGGTTTCATCATTAAATAAATGCATTACTTAAAGTGATTAACACCTTCTCTTGAAACTTCTCAGAAAAATAACTTTTAGTTCAGAATAAGTCCAGTAATTCCACTGATGATTTAGTGCATTCTTTATACATAAAATTGGGATGAATCACTGCAAAACTGAGTGCAAAACCATGCAGTTTCAACCAGAAAACTCTTATTTTCATGCTGATAATAAAAGCTGTATCATATTATTCCTAATCACAGCAGGCCAGAAGCCTCTGGTGTTTAATAGCTATATACAGAACAGCTAGGAATTATCACTAGATTAATTTTAAATATGAGAAAGCAGATTGAAGTGGTGTGGTATGGGCAACAGTCTTTTAGCTAAGCCTGAGTATATGAGATACTCTTGTGCCCTTTTGTCTTTCAAAGAAGCAGGAAATGCTGGTCTAGTTTCACCTCCTGAGTTACCAGCAGTGTATTTGTATTTCTTGGAAGCATGGGAAGTTCAATGTAGGCTGAAATACAATAGTATTCTCTCACTTATGCTGTGAAGGAGTCATTACAGAACAATTTTTCTCAGTAACACTAAAAATATACAGTTGTAGCATGTCTATCTCTCCTTCATGTCTTTTAAGCTTCAACTTGCCTCTATCAAGTCCTATTATACAGTCTCTGATCATGTTGCACTTCAAGGGTGCAGAGAGACTTGTTCAAAATCCCCAGGTAAATATTAATGAAATAACCTGTTTCCACATTCCCTTTGTGCTGTCAGTGTTTCGTTTAGGCAATGGAGAAAAAAAAGTGTGTGCCTTTCTTAAAAGAACTATTGCTGTTCAAATACTCTTGAAGTTTTCATTATCCACAGAATGGCTAATACCTTTCTGAATGCTATTCCAGCTCTTGTTTTTTGTTACCTAACTCACAAAGAAACAAACAACTTCATAATTATAATTCAGTGAATGTAGTTCAGATACTGCAGTTCTCACCCTCAGGTTTAGAAAAGAAGGAATCTTTGAAACTGAGAGCTGAGGAGTAACTTTTAAAGAAATGCAAAGCCTCTGCATTTCTACATTTGTGTTTTTGCTTTTTACACAAATTGTGTAGCTGGATGTGGCTCAAAATCAGTTATATCCTTCTCAAAACTTATCTCCCTAATGCTATTTTAGCTGAGGTGGTCTCAACAGAAGCTTTTGCAGTAGATGTATGAGTATATAAGCATGAATATACAGTACTACAAAAGTTCCACAAGGCAATATGCAAAACAAGAACACTACCAGTCAATAGTTACCAAAGTAGCACTAATTTAGAATAGGTAGGTCTTGGAAAAAAAAGAAAAAAAAAAGGCCAATATCAGAATTACAGAAAACCTTGTACATTTCTCCTACCTTCTCCTTTTCATGCCCTTCCACATGGATGTCCCTGTGACAGTGACAGGCAGAGAAAGACCCAGACTACTGCTTCACAACAGAAAGAATGCACAAGATCTCTATATATTATGAAAAAAACTCAGATTTCATGCACAAGTTTGTATGAAACCATATTTATCTGCTTTACATTATTTTGCTGCTATTAAAACAGAAGGACAAAGAAACATGTTTGTAAGGATGCCATAGCCCTCATGGTAGGAAGTGCCCCTGGGATTCAGCTCTCCCATCCCTGAAAATGATGGTGTTGGCTGGGGCTGAGCACTTTTCAACCACGTTTACAGCTCGGCTGCAGAGCTGCTTTGGTGTAACTACTGAGCATAGTGTCTAATTCTGAACCAGAGATGAACCTGTAATACAAAGGGGAAAAAAAAAAAATCTACAGCACTTTTATGTTCATTTCACAGTTCATGGTGAGAAATTATTCTTATTTTTCAAGTTCTTGCAGTGCTAAGCTGAGAAAATAGGCCTTTAGTAATTTTCTTTTGATTGGGACCCCAGCAGTACAAAGATGGCACAGGCTGGGGTATATTTTGAAATCACCTACTGCAGCTTGCACTGTGGCAATAATTGGGACTAGGTGTGACTAAAGTATAGTTCATCTAATGGTAATGATAGGTGCCACAGTCTGGTATTCTTTCATAGGTGATAAAAGGATAATTTAGCACCTGCTACATCTAATTCTTTTTTTTCAGTGGGTTACAGGGTTTTTCCCAGGGTTTCCATTCCTACTTTACTTAACTATCATAGGACTCACCAATAACTTTGATATATTTGTGCTGCCAACTTGCTTTTTTGTAAGCTTTGTCCAGCCTAGTTTCCAGGTTTCTCTGAGCTCCTGCAAGAAATTCTCTGTTATCTGAGTAGATTTTTGGAAATTGTTGTTGACATGAATCTGAATTACGCAGCTACAGATTCTAGTTTGAAAATGTATTCAAAGTTTTTCCTTACCTACCTTGGTCCTTTTTTTAACTAGCATCTCCCCCCTGTTATCCTATCAAAATATCACAGTTAAAATTGGAACTCTCATTCAGCAACATAAACACCTATAAATCTTGAAATGGGTCGAAACCTTACATCCTTCCCAAAACTGAAGTTTTGAGAGTTTGTGTAAGTCCCAAGTAACTGAAGCATGCTCCTGGAACTGGCAGGTATGGTCAGGACTGTGTGAACCTTATTTCTCTGTGGAGAATCTACAGGAGAATCTAAAATGGCATTAGACATCTGTGTTTAGTAATCTAAATTGCTTCCTTGGTGTCTCTGCTTTGGGATCCTGAGGAAGGCTTCCTGAGGACTTGTGTGTGTGGTACTGCCATTGACACCAGTAGTGATCTCTCAGTATTTCTCTAAGCCATGAAGACTACAATCACTGGAAAACTAGTATATAGATGTCTCAGTTCAATCTTGCAATCCTTGGAGCCTGCTCTTGGCTGTTGTCCTGCCCATACTGCTTTGGTTTAGGAAGCAAGAAAATGCTCAGCCTGGATCTGGGCTAAGTTTCCATAGACTTAATAACTCTGTGTGCCCTGGTCACACAGCTCATGCCCACGCTCCCCCTGTATGCACACAGGAACTCTCACCACCTTATATATGGTATGATTATCTCATGTACGTATTAGGCATTCTACTCTGGATCCTGCACAACAGGATCTGCCTTTCAACAGCTCTACTGTCCTTCCTGAGACACTTGCTTACTCCTTTTTTTTGTTCCTTGGGCCAAACACTGGTTCCTTGGCAACATCTTTCTGGCCTCTCCATCTAGGTCTTCCCTTTGTTTTTCTTTCTGCAGCACCCTTCAGTCACTACCATTTGATGTTTTCTTCCCTGAAGCAATGTAGGGCTTGTCTTCTTGGGATTCATCTGACATTGATTTCAGGAATATTTCTCTTGTGTGGGAACAGTTGGGATAAGTTCTAACCCAATCCCATCCTTCTTGTAACTCTTTATCAAGCAGATTGTTACATAGTACAGACAGTTCAGAGATGGAGTAGACAGGACCAGCTTCCCTCATTGCCTCACAAACCTTGAGTCTACAACTACAACCTCCCTGATGCAGGGCTGCAGAATTTTCTGATATCACTTACTCTTTCCAGCTGAAACTGTTCTTTGTGTGAACTAAGTGCTCAATGGCTATGAATGAATGTTCATTTTAAATAGGATGAGAGAAAGCAAGCTGAGCATGACTTCAGCAACTGCGAGACTCTACTGGGATAAAAGGTTCCTGCTTCAATAAGTGATCATGATTAGAATATTTTAAATGTAGACAGGATTCTTGTGATGGAGAATATACATAAGATGGGTGTTGCATGCTGATTCTGGCGTGCTCCTTATGCATCTTCAGCATTATTTTAATATAGACTTTATGTATGTCACTTTACAATGGACATTGTAAACATGAAATCACAGCATCACAGAATTTCTGAGGTAGGAAGGGACCTTTGGAGATCCTCCTGTCCAGCCATGTCATGTGCAGCTGAAGCACATTTGCACCAGTAGATGCAGAAAAGGTCTTGGCCCTACTTGGAATTGTGGATAAGCTGGAAAACCTGAGCTGGCAGCCCATATGCTCGTGTAAGCTGACACCGAGTTTGGTGGGAATGTTGATTTGCTAGAGGGCAGGAAGGCTCTACAGAGAGATTTCTGCAAACTGGATCAATGGTCAGAAGAACTGCATGAGGTTCAATAAGGCAAAGTGCCAGGTCCTGCCCTTGGGCCATAAGAACTCTCTGCACTGTTACAGGAAGGGGGAAGAGTAGGTGAAAAGCTGTTCAGCAGAAAGGGACCTGGGAGAGCAGACCAACAGCAGGTACCATGAGCCAGCACGTACCCAGGTGGCCAAGAAGGCCAATGGCTTTCAGGCCTGAGTCAAAAATAGTGGTCAGCAGGACTAGGTATGTGAGTGTCCTGCTACACTTGGCACTGGTGAGACCACATCCCAAGTACTATGTCCAGTTCTGTCACTTTCAAAAGGACATTGAAGTGCTGCAGCATGCCCAGAGAAGGACAACAGAGTTGGTGAAGGGTCCTTTAAGGAGTAACTGAGGTGACTGGGGTTGTTTAGTCTGAAGAAGAAGAGATTCAGGGTGGCACCACTCAGGGTGGCCAACCACCTGGAAGGAGATTGTAGTGAGGTAGGGGTTGATCTGTTCTGCCATATCAAAAGAGGAAATGGCCCTAAAATGCACCAGGGGAGGTTCAGATTACATATTAGGAAAAAAACTCATTGGAAGGGTGGTCAGACATTGCAATAAGTTGCCCTAGGAGGTGGTGGGGCCTCACCTCATCTCTGAAAGTGCTCAAGAGGCACTTGGCTGTGGTACTTTGGAATACAGGGGTAATTAAGATGGTGCTGTGTTGACATTGGTCAGATGATCTTTCCAACCTTGTTGATTCTGTCATTCTATCGGCAGGTGATTTGGAGATTTTTATGTATTAAAGCATACAGTGTTGCCTAAATTAAAAGAGAAAAAATACTAAAATTTGTAGTTCAGTGATTTTTATATTTTTTTAAACCAAAAATATTTTCAAAGAATATGGAAGTAGAAATATTTTTCCTGAGAGGCACCATGATACAATAACATGATCCTTGCTCAATTATAGTGATTTGTGGAAAGTAAATCCTATACTTTTCAATCACAAATGTGAGCATAACTTTCTCAGCATCCCTCAGTGGGTTGCATTCTTAATTTTATGAATTTCTGTATTTACTGCTGAATGCTTTTCTAGATTTTTACCTGCATTGCTATGGAGACCACTAAAATATGATTATCATTGCTGAAGGCACCACCTTAGCTTGAAAGATTAAATAATTTTGCTTTTGCACACTGTTTGCTCCAAAACGTGGTTTTCACAGTTAACTTGGAACCATCCTTACTGGGGAATTTTCTGGAAAGGAAAACTTGATTTATCATTTAAACTCCATTACTATGCTGATTATTCACGGCAGTGAAAATTTATACCCAGCTTGATGTGAAATATTTAGTTTAAGAATTTTTCCCATAAGGAAACACAAAGATATAATGAACTGTAGCACCAGTGTCTTTCAATTTATCATGATTTTATGAGGCCAGGGTCCTATGTAGTCCTCTGAGCTTCTTGTTTTTAGTAACAGAAGTCTGTGAGACAGCTAAGTGACCTCTCCATGTTCTACATCCCTTCTCTGTAGCTAAGAAATGATTCAAACTTCTTCTCTGACTACTTGAGGTTGGCAGATGGAAAACAATCTCTAAAACCATATTTAAAAAGGAGCTCATAAACTCTCTGGGAATTCCAGTCCTCTAGACAGCCTCTTGCAACTTCAGCCCTCAATAATTTAGACCTGAACATGGAGGTGGGATCTACTCCACTTGCAGGTCCATGGGTTGTGTGTGTGTAGGTGTGAAAATACCCATTTGGTCATACTCTTCATTCCTGAGAGGAGACCACTTAACTGCTTTTGTCCTCTCTGAAAATCTCATAGTTTACCATATGAGATAAACCACCCACAAAAGGGGGGGGGGGGGGGGTTTTAAGGTGTTGGTAAAAGAGTTTGAACTTGTTCCCTGTAAAGACATTTTTGAAAAGTGCCATCTAAGGAAGCTGATGGAAATCTGACATCTGCTTGGATTGTTCACTCCCTTAAGTAGGAGCAGCAGATGTATTCTCTTTGCAGCTCTGCATTGCACAGAATTTCACAGAGCTTCTCTTGAACCTAAAGTTTACATCTGATAGAAAATTCAGCAATGTCATTTGTCTACATGGATGCCCATGTGCAATTCCATGGGCACTGATTTTTGTTATTTTTCTTTTTGCTGTTATTAATTGTCTGCTTCTATCATGTTGTCTTGTGACATGACTTGACTCATCCAAATCCTGTGTGGAACAAATTGACCAGAATGAGACCCATATAACCTGGTAGCACTCCTGGGTTACTGTTTCCCCACCTTGTTAGCTTACCAAAAAAATAACTCAGAACTTAAAATTCACTTACAAACTATCCTTATGTAATTGCAGAAGTATCCAAATTTGAAAGGTCATTAATCCTTGAAATCAGTACAATTGATTTTTTAATAGCTTCTTGTCATAAAACATATTTATGTTTCTGAGACAGGATTTGATAAACTTTCTCTCTGAAGCCTGCTGCCTTAAATAATAGCGCTCAATGAATAGATCTGCAAAGCACAATTTCATACACTGGTACTTTGATTACAGGTAATGCAACATGTCATCCTAAACACAGAAAAACTCCTGACATGTATTGCTTAAAGTTGTCTTGTATAGAACTAAGAAATGTTTTGATGTTGATTTGCTCAATATCACATATTACGTAAAAATGTGTCCTCTTTTAACGTAGATTACTGATGGAGGCCAAAATATAAAACACTGTCTGGTGTTAAAAAAAAAAAAAAAAAAAAGGAAAGGAAAAAAAATTCTAGATATTAGGAAGAAGTTCTTTAATGTGAGGGTGATGAGACACTGGGACAGGTTTCACAGAGCAGTTGTGGATGCCTCATCCCTGAAAGTGTTCAAGGTCAGCTTGGATGGTCTTATGAAAAGTCTGCCCGGGGCAAGGGGCTTAGAACTGTGTGGATATTAAGGTCCTTTCCAATCAAAACCATTCTTTGGTTCTATAATCTACAATTTTTCTATCAATGGAAGTGTAGATTTACAATTAATGTGACCACTCAAGTAAACAGATATTTATGAGATCCCTCCCTTGCCTTGTGGATTAACACCAAGGCAAACAATTCTGAATGGGGTAAATGTTGAATGTGATTGACTTGTTATTGCTAAATGTTGAATTCTCACTAAGTTTGACCAAAATCACATGCAAATTTTGAGGCTTGAAAGTATCATCAAAATCATGACATGCTGGCAGACATGTGAAAACAAGTAAGTATACGGGGGAGGTTTCTTCAATTTTAAAATGAGTACAAGTGCAAAACACCCCTTTTCAATAATTTCCTCAGTCATTCTGAGGTAAAATCCTTTCTACGCTCATTCAGATCTTAGCACCAGATTCAAGCTGCAGCCCTGCCATGCTGTATATCCTCTGTTCTCCACCATGTTCCACTGTGGTCCTGCTGTGGCAGCAATACTATCAGCAGCAATATTGTTTCTTCTTTCTTTAAATAATTTGCTAAATGCTGCTGTAACTACTCATAGAATGAAAACTGACCACAGTTTCTGCTTAAGAATCCAGCTGGAGTAGACACTGAAGGTATTAATTTAATGACTATCAACAGGGATGAGTTTGCTTCTTATTTTACACAACTTTAGATGTCTCTGGTTCTATTTATCTAAAGCACAAAGCAATGGAAGGATATCTTTTCCACATATGCATAGCTACATACCATAGATATATTCACATTTAGTAATAGACCAGTAGAGTGGTTATACAAAGTTTTTTCTCCATTACCTTGGCTGCTAAGTCATTAGCCAGGACAGTATCAGAAAGATTTAAATGTAACCTTTAGAAATATTTTTGCTTGGCTAGTGGGATTTATATGAGATGGATGCTCTGCAAAATAATTTTTGTTAAAATAAAGTGTGATGCTTGCAGATTAATTCTGTTTGCACAAATGCAGAACAGCAATCTTTTTTTGAGGGGTTAATCAGAAAAAAAGTACTTGTTATAGCAGCCTCAAAACTTCAAGGACTTTTTATTTCAAATAAGTTATTATTCCACCATCCCAAATCCAACAGCTATGCATTCCCCATAGCACTCTGTGTTTTTTTCTGAGAAGTCCCTCAGAGGATTTTCTTACCAGTTTTCCAGAGCTGATTCTTATAAGGGCATGGGATGTAAACACAGGGTTGTAACTGTTGTAACTGTATTTTCTTTTTCTCTTTCATTCTCGTGACCAGAACATTTCATTGCTGAGAAATGCTCAGAGCTAATTTGTCAAGTTGTGCTGGTTTTACCTTATGTTTCAAAATAGACTTGCTTCCTAACAATACCAATATAATTTAGAATCATTCTCATAGACTTCGTGGACCAATTTTCTTTAGCTTGCCTGCATAGCAATACCATGTGAATGGAATAGGGAACTATGAATGAAAAATTAATTTGGATACTGAGGAGAAAATGATAACTATTTTTTGGCATGTTTTCATAAATTATGTGCATACTGTTTTTGTGATACATGAAACTTAGTTGCTTCCAAGATTAAGAGAATTCGTTTCTTAAATTCAATGAAATATCCCCACTGTGCCTCTCTCTTTCTATTTCTCACTCCACTGAAGAATTCCCTCTGTTCAGGAAGTTGGTCACATTTCTTGTCAGTCATTTTTTATTACATTACTGGTGCATAAATTTCTCAAACTATTAAAATGATAGCAGGTTTAATATTTTTAATCATTTTACTAAAGTTTAGTACTTTATATTATGAATGCCTTCTTCTGTTTGGTCTGCTTTGGAAGTTTGTGAAGGATGGTTGTATTACAGAGCTTTAAATGCTATTTTTCCATTAGAGAAGTACATTTCTCCTGGAAAGTGTCTTAGAGTCACATTTTAACAGAAGAAATTGAAAAACTGAATTAGTGCATAAATCAGAGAAAATATTTATTTACAGACATGTAAAAATTATGTTACAACATTTTAAAGAAAACTGTAATGAACCATCAATGTGCTCTAATGGGCAAACTCTGAATGTTTCAATTCTAAATTGCAGTGGCACCAATTAAAAATAGGGCTGCTAACAAGGTTATAGTTATCTACATAGTTTAAGTACAGTGATTTTTCAGAACTAAAAATGGATCTACAGAGAAAACTAATAGGAACCGCAACAATATGTAATACAAGAGTTTACAAAAGTAAAAATATTTTTCTTGATCCAAACTTTAAAGCTTTTTAGTAAATATTTTCCATTCATGCAGCTGCCCATGTTGGAAACAAATATCTGAAGTACACAGAGCATATATATCTGTGTAGAAAATGAATTGATTTGACTCAGGACTGTCTGTAGAGGATTTTATGACTAGTGACTGTCCAAACTGACAAGATCTTTTATGTTTCCTATCCTTCCGTATTGCAAAGAATGAGCAATGTTGAAAAATCCCACAATTGACAAAACTTGTGTCAAACAAGTAACAGGTGATGGCAAACAACACCGAGCATACTGCATACATGGACAGCAGAGAACTATTAAGCTCTGTTGAAGCTACCAGCATCCTCTGGAGTGATTTTAAGCAAACATGCCATTGAGAAACCTTACTAGTAATAGACTGCACGGGATAACAATCTTCTGGCTTGCAAATGAAATAGTGCCTCATGGTGTTATCAGAGGTGACCTTTGTGTTCAAAGTATATTCAGGACTTAAACTGTGTTGTGAAACAGTGTCAACATTATGGATGTGCAATCATTTCTGAGTTTAATATCTAAGGGTAGTAATTGTGTAAAGAATGTGTAAAAATCTCAGTGCTTTCTGTTTTAGCTCATTTGGAATGGAGGAGGTGAAGAGACAATATACCTAGATACTTCTCATATCTAGTATATTAACATCAATATGAGAACTGATCTCCTTGGATGATATTCTTTAAGTGAGCCAACAGTTTATGTGATTTAAACGGGACAAATGCTCCTTGAGCTGCTGAATTTTGAAGTTCTTTTTTTTAACTGTCAACCAAAGACGGAAATCCAAAAATGGCAATTCTTTTTGCATTTTTACAGTAAAAAATGTTTGTAACCTATATGAAGAGATAGAAAGTGGAGAAATATTTCACCCTCTGATTTGACCTAACATTTCACTTACACAGGAGCAATATTTTTTTGCTGCACTTTTCCCAGAGAGTCAGCCCTGATAAATTCTGAAGCTGCAATTCTTTATTCTCAGGTGTAACTACTTATACTAGTCTTTCCTTATTTAAGGAGCTGGGTACTACTCAGCACTTATGTAAACCATGTAACTCCACACACAATAGACAAGCTAAATATAAGGTACACAAAATGTAACTGAGAGTGCAATGTCACATAGCTGCCTAGTGAAAAAATTCTCACTCAGTAATAGATAATTAAATTCAAATGTATGCTTTTTTCCCAAATTTTTGAAGAATATCAGTCCTTCTTTGATGATGGTTCCTACACCAGAAACCTGACCAGAGACCTTGAGCTCCCACCCAACTTATACCTGCATACTTGAGGTGAACCTGTCATCTCAGAAACTGCTTTTTAAAATGGAAATTAAAAGTTAGATCTTTTTAAAAGTCTCTCTGGTACCTTTTGTTTTCTCTTGTTTCCAGCCTACAGAGAACATTTTAAAGGGCAAGACAAGAGTTCATCTTTGTAGTGCTGGATGATCCAAAATAGCAAGTACCCTGGTCATGGAGCTCAGTGGTCAGGGCTCAGTGCTGCATTTGACTGTGTTAGGGCACATAGTCTGTGCTCCATTTGACTCTGTAAGATACTTCCTAAATTAATGCCTCTCCCTCTTGGGAGGCTGTAGTTAATAAAATGCTTATTTACCCTGCAATCACTTTAAAGACATGTCTCTTTCTATATGAGTACCACTTGCATAAAGATGTAGATGAATAAATACATATTCCTTGTTTCATGTCATCTGCAATGCTAAAGAGGTCTGACTTTGGGATAGTGAACAAGTTGGTATGGTACTTTTATTGGGGAAGAAGTCCTTGTGCCCATATACTTTGATACTTTTAACATCTCAGTAACATGAGAAATAATGCATCCATTCTGTTTGAAAGGAAATACGATTTATTAAGAAATTCTATACTGAGATTCCCCCTACAACATCTATAATAATTATTTATTCCAACCTCAGGCTTTTAAGAGGGCCTTAGGAGTTTGTGAGTGGAAAGACTATTGCCAGAAAATAACCCAAAAAGTAATAAGTAGGCTAACTCAGGCTGTCAGATATTGGCAGGCTATCAGTAATTTTCTTGGCTAGTCAGGAGGCTGACTGACTTTCCATGTGGTAGCAACAAACTGCCTTTAGAGATCTGCAAGAACAGCTGTATCAACTGTCTGATGAATGGCATCACAGAGAGGGCTTATCTGAAGAAAGGGATTTACAGGAGGATGCAATTCATGGGTTATCAAGGATTGCTCTCTTATTTTGACATTTTCAGTTTTTAGAAGCTATTCTATTACCAAATGTAATTATTTCCAATGACAAATAAATGGAATAAAAAAATGGGAAATACCATACAATGTATTCAATTGTGGCACTGATTAAAATGGTCTTGTTTGAATAAAGCAGTAAACAAAGAAGTGCAATATCACCTGACTCTAAATATGGTAAAACAGTAAAACGTGCTAATCATAAAAATAGCTTTTAGAAATATACATTTGTATACAGTGCTTTCCACACCTGTTAAATACGTCCTTCATATTATTATGATACAGTACATTGGCCTTTAAGACATCAAAATTAAAAAAATAATACCAATAATTAGCCAGAGAAAACCACATTTACAATCTAAACCATAAAAATCTGACAATTGTACAGCTTAGAACATATAAGAAATGGAGTTTCTAATATTGGAACAATAATGTCCATTTTAATAAGTAAATTGAGTTTCATACAAATTGAATCAAAGGTGTTGTCAGCCAGTAAGAAACTGCAGTTCACAGTTTTCTGTGGGGAAGTCAGAGTTTCTCTTCTCAGCCTTCAGGGGGTTCACACATGACATCTCATCACTTGATCTGTAGAAACTGAGAAATGAAATGTTGGCTTTAGTATGAAAGCATAGAATTTCTTCCATGAGAACCTCAAAAAGAAACCAAGACAGCTGGGGAAAAGAACTAAGAGGACTATGACTTGACTTTTTCACAAATCAACCAAATATCAATGTCTATAATGCCTTCCCACCTTAAACCATGGAAGGATAAAAGATGAATAGTGTCCCTGAGGCAGTGGACTGTGCAACAGTCTTGACTTGACTTTACAGCCCAAAATAATAACAGCAAATCAAGCAAGAGCTGTTGGAGCTGAAGTATACCTCCCCTCAATAATGCAAACAACTGCTGGAGAATTTCTGGTTTAGCAGCAGGAAATAGAATAATGTATCTTGGCTGCTTCACAATGAAATGCTTTATTTGCATAATAGCATTCAATCTAAATAAATTGCATCTCGAATTCTCTGCTTCAGTCCCATCACACTATTTATATACCTTACTCCATTTCCATTGGCTGTGTGCTTTCAGCAATGCCTGTAGTTACCAGATTGATGGCTTTTTCCTCAGTTGCTTCCCTTTTGCTGTTGCTTGTTTTGCTATAGTTTTTGTGTACCTGCCATAGGATATAGCTGCGTATCCTTTGATTTCTTTTGTTGTTTTATCAGCCACACTGTGAAAATGTAGAAAGTGTTAGCCAACCCTTTTGAGGTTCACTCTTCCAGCAGAGGCTGGAGGCAGGTTGCATCTAGATAACTGAGTCCTGCTATGTGACCCATTAATGCTACCAGCTTCAGGCAGGCATTGAGTGATGCTGGAGGGGAGCACAAGGCATACCAGTTCCACCTTCCCACAGAGAAACTGATAACACTTTCCTAATCACATCTATTTGGAAAACTGACAGTAGAATATGTTAACAGAAGTAGATGGTTTCTTTTTCTGAAGTGAAATTTTCAACCCAAGGTATTTTGTAAATTTTAACAGGAAAAATATCTTTCAGCCAATTGTTTCTACAGGTTTTTTTTTTTTGGTTTTTTTTTTTTGTTTTTTTTTTTTTTTTTATTGGTGGGGTTGGGAATTGAGTCTATCTTCTTTTACAACTGTAAAAGGAAACAGCTGACAAAACCTGGTGCACTTCTGATCAAAGGGTGAAAAATTTCCAGTTGTTATTTTCAGCCAATTTTCACCTCCTTTGATGAAAGAAAAAGAAAAAAAAATCTATTAAAATTTCCATTTATTGAAAACTTGTTTTTCTGGAAACATCCATGTTGCTGGAGGACTGAGCTCCTGACCTTTGAAGAAGTCAGGCATCAGATTTCCCCTCATTGCAAAGAGGGCATGAGGTCTCTGGTTGTGCTCTTCACAGGTAACCAGAATTAGGGAGAAAAGCTCATGTGAGCGATCCCACAACTTTCTTCTTTCAGTTAAATCATCCTGAAACTATTATTATGTAGTTGCACAGAGAAAAATCCTCATCTTTCCTGTTTTAGATCTGATCCCTTGAGAGACTGGCTGTAATAAAAAAACCCTCTAAATTCTCCCCTTAAGTCTGAGAGAGGCTTAATGGTTTTTAACTAGCTATTCATCTTAGAAGAAGTAAAAAAAAAATCCCTCTGCACATCCTATTAGCTCCAAAGAGAGTTCCTCATTTCTAGCCTTTTTTTCAACTGTGCTTTGCCGTTCCATTATGCCTTTATAAAAAGAAATAATTATGAAGCAATAAGAGGCAGATTTTCAAGTTATTTATCAAAGCTTTTTTCCCTTGCCATAAACCTTTCAAGCATTTACCTGTCACCAGCACTAAAGAGCTTCATTAGGTTACTATTGTGAAACATTAACGTTGCTAACCATCTGGATCCAAGTCATCAATGCTGCTTTGCTGTTGGGTAGAAACAGCAATAAAAATTTTGCGACCCCACCATTCCAAAATATTCTTGTGTTCTTCCTTCAGTACATGGACTTCTTACTTCCCTCTCACTACAAATAATGGTAAAACCTGAGAGGAAACATTAAAATCTGAAAGAGCCAAGCTTTTATTTTCCCTGGAATGACAGGAATCCATGGCTATGATTAATCTAGGGTAATTCAATGCTAATTTCATTCTATTTCTTTCTTTTGAATAGTGTGCAGTTTATCATCTGCCTTTATGGCAGTGCTGATGATATTAAAAAACCCTCATGATGACTAGTGGGTTTTTAAAAATTTTTTCATATCTTTCCCTTTATATATAAAAACATCTCCTGACACAACAAGGATGAACTGAATTACATTTAAGCCAGCAATAAGGCTTTCATTTAATGTAGTTCTAACAGAAAACCACTTTAGAAAGTGTGATTTGAGCATAATGCGTTTTAAGAATTGAATAACTCAACTGAGCTATAGAGTTGGCATCCTCAGACAATATCAAACAAACTCTCTATACTGTCCTAATTGCCATCATAATCTCTGAAAAAAAGATGGAGAGAGTTTATGGAATAGTTATTGGTTCATTTTCCACCTGAAATTATTTCTGCTGCTTTTTTCATTATCTGGATGCCTTCTTGAGTATGAGGTATTGGAAACACTCTTCTGTCTTCCAAAAATGCTATTGCTACTGTTATTATAGTTCTAATATAATCTTTCTGGCATTTTTGCCCAATTCAAATTCTACTAGATTAAATTAATTTTAACTATGCACTATTATATTGTATATAATATTGTAAAACCAACATTAAATATTAAAAACCTCCTTAACTGAAAGTGCCGTTCTACTTTATGGACTCTATAATAATTACAAATGATGGAATAAATCAGATAAAATTCAGTAAAAATATAGTTTTCCATCTTGCTTTTTAGAAGTCTTGATTGCTTTATAACTTACTTCCCCTCAAAGCCTAGCTAATTTCTATCTTCACATCTACAGATCTTTCAGAATGCTCTGCATGTAAAGACCATTTTCTTGTGGGAGAGCCTGGCCATCAGATCTTCTGCCATGGGACCAGTTCCTCCAATCTGTGTGCATGAGGCATGACAGAGTATGAATAGCTTGCACTCTATATTGCTCCTAAAAGCCTTTTATGAGAAGACAAGTCCAATATATTGTAGAAACCTGCAGGTACCATCCTTCTAGAATGGGATTTGCCAGCCCCGTTTCCCAGGCCTACCTAAGGACATGGAAGCTGTAATGGTGACCCTTCTGTGGTAGGAGAGCTACTAGCTTTTCTAAACTCATTTAGATGGGCTTTATTTGTCTGCAGGACATGGGTTTTGTTCTCTGCTAGCTGGATCCAAGCAGAGCTCAGCCTCTTTCCAGCTCTGAATTATTTATTTTTCCTTACAGTTCTGAAAAAGGGAGTAGAACAGAGATATGTTCCTTCATCCCAATAAATACCTAGTTTCCTTCTCACAGGGTTTATGGGAAGAGCATTCTGGACTTTACCATGCTTGTCTTCCAGACCTAAATGTACAGGAATAAATCTTACTGTATGAGAGTGTAAATTCAGCATATGTTTTTGGGAGGGACTATTAGGAATGTGCTATGACTAAATGACACAAAAGATGTACATGATTAACATCTCACCTTGTAACATATGAAGAAAATGTGTAAAGAAAAGTCCCATGGAATGTAATTGTTACATACTTCAACATATTTTTTACCCCCAAATAATTATAAGTAATAAGAGCATTCAAAGTATATGAAAGACTTTTATCTGACAAAACGCATCTGTTTTTAAAAAATCCTTTGCTCTGAATGGCTTTTATGATAATATTAGGCTTAGAAATTCTCAGAAAATGCATCTAAAAAGAGGATGGATAGATGATGGTTCACATACACTTGTGAACTTGAAACCCAAAGCCTTCCTCTTACTCTCTTTTTCCCTGCCAGACAAACCCATTCTTGTAGGCACAGTTTGTGGTGATTGGGAATGGAGCATTGGCCAACCCTCATCCGTAATGGGCTACAGCTGTGTAAGACAGATGAGCAGTGTTGAAGGTCAAGAGACCTGGAATGCTGAGGACTATGAATCAATCACAGAAGGGTGAAGGAGTCACACAGGTATAATGCATGTAGGATGAATGGTAAAAAAGAAGAACATGAAGTCAGTGGTGCTTGGTGCTATTTATGAAGTCAGTTGTGTGTTCTCTTTCATTTGGTAACCCTGATGGGATGAGAAGATGTGATGTGAGAACAAAGCCAGGCAGAGAAGAAGCCTGTAAAGCGAGATGAAGAACAGAGCCAGGCAGAGAGACAGCCTGTAGAACAGCAACAAAAGGAGAGAGCCTGTAGAATGAAACCAGAGAGTGCCTGTAAGAAAGAGCCAGGTGAAGAAAAGTCTCTAGGACAAAGCAGGTGGACCAAGGACCTGAAGAATGAAGCAGGCCAACCAAGAGTTTGCATCATCAGACAACTTGTAGATAGATACACCACCCCCAAGGGAGTGGTGGGAAGCTTGGAATGGAGGTTTAAGTAACAGCAGAAGAATAGGTCATACTGGGCATCCTGCTGTGCATGTTGCAAGAAAAAGGTATTAAATGTGAGGAGCAGGTGCTATGTATTTTGTTTGTTTGGTGTGCATGAAATAGCATGAGAATGAATGCACAGACTGCCTTGGCTGAAACATGGAGAAGCAGTGCATGTGCTGTGGGACACACCCACACTGGGGCACAAGATAGCCACAGGGTTCCTTAATGTTAGTCAAACAAGAGTTTCTCCTGAAAGAAAGGGAGGAGTCTCTGGCAGAAATAAATATATAGGTGGAATTTCTTTAAGACAAGATGAATAAATAAGATGAAATGGTAAGAATTAGTCAAGAAAAGCTGCAGGCTGAAGGTAAAAATGTAGCAAGTCTCATTGAAGAAATGGGGGAAAAAAGATCACCTCATCAAAAACTTAACATCCCAGATCAATCAGCAGAAGGATTTAATTTCTAGTCTAAGCCAGCAAATGAATAGAAAAAGACTCTTCTGTTACCCAGGTCATAGTCATTGTCTAATGAAATGCTGAATTTCTCTGAAGAGAGGAGCACGTTAAACATCAAACTGCAAGACCTTGAAGTTGTTCATAATTGCACAGTGGCAGAACTAAACCAAGTATTGCAGGAACTTGGAGATTGTAAGATAAACTAGTTAAGTTCCAGTTCTTTCTTAAGTAGTAGAGAAGCTGAGTTTAAAGATGAATGAATGAAAAAGAGGAGATGAAGAGCAATTTTGAGAAAATGGGCAAGGAAAAAATCTAAAAAAGAAGCTTCAAGTGGTGTTGATAGTAAAAGGTTATCTAAGGCAAACAGTTGGGAAATTAGAAAAGAGTGGACAGGAAGAAATAGAAAAAGAGCAGAAAAAAGCAGAGGAGCTGTGGTAGCAAGTTAATGAGTTAGCAGACAAACTGAAACTAATTGAAGGACAAAGTGATTTTGAGTCTCATTTTTGAATTTAAAACACCAACTTGTAGAAAAAGATGTCAAGATAAGGGATCAGACCAAAAGCTTATCTTCAAGAGCATCCTATTTAAAGGAACTGCATTCAGTTCTGTAATATTGTGTTGATGTCATATCTGAAAAAACAAAATGTTTGTGAGCAAAACCTAAAATCTTTAGGGGAGAAGGTTAGCTTGCTCATCTGCAATCTGTGCTTGGTAAAAGAGCAAGGGCACATCAAGAGCAATGTTCTCAGTTGCTCTCAACTCTTAGGGAGGTGAAATCTGAACTCAAAAAGAAGGAAAAATTGTTGAAAAATTCCAGTTTAGAAGAGCCTAGTTGGAGTGCTGGAGGCAGGAATGAGTGTCTGAATCCCACTAATGATGTTAATGCCATAAATCAATTATGACAAGAAAAAGCAGTTCTACAGGGTGAGGTTTTAGTCGTGAAAGAAGATATGAAAAAATTCAAGCAGGGAAGAACACATAAAACTGGCAACAGATTTTGATTAACAAAAAACCCACCTCATGCAACTCAAGCAAGAACATGAAACAAGAAATCAGATTCAGGTTGCATCCTTGAAAAAGTCAGAAAACATGGTAACTTCAGTGCCGAGTGAAGACACCGAGTTAAAAGAACTAAGAAGTTCTTTTAACTTTTTGACTATGAGACTTTGACTTTTTTTGACTTTTGACAAGTCTTTTGACTATGCAAAACTTAAGGAGGAAACATATTAAGGAAAGAGTTAAGAAAAAATTAGTCAAATTCAGTGATGATAAAGAAGGAAAAATCAGTTTAAAATCTTTGAGACTAGATGGACAGTGTCAAGGCAGCCTGTTAGAAGACATAAAGCATTTACAGAAAAAGCTAAAAGTGCATCAGACTAAAACTGTAGAACTCAAGGCAGTGCTTGAACATGTGAATAATGAGGGGAAAAAAAGCACTTATTATAAAAGGTGGAAAAGCTTACAAGATCAGCCAAGAGGAACTACAGAGTTCAAGAATTGAAGCTAAGCAAGAGGTTGCAAAAAAAATGAAGAAATAGAAGTGCTGAGAGGTTTCTCCTTTAAATCCATAAGTGAACTTATATGGTCTGGAGAAAGAATTATTGAAAAAAGCCATAAAGGAGGGCCAGGAAGAAACCCACCATTACAAAACAGCATTTGAAGACATGAAGAGTGAAAAAGAGGAACTTCTCAGCTCTTTGGACAAGTCCAATTGGGAACTAATTAAGTTGAAAAAGGAGGTAGAACATTTCAGCGAAGAAAACAAATCTTGTGGCAGAGCTGTGTATGCTGTCTGAAAAGGCTGAGTAAACCTGTGGTGTTGGGCAAAGAGCTTAAGGAAGAAAATGGGACTGAAAAGGAATTGGGAGAGGTTGGTTCAGAAAGTAATTCCCTTCAAGGGAATTTGGAAGGAAAAGTCACCACTTTTCAGAGACTGAGTACTCTAGGAAAACTAAACTGAGAGAAGCAACAGAATGTAAAATCCAGAAATAAAACAGTAAAAGAGCAAAACCTGCAAATCTGAATGATTCCAAATCCCAAAAAGCAAGGAGCTATAACAGAAGAGAAATCCAGAGAGTGCCTCCAAAGGAATGATCAGCTAATGTTAGAGAAGAACAAGAACAGACTCAGATTAGACAAGATCAAGTGCTTAAAGCCAAATCAGGGAAAATCAACAGCCGAGCTCTGGGACTAGTAGCTAGTAGAAATATTGAGAGCTAAATAATCCATGCAGTTGTACGTGCTATATGTTAATGTTGTAATAGCTAAACATGTCTTTATAGAAATGTTGCAGTTTAATAATTTAAAAAGAAAGGGGGAATTGTAGGATAATTTCATAGGTGTAAGTATAAAATTGATGGTATGTCATGAACTTAGAGAATGAATAAAGGTCAGTACACAGATGTGTTGTAGAGCTAATGGAATCTACATAAAATAATAGCAGTACAATATTTACTATTCCTTCTGCAATGGCCCTATAGGAGGATGGTAGACATGGCATTTATTTAAAAATAGGGGGGAAAAAAGGGGGGGAATTGTAGGCACACAGTGTGTGGTGATTGGGAATGGGGCAGTGGCCAAGCCTCATCCCGAATGGGCTACAGCTGTGTAAGACAGGTGAGCAGTGTTGAAGGTCAAGAGACCTGGAATGCTGAGGAGTATGAACCAATCACAGAAGGCTGAAGGAGTCACACAGGTGTAATGCATTTAGGATGAATGGTAAAAAAGATTGTTCAGAAGAACAACAAGTCAGTGGTGCTTGGTGCCATTTATGAGGTCAGTTGTATATTCTTCAATTCTCAGGACTGGAATTCTCAGCTAAATAGCTGTAATGGAGGCATCTGAAGCTACTGCTGACCACTGCTGGGTAAAATTTCACACCTATCTCTTGCAGGCTTCTCTTGAGTAGGAGACTTTGATGCTTGGCACCTTTCTTGGTTTCTGCTGGTGTGTGATTATGCTTTGACAGACAGTTATATGACTGCCCTATGTGACTTTCTGCAAAACAGCAGCAAGCCCCATTAAAATGCAGCAGGTACTCTGTCCTTTCACTCCCAACACTGGCCCTCGTACTTGGGTACCTCAAACTGCAGTTGTACCACAACTGCTTTCATTACATCTGATGCTCTCTCCTAGTTCTGTTATCTGTACAATTGAGAATTCTGAATCCAGGTCTACAGATGTTGCTCTTATGTCCTTGTAGATACTACACTCTGTTTCATCTCTAATAATTTCTTTTGAGTATGAAATGCACTTTGTGGACAACCAATGAGATGAAAAATGGAATCTGGTTGCTGAGCAGGCATTTAAAAAAAAGAAAAACAAACACCACCAAATAGCCAAAACTTAGTTAGCCATTATTGATTTATATATTTATGTAAAATGAGAAAAATGCAAATTGCCGTTCTGTTTATTTGCTATGTCTAACTCAAGACAATATCCTCCTTTTCTCTTAAGCAGGCACTCACACTGATTGCAAAACACCGTAATTTATATTTGTAAGGTATGATGGGGACATGCACTTCTGTTGGATTTTGCACAGTATTCTTCATTATCAGTGGAAAATCACAAGGAACAAGCAGAGCTTACCAAGGAACATTGAATTTGTATTAACTATCACAATGACTTCACAACTGTGTTCATTTGAGGTACACCTTGCACTTTGTCCCTTGATTTAAAGCATCAAATCTCTAATTCAGTAACAGTCATATAGGTGGTTTAGTTTAATGCCCCCATATGAAATGTAAACGCTCAGTTCAGTTGGTGTGAGCAGGGGAATGTGAATGCATACCACACTTTCACTGCTGTCAGTTGTAACCCTTGTAAAACATAAAAAACCAAATGATGGCACTGATGCAAAATTCTTTATAATGATCTAGTGATAGAATATTCACTGCGTTTAACAAATAGAGGGATTGTACAGTTTGATAAATATGAATAAAGTATAATTAAAAGAACCAGTTACATCTTCTTAAAGCCTTTCCTCAAATGATGAATCCTAATCATTATGTTTTTGGATTCTGCCAATCATACTTTAATAGCTAAAACCAATACAGAAATGTTTTTCTGTTCAGTGAACAGCTTAATTGCTTTGAAGTGTTAGTATTTATGTGAGTACATGTGAGAATAATTGTTTTAGTCATCAGTGAAAACAAACTTCTATCTCCTTTGTACTAAAATGCTCTGTTTCACTTGTTTTTCCAATAAAAATCAGCAGGAAGAATAAGATAGCCCTATCAGATACTGATTTTTCCCCTAGACCATCATATCTTTTCATTCTCAGATTTCAGGCAGAATTGTGATTAATGCTTTTGGGTGTAGTGGTGGAGACAGGATCCAATATTTTGAGAGTGCTAGTGAGGACACACTGCAATTGAGATGATGGTCAGGTGTGAGACTGAAGGAATGACTTTGGGAATAGAGTCACCATGGTCGTTTGAGAGCTTGAGTGGGGCCATGAAGGGAAGAAGTGGACCTATCCATGTTAATTTAGGCTGTTTTTCTCCTGCTAGACTGCTTTTGCAACAGCAACTTCCTTGCATGGTCCTTTATAGAAGTGGGAGAAGATTTAGGGACTAGTAGCACAGTTTCTGGTGGCAGTGGGAGGGATCTGAAGCTGGAGGCACTGAGCCTTTTGCAGAATGTGGGATGGGCTAGGATCTTCAAGCAGATGTGGATGAGGTAGGATGGTGGGGAGGTGGTGTTTTTGCAGAACTCATTGCCCTGAAATCTTTACCAGAATTGCTACCCCATGGGAAAACTGTGTACCCACCAAACTTCCTTTCCTATTCTCTCTTGGCTGATAAAGCCAATCCAAATGCAGTAAGGCCTCCCTGATGCTGTCCAGAGTTCCCTCAGCCCACAAGAACGTGCCTTGAGAGACACTCAGCACCATCTTGAGATCCAGTACCAAATAACTCAGAGAAAAAAATGTTCGTTTAAATAAACCTTTTTTTATCCCTGCATATGTGTGGATATTCACAGCAAGTTGTCAGCAGTGTGGCTCTCATTGGAGATCCCTGTGTGTTTCCTGCTTCTTGGATGGTGCCTGCTCCATGAGAAGCAAGTCCAACTGAGTCCTCTCAAGAGTCACAGTAAGTACTGTACTTTATCATCCTGAATGCTACAGAGACGATGCTTTTAAGTTCCACGGTGGTGTAAAAAAGCTGTAGACTAAAATTTCTACTGAATTTATCTCTGCTTAATGTGAGGAGTAGGAATTCTCTAGTGTAAGGTGGTGATTCAAGTAGTATTAATGCTCAAGGCAAAAGTTCCTGTCCTACTAATGCCAAGGGTGCAGATTTGAACACACAGTTCAATGCATAAAGGAACTGCTAAAACTTGTACCCTGAGGCCATTTAAAATGTCTACATTTTAAGAAGTGTGTTTTTAAAATAAATGAAAGTAGGAGCTTACAAGAAGAATTGCCTTAAGGTAATTACGCAGAAAGCACCCAATAAACTTCCTCACTATTGCCAAATTAGTGTTTAGATGGGTATCAAAAACCAAATGGTGCCCATTCCAGGCAAAATAATTGTAGGCAATGATGTATTGTGATGAGGGGTGTTTTGTCTAATCAATCTGAGATTTTTCAGGTACTTGGAGGCAGAAGTTTTACTCAACTGAACAACTAGGTGGAGTGACATAAAAAAAGGGAAGGAAGATGTTGGAAGCATATAGCATGAGACAGATAATGTGAAAACCCAGAGTTAACCATAGGAAGCAGGAGTGAAATGAGGCAAACAATGCAAACTGAATATTTAAATGGTGACAGTATAATGAATTAAGACAGTCAATTGAACATATAGGGTGTAGAATTAATCTGCTTAAAACTCTCATCTGTGAAAGTCTTGCTATGGGAATGTGATCCAGGTGGAAATGGCAACAAAAGATGGTCCTATTTAAAACAGTTTATTTGTGTTTTCCTGCCTAATACTTATTTGAATGCACACTGCATGTAGTGCATAATATTTTGGTTTTATGAGGATTTCAAGAGACATTAATTTTAAAATAAAAGTTACAAAGCAAAAGGTTGGACTTGGGGTCAAATTCTGGTCTGCAAATGGTGCAAAATCTCGTAATAGCTGAGAAAGGATTTTTATAATGCTGCAAAGAAGAAGCCGAGAAGAATTTAGCCTTTTCATTCTTTATTTATTTGGTCTGGAAAACACTCTGCTCATTTTGAAAGACTACAGAACTGTAGTATAATTTTAGAAATCAATAGCAACAACAATTTGGAAACTTCAGACACACACAGCAGCATGGCAAGCTGACTAAGTTGGTATTTGATTAACTTCCAAATCTTAATTTTGGCAGACTGAGCTTGCTTTATTCTCACTGATTACTGATTGCTTTTTTTTTTTTTTTTTTTTTTTTGTTGAAATGGCAATTGCAGTTCTATCACCTTCTCAATAACTTCCCTTTTCTGAAGTGTGTAAATGCCTATGTATGGATAAATTCAATCTGCCTTTCATGTTTTGATATTAATCATGCAGAAAATCGTCTTAGTAACACATTTATATATAAAAAAGAGACCTTTTGGAATAATTGGATCACTACCTGTAGTGGCTCTGCAATTTGTATTGAAAAAAATAAAAGCGTTTACAATTTCTGCCTTTTAGTATGGAAAAATAACAATCTTTTAGCTTTTCAATGTTTGCACCTCTTTACTTGAGTGAAGAATTTCAACAGAATTTTTTTTTTTCTGAGGGTTTTCCATTCAGCATTTTTATTGCTCAAGGTTACTGATACAGCCTGTGAAATGAACATTTTCTATGGGAACTAAAGCTATTTATTTTCAAAGACTGACACATCAGGAAAAATGTGTGATGCATGCAAATCACTCAATTTCAGTTAAATCTTAGAATTAGATGACTAAGCTGACAGACTCAATCCATAGCACTGACCCTATGACTGGCCTAAGATTTTTCCAGAGGATTTCTGTCCCAGTGAAGGCCTAGAAAACACCAGTGTCCCCCTTCCCATCCACTACTTTCCCAGCATACCTCATCCTGCTGCTTTAACCTATACTAAGGTTACTGTTCTGATGCTTATTCCCCCTATACAGAGATAGGGGCTGTTGGTTGGAAATGATGGGTGAACAAAACTGAGTGCAGCACCTTCAACAAGTCACCCAAATTTCACTGGAGTCAGCCAAAGTACAGGGAAGTAAAAGAAAGGCTGCGCCACCAGAATTAGTTAAAATCCCATTGGCAAAAATATTCATGGGTGGAAACTGAAATCAGTCTTCTTATTTAAAGTGTTATTTCAATTATTTTCTGATGTTTCTTTTTCAGCCACAAGATATGCCAAAAAACTTGTCATGTTTTTTAGAAGTCATCTTTGTCCTCACCTGAAAAGGGATCCAGGTTTGCCTCTAGGAGGCAGGTGTTTGGCTGTCCTTGTTTCTGCACTTCACTCAGAGGTTGACTCTGTGCTCATAAATTTTGGACCAGCAAAATCTGTGGAGTTAATTCTGATCTACTTAGACTAAAGTAAAAATAATGACGCTACTAATACTGAATATTAAGGACAACTATGTTATATCAGAGAAGAGTTAATCTCATTTAGGCAAGTATTTTGTCTACATGTCTAAGAGAATTTTTGGCCTGATCTGACAGCATTGTTTACCTCTGATTAAATTCACTGATTGGCGTGTGGTTTTGGTTTAAAATTGGAGGCAAAGCAGTTATTTTTGATAGAACCTGAGCCATTAAAATGAATTTTTTTTTGTCTCAAATTCATCAAGCATGATGGATATCTTATTAAGTGATAACTGAGACCTCAGTCAGGTCAAGACAGATGACAGCATGCAATAAAAGAAGTAAAACAGATTCATTGAAGAATATATTGCCTGTTGTTCCACAGACATTTTTCTTTACTTGAAAGCATATAGTATTGTATAAATTTAGATAATTGGGAATGCTCCTTTCTTACATTCCAAAGAAAGGCACTTGTTGGTCTGACCTCAGAAAGAGGTGTTAATTCTACCTGCACATTTAATCTTCTGAGACACACTGTCTACCACATGGGCTCAGTGTCAAAGCTAACATTCCTGATCCTACATATTTTGCTTAAAAATGAGATAAACAGAAGAGAAACGCTATTATTTTTAACCTCTTTTTCTGCAAATCTGTATGATTCTAATATTTGTAAATTAATTATATTTTTTACATTATAATGTTTTACAAGTTTTATGATTTTAAATTTTGAGGCTTTTAAAACTAGGAATAAATAATATAGAGGAGATTCAGAGGAATAAATCTTAATTCAATAAAATTAGTTTGCTTACTTGTTTTACAAAAGTGCAATTACCGGCAGCAAAATCTAGTAGAAAGAGACACAAAATGCATGGTAACACTGCCTGCGTTTTCTGCGGGTTCCTGTGTGATATGTTCGGGGGTAGGATTTAAATAATAACTGCAAAAACATAATGTAGTCAGTCATAAACTAGTAACCTGGTTAAAATGCCACTTAGTTTATCTGAGGAAGATTTCCTGTCAGGAAAAATGGGGAGGAAGGGCTGGTGGCAAGGCCCTTCCAATGACTCATGTAACAGTGGGTGAACAGCAAACATGTCTACTGTGCTACAGCATATATTAAATATAACAAAAGGGCATGTCAGGAAGTTTTTTACAATTTTTGATTTCATGGCATGCTTTTATTACTTTCTCCATTTTTTCAGTCACAGGTTATTAGATTTACTGCAGCTTTGGAAGGGACAAGGAATTAGTATCTGTCGGGTATGGTGCCCCTAATGACTTTCTTAGGTTGCTCAAGTACAAACATCTTGCACTGATATTTATCAAGTGAACAGAATCTTTTACCTATTCATTTGTCTTAGGAATGAAGAACATCATGTTCCCCTAACACTGAATGCAAGATTTCAATGAATGGTAAGTGCAGTAGAAAAGACAAAATTTTGCATGTTCTTAGTGATTTTTACAGTATGTTGAATATGATCTCTGGCAAAACATTGCTTTAGCCATTGCCCTAAATTAGAAGTTTTGGCATTTGTTTTCTAAGTAGTGTCCTGTACAAGTGCACTCAGAAATCTGCAAGTTGTCAGAATAGCTACTGATCTTTTCAACAAGCCTAATCAGCCTATTTTGGCTGATAATAGAAGAATCAGTCTTGTCTGCCCTTATGCTATGGACTGAAAAAACATGCATCTAAATGGACAATGAAAAATCTAGTTTAATTGCAATAATAATAAATTAAGTACTATCAATACTATCCCACAGACACATTTGATTAATCTTGCTATTTGAAATATGCAAAACTGGGTTTAATCTAGATTAAACTCATCAGACACATTTTAATTTCTTTTCCTCTAGATTTTACTTTCGGCTGAGTATTTTCATTGTTGAATTCCATACAGAATAATTAAACTAAGGAAAGTTTCAAAGTTTCATATGGATTTGCTATTAAATTAATTTCCCTTTATTATTATTATTTAAATTAATTTCTCCTACTTGTAGGAGATGTGTGATGCACACAATCAACCCCTTAACCACACTAGTGGTAATTTGGTTCATACTCTGAAGGAGGTAAAGGCCTGAGCCATAGCCCAGACAACCAAGAACTTCTCTAGTTGCAATCTGTTCTCTGAAGACCCACAAGGACAAATGAAGAGTGGCACAGGAAGCATTGATGTGAATAATGTTGGAACACCCATCATGCAATTAACACATGAACAGCAGGTAGCTTTTCAATGTCTCATTTACCAAGGAACAAAGAAAGTTGTGGATACAAGGCGTCTCACACATATCTTTCCCATTGAATGTAATTTGTCTAGAATACAGTTTATTAATAACTATTAATAAACTAGCCAGTTTATTCCACAAATCTGACTGCCTAAGTGGGCCACCTTTGAGCTCTCCCAGCCAAGCAGCCTGGCTGCATGCTTTCTCTTGGAGCTGGGACCCTTCTCAAGGTTACCTCTTGAAGCAGAGAGACCATTTACCAATGGCAGATATTTGAGAAGTGACTGATATTATACAAGACCTTTTGGTAAGGTAACTCTGATTTGTGCCTTGGTGGTTTTGAGTCATTGTTCAAATGACTGTGACACACAGTACTACAGTAAACCTTGCCACTGAACCTTGGCTAAGTTACTCTTCCACAACATCATACTGAAACCACTTTTGGTAATACCTTTGATTGTGTACCTGTCAGCAATCTAAATCACCCATTTGTGACAAGAGGGAAATGTTTTTGATGAGCTTTGGCCATGGTGCTCATTGGCTCCATTGATTTAAATGGTAATTGCATCAATTCCTACAAGAAATAGAGCTATTATTATATCATAATTGTTTTCCTTTTGCATAATGAAAATCAGCGTAGCAAGAGGATTATCTTGAGTTTTATGTCTGTGACAGTTTCTGGTATTAATATTTGAAACATTAGTCTCTATCAGATGTTAGAAACATATTTGATAGACTGAAAATATGCAGTGTGGAGGTGGAGAAAAGGACAAAAGTAAGAAATCAAATACTCTTGAGAGGTAAATACAACTGAAATATACTTTATGGAAAGGAAATTATAATTGTTGTTGAAATAACTGCTGTAAATCTACATTGTTACCAGAATAGGGCCTTTTATAGTCTCTGTATCTTTGGTTCTAAAATAATTTAATAAAAATACCTCCTGAGACATTTCATTAAAGTTGACTCATTATTCTGGAACTCCCATCTAATAATGCTTGTCTGGCTTCATTACTTTTAGCACAGCTACACCAGCATAAAAACAATGCTCTGATTGTGAATATATCCTTCAAATTCCAACCAAGCACTAACCCAGCGTCTGATCTGAGTTATGAAACCATAAATCTACTGTATTTGCATCACATACTCTACCTGAAAACAGTTTGCTGTACTGAATGCTCAACTACTGAACCACTACCATGCTATTACTATTAGAGTTATTTACTATGAAAGGTTGACAGTTTGATAGGAACTATTATTCTTAGGCAATGTAATACAGATATGAGTGCTTATGTATAATTCATTGCAGTTAATTATTTTGTTGGTATTTTATTAACCATTGGCTAAAAGTGTTTTTGTTTTTTTATTTTTTCCCCAAATCTATAATACTTCATGTTTTCAGTGAAGTAACTTGTAGCTACCATTTATTTACAAAGGGATTGCAAAAACTTGATCAGTGTCTCCCCAAAGCTTGGTTAACACCCTTTGAAACAAATTCAGAGAAGTTATATAAATGTTCTGGGTCTGCACTAGTCATACTAAATCAATTAGCAAAATCCAATAGTTAAGGAACCACCAGGCACGCTAATTCAGAAATGTTCCTCCTTCAAACTTTCAGCCAGGATGCACAATATTAATGCTACTTCTAGTAAGAAGGGACTTGTTAGAAGAGGGACTGAGGACAAGCTGCTTCTCAAATATTACATGTATATTACATGTTGGACTGTGTTGCAAAGGTCACTTTTCTGTTCTCCCCTTTGCAGCCACGGGAGTAAGAAAAGCTTGTTTTCCTTCCTACTACTTACAATTTAAAGCCATGGCAGACACAGAAAACCTGCTTGATATCACTAGAGATTTGTGTTTGGATAATTTGTGACCTGTTTTTGATTTGTGTGTGAACTTAATTTAGTAAATATAAAGATCTTTCATCATGAGAGCCCATTTTCCATGAAATGGGATGGGTGTTGCAATGTCTTCATCGCAACACTGTTGAGAGACAGTTTAAATTAAAAGGAATGCACTAAGAAGAAATACAGAAATTTTAAATTCACAGCTACTAGGAACTGTTCAATGTTAGGAGCAGAATGAAAGCCTGAATTATGGGTCCAGTAAAATCTGGGATAAACATATATACTTTTTTTTTTTTTTTTTTTTTTTTATCTAAAAGGAGCAAAGGAAATAGACCTGAAGTTTTCAACCCATCTCACTACCTCTGATGGTCAGTTAAGTGATTAGTTAACTGACATGAATTGTAAATTAAGCTCAGGAGCTACATAATAAGCCACTGACTCTTTTATATATATTTACACAAAACTACAAAATATGCATGCCTTTTAAAGGTGGGAGTGAGAGGCTGTGTGAGAGCATGTGGATAAAAGCTTATGGCACATTTCACTGAGCAAGTTGAAGCCAACTCTTTAAGATATTCATACATAGATGGATCATGTTTCTGAGATAACCTTTTAAAGAATTCTTCAGTATAAAAATGCTGCAAAATTCTTTGGGAATTTTTCTCAGGAGATCCTTTAAGCCACAGTGTCTGCAACACTGGAGACATTTATTGAGAGACAATTTTGGGCACATAGTACAAAAGAGACTTTCTCAAGAGGTGATGTTTGATGACTGCAGCGGGTTCAAATGCATCATGTCTTGAATTGGAGTTCAGATGGGCAATCAAGTTATTGCTGTGCAAAACTTTTCACACTTTAACTGAGCTGTAATGACTGTTTGTGGGCATGTCTATAGTCATAGAACATTACAATGCAAGGTTGGACAAGATCCTGGTCTAGATGGTGGTTGAAGATGTGCAATTGTTGAGTATGATGTTGCTTTGTGTGTGCAGCCAGGCAGACAAAAGAGGCTGAAGGGTTTTTAAACCCATGCCTGATTTAACTTAGACTGTGTCTTTCTTTAGAGTTGATCTAGGCTGAAAGCAGGCATGAGGACAGCTGCCATCACTCAGTTAATCTGCAGTAACCTGCTCCTTCAAATAGACAGTGTGTGAATTTAGAGAATTGATCCTACCACCTAAACCCACAGCATACATCCTGCATAGTCACTTCTTCGCAAGTTAGAATTAGAAATAAAGAAAGAAATATATTTTTGAGTCCTTTGCTGCAAAGATGGAGACCCACAAATATGGATTCAGAGGCTCCATTCTGGCAGCACCTGGACTCTGCCAGTGGGTATGACCTTGTTGACCACCTCCCTTTATTGACAGCCTTAAGAATTCTGTTCAGCAAACATGTAGCAGGTTTTGGGAAATGACCTGGCATAAGATTTACAGATAAATCTGAAGAAATCACTACAGGTTAAGATCTAAATTTAAATAACTTTCCTCTTTCCTTCTATTATTATTTTTCATACTAGTCGACTCACAATTAAATTTTCCTGCTGAAATGACTTCAGGGTGTTAGCTTTGCCCGTTAAAATATTTTTCTGTTTCTTCTGTTAGTCTTAGTGGTGGAAGAAAATATTTTCCTAATCATTGCCTTAAATTCCTTTAGTTCTATATTTGAAAACATTCTAGATTTAATTTAAAAAAAGCCTTTGGAGGACTTTTAAAATTCTAATTCTAAGTCCAGTGTTACTATTTTACACAAAATGGTAACATTTTTCTTATGTGGAAAGTTTTTGTTTCTGTTGTCACATTTAACATGTTTAATTCTTAACCTTTCTGTTTATTTTCCTCAAAAGATTTGTAACTGGCTCCGTTCCAAAATTGTATACATAAGCTCTTAGTCAGCTTTCTTTCCTAAATAACTTAGCTTTTTTAAAACAGAATAACAACATCTGTTAGAATATGCTTTAAAACAAGCTTATATATCTACTTTACTTTTCAAAAGACAGAGAGCAATTTCAGATAAGAACACACAGAACAGGCAGAAACAGACTGAATTCCCAAGTATTTCTACAGGGGTATTTGCTATGTATTTGGTAGTATTGTTGCTGTCATTCCCTTTACAGAGCTATCAATGATTGGAGTAGAAACTAAAACTTAGAGGAATTGGCCAGTATATCTACATAAATATATGCCAGTATAAAACAGTCTAAGTTTACAATCAAAAAATACCATCTTCATATCATAAGTACAGGCCAATACTGCTGACTGTTTGGGTAAAAACTGTAGAGGAAAGATACATAATTCAATTTATAATTGCCTTTCTGTGGAAAATACCCATCCCCTGAGATTTCTTTGAAGCAATCCTTTGCTGAGTAGTTCTTTATCCTATCCACTGTAATTTTGAATTCACTAATCTCCCTACGCTTTGCAAAAGGAAGAAAGTGTTATTATCACACCACAGCAGGCAGGAAAGCTAAGGTGAAGTAGCCTCTTCCAAAACTTGATGGAAATGTCAAGGGAGGATGAAAAGGACAGGGATTTTACATTAGTGACAATCTTAGTTGTAAGCTTTAAAGTCTACAGTATTGCCAGCTTCTTAGCTAGAGGGTCCCAGCCTTTGGGAAGGAGGAAGGCATGAGGCTGACTGGCTCCACTGCCCATTGTACCAGGCTGCACCTGACTGACATGATGCACAGAGGTCCTCTTCTTTGGCCTTTCCTGGCTACCATCATGTTTGGAATGGGGGGTATGCCACTCATGCCAGGATGCAATGCAGAGGGCACCACTCTCCACATGCAGTGAGCCACCTCCTCCCAGTGCTCTTGCACTTAGTGATGACGTGCAGAGAAGCTGGAGCTGGTTCCCCATCCTGTCTTAGATGTGTGTGTCAGAACTCTGAGCTGTCTTTGGAGCTGTGTCTGCAGTGCACTGCTCTTCAACTAATTCTGTAGCATGACTCTTGGAAAGGCCTTTTAACTTGGAAGCAGTAGTGTGCAAATGAGGCTGAGCCATTTCCAGACTTTCACTGCTAATGAATTCTTCCTGTGCTGCTTGCTTTATAGAGCCTTTCCTCCTGAGGCCTTAGAAGATAAAAAAATTCTTCTACTTTTTGTGTCATCTAATGTGGATATGTGCTATGTCAAATCCACATGGTGAAACTACAGTATTGAGCAATCATTTTCTAATGCACTGTATGTCAACATCCCCACTTTTAATTGTCAGTAATGGGGAGTCTGGTGCCTTATTAGTACAAAACCCACCATTCTTATTAAACTGTGGTCACCTCTATTGCTAAAATCACTTCAGCTGGTCAGGAATTTGCCATGGTGGAAGATTATATTTGCAAGTATTTATTAGTTACAAAATTTCAACTCTCTACAAATTCAGTGACAGCTTCTTACAGACACCCTTCATACCTGAAGAAGAGAACCTGTCTCTTTAAGAAAAAGGGATAATATCATCTGTTCGACATTGCACGCAAAAACATGAGGGAATTCAGGTTTTAGTAGCTTCTTCTGGGGGTAATGCTATTCAGTTTATAGAAATTCAAGAGAGTCTTGGGCTCGCTAACAGGACACAAACCTGAAAAATTACAACTCGGTTTAAATTACACTTGCACTAAGCAGTACAAACTAACGGTTATTCACATGCCCCATTACACCAGACCTGCTGTTGATCCTGCTGGGTCCCTTGCTAACTGACTTCTGCTACTTCATTGAAAGATTTTTAATGTACACAATTAAATAATAGCACAATTAAATAATAACACAATTAAATATTTTTTAAATGCAAGCAATGACAATGAGCCACAAAAGTTCTGTCAGCTCAAAGCAGAATAAGAAAACCAGGAAGGGAGGGAGAGTATTATAGAGGCTAAACCACTATGACTGTTCTGCTCTTATTAGGAATGCATAGAAAGGTATAAGTCTGACTTTCCAAATATTTTTTAATGTTTATGTAGAAGAACTTAGGAGTTTAGCACCATAATGGGTATTTCATGAAAGGTGCAGCCTCTGGCTGAAAACCCAAACATTTAAGGAAAAAATCAATCAAAAAAATCTGTATCTGCCAATACAGCCTGCAGAGTATACACATGGAAGATAGAGACTTGGGAATGTGGAAAGCACATGTTTAATAATGAAAAAGTTCATCATTTTAGAATCTTATCTGATTTTGAAAAGCAGCAGTTAAAGGAAAAGAAAAAATTGCACACTACATTTTTACATATGTAAAATTATAAATACAAACCAATTTAAACTACATTTTATTTCCTTTTTAAAACCACCAAATATAATAAAATATATTTCTCTTGTTTCTCCTCAGAGATTCCTATGCTTAATTGATATTACAGAGTATGAGGAGTATAGGTCTAGGCACTAGTTACAGAACATCACAGTGCTGCTGTGAGCTTATTTTGTTAATCCAGACTGTTGGTTCTTTGTGGTTACTTGTAGGAACCATACAGACAGACGTGTCATGATTATTCCTTACCAGCTCATTGCTGCCATCCTCATCAAAATCCTCCTCTATCCCATCAGTCATATCTTCTCCGTCCCCATCTGCATCTGGCCCTCCTTCAGTTGGTTCTTCCGTAGAGTTATCTGCATTCTCTGATATGCATTCCTCTTGAATCAAATCAGCATTGTCTTCCATTTGTTTCTTTTGGGCTTCTGTAAGGAAAACATACTCTATAGAGATTCAGTAGCCTTTCCTATTGGTGGCAAAGGAAAGTGCTCTTCAGAAGAAATCTAAGCTTCCATCTCCAGATGTGCTACTTTGTAAAATTCTGTGTGATAATGTCTACCGGGCAAATATGATTGAAAACTTCTTTCAAAAATTAGTGCATAAATAAGTCATAATATCATTATGGTCATCTACCCCATCTATGCCATGCAGTGGATGAAGGCTTGATTTACCAATAGATCCAGCTTTTTGATTTTCTGTTCTTGACTTTATTTTGGAATCAAATTGGCATAGTCACCAGATATTTATTCATTTGCAGCCGATGAGAAATATATAAATATCTATGCTTCAGAAGGAGAAGGCTGTTAATTGCCAATAAATAAACAAGAATTTGTGTGAATTTACTGTGAATGTATCTTAACAGCCATACAGGTAATCAACAAATCCTTTTAGACAGGTAAACATGTCTTTATGGAGTAAAGTATCTGTTACTCTTCATTGGTATAGTGTGCTGAAGTAACTGGAGAATATCCCCCTCCAATCAACCAAATATTAGCTTCCTGTATTTTCTGCAAAGTGGTGAAAAGAAAGACCATTTCCATGGAGGCCTGAAGAATCTGTTCTGGTTGACTTCATGAGGGTAGCTGCATTGTGATTAGGTATTGTGAAAGTCCAGGATATTCTGAAGAACTTCATCCAAACAGCAGAAGTCCAGAGGAAGATTGATGGAAGAATGACAGAGACAGACTGGATAGAAGAATGTTTGGAGGGATCAGAGTCTTATTCCTATGAATGTCAGGAACTTATATGAAAAACTTTATGTACTCAAAGTGAATCAGGCCACAAAATTGGTTGCATGCAGCTAGAAAAACAATTTCTTTTCAGTCTGAGGGTGATCAATGACAGAATTTCTAGAACAAAATATTTCTTCCTTTGTAAAACTAACTGTTCTGTTTCTGTAACACTAGTAGTTCATTACCTATCTTGCTGGACAACCAATGAATCAAGTATTGCCTTGAAGCTCTATTTCTGAAGCTCTATGAGCATATTATTTTTTTTACCACAAATTATTACCAGCTACACAAACTATTCATATCTGATTGCATTTTTCTCTTCCATAATCTTAAACCAAGACATTTGTTTTAACTTTTGACTTTGCACATTTATTTTGCCAGCTACATTCATCTCTTTAGTCTTCATTAGTCTTTAGACCCTCATTTTCAACTTCAGTTACTGAAGAAACAGAAAAAAATAAGCTTTCCTCCCTTAGTCACTAAATGCCTTCAGAAAGATTCTTCGATTTAAAGAATACAGTCATGTTAGACAGCTGCTTCAACATCACTGTAGTTGCATGTATTAGCAGAAGATTCAGCCCATGGAGCCTTATCCTCTCTTGGTAAGGTGCTCCATACAATGCCATGCAAGTTATGAGTGATTGTGTTACTTGCATTATGCACAAGGAAATAAGGATTGAATCACCTATGCCTTCTATGTCTGACCCTACCACTTCCTGTCTTAAGCCACTTCTGAGATCACTCAGCTCTGGCAAGGACAACTGAATTTGGTTAAGTCTTTTATGAAAAAGGTAGCTGAATTGATGGGAAACCTTCTAAGATACAGCTGCTAAAACATTAGGTCACTTACTTGAGTGTCTTAATGAGAATATAGACTGGGTTCTTCAGAGAAGGCTAAAATACCATCTCAGTACCCATCTCTTCTGGGCTCCTCTGAGAAGCTAAATTAAGTACCTACCTTTCAGCCTAATTAGAGCCTAATCTCTAATATTACAGGAAGAATATTCTCTAACAATTTTTTTTTTCACATCATAAAAGCCTATTCCCAGCTTCCCGGTTCAGATTTTTGCAAACAAAGGAGCTATTTATGCAGTTTTCCTAGGTACAGGAAATCCTATTTTCTGTATTGCCCCTATTGGAAAGGTTTGGGGTTGATAATAGAAAAAGCCAAAACATCAGCTGTTACTGTAAGGAGAGTTTTCATGCCACTGTAGAGCAGTAACCAATGTACGCACTGAGCTTGTCCAGCCTGTAACATCACATTCCTCCAGATGTAACAACTTTTAGGATTAAAACTTAAGTATTCTTCAGGAGAGAGAGTCAAATTTAGAAAACCAAAAGAGCAAGATGATGGCTTGATTCTTGCTTTATGTAAATGATACACAGATCCTCTCTCTGATCCCAGTCTTAGTGAGGCCACACCTTCTGGCAGAGGAAAATAAGAAATAACATTGCCAAACCATAGAGAAGGAACAAAATCATCTCATTATTTCCCATCTGACACTCTAAATGAAATAGTTCAGCTACTGATTTGGATCTGCAGACTAATAACCCAGGCTGCATAACCCTCCTCATCAGCTCAGGAAACTTAAATGGGGTTCCATGCTTACTAGTATCTTTCAGGTGTTTTTTCTCCTCACACCCTCCAATGAGAGGCAAGAAATACAAAGGATGAGTTCTTTATCTGATGTTTTAGAACATCAATATTTTGAAAACACTTTTTAATATCTGAGGATATTCATTGCTTGTCTTCAGAAAGCATATGACTATGACTCAATACGAATCAACATTTTCCTCTTTGACCTGATTTCTATTTAAATGAGATCACTACAATCCTTTAGCAAAAGTGAAAATAGGATATCAAAGTACAATGATCTGCAGATTGTTTTGCATAGTAATGGATTTTTTATAAAAGCTTTCCAAAATAGGGATGCACAGTCAGGGTATTTCCATGCACAAGTGATTCAATGGCCTTGCAATTACATCTTCACTGATTATACCAACTTTTATCCAACTTGCATAAAGAAAAAAATAGAATCTAATGAATACATACTGTGCACAGTTCTCCTGAAAGAGATAATTACACTCTCTACTAATAGTTTACCTTAGACTTGAAAAAAGTCCTCAGCTTTGTGAGATAAACTGTAACAGATGGGGGATTAGTCCTTGTCTGTCAACTTGGAAAATGATTGTAAAGAAAAGGTAGATTATTTTGTAAAGACTTGGGTTTTTTTTTAGTTACTTGGGAGCAGGAGACATTCATATCTAAATTCCTGTTTTGACTGTGTTTTGTTTGTAACCCTCAGCTGCTAATTCCCAGTAATGTTTTAGACAGTCTTGATGGAATTCTCTTTATGTGTCCTGATGGGTTTTTGGCTTCATGTAACTGATTACTGTCCAGACACCCAGGCAGTTGTGGGTTCTGAGGCAGAATTTCTTTCACACATTTCACACAAAGTTCATAAAAAAGTTTTATTACAGAATAGAGGGGTGAAAAAATATAATTGGGTTTTTCATGAGATAAGGCTTCCATTTCCCTTCTGATTCCCACAAAATCAATTCACTAGTATAGAGCTCCTGTAAAATATATATCTGATCTATCGGAAATAACAAAGAAAATGCCACAGATGGGCATAAGACCTGAGTTTGTTTTTTATATGTACACCATGGTGAAAATTCAACCTTATAACTCTCAGGATGACTTTAAAGTGCTGACAGGTGAGATCATTCATCTAACAAAATGAACAGTGCACTGACTTGATTAAATTATATAGTAGTATTTGATTTTTTTCATTCCCAAAGTTTGCCTAAACCCAAAACTTTTTAAGCCAGAAAAAAAAACTAAACTGGAGGTCCAGCCAGTTTTACAAAGATGCCAGAGCTTCACTCAATAAATGAGGCTGGAAATTATTTCTGGGCTCTCCGAGTCCAATCCCTCTTCAAATCAGGGACAAACTCAAATTCTGGCCCAGGCCCACGGGTCCTGAACTCGATGAGTTTTGAATGTTTCCAAGGATGGAGCAAGTATGGTCTCTCTGGTCAACTTACTATAAAGCTTAGTTGCATATCTTTTCCTTTTTCAAACAAAAGATTTTTTTTTAATCTTGCTTCAACTTGTGACTATTACCTATTGCTTATTGCCCAGGCAGTAATTCTTGGTATACATCATCCATTAATCCTTAGTGTGCATAGCACAAGCATCCCCATGGTCAAAAACTTCTAGGTTAATTCTTTTCAGTCAGTTTTTTAATGATGTTTTGTTTCCAGAACACATAGAAAGATTATTTTTTCCTACTACATCATAAAAAACCAATTTCTAAATCATGATGCATGTTCTGTGAAGAATATTAATCTATACTGCCAGTGGTTCTACCTGAGAGTTAATTTACCTTGCTTCAGGCCTCCATTAAGTACCAAAATTTCAGAAAGATTCCGTTTTCTTTGGTCTGTCTGCTTGACTGGTAGCAATGTTTTAATTTAATTAATTTCACTAAAAATGGCTTTTACCTACCTGCTTCAGCTTTTTGCTGCTTTTCAATCTTTTCCAGTCTCCCTAGCAAGGAGTCAATTTTTGTTTTGATTTGAGTTAATTCTTTCTTGATTGTTTGCAACTCATCTGATTTCACTGTGGAAAGAGAGCAAAATGTAAAACATGAAATAAACTGTATTTGTGGTAACATTTTCCCCCCAGGCAAAACATGTTCTTATTTTCTGTCTAGGAGAACTTTTACTCCCTCCTTTTTGTCAATGTTTTCAGAAATATAGCTTTTAAAATTAACATTGTTAGTTAAAAATGCAGAATCCTAGAAAACCAGAGGATTCTAAGCCTTAATGGCAAGAGTTCATGTAAGGTGTGTTGCTCAGTAATAATAATTTTAGGAAAAACTTCTCAAAAATATCTTCATAAATCCAAGTAACTTTAAATTAAAAACAGCCTGTAGTGAAAGAATAATTAAAATAAGACAGACAGTCTTGCAATGTTATTTTGCTGGACTATTTTATAATAATACTGACAATAATAAAAAGGTTCCTTACAGTGTGTATTTCACAGCAATATTGAATGGTAATATAAGTGCTAGGGCAGCCAGGAATGCAAGGTTATGTTCCAGTCAAAAACTCATTGCAAGAAGTGTCACATTTTGTTGCTTCAAAAGGTTTCAGTTCAGTTTCAGTTAGCATTTTCTTGTACTTTTCCAATTATGGGTAATATATGAAATATTTTGTTTTATGATCACATCCAAGGACATGGAGGCATCACCTATAAATTGTTAGCTGAAGTTTCCAAATCTTTATTGCAGTGCTTTACTCTTCATTTTGTTTATTATGGTGCTCCTATTGTTTAATTTAAGAAGGAGTAACTGCTTTGGAGATGTTTTGGCTTCAAAGGATACAGCGCTGCAGCCCTCATAAATTGCCTCATTATTTTGGCATTATCAGAACATGTGTTTTATGCTCAGAAGGTGGTCCAATCCAGTTCACTTGCCCTGTTTGTGCTAGGATATCATGTGGAAAAGGTCAAGAGGAGAAAATGGCAACCCTGTGCTAGCATGGGAGAATAAAGCCATTTATAAAGAGCCAGAGTAGGCAATGGAGCTGTCACTCTTACAGCTCTTATAGGAAGAAATGGACCATCCCCATGAGGGACTGGCAGTGGAAGAGCACTGAGCTGAGTTACTCCTCCACCACTGCTGTAGGAGGATGTGCATTTACTTTGGTGTGTGAATCAAGAACATGGATACACACAACAGGAGCGTCCCCATCGAGCCTGGGAAAAGGGATGTTCTGCTATGAAGAAGAACATATTTCCCTTTCTATCAAAAGGGTCTTCTGGCCGCATCTTGCTGCATCACTCCTGTCATTGATCCTTGGCTATGTCTGTTATTATGGTGTCTCAGGTAATTTGCACTGGGTAGCCAATCTGATGATGAAATGTAAAGACAAATTATTGCCTACTTCAGTGATAGTTGATGAGTATGTGTTTGCTTCAAATTAGCCTTATTCCAAACTTAGTAGCATATTCACTGTGGTTGAAACCAAAGTTTTTTTATCTTATAGTTTGGACCATGTGCATTATAGTACAACATGTCAGTTAAAGGCAGTAGGTTGCTATATGCGGTATTGCACTTGTTTAATCGAGCTCGTATTGAGAAATTGCGTTATCTCACAGTATAGGCTGAAACCTCTGATCTCACATTGAATGAACAGAAGGACTTAGAGAAAAAAAATGCATAAAACTAACCTCTGTGCTAGACTCTTGTATGCTATACAGTATTGGATGGAATTATTTTGTGTTTTTATAGAATGAGGGTTTAAATGTTCTTAGAGAAATAATGGGTCACCCTCCAATCCCACAGGTCTGAAACAAAATTGTAAGATTCTGATAACTATATATTTAGAAGGTTACTGATTCCCAAGGGGCAGAGGCTGGTCCATGTTGGAATAGCAAGGTACTACTTGAATCCAGAATGAAATGGTGTGAACAGCTCCAATGGGGAATGTTAAGTGCTGGCAGCAACCCACTACAAAGGCTGGTGGCAACACACTCCGTGCAGCCCAGCTGTTGTGTCAGGGATGCTCCCTTGGCTGGCAAACTGCAGGCTGGAGAGGCCCGAGAAGTCAGACTCAGAGGTGACACTGTAAGGACCTAATGGTATTTGTTTCCAGTCTACTGAGCAAAGCAGAAAACATTTGCACATCTGAGTTTGACAAGGAAACAGACACATGCATAGCGCTGCTGTTCAACTCAGGTCTGCTGCACAGGGGCTTCCATGTGGTGTCTGGAAAAACTAGGCTGGGAAGAAGATGGCATCAGAAGGAACAAGACAACAATGAGGATTCAAGGAATAAACCCCAGTGGAAAAGGACAAGGGGGTGCTGGGCAACATGAGGCAGTGTGTGCCCAGCTTGCCAAGGTGGCTAATGTCATCCTGGTGTGTATCAGCAATAGCCAGGGCAGCACGACCAGGGCAGTGATTGTCAGCCTGTTCTCAGCACTGGTGAGACACCTTGAGTTCTAAACACCTCCACTGAAGAAAGACTGAGGGGCTGGAGAGTGTTCAGAGAAGGGCAATGAAGGCAATGAGGCTGGTGGAAGGTCTAGGAGGTAATTCATATGAGAAGTGTTTGAGGGAGTTTAGCCTGGAGAAAAGGAGGCCAGGGGACGCTTTATCACTCTCTTCAACAAACTGAAAGGATGTTGTATATAGGTGGGAGGTGTCCACTTCTCCCAGATAACTGGTGATAGGGTAAGAGGACATAGCCTCAAGTTGCACCTTGGGAGGTTCAGGTTGGATGTTAGAAGTAATTTCTTTATGGATATGGTTGTTGAACACTGGAAATGCCTGCCTAGGGAGTCACTATCCCTAGAGGTGTTCAAGAAACCACTGTCTAACATTTAGTGCAAAGGTGTAGTTGACAAGGTGGTGATCAGTTAAAGGCTGAACTGGATGACCTGGAGGTCTTTTCCAATCTAAAGGATTCTATGGTTCCATGATCATAGAGTCACTTATTTCAAGTTAACACTAAAAAGGACTGAAAGAAAAAAGAAAAACATCCCAACCAGTCCACCCAAGTTCCAAACTTTCACTATTTCCAACATTGTGATGGTATAATTATTTGAATTGCTTATTGTTTTACCTTCCAGAGGATTGTACAAGTCTTCAAAATTATTCTCCTAGAGAAATTCCACTCTCAATTATAGTGTAGTGGGTATTTCTGTAGTAAGCAGCAACTACCAAAGACAAATTATGAAGGACCCTGATGAAAAATAAGTTGAGCATGAGCCAGATCTTTTCCTTGTCACAGTTTTACTGCATCCAGCAACTAAGCACCACACAATTGCTCACTTCCCTCCAACACCCAGAAGGATGGGGGAAAGAAAGTAAGGAGGGTAAAAGTGAGAAAACTCATAGGTCAAGATAAGAATTTATTAATTGAAATACAATATCATGATGATGATGATACTAGTAATGATGATAATGATAATAATGATGAAAATAATGAATAATAATAATAATAATAATAATAATAATAATAATAATAATAATAA
>CM031858.1:126287489-126385486 GCA_018697195.1 Certhia americana | reverse complement strand
ATAATAATAATAATAATAATAATAATAATAATAATAATAATAATAATGAAAAGGAAAACAGAAAAAGAAATAAAGTACAAGAAATAAAAGCAATGCAAATGAAAACACCAACAGGTACCCTGAACAAGCCCTGGCCAACCTTCCCCTTAATTCATTGTTGAAGATGATACCATGGTCTGGGACATCCCTTTGGCCATCTGGGGTTATCTGCCCCAGGTGTGTCCTCTCCCAGTTCCTTGTGTACCCCCATCCTGCTCATTGGTGGGGCGGGGTGAAGCAAGAAGGACGTGACTCTGTGTAAGCTCAGCAGTAACTGGAACATCCCTGTATCACCAACACTGTTTCCAGCACAAATTCACAACACAGCCCTGCAGTAGCTGCTGAGAAGAGAATTGACTCTGCCCCAGCCAAACCCAGCACACCACTCTACCTAGCACTTGTGAGGCCACATCTGGAGCACTGTGTCCACCTCTAGGCTCCGCAGTACAACAGGGAATGAAGAAGATAAAGCCAGAATCTTCTCAGTAGACCTCACTGACACACCAAAGACCTTTGACATAAATTAAAGCACGTGAAATTGCATCTAAACATAAGAATTCAATTTCTTCTTCCCATGGGTGTGGTCAGACACAGTCCTGAGAAATTTGCTTTGCAGGGCACTCGCACCAGAGGAGCTCCAGAAGTCCCTACCAAACTCAGCCATTCTGTGAGTCTGTGATAGCACTTGGGTAGAACTTCAGGCTTTTAAAGAAGTGTTACGACAAAGATAAAATGAAAAGATTATAAATACTGTGCTCCAGGTATCCTGTTTGAGTACATAAATCCTCCTTTAAAACCTCATCTATTTTTTTTTTTTTTGTTAATTGATCTCAGGCAAGAAATCAAGCTGTTGGTAAACATGACACAAGAGCTGAGTGTATCCAAAATGTCTGCTCATCTGCTTTTGAGCAATAGAGTAGGAAAATAAAGTGACTTACTGTTTGGGAATTTTTTTCCCAATTAACAGGTAAATAAAGGACAGCAGATAACAGAAGAGCATGTATTGAAAGGGAGAATAATTACTAATGAAATTAGTAATGGCTAAATATTTTCAACAATTCTGATGCAAAAAAGTAAATAAACAGGTGAAATTTGCTGATGACATGAAATTGAGAGTAAATTGGAGTGGAAGAAGAGGTCAGGTGATTTTAAGGAATGTTATGAGATTTCACTGAAAATAACCCCTTCATGTAACAGCAGAAGTCCTACTCTTAGCACCAAGGCTCAGGGCTCATCAGCAGAGGACAATGACAGAATTATCCCTGGTTTGATAATAGACTGTCACTATTTGCAACCATGAGAAGGAAAACACAGTGCTAGGCTATGTCAAATGATGTATTGCTAAAGATGGAGAAGTCTTTGTCTTTGTATGTAATGTCTTTGTATGAGGACCTGGTGAGTACAGGCCGAACCACTGAATTCTAGCAGGTACCTGTGGAGAACAGCTGTGAAGATGACCATAAAAATGGAAAGCCTTTAGTGAGACAGAAGCGTTTTCCTTGATTGTTGAAGACAAAAAAAAGGTAAAAAGAAATAGCACTTTGTTGGAACAAAAAAGAATTTGAACAAATGAGGAACAAACTAATCTAGAAATTACAAGAAGCAGAAAAATCCCAAACCCTAACTACTTTTAAGATGTATCTTCAAGGATTAGATAATGCTGCTACTTGCAAGAGTAAGGAATTTGATACAGTGGCCCTTTCCAGCCCTTTGTGGCCTTCTGGAATGCATCTTTCATTGAAGCATCTAACACCAAAGGAGACAACCACTTCCAGTGAATATAAGAGGTATAAAATTAAGGTCAATCACATTTTTAAAAATGAAAGTGCTACTGTTGAACTACAGCTATATTTGTGAAACATTTGTTGCTGTAACAGAAAATTGATTCATCCACAAAGCATGATTCAGATTTCTTTGGGAAGAAATGTTATGTACTTTTATCTAAGCCCTTCATATTTAATGTAAAATATTTTATCATATTTTATTACTTTAGGTATCACTGAAAAATGGATCAGCTGATGAAGCTAAATATAAACTCTATGAGTCAAAATTAATTCATTTAAAGACATAATTCAGTACATATTTTAATGTCTTAAGTGTCTAGTCCTTCATTTCAAGCACACAGACTATAAAAGATTTGATTAATATTTTCCTCCTGATTTCAGATGTGTAAAATGGAAGTGCATACTCTGAGTGCTAAAATTTCTACATTGTAATAAGAAGTGAGCTCTTCCCAGTTCTAAATAGCAATTTGAATGTACTGCTTCTTTCCATTAACAGGAAGAACTACTATGTGTGATTTACTCACAAACATGTTTAATTTTGTGAGTTACTTCTGGTAATTTGGAAATGCTGATTTATATTTTTCTAGTCTTCGGACTTAAAAAGAAAACAAAATATTGATAACTGTTCCTGGAAAAATTATAGTTTAGGAAAGAAGTCAAACCTTCCTAATGTATTTTATGTTTTGGAAGCAAATTTAAAACACATATTGTCACTTTTTGGTCAAACAGGAGTTTACTGTGCTGGCAGATATTTTTGCAGATGTGCTCATCAATGAGAAAAGCAGTTTTGATACTATGTTTTTTGTAATATCTTTGTGCAACAATAAACTTTTGCCTTTGGATTTCTGTTCTTCAGAAATGTGTCCTTTTGATTCTGGTGATTTCACTTAGGGGTCTCATGTGTTCTGATCTTTAATATGACATGCATGGGTTCATTTTCTGGATCCAGTGTGAGTGTGAACAGTTATATCGATGAGATTTCTACTTACAGCTGAAAGGTCTCTTAGGGGAAGTGATCTCATGAGAGTTTTGCTATAGGGAGGTGAAATCTTCCAAGCATAGTCAATACCATTTTGACATTGTTAATTCTATATTTGCAATTAAGGTGTTTTATGGTCTTACATTTCATTAAAACTCAAGATAGCTTCCTTCCCATGAACTATGTTTTTCCTTACTGAAGGAATCCTTTTTTTACCCAACAAAAAATTAACATTTGAATCTACAGTGCATTAGTTCAAGGAGTTCAGATTAGCAGTGTAGAGTAGGGGCTACAAAATATTAAATTGCTTCCTCCCACAATTCAATATAACCAAGTTTTCCAAGAAAATGGCAAACGAAGTTGGAAAACATGACTTCTCTACTTTCCAAATTGAAGTTTTAAGGGAATGGCTTTGCTATTTCTCTGATAAAGGTCTTACAATAAGCTGATTATATTCCTGTCCAAGTCAACAAAATCATGTTTCTACACTTACGATAGGTTTACTGGAACTGACAAAAAGGGAAGTAATTCTATGGGAAAATTAGGCATGAAAATCTGTATACTGTGTGTTTGACTCCTTTCAAAGCTGTGCTGCATGCAGAAGGAATATTTTGTGCAATTTATTTCATCACAATAAAAAAGTCTCTGCATTTTTTCCCAATTGTCATTGCAATGAATTGAGGATAGAACCCTAACAAAGGTCAAAATGTCAGCCCATGTTTTCAGTGATGCATCTTGCAGCTCTCCCTTCAGTTATAGAGCTGGATCCAAGGATGATTCTGTCACCTGGAGCTCTAAGACTGACACTTTTAGAATTCAGAACACACCTGAATACACTGAAGAATACCTCCACTGGGGCATAACACTGTCTGTTTGGATCTGGACACTCCTGATCGCGCTTCTGTTAAATAATTTATATTTTCTGCAATATTTGCCATATTTTGCAGGCAGTGTTTTGGAAATCTTATAGCAAGTGCCTGTGGATACTTCGACTAGGGCTGAATACTACAATCTATGCTATGCATTATTACAAAGCATTTTTTAAAATGCAGAAGAAAGAAAGCAAATTTTGCAGTAGTTCTGAGGAACAAATATCTGTATGTTAATGTAATATTCTCTGTCTTATTCACTACATAGAAATTCATATTTCTGGGTCAGAGCTTTTCTTGACATCTGTTGGGATACAAACACTAAAATACTCAGCTCTCTAGAAGAATTTTATAGTTATTCTTGTTCTGGACAATGAGAAAAATAATCTTATCTGAAAAGAAACTCTCTTTTCTGGGCAAAGTGAGTCAAAAAAGCCCATTCTTATTAATGCGTACTTTAGGACAATTAGTCATTTGAATGCTCTGATACTACTAAGTATTCATATAGATAAGACAATAGTAAATGATGAACAAATGAGATCTAACTAAAGCTCTGATTCACTGTGTGAAAACCCAAAGATCCAAGGACTGAAAATAACTAACAAAGTAATTTTAGTTCTAAGTTTCCTAAAGAGAAGATCTTGAGCTGCATCCTTATTTTGAAATAATAGAAGAAAAGATTAATTATTACTTAAAGTGTTGAGGAAAGAGTTACTTCAAGGTGTTTATGAAAATGTCTAGACTCATGTTTATCATCCAGAGAACAAAGGAAATGTTGCTACTCCCAGACATCCTGTTAACATCTGAGTGAGCTTCATAATATGACACCTAAATTTAGATGTCTTTCAGTGTGTTAGGCATCAAAGCTCTTGTTAGTGGTAATGGACATGCAGCCCATTCATTTTCTGGAGACTTGGAAGTGATTTAACTGTACATGCAACAGAGCCTCTCTGTCAGAACATCATCCTTTCCAAGGAATGTCTTGAGCTCTTTGTGCCTGAGTGTACAACATTATCTTTAGCTGCGTTTACCACGAGTCCATTTTTTCAGTCAAATGCATTTGCATGTTTATTTTATGTTTTCCTTCAAGGTCTCTGATATCATAAGGTCATACAATAGGATCAGGAATGGATCCTAGTAGATTCAGGAGGTCCATCTTCTTTGTTTGATACTAGCATGTAAGACTTGAATACGTTATTAAAACAGAGTATATTACTGGGCCCTGTTGATGCCATAATTAACTCCTCTGGCAGTAAGATGTACTGTTGATGGGCTCACTTATTTCATGGTAAGACAGCATGATGTTTTGCTGGCCACTTTACTACTGCAAAAGACTTATTGAAGTTCCTTCATTCTTTCTGATATCTGATCCCTACCTGATCTTTCTCTTCCTCTTCCAGTGACGCTTCCAAGGACAGTATCACTCCACATAAGGGGCAGGGGAAGACGGGTGGGTGCTGAAAGATGCACGAAGAGGAAGATGAAGTTCCCAGGACATACTAGGGAGTGGGGAGCTTGGGGAGCTTGGAGGAAGGAATGCCTATTGTTCACCAGCTCTTCTAGGGCCAACTCACTAAAGAAGGATTAAATAATCCCAAGTTGCCAGTCCAGTTTTGAACTTCCTTTAAAACAGACAAGGACACTTTGCCTCTTTCTATACTCAAAGAAATTGGGTAAAAAAAAGGACACATATCTCAGCCTCCCCTGTACACCCTCCCCAGTCCACCCTCACCAGCTAACATACATCCCTCAAGTCTCCACAGAAATCAATGTGCCTCTGTCTGTCTATAACAAGATTATTATCTTTTATTTATTACTAGCAGTTCACAAGATCTCATGGTGTATGAACAGACAGGCTGAGAGGAGATTTTAAAAAGGCTTTTTCTGAGGCCAAGGGAGCAGGTCAAGTTTTGAAATAATTTCCTTCAAAATGTCATCAACGTGCTCCTTGACTTGCAGGAAAGGCTTGGAAACTTTGGTAATCAAGCCATTTTTTTCAAGCTAGAGATTTAGGGTAGGAAATTGGCTGCAATTGGGCTATATAGTAGAAGCTGTCTATTTGCAGAAATTGCTAGGATCATATTTTCAATAATATTCAACTGATACGAGCAACTCACATTTGGATCCTGAGGAAGAAGTCCCACTTGAAGTGGATCGTGATGTTCCCTTCATGGAGAAAACCCCTTTACCTCTACGAGTTGTTGTCACAGCCACCCGGGGACGTTTGAGTGGAATCACTGCACGGGGCGGTGGGGGGACACGGCCATGGTAATCAAACAACCTAGAAAAGATTAAGTCAGCTGGACTCCACAAAACTCTCTGTGATTTCACGTCATGGGAGCTCTGTCAACTAAATCTGCATGTTATCTTTGAGAAAATTACCCTTTGAAACTGTAATCACTTTATATCAAGTCAAATTAGATTTCAAGGACCTATGCACATTAAGTGCCTTATTCAAATTTCAGTCACACACTGGTGCACAAACCAGCTCAGACTTTTTGTGTGTCATTTAAATGAAGGATGTATTATGGGACTCTGCTATTTGCTGTATGGAAAATCCATAACTTGCTTTCTACAGGTTCACATTATTTCATTGTTCACAGCCAACAGCAATACATTTAGTTGTGACATTTTGGCTCCTTTATTACATGCATGGCTTAAATTCTAGTTTTCTATCTGCTATTCTTAAAGATGTAAAAGTAAAGTACAAAAGAGAACTTTCCTGGAGACAACCATCACCATAAAGAAATGTCCTGCAGTTTGTGAAATAACAAGAGTCTGTGCATATGTTCTCTTTATTGAAGAATGAATTGGTGTAGAAATACTAAAATATCCAAGCATGCTTAATTAAAAAAAAAAAAAATGTTCAAACCAAAACCACTGTAGCAAGCAGATATTCAGACTTTTATCACTACAGTCAATAAGAGATACTTTATGACAAAAATGAATTTTGTTCCCAAACAGAATAGCCTAATCCTAAAAATACAGTTGTCAATAGCAGGTAACTAACCTGTGCAGGGGGAAATAAAGGCAGTAGAAAAGGTAATCAAAGCTACAGATCTATTTAGAACATAAAAGATATGGGTTCTGGATAAGACAGGAGAAGAAAGTTCAGAAAACGAAGATTCCCAGTTCAGAGTCTGAAGCAGACAGATAAGCAACATTCTCATAAAATATTCTCAAATTTACTTGCAACTAGTAATTATAGAAATTTATAACTGCATATTTAATTTTCACAGTTGTGAGTACTGTCACCCAACTAGATAGATACACATTTGAAAACAGACACACAAGAAACAGTAATTCATTCACCATGGCATCTAACAGTATGCTGAACAGGAAGCAGAGTCAAATCTTCTAACTCATTTTCTGGCAAGCACATACCTAATGCTAAAATCAAACCCCACTTCTGTCTGTACTGTAATCCTACAGACAGTGTAACCATCTCCCTCCTTTTTCATAGCAGTCTACAAAATGTGACGCAGAGATCCTGTCACACTCACTGACTGAAATCTATGAACTCAAATATTCTCACAATGAGCAGCTTCTAGCCATTGTTAGAATAACTAAAGAATTGTGTGTGAAGACTAAACCATTTTTTTGTACTTTTAACAAAAATATCAGTGTTTATTTTCACTCATCATTTATCATATTAAATGAACTGCAGGTTGGTCACAAACTCCTTTTTGATGTTACTGGAAAAAATGTTTCTGGAGCACTATAAGCTGTCAGGCAAAAGTTCATAATGTGATTATTAGTCCAAAGGTGATTTTTCTTTAGCTCCCAACAGTTTGTGTTTAGATTATATAGTGAAATGTGAAACTATGCTTCCTTTTCTCGAAATATATAAAAGAACAGTTATGTAAGTGGCTCTTACCTATCTATTCCTACTTACCTATCTATTCCTACTACATGAAATTATGCAAAGCTTTTGGGCTTGGTATTTTGTTCTATATTTTCCTATCTATATATCTATATATATCTATCACATTCTATATATTCCAACAATATGCTTTCCATTAAAAAACAATGCTTCCTTGTGTACTTTTGAAGTACTATGCCTGTTTTTCCTGCGCTTGTAATATGAGAAATGATAAAGAGAAATGTTCAGTTCCAAAACAATTCTTTGCCCCAGTTATCACTATTTTGCATACAACTATGCCTTTTCTTTCAGTCACCCTTCTAAATTTACAGTTCTGATCTTGCCAATCTGTCTTCATGTAGATTTTATTTTAAAGAACCACCCATTCCTGACACCCTTTTTTGACCCCATCACTGCTTTAGTCAAGGTAAGAAAGATATATTCTCCCTTCAGGGAGTCTGGAAAGCTAATAATATTAATTGGTTGAAGTATTAGAAAACAAGATCTATGGTTTGGGGATATAAAACATAGAAATTCAGAAAATTCAGAAGCTCAAAAATTCAAAGAATCATAACTATATTTCTTAATTTATATTTAATTGTGAAAGACTTCTAAATTAAAAAATTATACTATTGAATAGGTCTATGGATACATTTCACTGTCAGTGGTTTTTCATAACAACACAATTATCAAGAGAGACACCAAGTTCCACAGAACCAACCCAAACGTCCACTAAGTTTGGTTGGTTTATTTTGATGAAAGTATAACCACTACAGTTAACCATTTCTGCTACCATAACATACAGAATTAAGGAAAAAACTGGACATGTAACTAATATTCATGTGGCATAGATGAGAAACACTGTTCTGTTTAAACCACAATTCCACAGATGAAATTCAGAGCTTTAACCTTGGAAAAAATAAATAAAAGCCTATGGAAGTTAACTTTTTTCAGGACATGTGTTTCTCCTACTGCAAAGGCTGGACTGAGCAGGATTAAACTGCTTTGATACCTTTTACTTCATATGTTTATATCTCACTATTTTTGGCTTTGTTCAAAGGGGGCATGATGATTTACATGCAAAACCAAAACTGGAGGCTCAAATTGCACCCACATCAGGAGAAAACAAACATGAAAATATTGTTACATTTTCCCCACTGTGTCCCGAAGCAGAAAGGTATATAGCACATGCTAACTTCTGGGCAAACTATGCCTGCTACTATCCATTGCTTTACATAAAAGAAATACCAGATTAGAAAAGTTTGGTGCAGCAATGCTTTGTTCCTGTCTGACTCACTTGTCCTGTGCCAAATCAAGCTGCTGTAATGCAAAGACACAGCACTGCTGGATAACAAGTTGGCTATCTGTGATCATTCATTCTACTCCTCTGTTGTGGGGATTCTGCTACATCTGAATAAATAAATTTTCATAGTGCTGAGCTAGGCTGTGTGTAACTACTCAAGGCAGAATCCCCAATTGCTCAGGCATCCAAATTATTTTTTTCCTATGGGAACACACTGTTCAGCTTGCACTTTTGCTTCTCTCAAGGTTCTTCTGGACTTCTAAACGTTCTTGGAACATTCTTGAGGAGACATTGTATCTTTTCATACACATGAATGGAAAGACGAAGCCAGGAACATCACACTGAAGGATTTTGCCATCACTATACATTGCAGTTAAAGTAAAGCCTGGAAGAACTCTATTAAACTACCATTAAAATGCTCAGCACAGCAAATACCCTAAAAACTCTTAGAGAACGATAAAATCAAAAGACCTGTTTAGTCAGCATGGTGGTGGTACTCTTCTCTGTGAGATATTAAAAACAATCTTCTGATACATGATAGAAATAATGCAATGAATAAAAGACAAAATCAGAACGGGCCTATTTAACCAAATGATGGGATTATATTATCAAAAAACTTTAGAAATTATGTAGGATGTACAAAAATATAGGCACACCTACCGATTGTAGAAATCATCTCTGTAGTAATCATAATCAAAGACATAACCGCTGTGGAAAAACACAGAAAAACAGGAATGAACTGTTATAGGAAAATATACACTGATTAAAACTTCTGTGGTAATATTGGCTTACACTCAAGTTTCTATCCCTTCTTCAAAGTCCTTCCACTTCCTTTGTACAGTGTACATTATGTTTTTCAATGCTGTTGTCAGCTATCACTGTATATTTGGAAATGTGAAGTCTGGGGCATGCAGAACTGTGTAAACAGTTGACAGCACATACAGGAAGGATTTAATACAGTGAGACAGCTCTGTAATTAGAGGATCATTACAGTGTAATTCTCTGAGTGATCAAATGAAGTTAGCATTCCAAAACAGACACCCCCTTCTTTTTTGGTCTAACATAGTATCATCAGTGGAGTAGGAAAACAGTTAAATACATGAAAGAGTGGGAAAAGATTGAGAAGGTGAGCTAAGACCGTTACTTTGATTTAGAGAAACGTGAAATGGATTTGGCTTCTTGCTGGTCCTTGAGCCTACCAAATTATTTTCATCAGAAAAAGAAAAAGCAAAAAGTTAAAAAAAAAAAAAAAAGAAGCTAAATAAGCGTTACAGGGATGCATTTCCTCTCTGGTTCAGGAAGGAATATACATATCAATCTGAGAAAAGACAGAAAGACAGGCACCATCAAGGGAAACAAAAAAAAAAGTGAAATTACACAGGTCCATGAGAAAACTACTTTTGAGCTACCAATAGCAAAGTTAATCCCAGATTCCTGGTTTTGCATTCCATTAGCAACTTTCTACTGTGTGGTGAAGAAATAACAAAGAAGTCTTATCTATCTCATACATCCAAAGAACCCCCAAACCAACAAACCAATGAGCCAATAAAGGCTCTGCATGAAAAAGTCACAAGGTTTTATTTATACTCTGCCTAGTAACACATACTCTTTCACTATTCTGAGAAGAACAATTATGAATAGTAAAGGTAAGAAACATGAAGAATGTATCACAAAAGAAAGAGAAACTTTAAGGGAAAAAGGTAGAAAAGACAGAGGTAAACAGGACAAACAGCACAGAAGAAAACTTTCCTTGAAAATAAAGGGATAATATAGAATTATAGTGTGATTTAGGCTGGAAAGGACTTTAAAGATCAACTGCATAATAAAGAAGCTTTTCTTTGCAGTGAATGGACTTGTGGATAATTTCTGCTCTTGAACATTGAGTAAATGGGGTTTTTAGTGCATAATTTGAAGAATATGTCAAGAATTCTTCCAAAGCAGGTCAGGGCATAATTTCCATCTCTGCCACACCTCTTTCATGTGCAAGTGCCCAGTTGCAAATAATAGAATAAGTTGGACTCTCTGCCTGCACAATATTGCAGTTGAAGATCATAAGAGCTGCAGACGACTGTGGTCTGTTTTGTAATTTATTTGAGAAAAGAAATCCTAAGATGTATTTCATGTGAAACACTTACTAAATTAAACAGTCCTGAGAGACTAGAACCCAGCAGCAGGTAAGCTGTGTGGTAGAGGATGCAAAAGACCATCAAATAATAATAGTAGGCTGCATATAGTGATCATATTTCTGTATCTTAACTTAATGCAAAACTATAATTTTTTTTCCTAAACTATATGACAGCTCTTATTTTGTCTTTCACTTCAGTCTGCATGGAACTAAGAAGTAGCAGGTATTAGAGCTATTATTTTATTTACAGCTATTCACAGCTTCCTAGTGGTTTAATTTAGCTGAATGATTAATAGCTTCAGTAAGCCCATACTTAATATTCAATGTGTGCTTTTAAGTAGAAGATAACAGACAATTTGAAGAAAAAATATTAAATTTGAAAGCCCTGTCACACAAAACCTTTTGCCTGGAGCTGACATTTATTTAATTTGCATAAAGACTGGACAAATTCACTTTTTCAAGGTTGAAGACCATGAAGCTGTTGAAGAATAATTCACTGGCATCAGTTAGAGTAAGCTGAAGGATGACTATATTTTTCTGCAGTAACTCAGCTCTGGCTCACAGGACAGAATAAGGACTGCTGGTCCTTCAATAGGTATGAAAATTTTAAGTTGAATGACAATGTTTCATCTGTAATAATATGTTGAAGAGATTATAGTGTGAAAGCAACCAGTACATGTCTCCATCTGCAGCCATAATTGTTCCTACTTCTGCATGTCAAGTGACAGACATAAGATTTGGTCAGTGCTGCAGTATAACAGCAGCATAAAATTAGCACAGATAATCACTAGCACTGAGATCAAGGTGACTGCAAGGCTCTTAACCTCTTGAGAGTTATTCCTTAGCAACCCAACAGCCTGTGTAATGGAGGCCGCAGGTAATCACTCACATGGTGTTGAATACCAAACACTCAGCAGGTCAGAAGCAGAGAAAGGTTTAAATGAGCCTGTGAACTAGTGAAGTCAGCAGTTTCCTAATGGCACTGTAAACAGGCAGATTGCTTGCCCACAAACACAGGCCACCTCTACAATATTAACAATAGAACTGCGTGCATGATGCTGATATTAATGCAGTAGACAGTAAAAGAGATCGCTTTACATGTGTCTTGTGATGAGGCAAAGAAAACTCATCAATAAAAGGAGCTTCTTCTAAGCAAAAGTTATGGCTCCTTTTCCTAACTTAGTATCACCAAGACAATCTTATACAAGCTGTCTTTTTTGGTTTCACTTAACACTATGCATATCTTTAAAACTGTGTATGCCTGAGGAATAAATGTTTCCTCCATGACCTTATTTTCAGAGCTCTGGTGCTGTATGTATTCAAAGTTCTTGTGTATGTCAGCAGTTGCACATGTGCCAAGCAGACAAATAGTGTCACGCTTCTGCATCTTTGAAATAAACTTATGGATGCTATTACGTCTTTATATACCTGATATTGAAAATAAATTACTACAAAAGTACAATCTTTGCTCCATTCTTTATGCTATGCCCTCAAAAGATGTTTATAAATGAATGATCACGTCCTGTTTTAACTTAGTTAGCTCCAAACATTAGTGGTAAAACTGACTTCTGTGAGGTTATTCTAAGTTTAGGAGAGTTAATGCAGAACAGAACAGAAATATCTTTTGTTATTTTCCTTGTCTTCCATTTAAATCAGCCTTAGCTAATATGTCATTTTCTTTCCACAGGTACCAAGATATATCTAAATCATAAATGTTGACAAACCAGGCATAATGTATGTTAATTTAATTGACAGTGCTATCGACATTTATACTGTCAGTTGCTTCTCTTTTGCGAGGCCTATATTTAATAAAAATATTAAATATAAAAGCAATATTCCTTCAATCAAACTCTTTTTGGGAAGCACATATCAACCTAATGGTTGAAACTAGTATTCCAGTCATTTGTGAAATAATTTCTCATGTCATGGGGAAAGTGTGTTATAAATTGTTCCTGTTGAGAGCAAAAGAGAATCAGTCTAAACAGGTGTGATGTTAAAAAGGAAATTGGTGAGGATAACTAGAAGATTTAAAGAAGAAGCATTGAGAGATGGTACTTTCCCTGCTAGAAAATCAATCAAATGGAAGTTACTTTCAGAAGCTGTTGAAAAAAAAGGTGGAAATTTCAGACCATTTTTCAGTAGATGGTTGCCTACACTCTCAGACATGAATCAAACTGGTAGGCTGAATCCCTCCTTTACTTTAAAAGAAAATTCAATTTTAACTAAGGATGCTGATAGAAGTGGAGGGGCACTGCTGTTTTGCAGTTCAGGCTGTATATTCTCCAGAGAAAGAGAATGTTCTCCAGAGCTGCCTTTTTTTGCTGACAGATTTACTGTCAAAAGGCAATTTTTTTTCAGTGATTCCTTCAACTAATACATTAGATGTTTGCAGGAAAAAAAGAGGCTGGAAGAGGAAAAGTAATTCTAGAGGAGTATTTTGCATTCATTTCCATAATGAAGTTATGAGGGCAAATAGGTGTAGTTAAAAAGAACAGCTTAACACCAAAATCCCCAATCAGTGTCCCAAAATGCAAAAAAATTGAACATAACCTACTATTTGTATATTTCAATTAAGGATTAAATTGCATAGCAATTTTGTGACCATAAGTTAATAAAAGCTTTTTTAGTTTTTTTCCTAATTCTGCACTTTCATTCAATTAATAAGAGCAAGATATATTTTTTTCTGAGTGGGAAAAAATAAGGAGTTAAGTTTCAAAAAGTGCAGCATGGAATGTAATACTGTAAATGGTACTTTTTTTCTACAAAACAGAAATTTTTTTTGCAATTCTAATCTGAGGAGGTGCATTTTGTCCAAGGAGGACATGTATACATAAAAAAGCTGAAATACAGTACTCCATTTTCCATTAATGTATCTTTCTGCAGGCACTAGGCAGAATTTATTTGCAATGTGATTAGGTTGTATTTTTTCTGTCTCTAGATATGTTCCTTTTCTATGCTCGTCCTTTCAAAAACTCTTTTCCCAATGAAATGTATTTTGGGAAAACTTGTTGAACTCCCTGTGCAATCGGAATTTTAGGCAAAACTTGGGCGAATATTCAAAGCTGCATATGCACAATCAGGTAATTAAAACACTAAGACATTTTCCTGTAGAAGATTAGGCAAAGCTTGTGAAGCAAACAAGAACAAAGACATTGAGATCAATATTCAGACCCTGGGGATCAACTGGTTTCAGAGGAAATTGTTTATGGAAGCAAGACAGACAATAGTGATGCAGGCAAAACTAAACCCCGCCAATTTTCTGTACAGCTAAGTATTAGAATTCCTCCTAATTAAAACTACTTACTGTGGCTGCAGGCACAGCCTGTGCTTAACAATGTTATCCTGATGCTCTTTAGAAACAAAACAGTACATTTTTAATGTAAAGATACTTGGGTAAGTCTACTAAATATCTCCCCAACCTTCCTCCTCTTGTTGCAAAACTTTTTTTTCAGGAAAAAAAAAATTCTGTCATCTAAAGTAATGTCCAATTATTTATGTTTCCCATGGGAACATTTCATAGTAAGGCAAAGAAAAAGATTTCCAGTGGCCCAACTATTTCTCAAGGTGTCCTTTAATGGTATAGCCTGACTGGGGAGTTTGTAATGTCTATATGGTATTTTTTCTTCCTTAGTACAAGAGAAATGGGTCCTGCCTCTTAAAAATCTGTTTTAAATTCAGTGTGTTCAAGGTACTACTGTCAAACCATACATGTGATTGATTATCCAATTTGTTAATAATATTGTATACACTGAAGGAGTGTCATTTGACTTGGTTTGACAACTACAGCAGACTCTTGTTGACAGGTGCAGGATTAAGTGATGGGTTTAGTGTTTTCACAGAATTTCACTGAACAGCAGATTAAATTAAAATCATAGTGGTAGAACTGGAATTGAAAGACTATTTAAGATTACGAAAACAGAACTCTGAATCTTATCTACTTTTCAAAGAAGCTGTCTTAGAAACACTGAATGAAACACAAAGGAATGGTTCACAAAAAATTAATCAAGCAAAATGTGACAATGTGAGTTCATGCAAAAGAAAAAGAATCTAGACAATTACATCACATGCTTTCCTTTCCAGTTTTCAAACTGTCAAAAGGCTTAAGTTAAATTTGTGTTCTCACTTATGTTGTTTATTTATGTAATTTAATTATTTTGGATTGAGCAACTCAAGGGCTAAAGCAGCAAAATGTAGATGTGAAAGGGACAGAACTTTCAGTGTCCTGAGTATAGCTTGTGAAGTCAAACCATACTGATTGTTTTTCCAAGGCGATGCTTTTCAAGTGCAGTTACAATATAAATGAAGATACCAGCTTCTGTGAAACTGCAAAAGTATTCTTTTACTCCTGACCCACTGTGTAATAATTTCCGTGGTAGATGGATATGGGAAGTGCATCTGATAAGGAGATCCTTCTATAACAGCACAGAACTGGATTCAATTCCAGTCTGGTCAGAGATGAGTGGAAAGGGCAGTTGTGCATCATCCAGCCAGCTGTGTATCCCCTAGACCAGTGCTAGGCTGACTATATTTTCCTTGATTTCTGGAAAATATTCCTAATACTTCAGTGCTTTGGAAGACCTTGTGTTCATTCACTTTCTGTATACAATGTGAAGAAAACAAGATCTATTTTTTGTAAGGAAACAAAAATCACAAACCAAGGGAATTCCTAGAATATCAGTGGAAAGACCTTTTGATTTACAAAAGGATATTCAAGTGTCACCACTCCAAAATAACTCAATGTAAATCCAGAATAAAGTTGTTGAAATCAAGGGATCACATTTTTTTTTGTCTTAAACATATGTCTGTGTTTTTTCATTATACTTATTTTCATAAGTGGAAAGATTTTTGTTCCAGATGATTCACCTGAGTGTAGTATGTGGCAAAAGGTGGCTTGTCATGACACTGGTATTGCAGTTTCCCTAAACAGTGCTGGACATATGGAAGAGCTGCTGATTTCTTGTCATGCAGGTATGAGGCAAGTATGAATCATCTAGATGAAAATTTTCGATCTATCTTTTCTAATTTACAAGAAGCATTGTTTGACACTGACTAAGAGAACTTTTTCCCCTCAGGGAACTCTCACACTGTTTTTTTTTACCTACTTTTCTAATGTTTCAGCCAACTTAAGAACTGGGGTTCTGTGCCTGTATCTTTTGAGTAATGCCTTTTTTGATTAGGATGGTATCTTTCTCAGGTTTCCTCATTCAGTTGTGCTCCTACCTTCCACAGCATGGAAGACTGCAGTCTGGATACTCTCCTGCTTTACTCTGCCTGGCATATTTCTTTATGGTTACCTCCAAATTCTAACGGCCTGTTCTACCCCCTGATTCACTGTCAGGACATCTAACATTTTTGGTTATTAAGTATTTTCTCTCTCCCTCACTGAAGTTTTTTTTTGATGAGCATTTTAAATGTAGAATTTAATCAGGTAGCATTTTTAGTTTCAGGTTTTAACTGACTTCCCCATGTCTAAGCTCCTTTAAAATACAATAGTCACATTTCTTAAATCACTTGTTGCAGATTGTCAAATATTTTGGTAGCAGAATTGATTGTAAACTAATGTTCCACTCTTGCTACTATATCTAAAGGGGAAAAAAAAAAAGAGCCAACTCACAGTAAATTTGGGGAATTCAGTATATATTTTATGTCTATTTTATATACTCCTCCCCTGCACTTGCTGGATGTTACATTACTCCTGGAGACTCCCTCATATGGCTGTTTTAAGCTTCAAGAAACAGTTGCACAGTTTAAAATTTTGACAACTTACTTGCAGCAGATGGACAAATTTCATTGGCTGATTGTTATTTTCTGTTAAGAACATAATACTAATACTTGAGCAACCTGGCCTAGTGGAAGTTACCCCTGTCTGTGGCAGGGGAGATTGAAACTAGATGATCTTTAAGGTCCCTTCCAAGCCAAACTGTTCTGTGATTCTGTGATTTGCATAAAATAGGGCTCCTGGAACTTTATGCTTCCATTATTGGCATTTTCTGTAACATTTTCCCTGGTCACAGTCCCTGACTTAAAGAAGGCTCTGCTTGCACTTCCATGTCTAGTAAACATTTAAAGAAAGTTTCATTTCAAGTGGTTTACCACTGTGGGAAATGCATGTTAATTAGAATTAAACAATACAGACTCACCTTAGTCTGAAATTTCATTTTATATAGTCTACTGAATTAAGCTACCAAAACAATTTAGACCTGAGAATTGCTTCCAACATCTCTTCCCAAACTGGAAGATTCTGTGAAGGAATGAACACTGTTAAGGTCTCCCTCTCTGACCCCTCCTTCCCACTCTGTTACCTTCTTCCTGAACTCCCCTTGTATGATTTTCCAGCAAAACCACATTACCATTACTCATCCTTATACAATTACATGTCTGGAATTTTACTTTTCTGTGAATGCTTTACACAGCAAGACTGTTCTATACCCTATAAAGGGTCATCCAGAACATGAAATACACCTAACTACTGACACCTAGACAAGGTCGGATTGAAAACAAATCATACTTGATTCCAGATTTCATGTATAATTGTGATTAATATCTGTGTGTGTATATAAGTGAAAAGATTCATTTTGCAAGGAAACAAAGCCTTATTCAGTACCTCTCAGGTTCCTCCATCTCTGCTAAAGAAATGGGAACACTTTGGCACAATACTGCTATATAAGCCACAACAACGAGCTCCAGTTTTGTTTCAGTAACTTCACTGTCTCAGAAGTTGTAGCTTACGTTTCCATCCCATATCCACTTGTACACCAAGAAAGGATAGATCTGCAGCATGAATTAGATTACTTGAGAAATGCTTCAGTTTTCCTCCGTTGTATATTGATCCTAATTTCTGAGAAGACATTAGCTACTTTCAAATAGTTCAGAACAAACAGTTCATGTGAAAAAAGCAGTTTGAAAGTTGGTAGTTTTTCATTTTATCTACTTTTTTGTTCATAGTTTGCCTGGAAAACTCTCTTTAAATTTCTGTCCCTTGGTTTAGCTGGCAAGAAAGTAAACACGGCCCTATCCAGTAGAAACTTTCCAGAAAATAACTGCTTCTGGCTGAAGGCATTGAGAGTATTGGTTGAAAAGAAATGCTCTATGAGTAGCAGTGTGCACTCAGAGCCCACAAAGCCAGTCATGTTCTGGGCTTCATCACATGGACATCACATCATGTGAGGGAGGTGATTGTCCCCCTCTCTTCTGCTCTCATGAGACCCCATGTGGAGCATGGCATGCAGCTCTGTTCCCAACATAAGAAGGATATGGACCTGTTGGAGCAAATCCAGAGGAGGGCCATGAAGGTGGCAGGAACACCTCTCCCATGAAGACAGGATGAGAGAATCGGGGCTGTTGAACCTGAAGAAGAAATGACTCTGGGGACACCTTGTAGCAGCCTTCCAGCACCTAAAGCAGGCTGCAGAGGGACTTTTGACAAAGGTATGTCACTACAGGATAGGGCAAGAGGGAATGACTTTAAACTGAAAGAGGGTAGATTCAAATGAAATTATAGGCATTAATTTGTTGTGAGGATGATGAGACACTGGAATTGGTTGCCCAGAGAAGCTGTGGATGCTTAATCTCTGCAAGTGTTCAAGGCCAGATTGGATCAGACTTTAATTAATCTGGTCTAGTGGGTGGCAGTAGTTGCAAATAGATGATCTTTAAGACCCCTTACTAACCCAAACCTTTCTGTCATCCTATGAAAAATTTATAATTGTTGGGACTTACAACTACTTTCTGGTGTCTATCTGTGTGGTTATCAAAATTTTTGATAAAAGTAGCTGACTACAGGATGACATCTGATTTAACCTTCCATCCTTATTCTTTAGAATAAAGGCTACAAGATTCAAGTGGGATTTTTTTTTTTTTTTTTTTTTTTTTTTTTTAATGATACAGGATTAGAGGCAACTGAAGAGAAAAAACAACCCTCTATATTTGCTGGAAATTGGTTTATACCTTTCAAATTAAACAAATCCTTTGGCATTAGCAACAGTCACTACCATAACTCTCAGTGTCAACTGAGAGTTGCGAGTCATGCATGACAGATTCACTCTGTTATTTCTACTTCGCATTTAAGGCTTATTCTCCAAATTTTAATTATGCTCTAATATGTTGTGAAGGATTTCATTTTATTGAGCAAAACTGATCTTAAATAATTTCATAACCAAAGCTGAAGACTTTAGAAATGAAAGAATTTGGACAATAATTAAACTCTTAGGAATAAATATCCTACTATGGATAAGGCAGAATATGACCTAATTCCCATTTTTTATTTTGAGCTACATCAGCATTGAAATTATAACCTGTTAAACTTGTGCATACACGTAGATACTGTACGGCAGATGCAGAAAAAGTTGAACTTTGGCTTGAAGAATGGTGGGAATTATAAGAATCTGGCCTGAACATGAGACAAAAAATTCCCTGAACTCAATGAATAGCTACTTAGTGCTTTTGAACTGCAGTTCATAATTGAGGGATTGAAACCAAAACAGCCAAAATCAAGACCTTTGAAATCAACACCAGTTTGGGCGAAACAGAGACTATTCAATATGATCATAAATACCACTGATAGAGTCGTGCTTCTTTTCAAATTATGGTGTGTAAATCATTATACCAAGGTAGTTGGAAAGTAGTTTGTAAACAAGGTCAAATCTCAGACCAAGATAAATTTGTAGAAAACAATCTGTGATCCAATTAATTTTATTAGTTGAAAACTTGCCTAATATCAGGACATACTGTGATTTTATTTCAAATTAGGGTTATACCACAGTATGTGAATGCACAGCTGAATGATCCAGTAAAGAAAGATGTGAGTAGTTGTTCCTTGGTATCACATGAAAGGTTATTAACAGAGCAACGCTAAAGACAATAACTCCTAGCCTGAAGCTCTTTATCTTTTTAAAAATCTCTAACAAGCATGAGAGAGACATCAGAAAGTTCCCAATTTCTCTGCATAAGCAATGTTTCTGTCTGATATGCCTCTTCTCCTGCTCCTGACTTAACTGTTTAGAAAGCCAATGAATACACAGACTGGTGTGGAGAATAACTATTGAAGCAAATCCACTGACTGATTGCTCTGATCACAGTTGGTTTAGCTCCAAAGAAGAAATCTCTTTATCAAGGAGTTGCCAGTTATATTACAACAGAAGGGAGGGAGTGGACTGTCAAGTAAAAGTTCACATAGCAGCACTGGCTGTCTTCCTGGCATTTACTCTTTTAAGCAAATCTTTCTCTTGTAGCTCAAGTGCAAGTAAGATGTTAGGTTAGATGGATCAAATTTCAGTTTCTGGCAAAGAAGATCAAACTGATTCCAAGCATGGAATCAGAGGGATCAGCCATCATATCCCCTTGAATATTTGTTTAAAGCCTAGCAAGCTAAGAACTTAATATAAAGAAGTTTCAATTGTTATTTTTGTACAAAAATAGTTAGAGAAACACATGCAGAAGAGCAAGGGGTAGACACAGGCTGACTGATTTGTACAGCATTATAGGGAATTTGAAACTCATAATATAAAAACTCATAATTATGTCTTTCAATATATCTATCAAGGGGAAGAAATTGAAATAAAACTTCTTCGTAATGATCTTGAAACTTGTGAGAATTAATAAAGTGTTTCATACGTTACAGCCATAAGAAGGATGAAAAACACTCAATTTTCAGATGAGTGTTGAGTGGGGAGCAAGGTCTCATGATATTTCTGGACATGATTGCCACAGTAAACTTATTCATACTGAATCCTCACGGAAGCCCATATAGGCTGCTGTGGCAAGACACTATGTTGATACCTCAGAAACAGGAAACAGGAATACTGATAACAGACATTTTCAAACACTGTTTCTGTAAGTCATGTGTCAGTCACTGCTGTTTGTGAAAAAAAAAAAAGGAAAAAAAAAAAAAAAAAGCAAATAAGATGTAAATTGTTTTGCTCCAGAGTGAGGGTACATGCCCAGCAAATACTGTCCTTCCTCCTGCCTTCATCTTCCATTGCAAGACGATATCTCCCTTTTCCTTTCTTTGTGTTGTCCTTTTGTCTTGACTTTCCTCTCTGTTATGGTCCCAGAGACCATACTTTCATTCCTACACTCCCTGAATATTTCAGCCTCCTGAACTTCCTTCAGAAACATTCTCTTGTGCATAACCTTCCCTCCTCTAGCAAACTCCTGGCTATTTGGGTACATAGGTGAGAGTATAACTATTCAGTGCTGAAGAATTGATCATCCTTAAAGCAGCACATAAATTATATGGATATATACTGTTTTTCTAGAATTGCTAGAGAAAGGGAAGTCTTGAAAGACAGAAATAGTTGACAGAAAAAAAAAGAGAAAGGGAAATAGAATAACCAGAAGAGAAAAAGAGTGATCTCATGCTCTTACAAGCAATTTCCTAATTATGAAGAATATTGCTACTAATATTATTAAGGTCAGAGAGCAGGAAAAAAAATATTAAGATGAATATCTCTTAAGTTTGTTGCAAATGAAAGACAATTTAGGAATTATGAATTAGGAAAATAATGGCTTTTTTGGCTATATTTATTGGTCTTTTTGGTTTATGTAATATATATTGCTCTGTGTGCAAAAGAGGAAGTGATGTAGAATGAAAATTCAGACAAATAGTGAAACCATAAACAAATTAGATTTAGATTTCAGGTCAGTAGAGGAAGCACATAATCTAGGATCTTTAAACATTGAGTAATGTCACAAAAACACTGAAAAATTCAGCCACAGCAATGGACCAAGAGTATTATTACTGTAGCTTTGTAACCACTTCTTATGAGAGAGCTTCACATACAAAAAAAGAAATTATAAAGTTTATAAAATAGTTGTATTTATGCCTGTTTCAGAGCCTTAACATACCAGTAAGTAGGCAGTTATAGAAAAGCTTAAGCCTTGTGGGTTTTAAAAATTGGAAGAGAAGTATGTCAGTACTTTTATATAAAATTAAATGGTGCAGATTCTCAGTGTCTTTCACAGGTATGTGCTGTCAAATCCCAAATACTTTCTCTCTCTCTGTGACTACCCTGAAAGTCTCACCCAGTAAAGAGCCTTTGCAGAACCGTGCCATGTTCTTCTTGCCTGCAGGCTAAACCTCAGACATAATCAAAGAGTTGGTTGTCTTAAAAGTGTATTCTCTGCAAAAGCAGGAGATGTGCTACTGCCTGCCTAAGTCAGAAAGCCCAAGTGGTTTTAAGCACAAGAAATTACTGTCTGCCTCTAAAGAATGAGTTTAAATAATTGTCAAGTGTGTTCAGTCCTCCTGTGGTTTTCATAAAAACAGCTCCTGAATACCTGGCCTGGATATGAATGAGAGTTACAAGATTCCGTACTGGTTGGTAGTTATATTGGTGTCATCATTACAGAGAAAAATGAGGCTAGTATCTCCTCTTTTTGTATTTTCTTCTGCTGAAGGAAAATAATTTTTTAGCTGTCTCTCTTCAGAAGGTAGGCAGGAACAGTAGGAACAGTGTTTGCTCCTTCCACTGGCGCTACCTGATAATCAGGATGTGATTATCAGTGTGTGATGGAGTTTGTTATAGTGGATGATGCTCCATGGCTATAACCTATTGTCCATTAAAAAAATCAACAAACCAAGCCCCCACAAAAACTTACGGTGAATTGAAAAAACTTGTATATTTTGGAAGTAGACCAAGTATTACCCTAACAGACCCTGCAAGGATTAGGCTTTCATGCTCTGCAAGGACTAGGCTTTTCTTCAAAGATCACTTCTGCAGAATGGGGTCCCTCAAACCAATGTATGAGAGCAGAATTTCCTACAGATATGCAAAATGGCCTTGCAGGAAAGAAAATACTACTAAGCAAGAGGAAGAAACATGAGCAACAAATTCAAGTTATTCAATGTACCTTAAGTACAATTTTTCTGGAAGAAAATCAATGAAATTTACTTTCTGTATTTTAGAAGCATTTCCAGGTTCTTCCAAGATTCTGAGCCCACCAAAATTAGTCTGTCTCTTGTAGAAGTAAGTACCTATGTTTGAAAGGTACTGTGATTAAGATGTTACTTGGAAAAAGCATGTTTTTTCAGTATTTTCTAATGTCAAATACTTTCTAGAAAGAGGACCTTGATGGGGAAAGTCATAGTGTTGTCACTAAGAATGTAAGGAAATGCATTAAGTAATGCTAATTTTACTTGTATCTCTCTTATTTCTTCCACAACAGACAACTATTCATCATTAAATAAATACAAAGATGCATTAACTTTCACTTATATTTCTCTCTGGGATTTCCACCTAAAATTATACTGCTTATAGCAAAAAACAATTAAGAAAAAACAAAAAAAGAAAAAAATTGAAAAAATTGAAGAATAGATTGAATCTCAGCTGATAATCAGATGTATATAACACATGCATTTTAAAAGACCATCTCAATGGAGAGCTATTGCCTGCTTATCCAGAAATAATCCCATTCTCTGCAGCTGGCAGTAAATGAATCTCTTTTCACAAGACTCAGAAAAAAATCAGTTGTTTCTCTCTTTGTCTCTCTCTCTCTGTCTCTTCTCAATTCAACAACATGGGACATATTATTAAATGATGTCTAATAGAGAAGAAAAGTATGTTTACATGTTTGACAAAGTTATTAGTCACTATGACGGAATTTTCTGCCTCTGCATGTGTTGAAGTTATATTGATTACATGTTATTATGGAAGTTACATATAATTATAATTAGAAGTCAAAAGTAATTAATTCAAAGAATTTACTGTGCAACACAGTTACAAAATGATTATGGCCTCTATTCACCATATAATAGTATTACAGGTCTTAAAACGTGCTGTATTGGTTGTGTCTTACAAAATGAGATTTTTGTTTTAAGGCTCAGACCAATGACCAGTTACAAATCTCCATGCAGTACTAGCTGAAATTTATCAAGTGCTAAACTCTTGCATGCAGATAGCTATGATAAATCAGCTGCCAAGAAATAGCTGGTGGTTAATAATTGGATAGCCAATCTAATTATCTATAGAGAATAACTGTTTTGTTAAGGTAATAACTATGCATCATTACTATTATGAAATTTCCATCTATGGAGAACTGTGGATAATTGAAAGGTGGATGTGGATAATTAAAAGGTGCTGAATAGATACATATTGCTTTTAAAATATTATGCATCCTTTGCAAAAAGCAGGATGAATTTAATATGAGCTTGCACTTAGCTGTTCTTTATGCAGTGTCCATTTTGCAGTATCCATATCTTTTTTATCAAGACTCTTGACTTGCCTTGTCTTATAAGTCTGAACCTTTCAAACTTTTCTCCAAGAAGTTAATTGATGCATTTTCAGTGGTGGATTTTTACCAAAACTCTTGCCTCTGATATTAAAGTCTTCCTGGCATTCTGAGCATTTGCATGACTTCTTTTTTGTATTAAATCTACATGAACATGAATGCTATATAACATAAAAAGGAAAAAAAGCCCAGGCACTTCTTGGTCTTGGTTATGTTGACAATGAACCCAAACCCCAAAAAGTGTGGAAATAACATTTCTAGAGAGAAGTATCCAGTGTCCTTACAGGCCTTCACTCAGCATTCTGCACTTACAAATATTGCAGCCTCCCCTAAGGATTTTATCTTCACCTCTAAGAGGCAAAGGAAGACAACACAAATATCAAATTCAGCTTTAGGCCAAAATCATAATATTGTGTTCAGATACTCTTATCTGAATAGACTGTATACTTGATGAATTTTTGCTCATGAATGCTACCATTAGAGACTTTCATTAAAGATGTTACTATGGCTTCGGCACCAAATTATGCCCCTGACTTGCACGTGCAGTAAAGGAGTGTGTTTTTTTAATTCTTTGCTATGCACTTTTCATAGAAAGAATGATAAATGGAATTGTCTTTACCAAGGGAGTACAGGAGGTGTTCTCTCCCTGCACTTGACACAAAAAGTGCTACAGCAAGAACTGGGGTCTGTTCCTCTGCTTTCTGAGCGTGGGGAAAAAATGCAACATTTTATCAACTAATCTTCCTTTGTGGGATCTCTGATGGGAGGACTATAGCCCTGCACAAACACACAGACCTCAAAAGCCTATGGCATTCTTGAGGTCTTAGGTTGCCACACTTCATGTTCCCTTCCCCTGCCAAAACCATTAGCAATGGAAAAGCACCAAGAAGTATGCTTAGGCACAGCAAAATAAAAAAGCTTAATTAGGTCTTGAAGGCAGCACAATGAAAATGTGGAAACAAACCTCCGTTACGGAAGATAGATTAAGGAGAGGCTGGTATGCAGGATCAAGCGATCTGTAGGCAGCAAAAGTAATTTAGATTGGTGTTTTGACCAGCACTGGCTGCAAGAGCCATTAAGGGCACCCATGTGTTTGTTTAATTGTAGTTAAGTCAGCATTTCTTCTGCAAACATTACTGTATTTTAGAAGCCTGGTGGTTGCAGCTGTCTGGGCTAAAACTTTAGATACAGATCCTGGCACAAGAACTCATTCTCTATAAAAAAGAACTCCCCGTTTTTTGTGGGACTAGAGGAGCATCTCTTTTATGTAGTACCAAGGAGGTGGATGTTGGCTTAGGCCCCTCCTAAGAACATGGTGATTTAACCCTCTGATGCCCTCCTTGGGGGTGGAGGAAATACGGAAGTAAAAGGCAAAAGCAGCACACAGGGAATGATTTTGGGAGGTTTTATCTATCTTCATTATTATGAAATAATTTGAGTACATTACAGGCAAACTTCTGAAAGGTTCTGGAAAAAAGCTAAATCTATTTGAGCAGATTTGAGTTCCCAAGAGGAATCAGTTTTTGAGACAAGGTCACAGACAATAACTATGTGGACATAATGTGCATTTACATAGTGGCCACCAATCTGTTCATATGGAAACAAACCCAAAGAGCACAACACTTCCTCCTAGGCAAGTAAGCTAAAATTGCTATCATGGCTCTTAAAATCATGGTAAGAAATAAGATTTATTATTTTGTGGCACATAATATAACTGCTAACACTGTATATTTTATTTCTTTCCTGGATTTTTGTAATTAGAACTGTATTCCTCAGCCACAATGGCACGCAACTTCTTTTTTTAATCTTAAAGTTGGTATTTTCAGATATGAGAGTTGAGGCCCCAAAAAGCCAACTCAGTAGAATAAGTTACAAATTTGAGTAATGAAAGTTATTAACAGAGAGGACTGAATTAGTTAAATTTGGACATTTCCAACAGGAGAAGTGTTCCTTCCAGTACCCTCCAAATATTTTTCATTTTGAGTTGTTAAGAAGTAGAAACAGCAAGAAATTAATCCAAAATGTACTCAAACAAACCAGAGTTACTTTATGCAACAGAAACCAAGACATATCTTAGTCCTGTTTATGTAAATTTGTTGAGTTCTTTTGATGATAATTTACATGCTTTCTTGCGTGTTAACTTTACTTTACACTTAAGAATTTGAAGCTGACTTCTAGCTCTGCAGTTTGTACAACAATTTGGAAGTTACTGATAATTGCATGGTAGAACTAACCCTTAAATGGATATTTTGTATGGGATCTTTTGTTTGCAGTTAATATTCTTGATAGCACAAATTATGGTGTGAACAAAGGAAAATGAGAGTAAAGAAATTAAAAAGCTACAATTCTGAAGGAAGACAAGGAGGGAGAATATTAGGACACTTTGGAAAGTTTTAAAGAAAGAAGCTGAAAGGAAAACTGCATGAAAAATGAAATTCAGACTCAGAAGTAAAATACAGATAATTACCGCTAATACATATATTAGTCTACATTTTAGAAAAGAATCGTACTTTTTTAGAATATGGCACATTTAAAAATTATTCCTTTAGCATGATGAATTATCATTTTAATATAGAGAACATATAACTGTATAGGTGGCTGTGACACTATGAAGGCTATGGCTGAAATATGCAAATCAGTGCAGTCATTTATAATTAGGCTAAAACATGATTTTTTTTCTATTTCATAAATTTGATTTTATTTCTGTTATTGAAGTATTAAAATTTTTAAAAAGGACATTATCAATTACTTTTCCTGATTTAGATAAGTGATATAGATGATATTTAAAATGGTTTCTGAATAAAGTCAGTGAAAATAAATTAATAAACCAGCTACCTTTTAATGCAACATTTAACTCCTACATATATTTTAGTGTAAATTGTATTTAGTCAATAGAGGCAAAACATACTTAATTTCTTTTTGAGAAGGAAAATGTCCATGACTGTTGACTTTATTGACTAAAACCTACATTTTATTAGCTAAAGTATAGTAAATAACCATAATGTTGAAACAGAATGTTTATGCTCAACATAATCTCATAAATTATATTGTATGGCTGTTGAATATATAAATATCCATGAAAATATATGTATTCTTACTTACCCAACGGACAGGAAGGGCTCCTTTGATTCAAGTCTGTCAAGTAAAGAAGAAAAGTTTTAAACATAGTTATTTATTGTGTTAAGAACAATTATGGAATTAATTTGAAACAGCCATTCTCGGTGTCAGGTTTATTTAATGACACAATTTAACATGAACAGAAGGGCTTAATTCATTTTAGAAGGCACTTAACTCTGAAAAAATTCCCATTCACCTAATGGAACTTCAGTCTAGAAATCAAATATTTATAAAGCAGCATATACAGGCCCTTAGACTTTCACAGATTCAGATGATTTGTGTAGATATTTGCATGGAATGGCTAGAGTGAACAAGAAACAGTTTGGGACTTTTTGTTGGTGTGTTTTTGGTTGGTTTCCAGCATCCTATGCTCATATGACATGATCAGTTCATCATTATTACAACTTCTTTCCTGTTTGCTAGAGTGGGCCTTGTGCTGGATCTGTGTGTCACTGTTTTGGTAGATTCAGAATCATGCCCAGTTCTAAATCCAGTGGTTAAAAGTGCTCTCCTATTTTTTGATGGGGCTGCTGTCATGTGAGGAGATGCACCACCTGCACACTGGCAGGAGCCTCTTCTACTGGTGTTTTCATCCAACCAGGACAGATATAGGAGTCCCCATTTATGTTATCAGGCAGTGTTCCTGCTCTGGTACCTGCAACTGGCTGCCCTTATTTTTTTAGTGTGTTCTGGCTCCAGTGAGTTTACTGATATCAGCTGCTTGATAGGTGTCGTGATGTGTTATTTTGTTAATGGTTTGTTCTGGTATACCCTGTGTTAATGGCTTAGTCTAAATTGTATCCTCCTACCCTTGATGTAGAATATTCTTTGTTCCCCCTATCCCTGTTGTCAATCCACCCTACTTACCTGCCCCTTGTTCCAGTAAATTCCCTGTCAGTCCTTCCTAGACCAACCCTCTGTTTCTACCTCTCCTTTGGAAATTCCCTAAACCTCCACGCCCCATTGGCCCATGTGCCCAATTGTCATCCCTCTGCTTCCCTCATTGGTTCATACTTGGTAGACTACCCCTTTTACTCCTCCCCAGAATATCCCTGATTGGCTGAAGATCTGTACCCACCACTTAGCTTCCCTCCTATATAAGTTGCTGTACCCCTGTTTTTTCAACCTTTTTGTCACTGCAGCTTCCTGGGTAATAAGTCTTTTGTGGAACCAATAGAAAAGGTTTTTTTCTCAATCCTTGCCTCCATTTTGCGTGACTGATGACCAAATTGTGCCATGTGGAGCCATAAGTGTGGGAGTTCTTCATCCCACATATATCTCCCCCAATAGGGGAGGCCTTTTCAAAGGTCCTTGTTAAGACAAACTGGACTCTTGGTTTTTCTAGTTCTTCAGGTTGTTTATTTTCTTGCTTATCAGCAGTTTCAGCACACCAGGCTTTACGCCAGCCTGGCATGCAGGAGAAAAGGCACAAAAAAGGGCTGAACACACAGAATCAAGGTTCTATTAAAGATATTTCAGCCAATTATCATCAAGACCATACATTATTTCTATTTTTCTTCCAATAACTAACTAAATCTCTATTCACATGATACTACACTGTGGCAAATTCTAACTAATTGCTCTGTCCCCATCACTGCAGAATATGGAGTAGATGAAGAAGGAGGGAAGCCTAGAAATGACAAGGATCCTCCATCTTGTCTTCATCTATTTACCATGCTAACAAACCCAAAAATCTAAAATTCTCACCCTGTGATAAATTACATATTATACTACTATCTAATTTATACTCTAAAATGTTCTACTACATCCCAGAGCCTAGGAAGCCCTTTCCTTGGATGGAGGTGTTTGTCAGAGGGTTTGGATCTCAAAACATGCAGAGGAGTATTCTCTGCATTCTGAGTTCCAACAGCTGAGCTAGCAGAGATCTGGTACCGCATCAGATAGGCCCATTAGTATATGATTTTAGGATCCTTTATAAACATGTTTAAAGCATATTTATAGCTCAGTTGAGTGGTTACATGACATGCAAAAATATTCTGTTGTGATGATTCCCACTGAGCATATTGTTAGAAAGAGCAGAAAATAAATGCCCAGGTCATTAATATCTCTGTAGCCTTTAATAAAATGTTTCTAATTAAGCAAAGCGTAACATATGTTGAACTGAACATTTAATTTATGAATCTGAAACCAATTTAGTCCCACAATAAAACATTTGAAATATAATTAATTTTAAACAATTGCCATTAGGTATAAGCAAAGGCACTATAAATAATAAATGCTTAAAGGAAAAAGTTTCATGAAAGTCCTCTTTGTTAACAAACTGAGTACTGTTGCATTCACTCAGCAAAGGTTTTGTGCAAAAAACTCACAAACCAATAGACCAGTTTAGTTTTTATCATCATCTAAAATCCAAAATGTACTGAAAACACAGTCCCTTTCCTGTTGTCCTATGACTATAGCTCACCGTTCCATTTCTTTCGGGGTTCAAATCCCCAGGAAACTAGAAGAATAGAAGAGGAAACTGATGGCTTTGTATATACCTGGAAGCACAATAGAAAAGCAAAGCTGCATGTCCTTGTGGTCAGGTGGATGCTTATCCAGGGCAGTCCAAAGAAAATCTGAGTCTGGCATTCTCTGTGCTCAGGCAGTACTGCCAGAGAGCAGTAAAATGACAGCACCCTTCATGGGGGCTTTCACCCTTCTCCTGCAGGTTCTGTGCACTACTGTCACATTTTTGTTTCCTGATTTTCCTGCTTAATGAAATGAATCAATCAGGGGAAGCACTAATTGTTTGATTGGAGAGATTAACTATAAGCAATATGATCAAAGAATGAAAGCCCTAGAACATACTTACATACTCCGTAATACAGAAATTTTGTAATCAAGAGAGACCTAGCACTATCCTGATGGAGGACATTCTGGTGGATTTTACTTGAAAACAAAGAGTGCTTGATAGAATGCCCTGTGGACAAAATACTGTGATTGAAAATCTATTTGAAGTCCATTCTCAAGTTAGAATTCAATTTGATTTAAATAGTGCTGCCCTAGGTTTGACCTCTCTCTAGATTCGACTAAATGGTTTTAGATAATTTGCTGCATTTTTTTTAATTAGTTCAAGTGTTCCTAATAGAAAAGGAATACAATTATCTGTTGGCCTTTTATTTAGTAATTCAGTGTATTGCAAACTAATATAAAAGTTTAAAACTGCAAGACAATATGAAATAACATATCATCTTTACTGGTGACATTTGTCAATACAAAACACCTTTTACCTTTCTTTTCAACCTAATGTACACTGAATTTTCCAGAGTCTTTAGGAATTCTTGCAAAATTAAATAATATGATACTGTAAAAACACTAATTCTGATAAGTTTAGTAAAGGGCTGTCATTCACCTCAAGGAAAAATCTTAAAGCAGAAACTATCTTCTTTGCAAAAATATATTTTTGTGTCCAAGAAAATACTAAGTTAGACAGTAAACAAAGGGAATCATGTTTTAATTATGTAGGAATGGCAGTGAAGCATGAGAGATTGAGATTTTTTCTTTCTTTCCTGCAGTGGTTTTCCCATCAGAAAAGATCAATTTGTCAATATGCCAAGGCAATATATCAGTTTGAACAGGAGGTAGAGGCTAATCAGTAGCATGACTGGGATACTGCTGACTGAAATGATGTTTAGCTTTGATTCTCAGCTAAGATTTTCTGAGCTAAGATTTTCCTTATCTACATATAATAGATAAGTTTTGCAGGAGGAAAAAGGATTTTTACACTATGTAAGTTCCCAGTTAAAACCAGTCACTGTAAACTGAACTGGCACAGGCAATTAATTACTACCCATTGATATGCTACAGTACTGTCACAGTGTGTTTAAAATAAGGACCCTATAAATTTCCCATTTATTGTTATTCTCCTTTCAACCTGTCTTGGAGAGAGATTTTACAAAGTCTGATTAACGCAATCGTGCATTTTATTATTTTCTTTGCTGGTAAGGTTTCTTATAAAAATGGCAATTATCTAAGTTCCATCTTTGACATGGACTGAACATCCAGATGGACAAATTTTCAAGGTTTGCAGACAAACATACAGGGAAATGTAACTAGACTAAGGGTATGTGAATTCCACTTTGACTTGTAAATGAATCATGGAATGACAGCAAGATCCCAAAGTAAATTCTATTTTTCTTGCATAATTGTCCTATTAAGATTACAGGCAAGACCTTTTCTGCATTTGGGGCCTGACTCAAGATGCATAAATCTATATAATTACTTGTTAAAGAATCCTTTCCTCTCCTTCCCAAAACTGTGTACAGAACAAAGTGAATAACATTTCTAACAGTATCAGTTCAGAACACAAGCAAATGGATTTTAGCCAAGGATTCTCCAAGGTAATTAATTATGAATCAATATATTCTTCCTTGTGGTGGTCGCATAATTTCATCTTTAAGCACTTAGTAGGAAAAACACGGGGAATTTAATGTATTTGTTAGGATTCTTATTCTGACTTGTTGAAGAAACAAAACCATCTGCCCTGAATCAGAGAAAGGGGTCAGCAAGAAAAGTTTTTCAGACGAGTCATCATTTTAGGTTACAACCTTCATATCAGAATTCCTGAGGAGGGTTAGCTGACTGTGTTGCTGACATCACATGTTTTCTGTTTGACTATAAAATGCATGAATAGTGACTGCAGTTTTCAAGGGGATTTGAAACATTTCTATTCAAGCCAAATAGGAAAGTCAGGACAAATGAAAACATTTTGCACTTCAGTGTAGTGTTAAAGTATATTTAGACTGACTGATGTGGCTGACTTACTTACCTGTCAAGTACTTCTTTTTTGCACTGTGCAGCTTTAGGAACCAAAGAATTGGCAGGACCAAAGATTTAGCAGAAATATGTGTAGTGAAAGAATATTCAGATTTATGGCTCATCCTATTTATCAATGCATTAAATTTAAAAATTACAAGAACAGCTTGAAGGAACTTTCAAAATAAACTTACATTTCCATTTACAGTAATCAAACACGTATGCATTATTCTCTGAATGTTGAGTTTGTGGTCAAAACCCATCTTTCTTCAAAACTTTTTAAGCAGTGTTATGTATTGTCATCTAATTTCTTTTTAAAGCATGTGCATTATAACTTTTGCTACCTCCCAATATTTTTATTAAATGCAAGAAAGCCTAATACAAGCTTCTTTTTTTGCAGAAGAAATAGAATTTCATATAACTTCTGCTATCTATCGAGTCTGAAAAAACAGTTGTTGGTGTTGGTAGTTCTTCCTTTCTGGTTTCTGTGACTTAATTTCATATTCCTGGACATTGTCAGTAACCATTGGCAAGTAGAATAGGGTAAGAAGTTCATTTTGTCTTCTGAAGGTTCTACAAATATTTTTATAAACGTTGACAAGTTTTGTCAAGAAACTCTTTCATATTCTGGAACAAATAAATAGTAGGATGACTATATAGAAGATCTAATCTATCAGAAGTTCTTCAGAAGCAGAGCGAGTGGAAGAATAATTTAAAAGCTTATGTCAACTTTTACAATTGTCCCTAACAAATTTAATAACTTATGCTCCCATCTGGTGGTTGACATTGCAACTGATAACTCTGATTAGAAAAACAGCAACCAGCTGTTGTTTTCATGAATATTGCATAATGTCAAATACTATGTATTAGTTTTTTGCAGTGCCTCACGAAGTTGTATTCCACAGACTTAAGTGCTTCTATTATTTATTAAACCATAAAGACTCTAGCACAAAATAAAATACATCATTCAAGCCATGGGTTAAAACTAAGGTACTGTGAGCTCAAAGTGTCGTTTCTCAGTGCAACTTAGTCCTTTGGTCTGATAACTGATTTGGAGGATAAATAATAAGACAGATGATTAGTCTCATTTTTAAAGCTCTTGATATTGCCTGATATGAGAGTCTCATAATCAAGCTGAGAAAATAAAATCTAACTCCAGCATGACCATGAACAAAGAATTATACCAATGGGAAAAAGAGCCACATTAAAATAATAGCAACACTCAGTGTTATGCTTTATTTAACTTTGGTTTTCATAAAATATTTTAACAAAAATGTTACTGCTTGTAAAATAGGTACCAAAACCCTGGTTTTTAATCATCCAGTGAAGAGAGGTAAAATCTGATTTTTTTTTTTTTTTTTGGAAATTGATGAAGTAGTCTGAGTTCAGTGTAATGAAATTTTAAGAAGAAAAGCAGAGTGAGAATTTGAGAACAAGAACTATTTTATACATATATGAAATGAAAGACGACTGGCTCGGTATTGCAAAAAATTTTCAAGGGAGTAAGAACTGAGTAACAGGAGACTGCTAGTTATGGGGACATATTAAAGCATCTTTCCTCAGAGCTGATTGAGAAGTGTCCTTTAATCAGCACATTCTCCTTCTCTTCTAGTCTCAGATCATAGTTAATCAAAGTTCACAACTGAAATATTCAAGTGTACTAAAACTTAATTTCACTAATTACTGAAGAATTTATTTAATAAGAAAGCTACTACACTAGTAAACACTCTAGGGATAAACAGATTATCAAACAAGATTATCCCTTTGGCTCCCAGTCTCTCTCTATGCAGATCTATACATAATCCTTAATAGATGTATAATACATATTTAGTCCCTTATGAAAGTATCACAACACATTACACATTCTGACTGATTAAAAAAGATAGATTTTTTCTAATATTTTGTGACTTTTTAAACTAGGTTAATTATTTAAGATTGAGAATAATTTAGATCACTTCTTGAAGCATCAGCTTTTCACCAAGTTTATGAGAAAAAAGTTGTACCCAGAAAAAGATAACTTCCCAAGACGTGTAGGTGATATGGATCTTATACAGCTTAATTTCTTGTGATAGAGAAAACTGAAATTATAGTTGGTTCCCCTGAGATAGCTTGATTTTCTGTCTAGGAATGCTTCTTCTTACCTTTGGGTTTGGTTTGTGTTTATGCACTTTGCATTTAATATACTGCAAGATGGAGGTGCCTTTAGTCTTTTCAGTGTTTTGAAGTGAAAGAAATTGAATTTTTGGTCCAGCATATATATATATATGATTTTTCACCATTTTAGGTGTCTGAACAACAAAAAATATGTGCAAGGATTTTTTTAATTAATTAAATTCCTTTTAATTTAATTTATTTCTTTTTTTAAAAAAAGCCCTGCAAAAAACCACTGACTGTTGATACAGTGCATTTTATGTAGCCAGTTCTTCTTAGCACCTTACTCCAGGACAGGGTCTGTCTGCAGGAAAAGATTTTGAGGGAACACTTAGCACAGGATGCTGTTGACAGTACCTGGTATCAGCCTATACAGATGTGCAGCATATGGACCAGATGTATCAGATGTACATAGCACATGAGCAAATTTAGCTAGTTTCCCAGCAAAACCTATATCTTACATCATTTATAAACATGAAATTCTTATCATAAGTACAAGTTTCAGGAGCCTCTAGGATTTTTTACCCTATGGATAGTTAGGATATATAAACTTTTCACCATTAGTTAGTAGAATGTTTTTAATAATCTGTTTGGAGTTGTCTTTGAAGTTTGATGGTTGAAAAACTGTAATAAAAATTTACATACAGGGAGGAAGTGCTTTAAAGAGACTGTACTAACTTTCACAGCAGCAAGAAGCTAGGATGAGACTTAGACCAGCATATGTAAAAGTTGGTTTTGGTATATCAATACAAATGTACATTGTCATATTGGATACTGAATGCATTACGGTTATAACATGGGATGGAAGGGTTTTAGGGATGTAGTAAGAAAGGGTGGCATGGAGAACTCAGGGGGACTAAAGGAAAAAAAGAAGTAGTTTCTAATAATACTCATAAATGGGAGGCCTAAATTTTAGGTAGCAAGAAGAGAGGAACCTCTAAAAGCTAAAAAATGTAAAAGCTCATTTAAAAGCTTCATCCTATCTGATTGTACAGGTTAGATTTTATTGCATCTTCCTTTATGAATCAAAAACTTGCAAAGATAACATAAACAGTGGCATGGATTCTCATAGTTGACTAATCCTGGTAGTTTCTCTGACGAAAACTAAATTGTGATTTGGAGTGAAATTGATTCAGACTCTACGTTTGAAAACCTTCTTAGATAGTAATGGAATCCAGTTTCCTCCCATGCCACCCAAGAGAGGTCTTCTGTTGCCAAACAGAGTGATAAGCTGAACTGTGTTTAACCCATGCATCACATCTATATGATAGTTCCAGTCATGAAGGAATTCATGCTCAGATTTATAGTGAGATTCTTACAAGTTTCCCAAATTCAAAGCATGCTTAATTTCATACCTTTGTTCAAGAAAGCAAATAAAACTTGAAGAATGAAAATAACTCCATGCCACTGTCAAATTTTATTTGATTTTTCCTGTGATTTTTACTAGTTGATGAATTTTGCAAAAAACTATGCTCCAAACAAAAGATGGAATTTTGAGAAAAATATAGTGATCTAAGTAGTGTCTCTTAGAATTCTCTTCCTCACAGGTTTAATCATTCTTTTCACAAAGCTGATTTCACCTGGCCCTCTTCTGCTCTAAAGCAGGGTAAGAACACTCAGGTCAATGTGTACTGATCTAAAAACATCTAGAATGGGTTCTTCAGGGTGGGTTGAACAAAACAGTGTTGACTGATCTAATGCACACAATCAATACTACTTTGCTGCATGGCTATTTGCAGTCACAAATAGATGAAGGTTAATGCAGGCATTGCCTTTGAGGATCCCAAGGGTAGAGGCATAATATCCTTTTTCCCTCAATGACACCACTAACCCTTTAAAGCAGTTACAGGAGGGTGACATCTCTGACAATGTAAGATTCACGTTTGTCGTGCTGTTTCCTAGAATAATCTCACTCATGCAAAACTAAAAAATGCAACATTTTTATGCCAATAGGTATTAGAAAATGCTCATTTCTTAGGACTCGAATCACATCTGATTACAAATAATTTTTTTACATTTCAATAAAATAACCAATGCTTTTGCCAGAAGTTTTGGGCATACGGGCACGTAATACCAAAAAGGCATGCAACCTTGCCTTTGTAGCCTATTCTTTAAAAAATAAAATTGCATTTGACATTATGCATCAAACACTAAATATCATTTCTGGTAGGGTGGATAACATATTTTCAGACAGTATGCTCTGACACTAACAGAATTCACCAAGAAATAAAGCTGCATGGTAATTTTATTTTTTATAATTTGCTGCATAATATGTTGCTATTATCCCTCTGTATTGCATGCAGCCTTCCACGATATTTGTAATCTTACTTAACAATCCATTTTCTTTCAAATTGAGTGTACTTTAAATTTCTTCTTCTAATATAATTCATAAAACTTTAAAATGTGCTACAGTATCTCATTTATGCAACCTTTAGAGTACTAAGTTTATAACCCAGCATCACATTTCTGTAAGCCACTTAAATGGTGCCCTTGCTGTACACCAGCAGCTCCCAGACCAAATTACAGCCTTCTATATAATTAGAGATGTTACACTATGTGAGAACCAATACCTAATTGCAAGTCCACTAAGTGGTTCTCTGAGGCAGTGTTTTGCATATCTGATTACTGCAGCAATTAAGGATTTACTAAATTCCTGAAAATAAAGAATTCCTGTGCTCATTTGCAATGTCAGGACAGGCCCTTCTCTATTCTCTGTCATGAACCCTATGTCTCTACTTGTAAGACTTAATAAGAAAGTTTCTGAATAGCAGTGTCTGCAAATCTTGATACTGTTTCCTTGGTGCCTTCTTCACTAAAACTCAAATGTAGAAAAATTACAATGTTGTCAGTTTCTGATTTTTTTTTTTTTAATATGTTGAAGGCACTGGCCTTTTTAGCCCAACTGAAACACAGAGGAATACCTACAAAAGACAACATCTTCATATGGAAGACAACGTGTTGAGTCCAAAATGTTAATTTCTTAAATTAAATGCAAGAATCCATGCAGTAATAAACGGTAGAAATCTCACATGTAATAAGGGATTAGAATAGGCCTCAAACTGTCAAGATTTAAAGGAAATGCTTAACTAAAACTACTATTTCTGTTTGCAAAAGGCAGATCCATCAATACTCTGGATCTTACAGGAATTTACTTTTTGATTTATAAGCCAAAGCTTTTTCATTCATATTAGCAGCCAAAATTCTTGCATGAGAAAGGAGTCATAGTAATTTCAATTGGATAAGAAGAATTTGTATTAATTTCAATGTGACCAGAAATTGTGGGTATGTTTTCTGTTTTACTGTGGTATTAACAGTAATTAAAAACCATGGAAAAAAAGTTTACAGTTAGATACTTTTCTATAGTATATTGCTTCAGGTTTCATAGCAGAAGGAAAAAGGAAAAAGTAAGAAAGAAAATTAAACACCAGGAAAAAAACCCAACAATAATAAGTGAACAGACTATTCTCCAAATTTGCCGGTCTTTGAGCATGAATGTGGTTATGGTGTCCAGACTGTTGTAGAAGTAATAATTTCTGTGATACCATACATCACTTGATGCAAGAGGAGGAGTACTGAGATAGGAAGAGGAAAGCAGCTCCTGCGTAGATGTGTATAAGCTGGGTCACTTCCTCTTAACAAAGGAAAAAAAAAAAAACTGAGGAAATACTGTATAAGTGTAGGCAATAATTTGAGGGGAGATTGTTTCAAGGACAAGTGCTAGCTTTTACATAGGACCTACTAAATCAATCTGTGTCAAGGCCATAGTTCATAAAGCGATGGTGAATGAAAGCAAACAAACATGAGATAAATGTAAGATTTTTCATATATTGATGATCTGAGAGGCAAAACCTGCACTAGTCCCCTTAACAGGAGTTGTCACTATTTTAAAAGTGGTGAATAAGAAGATTTAAAAAAAAAAAATTATTTTTGTAGTCCTAGTTGTTGTTGGAGTTGCCCCATTAGGATTAGAAATAATACAGCTGAAAGAAAAAATTAAGAACCTGGTTGCGTTTTATGTTTTCTGGTCCATTTCTTTATTTGTGATTTATATCAAAATAAACAGAAGGGAAAGGTTTTCCTGGATGTTGCTAAGGTCCTGGGATAGCTTTCTCTCCCCTATTTCCCCCCTCTCTAAAGCAATGAAGTGCTGCACATTCATACTCTGAATCATGTGAAAGGGCAAACCTAAATCTTAGTCTGCCTCTCCTAGCCCCTCTGAGAACCTGTATTGTTTTAAACATCTATGGGACTAAATTGATTACGATTACACCACCATAATTCAGAAATGAAGACCTGAATGTGCTGCCTTCCCTCAGCAGATTTATTTCATTATTCCAACAATATTATTTATTTGACATGAGGGTCTTTTCTTGAAAGAGAATCGTAAACAAACAAAAGGTGATTCAAATCACATTGAATCACTGGATCTGTTGCAGCTTTTTATTTGTACTTTTAAAGATTTTTAATGTAATTGAGGATACTATTTAAATTCTCAACACAAGCAAAATTTATACTGTTCAAGTAAGAATTTGAAACTAAATTATATTTTTTCTGTACAGTAGTGACTGAAATGTGACTGCTGGCAACAGTCTTTGATGAAATGAATGTAAATAGTATCCTACTGGACTTAAACTTTTCTCTATTTAAACATGTCTAAAAATCTGGGGATTTTTTTATGGATAAAGCTAAATCGTTTTTCAGGAGAAGAGCTGCAGAGAAACATTTATCTTAGATCCATTCCACTGCACTGAAACAAAATAGCTTTTTTCATGAAGAAAGGTAATCAAAAACATCAGGAGGATATGTTTCTGTAGAAAAAGAATCACATTGATTCAAAAGAAATATCACACTATATAACCTTAATATTACATAGTTATAGCAAAATTGTGTTCCATGAGCATAAATTATATTTTTTTCATTCAGTCTATTGAAGAAAGTAGGAGTTGTAACCACAATTTGATGCAAAAGTAAATTTCAGAAAATATTTGATCAGGTTTGTTTTTTGTTTTCTGGACTGTGTCTTTAGTCTCTGTGTAGGTCAGTAGTGATAATGGACACACAAATTCATTAAAAAAAAGAAAGTATAAAGAAAAAAGTTTTGGAAATTTAGGATAGTATCCAATTAAGAAAGATACTTACACCTGCAGTTACTTCTATTATATGACAGGTTTAAAAAGATTGCTAATACACTAATAGTGGCACACTATTACAGTAATTATGCAAAATACTGCAGTATTCTAATGGAATAGTGATGCTTGTTTGGCACAGAACTTGTTGAGTTTATGCTGATGCCTTCAAGTGGGATGAATGATCTCAAGAAAATTCCTATACTAGGAGACACAATCAAGTTGCTCATCAGTGTCCTTTTCATACTGCTCCTGAAATGAAGGGTGCTTGTGAGTGCTCAGAAAAGCAACTCAAAATAATGGATGGCTCTGAGACAAACCAAGCCACACCAAACTCTATAAATAATATTTACAATAAATGTAAGAAGCAGAGAGCAAGTAGAGAACGACTGCAAGCCATTCTTCCAGCCTCTGCCATAAGACTGAAAAAACAAAGAAAATGATGTGAAATATAATTCAATCATTATTGTGACAGATACAAATATCAGATAAAATATACTGAGGAGATTGATAAAATATTTGTGTCAAAAAAATAAAACAGTGACATAAAAATAATCATACCATGTAAATAAAAGAACATCCCCTTCCAGTGTACTAATATTAGACATCTAAATAAAAGAATTTTTACGGAGGCCATGGGAGTAATGAAATTGTAAAGTAAAGGCTGTTTAATGTGGGTAATTAGTAGCATGTTAAATCAAGTATGTTGAATATACATTTCAATTGCATTATGTGGAGAAGTGATTGGTAATGGGAAATCATTTTGGTATCTAACACACTCAGAGAGTTCTGACCTGTACAGGTTTTTAAATTTTAGCAGAGAGTGCTAAAATTTCAGAGAACAGCTGGGAAAAAACTTGTCCTGGGGGGAAGCCTTCTCGGTATCACTGTGTGCTACACCTGGGCAGTGTTATGGGAACTCAACACCAGTGGGTGCTTCTGGTTGCAGCCAAGTCAACACAGTGAGAGGCTGTTTCAATCAGTTTTTCCTGGCTTTCTGAATCTATTCGCCAAATCCATTCTCTTAACTGTCTCACTCCAGAAGGTGCCTCAACAGGATGGTTCTTAGGCAAGGCAGCTTCATGCCCAGAGAGCAGTAGGAATACTGGAGGACTGGGGGAGTGAATAACTTCTCACTGAGTCTTCAAGATGTGACACTGAGGCCAGCCAGTTTTGCTTGTGGCCCTCCAAAGAAGCTTGGAGTTTGGCAAGGTTGAAAATAATCCATGAGGGGAGGGTTATTCTTAGGTAAAACTGTCTTGAGATCTTACAGATCAAGTCCAGCATTAAAGTATGTAGTGCAAAGAGATTGACTAGATATCCTGGCAGTGCCCAGTAACTTGGCTTTCCATTTTTCTTCCAAATCCCCACCTCCTGCTTTCCAACATTGTATAAATCCTGGGGATTTATCTTTGGTCAAGTAACTAGTTTTCTCAGAAAACAGATTTGGATGTGATCTGGGACACTGTGCTCTCAGTTGTACCAGTAGCACCACACTGATTTTGACTCCCCGTGCCCCATGTGGTCTCCAGCAGATCCCCACCACCACCTCATGCAGCAGAGCCTGCAGTAATTGTGCTCATTTTCATGGCAATAAAAATGGCACCATTATGCCAACCTATTTCTGTTTTGTCAAAAGACTCAAAAGTAGGTGCTCTTATCATCCTTCTTAAATCCTCTCAACCTTGTTACTACCAGAGGGATGCCAGATAAGACTTTTAGCCAGCTCCCAAGCTGACAGGCATAGGGAAAGGACATGCTGCAAGTCCTGAGGGACAGCCAGCCACAGGCAGCATGTGCATGGTGGCTGTGCTCCCCATGTCCTGGGGTTTGGGTTCAGTCCTTGAGCACCTGGGAATGGTTGCACACCATCAACAACCTCCAGAGTCAGCAATTCCAGGAGTCTCGTGCAGTTTTAATAACTGAAACAAAGGCTTCCAAAATGGAGGATAAGTTTTCAGGCATATATTTAATATGCCATATAACATGGTAGTGGACTGAAATACGTAACAAATAATTAAAACGTTTTGTGATGTAGAGAAGTAGAATAACAGTCCATCAGAGTACTCATGGTTGATTCTACTTTGGTATGTTGCAGAATAAACACAGGAAAAAAATGTAAATGAGCTTTCATATGGTGACACAGAGTTGCTTTAGTGAAATAATGATCAAAACACCACTAATTAAAAAGACAAAGTGTGATGTATAATTTTACCAAAACATTGCTCTCAAAGACTGCTTTAACACATTTGTGTCAGCACCGTTAATCTTCACCCCGTGTTTCAAAGATACTAAGATGTGCCAGTACAATTAATTTTTGCTGGAGGCTAGACCAATACAACAAGATGCAAAACAATTTTAAGGTGCAGATTTTTTAAGTGTGTGATTTTCTGCAGAAGTGGTTTGCTAAAAAGAAAATTCAGAACAATTTTAAATCTTCTGGGATTTGCATACTGTAATAATGCTGTATACATACTGTACAGCAATGCAAATTAGGATGGATGCTGATGGAGTTTACAGCTATGTTAGAATTTAGCTGATTCCTGAGCACTGCTCAGTACATTCTAAGATATTCAGTAAGCATGCTTAAAATTAATAATGTGTTTAACAGCTTCTGAAGCAAAGACTAAATGTTCTCAAAGCATTTTTAAGGCCTAAACAAAAAATGGAAGTCCTTTTATTATTTAATTGCCTGTTTTGCACCCTAAAAAAAGTTGTGTCTCACATTTAGGCTCAGGCTAAATTTCACATAGGTAAGATTCAATGAGATTATTTTCACACAGATCATAAAACTAGAAAAGTTAAGATAAAGGAATGTAGGTCCCAAACTGGATATTCAAGAGTATTATACCATTACAGGAGGAAATGAATCTAATGACACGGACGCACAAGCAAGTTATGAGGATATAACACATCATAGACGTCAGTTGCTCTGTATTCATGAGTTATGTGTATATTCACCTATAAATGGGATGCAAACTTTTCAGAGATGCAAAACTCTTTGAACACTTTTGAAACCTCAAGTACTTTAGAGTAAATAAAATCCTGCAAGTCTGTGCAGCGCTTCTGCTTGCTTAAAATTTTTCTTTACGTTGTCTCACATATGAAAAATACCATTTAAAAATCTGTAACAAAGGAAACTGAACAATTAACAGTTGTTATTCTCAATACTGTGTTGTACATTGTCACTGTTTTTGCATTGGAAGTCTCCCTTAAGACAGTTTCTTCTAGACAACTTTCCTGAACATGCTTATGAAAACTGAAAAGTAGGTGTCAAAGCTTGTTTAAATGTCCTAGTTTTGTCCAGGACAGAACTATTTTTTTGCAGTAACCAGGAGTGGTGGTTCCAGCTATGGGGAGACTGAGCCCACTGGATGGGATTGCTGGAGCTCAGGAGCTGTGGGCTGCTGTGTGCTCTGCTGAGTGAACCTAGCCATGACCCAAATGTTGAATGCCACTTTACATCATTTCCAGAGACGGGCAAAAAGGTCTTTTTCTCTGGTTTCTGGAAAAAAAAGACATTCCTTTTCCAGTTGGCAGAAAGTGTGGTGTGGAAAAGCTGGTTGGTATTGGTCATGGCTTTCTGTGTAACTTTCTTTTTTGTCTTATAACTTCTGTTGTTAATATTTTTACCATTACTGTTCCCTTTTTAAAATCTCATTGCTGTTTCTAGTAAATTGTTCTTGTCTCAAACTGCAATTTTCACCCCTTGGTGCCTCCAATTCTCAACTCTGTCCCTGGAGTGGGAAGGGGGAAGGAAAGGGGTGGGAGCAAGCAAGTGGAATCTCATTTGGAAGAGTCTCAGAGGGCAGTAAATCGAGAGTGTCATTGCTAAACCATGACAATGACCGTATAGCACATCTCTTTCTACTCTAAATTTGCTGTCTTGTCAAGGAAGGAAATTATATTGTTTCAGCATAATATGCTTCTGATTTTTAACCAATTTATTAACTTCTTGGTCTTGATAAATTGATTTCTAATAATGCGCTCTAGTACATTTCTTAGAATCAAAGATAGTCTGACCTAATAATTTACTGAATCTCTTTTTCTCAAAAATAGGTCTAACACCTTCCCATACCCACTGTTTCTTTACCTTACAAGACCTCAATAAATTTTTGGAAAGAATCACTAGTAGTCCACACACAGATTCAGCTAGTCCTTTGAACACACTGCAGTGAATGTTATCAGATCATTTCCATCAAATTCACTTAGTCAAACACTGGTTAGCCAATTTTTTTATTGCATACCCTCTGGTAAAAATTGATTTTCTTTAATATCTGGTCAGCTAACCACTTTTGATGAAGTAAAAGAAGCCTTTTCTATATCATCTACAATCTTCTCTCTTTTCCTCCTAACTAAAAATCAGAAGATGTTACTCTAATGACAATCTTTTGTTCCCTTTTATACTGTTATGTGTTTTAGCCTTTCTGACATCCTGGAGGATGACCCTGCTCTTCTTTTCTACTACCAGTCAAGGGGTTTTGATTCCACATTTTGTGCAATTCCTTTTCAAGTTTTAGAATGTTAAGAGAAAGTTGATGCTATCATATTATTCCTTTGTTTGATTTTTTCAGCTTCAAGAGAATTTTATGTTCTACCTTAAGCACAGTCAGTGCAAGATTTTCTGCACTTCTTTTGTCCTCCAATTTCTTTCCAGGAATCTTTCTACTTACCAGATCTCTGAGCTCATTTAATTCTGTCCTTTCTGAAATCCATTATCCTCTTTATGCTTACAGTCTTTCCTTTTCACAGTGACTATTTTGTGGCAACTAAATTTTTAACCAATGACTCTCTTAGTGCAAATCAAATCTAATTTAAGCACTTCCCTCTTCACTGTCTCAGTCTTGTGGGTGGATCCTGGCCAGCAGCTATGCACCCACATAGTGACTCTCTCACTCTCCTATCATTGTGCCCTATTGGGATGAAGAGACATCAAAAGTTAAAAAAGCCTCATGGACTGAGATATTTGCAGTGTAATAGGGGAAGGGAGAAGAGAAAAAAATACAGGTGATGCAAAAGCAATTGCTTTCCACCTCCCATAAGCAGTCTGGGCAATCTCCAAGCAAGAGTTGCTTTGGAAGAAAAACCTTCCCAATTTTTATTTCTGTTTATATGAGAAAATATCCCTCTGGCCAGGTTGGATCAGCTGTCTCAGATATATTTCTTCCTAACTTCTTGCCCACACCAAACCTATTAATTACAAAGGCAGAATAGGAAAATGAGAAAACCATGTGACTGTTGTGTTCAGCCAAAAACATTGGTGTGTTTTAGTAACAAATCCAAAACACATATAGAATCCTATGGAGAAAGTTAACTCCATCGCAGTCAGACCCAGTTACAGCATTCTGAAATAAGTATTTATCTTCTCACATACTTGGTTAAGCCATACTGAGTTAATAAAAGTTCATTTTTAATATGCAATAATAGAATGGTTTGGGTTGGAAGGGACCATATCACAGAATGAGAGAGTGGGTTGGAAGGAACTTTGAAGGTCATCTAGTTACAACCATGGACAGCGATGCCATCCACCAGGTAAAATTGCTCAGGACCCCATCCAACCTGTCCCTGAATATTTACAATGGGACACCCATGACTACCCTGAGTAATCTGTTTCAGTGCCTCACTGTCTTCTGAGTGTAGAATTTCTGTCTTACATTTAATCTAAATCCCTTCTTTTGTAGTTGAAAATTGTTCGCCTTAATCCTATCACTATCTGCCCATGTAAAAAGGTGTTTTATTTTATATAAGCTCCCCTGTAAGTCCTTTCTTGTGCTTAGTACTCCAGAGCAGGACACAGTACCCCAGGTGGGGTCTTACAAGGTCAGAGCAGAGAGGGACAATGAAGACGAAGGGGGAAATGGAAGGATTCTCTTAATTGCTCATAAAAGCCTCATGATCTTCTAGAGAAATAGTTTGCACTACATCCTTGAAAGGACACAATCTCAGATATTTTTCCTCTTTAAAATTCTTTTAGAACTTTCCACAGGTCTCTCTTATCCCTATCTTTTCTGCAGAACAAGTATTTATGAGAAAGCCTTCAAAAGCTCAGAGGTGAAAATATATAGAAATGCCAGAAATCACAGAACATCTTTCAAAATCTTTTGAAATACTGGCACAGGAACAAAGTAGACCAAGGTTACCAGGAACACCCACAGAGTTTAGTTGCATGCCGTTGAGAGTAATGATGAAACAGGGATTCTCTTCTCCAGAAATAATATTTCTATCATTTCAGTTAATGGCAGCTATATGATAAAACTTCAAATTTCTTCTGTGTAGCATGGAGGCTCAGACCTAGAATGCTTCCGGTTATCTTATTCTGAGATCCCACACTTAAATTTCCATCTGAAGTTTTCAGACCAGACATAACATGAAAAAGTACTGCTCAAGTGTGTCTGATTTCACTCCTGAGGTGCTGTTCTCAGAGCCACTCTACTTGCAGTTTAGCTACAGTAGGAATCAACCCTAATTCCTCCCAGGTACCTGGAGAATAAATTCTGTAGTACTTTTATGAGAAGTGAGGTTTATCGAGCAGAAATACATGTGGGCATGGTAGCCCTAACAATCTGTAATGCTTCACTAAACATAATTGATTTTGAAAAAAATGTGGATGTTTCTTCAAGTTTGTAAAAGCTCTATGAGAAAAGGCACCTGGGAATAGGAGAAAGACAGTATCAATGCCCTCCTGAACAACTGAGGAAGAAGTCCACTTTTGTCAGAACTTGCTTCTTACCCCTGATAGAAAAATCCATGAGAAACCAGTTTTGTTGCTCTGAAATGGTTAGTTATTTCACTGATCATTGCAAATAAAAAAGTCAAAGAAATGAGGTCATAGCCAAGCACTGAATCATAAGGTCTTAAAGTTGAAATAGCTAAATTAAGAAAAATTAAGAAATTAAGAAAAAAAATATGATAGTACTAGGAGTGGGAACATTAATAAATATTTAGATTTCATTTTAATTTTGGTGAACATTGCACAGTGCCATTGGTAGATACATTTTAGGTTACCAGAATTTTTCTGATGAAAACTGTATTGGGGTAAGTTAAAGTGAAATCTCACTTACCTGTAAAGTGTTGAAAGTGGCCGCTTGTTGCCAGGTTTTGGTCTGTAAGGTTTTGGTTCTCCTGCCATGTTGATGTCTGAAAGCCAAAAAAATTTGATATCAGTAAGTCAAACATCTGGAAGTTTGCAAAGGCACTTTCAAATCATTGAAAGTGAGTAATAACAGGCAGTGAAAATGGACAGCATACCTAAAACACCTGTTTAGTTTTTACCTCTTCTGAATTGATGCTGTAAAACTCTCAAAAAAAATTTTTACTGTAATGCATGAGGATTTTGGGTAAAATATAGTTTTTTTGTTAACAGAGGGAAATGACATTTTTTAGGCACACAAGTTTCTGTTTGGTGGAGCCAATAATGTATTTCTAATAAACAAGATTTGGATGGTAACTCAGATGGTGAAATAAGTCAAGTTCTGTTGAGGAGGACTGCAATTGTTCTGAAGAATTCCCTTTTACAATCTAAAGAAATGCACACTGATCTTTAACTGCTATTTCATCATGCACTCAGAAAGTAGCTCTTCAAAAACAAATAAGAGTATCTATTTCCCACCCCAAATCTATCACACCTTGGCGAATGAAAAAATCTGGGTTTGGAAATGTTTTATCTTAAGAAGACACTTATTCTTCTCAACAAGATCAGAAATCTTGTGAATACTTTGAAAGTTCACTTATATTCTACCTGTCCATTTATGCTTGAAATATAAAAGAAAGTCAAGCTTATATAGGTATAAGTTTGATATAGATATACAGATATATAGCTTCTACAGACATTACTCTTGTTCTCAAATTTGTCTCTTCATTTAAATCATACTCAAAGACATACCAGGAGATAGATGTCTCTCATTATGATTGCTGGAATAGCTATACATGGAGAAAGAAGCACAGACCAGACTTTTGGAACTTAGGAAGCTGTCTGTATAAAAACAAATGTATATTAAAAAGCTCCTCCTTTCTGATTGAAGGTTGCAAAGTCAACATTCCTACAAATCACGTGGATAAAGTGAAACTTCTGTTTAGGAAACAAATTTCATGCAGCTTGAGGGATGCTGCAGCTAAATCTCTTCTCAGCTTCAATAATATAAAAAAAGAGTGACATCAGCAAAATCATCAGAATTATTTCAGAGTAAAATTTCTGTGACAGAACATCATATCCCTTTAAATGCGGAATCATGTGGTGGTTGAGTTTTTTAAGAAAACACATGTTCTCAGTACAGTCTATTTTTTATCTGAAATTGAGTATAGTGGAGGGAGAAGTAGAAAGTGTAGGAGTATGAATAAGCACTGTCCAGTGCAGTGATGCTAAAAGCACAAACATTTCTATTTGTTATTCTTGTCCTCAAAAGATGCAGTAAAAGCCTGAGACTTATCGGCTGGATACTTTTATTTCACACAAAATTAATAAAGCCCTCCCAGTCTGACATTTTTTAACAATCAGGATTATTGAAAATGTATGTCCCTTAGACTTCTTTTTGACAGAAAATGTTTTGCCAGTGGAAGTTTGATACTTCAAGTATTTAAAAGAATTCAAAAGCATTTTACACTTATTTTTTGATATTTTGAGATCAGTCATCATTTATTTAAAATTATATACAAGGACCTGATATGAAAAGCTTTTATGTAGAACCATATAATATAAAATATTTATGTAGAACCATATAATATAAAATCCTTAAGAAACATTTTCCTTATATGAAGTATTTTGGTATTAAATCTGACTGCAGTTTCTCCTGTAGGAGCTGTATTACTATTAAATCATAACTTTCCATAAAATAATACTTTTCTTGTTTCATCTTGCTCTCTGAAATTGGAGGAACATTTATAGATAGTTTTTATGTCTCCATGAAATGCTTTCCTTCTCTTAATTTTAGGAAGTGCTTTATTTTATATATATTATTTTTGTCTTCCATTTTTGTAATAAGTTCAGCTATGATGCCCTTATGTCAAGATATATATAAATTCTAATATATATAAAATGTTGAATCAACAAAGTAAACACCAAACATTTCTGAAAGCCACTGAGGAATTTTGATAGCTCTTTTGCATTTCCATTGTCTCCTGGAAAAAACAGAATCAGAACAAACTTTTTATCCTGTGACCTTTGCGATAATTAGACCTTTTTATACTATTCTTATATGTCAGTTTAAGGTCATTTTCTGTGTTGGCATTCACCATCTCCTACTACAAGTAGGATAGATTTTAAGGGGAAAAAAAAAGGAGAATTATAATCTGCTCTTTTGAAATACTTGAGGCTGTGGTATCCTCTTCACAATGCCATAATTTGCACATATATTTTGTCTCTCATCTGCTGCTGTTCCAGAGCTACATCTTAGACCTTCTCTTTAAACCCTTAGTTACAGGTTTTAAAAACTTCTTCATATCCTCCTGGGACAGATCAATACTATCCTGATGACTGTTCTGATAGACCTACACTTGCAGCTCTACAAGACCCACTTCTAAAAATGGTGAGTAGTGTGGAAAGCTAAGGGCTGTTAGTTAAGTGTTCTCTTTATTTCGATAAAAAATGTCAAAAAGGTGATACTGTAAGAGGCAGAGTGGCAAAACTGTTCAGAATCAGTTAAGATTCCCTCACATTTAAATAAATCTATAAACAGTGAACTGCTTTATACAGATAGTAATAGCCCAAAATTCTCTTTAGCACAGGAAATAGTTCATAGAAAAGCTGTGCACATGGGGCTTTTCTGTTAATATGAAAGTGATTGAATAGCTCTGCAACTCCCTAAGCACTTTGTAGCAAGTTAGGAATGGATGTAGGAAATGCTTTGAAAAGTTAGAACAGATTTTCACCCCATTATTTTTTCAGCACTATCTCTTCCAGTCTCAATTTTCTAACTAAGATTAGAAGTGAACTTGTCAACATTTCGCAAGATAGATTATTTCTATCCCAACTGGAAATCTTGTGAGATAAGCTGTTCTCTTCCTTCATCCATCATTGGTTTCACAGCAGACATTTACATCTACTAGATCATAAACTCTGTGTCAAATAAATTTGCTGTCAGCAGCAGAGAGATTTACCTGTGCTAATGATTCCACCCCAAGGAATGCAGAAACATATCACTCCTTATGCTGTCAAATTAGCTACTGCACTTGGACATGAATATGTACCAGACAACTGCACAAGGGACACAGATATTCACATTGCTTCTGGAGACGCATGGATTTGATGAATTGGCACCTGGTGGATAAAGAAATGGCTCATGGTCACACTCAAAAATGCATTAAATGGGTAGATTTTCTAGTGAAGACCTCTGATGAGTGGCATTCCCTGGGGATCAGTATTGGGACAGGTGCAGTTTAACATCTTCCTTGGCAACGCAGACAGTGGCACTGAGTGCACCCTCAGCAGGTTTGCCAATGACACCAAGCTGTGTGGGCACTGGAGGCATGGGATGCCATCAAGAGAGACCTTAATGGGCATGAGAACTGGACCTGTGTAAACCTCATGAAGTTCAAGGTCCTGCACCTGGATCTGGGCAATCCCAGGTGCCAACACAGGCTGGGTGGAGAATAGATTGAGAACAGGATTTGGGGGTGAAGAAGCTTGATGTCACCTGGTAATGTGTGCTTGCAGCCCAGAAAGCCAACTGTAACCTGGGCTGTATAAAAAGCAGTGTGGCCAGCATGGCAAGGGAGGGGATTGTGCCTCTGCTCTGCTCTCAGAGTACTGTGTGCAGCTCTGAGGTCCCAGCATAAGGATGTGGGCCTTTTTAGGCAAGTCTAGGAGAGGGCCACCAAGATGATCAGAGAGATGGAGCACCTCCCCTAAGAAGATAGGCTGAGAGAATTCTGATTGTTCAGGCTGGAGAGGAGTAAGCTTTAGACAGATCTCTCAGAAGCCTTTAAATAACTGCAGGGACCCTGCAGGAAAACTGAGGGGGGATTTTTGCAAGGGCTTGTAATGATGGGACAAGGTACAATGGCTTCAAACTGAGAGGAGGTTTAGATTAGGAAGAAATTCTTTGCTGTGAGGGTGATGAAACAGTGCAACAGGTTGCCCAGGGAATGTGGATGCCTCATGTCTGCAAGCATTCAAGGCCAGATAGGAGGGGACTCTGAGCAACCTGATCTGGTCCAAGGTGTTCCTGCCCATGGCAGGGAGGTTTGAACTAGATGGTCTTTTAGGTCCATTCCAACCCAAACCATTCTGTGATTCTATGACTGTATAATTCTTTGTGGGAATGGAGCAGCCCAGGGACTCACATTATTTTCCTCTGCTTGTATACTAGAAATGTTCACTTAGATATCAATACTAAGATGAATTCATTACTGAAATTCAAAATACTATGGAAAAACTATGAATATAAAAGTGAATGTGCAGAAAACAACACATTGTAATGCAGCATCCTGGTCTTATGTGCTTACAAAATCAAATGAAATTATTTTCTTTATCAAAGAAATCCATTTTTAGTTTCCTGTTATCATGGCAGTACTTAGTAGAAGAATGAGATTTAGGTTTCATTCAAGGTTGTGTCATCAGCAGAATAAATCTGATTTTGAGCATGGTATTTTTATTTGTAATTATACAAAAAATGCCTGGTGATTAATGATAAAACATAAAAAATAATTTAAAAAAGATCATGATTACCATTTTAGAAGGGTACTCATTGTATTCAGTAGCTACATAAAATTTTCTGAAAAGGCAGCTCAACACAGCATTATCTACATTTCTCCTATCACATTTCCTACCACTGACTGCCTACCTCGTCCAGATGTGAACATCCCATTTGGAGAGGCAGTAGCTGCTAGTCCTTGTGCTTTGCTCCCAGATTCCCTCACGAAGTAATCTGAGAATAGGGTCCTGAAGACAACAGCTGACTTTAAACAGGCTTTGTAAGTGCAAGCAATGATACCTAAAGAGCATTCATACCCTAGAAATATTTCAATATTTCTTAATATCCTTGCCCTTCAGATTCCTTAAAACATGTTATTTAAAAGAAAAACCAAAACCAAAACAGTTTTGGTTCACAAAACCAAATGCTATAAACAAGAAGCTTCAACAGACACTAGCTCAATTCATGAAAATTGGGATTTTGAGAATTTCTGCTGCCAATCCACATCCCGTGCCTCAGGCTACATTTAACCTATAAAATTAAATGGAGCCCTTTCAATGTGCTAGTACTCTTTTATCTGTTGTTTTAAATTGTTATATTGTTTCTTTGCATGACTTTTAACCACAGTTTACAAGTACTGTCCCAAGCAACTTCTAGGGAATGGACATGACCTAGAGACCACTGCGGGCATTTTGCGCAGTGAGAGAACAAATACACATACCTAAATTAGTACCTATAATTTAATATTAAGGATGTGACCTCTGAGTGTGAGCTCCATGTCAGAAAGACTGGGAACCAAAACCCGGAGCTAAGAATACTCCAAGTACCCTTAAAGCTCAAAAGCTGATTTTCTAAGATATGTTTCATCAGGCATTCTTCCACACATTCTTGTGAATGGTTACAGAAATGGAGACATTCCTTGAACAATTCTACACTTATTTGACTTAAATTTTGGATAAAAAAGTGTATCGTGTATTTCCAGACCAGCTATGCTTTAGACCAACACTTAGTGGAAAAGAGGGTAATTTAAATTAAGACATAGGAAGGAAATCTCACAGTGAATTTACAATCTGTATACAGAGGAAGGTATTGATAGAGATCAGGATGCATTCTCCTCTTTCAGATGACCAAAAGGATATGGGAGATAAAGACCAAGAGGTAGATGTAATTTAGAGAAAGCCTGTTGCCATATGGTTTATAGCATAACTGTACATTAGCAAAGCCAAGGCTAATCTATCTTTGTTTTATACTCTTCCATCTACTAGTCTTATAAATTTCGCAGCTGCCTGCAAAAGAAATTTTAATGAAATCATATGACTTTTTTATATCATAACGTTACTTTTGTCTTTATATGTTCCATTGATTACATGTCATCTCCTCCCTTTCCCCCACTCTAGCATGCGAAAAAAACAGAGAGGAAGGGACAGCTCTCTGGTCTCTTCCATTATGTGCCCAAAGAGTGCAGCTGTAGAGATGTAACTTTCCAGAAAATTGAACGCAAGTTCATATTAATTCTCAAGGCTAGTAAAATTTTAAATGGAGTTCTGGGTCACACCTTTTCCTTTTCCATAATGGTATTAAAAAATATTGTGGGGCTCTCAGTATTTGGATTTTCTCTTAGCATTGAAGTAATTGGAAGCCTTTCTTTGTACAAAGATGACAGCTATTGTTAATGCTTCATACAGAGAGAGCTGCTTGTTGAATAGTATATGAAATTGCTTTGTTCAACCATTCCTTCTTTCATTAAATACTGCTAAAATGAAATGAGGCTATAGGATTATATAAGCTATCATTTTTCAAACCATTCAGTAGCAAAAGTGTCAGGAGTTTTCTTGCAGGAATTTTTTTTCTGGTCCCCAGGGAATTGGGTTGGTGTGAGGACAGGCAACAGCTAAAAGGGGGAATCCTGTCCTGTCTGTATGCATCATTCCTTCAGAGCCCTGGAGACAGCAGTCTCTCAGCTCCAGAGTGGATGCCAATTTACTTCACAGCTGAGGTGGAGCGTTGGTCTGCCTTGGCTTTTTGTTTGTTTGCTGCCATCCCTGCACCTCCCACCCCATGTAACACCACAATCTGGGCCAAACTTCCTGGCCCTATTGGTTGTGCCATCAGCAGTGATCCATGTCCATGCCTAGGGAGAGGTACCACTTCTGCCAGGGAAAGGAGAGGATGCTTATTTGTGCCCTCAGACTGATTGTCCATGGACTCCACCGTGACTGATGAATCTGTGGCCAAGACCCTACAGTTGCTTCTCTTCTGGTGCTCAAATGTCTTCAGAGGAATTATTGTGATGTTGCAGGAGTCACCTACTGGACTGCAGGGGAAGGAACAGAGAATATGGCATGCCTTGTGAAGGGATTCCTTTAGGAATCCTATGAGTAGCCCTGTTGCTGCCCACTCCTTCTCCTCAGCACAGGGCTTGCATTCCTCTACAGGTAGTTCCACACTTGCAAGAGAATCAGATTCATCTTCAAAGGGACTATGTGGCTGTGGCCATAGCCACTTATCTGCAGACCAGCTCTGTAATAGCTGTGGGGACTCAGGTATTAACTGTGGAAACACAGCCTGGTTGATGCCATGGCAGCCATGAAGCTGACTGTCACATCTGTGTTTCACCCCATCAGAGCCAAACTATAGATGCAGGCTAGTACCGTCTTCCTGTAAGAAGATCCTTTTAATTTAATCAGGTTTGCAGCTTCTGTTTCTCACCCAGAAAACAAGTTTTCTATGTACCAGGTACTTGTTAAACACATGGACTAGTAAATTATGCACATGCAGAAGATTAATGTTGCCATCAGGAACAACAAAAAGAAAGCAATGGAAAAAGTACATCAGGAACTTTCTGCTATCTTCAGGAAAAAAAGAAACAGTTTTAATGTAAGCTTAGCCAGCAAGAAAATGAACCAAGAAAACGAGTTCAAACAGGGACTCATATGATTGCAATCCCTGTTGCACTTCTACCTTCTGACTGATGTTAATGGGAAACAGAACTGGTCCTTGATTTACAGCTTTTTTTTTTTTTTTTTCCCAGACAGTGAGGAGTGCAAAGATTACCTTGCTTTCTCTTGATCACAGTAAAGACATTGTTTACAAATAAAAAATTGAGCATCTGTCTTCTTTCAGATCAAGCACAATTACACAAGGCAGTAGCCAACAAACTCTCCGCTGCCTTTCACTGATAACAAAAAATAGTTATTACCATGAGACTCAGACAAAGCTTCATGTTGACTAGATGTCTGAGATTCTCAGCACTGCAATTAGCCCCAAGCAGAAACATTAAACAGTGTAGTGGGGATAGAGTATGAAAGTCCCTCATCTACTTCTTTCAGATTTCAATATGATTTATTCTAGGGAACATGCCCTGAACCTTGGTAATTTTCAACTTGTCCTCAGACTACATATTTTCTCTCTCTCTTCTAATACTTGGCTACTTTCTCTGCCCCGTGGCTCTTCATCTGACTCTTTACTGATGGTAACTTCATGCTCCTAGCAATAGTTTTTCATGACAGTTAAAATCTGTAGTGTACAAAAGAGTTCAAAATCCCCATTGCCCTAATCCTTTTGTCTTACTCACTCTTTCTCCTGCAGATGGTCAACTTTATTAACTCAAACATAAAGCAATTTTTTTCCCTAAAATAACCACCACAATAACAATATTTTGCAAAAAGTTACCAACATGACCTTCACTTGTTAATCATATTTCTTGAACATTAAACCAAAATTTGCTTACATGTGAAGTGCATTTTCTCATAATCTTGTAAAATGAATATAGTCAAGGCTCTCTGGGCATCACAAGCAGCATGACTTCCAGAGAAATACTTTGCAATGCACATGTCCTTCTTTATGTTGCAGCCTGGGGCCTTTCCTGGTTTGTGCAGGAGGCTTCAGCAACCCCAGGGCCAGGAAGCAGAGGCAGTAGGTGATGATTTGGGGCAGAAAACTTTGATGGACACCTTCAAAGTTCTGTTTGAGCTATATCACTACCTCTAAATCACTACAATCTGTGAGGACAGAGTGTCTCCAAAAGGCTGGCTGGGATTGACATTACAGTTATCACTGAGGGGCAGGTATGTTTGACACCCAGAACTTTGCTGTCAAAAGATTCAAGTTGAGGTCTGACCTTGAGGGTATTCTCACAGGCTAGAGGCTTTCATCCAGGCTCACAACAGATAGGAGAGGAATCATACCGTGGATTTCACTGAGTCTTGAACAAAGGTATTCACTGATCAAGAAAGCTGGTGGGAGATTCAGAAATGGACCTCTGCAGCCCCAGATGCAGTTCCATCACTTTCCAATAACGTTCTTTTCCAAAACATGTCTGGTTTTACTCTCATTATCTGACCTGAAATCTTTCCTCTTATCTTCACCCTTCTTGGCTTCTCAAACGATCTAAGATTCAGGATTTCCTGTTGGTCCCACATCACTTGAAAAAAACCCATTGCCTCAAAACCAATTAATCTCAACTAATTTCAGCTGTTCATTTCTCCTTTCCGTATACTCACTTTCTGCTCTTGATTCTCACGTTCCAGGTTTTGTGGATTTAGAGATCTACAGAGGAGGATCTTTTCAAGCTCCAAGTTTACTTTGGAATTGCATAACATGTATTCTAACATTTTCTTTGAGATACAGTAGTTTTTTTGGTGTCAGCTTCATGAAAACTTGTGCCCCATATTATAGACTCATAGAATTATAGAATAATATGTGTTTGAATGGAGCATCAAGTAAAACATTAAGTAGTCCAGCTCTCCTGCCATGGGAAAGGACATCTTTCACTAGATGGGGTTGCTCAAAATCTTGTTCAAGCAAGCCTTGAACAGTTCCAGTAGTGGGATCTCCACAGCTTCGCTGAGCAACCTGTGCAGTCTTTCATCACTATCATTGAGAAAAAAATTCCTTATATCCAATATATCACATCATACAATCTTGAAAAGTTTTGGTTTTGTAACACAAACGTTGTAAATCATATGATAGACAGCTACAGAATTAGCTCATACCTTATCATGGAAAAACTGTAAATATTACCTTAATGCTATTTTAGTTTTAGTATTATAAAATATATAGAAGTGACATAAAGAAGATAAAGTGGAGATAATTCCATTGAAATTTGGAACATGGAATGAAATTTTATTGTGAAGGTGATATGCAAAAAAAGCTATGCCAAGTCAAATATTTCCTTAACAGCAATGCTTAAGTTCTAACCATGTTCAAACTGTCTTTCATTGGCAGCTTTTGAAGTTGCCCAGTGGATTTCATTTGGCAACCAGGTTTCAACAACATAGATGTCTATTGCAAAAGCAAAGCATTTAAAAATTGTGAATACCAAAAATCTTCAAAATTAACAATGTGCACTGTTGTTTTATTTGTATCTCTGTGGCATTCCTGTAAGGAAAATAGAAGAGTTGATAGGAATAGAGGAAATGCTGTATCTTGTCAGATTGATAGTTGATATACTGTAATTTTCTGCCTTCAGCAGTCCCAGATGCTTTGGAAGGAGACACAAAACCCACAAACTAGGTAAAAATAAGATTATTTTCCCTCCATTCTCTTATCTCAGCATGATTCTCCTCCTAAAATGCTTAGCAGTTTAGGATTACTTTAAGTCCTAAAATATGATGTTTTATCTTTCCTCCCATACTGATTTTGTCAGTACCTAACTGTTAGGAGCTGGAACTGGAAATCACTACAATTTCAAATACCCTTGCTGACTACATAAATGTCCTATTACTCTGTTCTTGCTGATATATCATATTGGTGTATTTTTTAATGAAAAAGTTTCTCAACAAAAATTGAGCTTTGTTTTGGCCTTATAATCCCCCTGCTCCTCACTGTCTCAAACCCTTTTTCAAACACTATTTATTTCACTCAACAGTAATAGGAAAAGTCATAAAAGTCATGTCAGAAACCCTTTCTTGGAACATAAAACATCCTCCTCCTCCATGCAATTTATTTGACTTCTGATGTTTACTTTTGTATTTCTACATTTGGGTTTGCATGCAAATATACTTTTCAAGCTGCTTCAGAGGTTCTCTCACAAATGGTTTAAAGTACTACATATTATCAATGACTTAAATTTGCATATATAAAGAATCAATTACAGGAAAAATGTAATAGCTTACTAAAAATCCTATTATGAAATAAAATAATTATTTTAAACCTCATTAAGTCAAGTCTCAATATCAAAAGTATTACCAAAAGAACCACATGACATATTTCAGTTGAATTTTAAAGAAGAAAAGGTATGATTACCATGCATATTAGCACACAGTGCTAGTGAAGTTCTCATTGAATATTCACTACCTCTTATGTTAATTGGGTTCATGTTCTTCTATGCTTCCTAGTAACATTTTCTGTCTAAGCCAGCTTTGCCATTAAACTGTCTATTTTTATTACCCACAAAGAAAATGTGTAATTTGGCTCAGAAATCATATGAACCAAGAGCTCTTTCACTCTGAGTTAATTCTTCTCCCCAGAAATATGTGGGACCATGGGACTCCTATTTTTTTTTTCATAATGTGATTATTTTGGGCAAGCTGCACATAAACCCATATTACAAATATTTGTAAAAAGGCTTTGGAAACTAATCTTTACAGGAGTTGGGATAAGAAATACATAAAGCTAGACAAGATAATGAACAGAGTTAGACATTCGCTTCCTCAAAGGCATTTTGGACTTGCATCAAATTCCTGTAAGGAGTTCAGTCAGAGTCCTTGTTTTTGCACTATGTCTCTTTGGAAGCCATAGCATTTCTTCTGCAGCTTCATAATGAAGTTAAAACAGGCACAATCCTAACCCCTAATCAAATTTTCACCCACATGGCAAACCCCTACCCAAAGTTCCTGCATTTTCCTTTTCCTTCATATATTTGTATGTATATACTTGTGTGTGAAAGCAATTGCAATAGAAGCATGTATTTTTCACCTGGAAATTTTTTTTTGTCAAGTTTTGCATATCACCTTTATCACACAGTTTCTGAAAATCGAAGACTACAAAGGAACACTAAGGAATATTGAATTCCTGAATCTAGTGTTAAATTATTGTGTTGAAGTGGATGCTGGAACCAATTGCTTTTATATAGAAAAGAAAACACTTCTTAGTCTCAGAAATACCAAATCTGAAATTTGTATCTAGCATTATTGCTAAAGGAAAGTGTCAAGGATCTGTCTTAAATCTCAGTACCTTCAACTTTCAGATGGCTAGATTATTTCCTTTTTTTATTTTTTTTTTTTCCTTTCCTACTCCATGCAATAAGAAATTCTGGTGGCTGTTCAAATGCAACAGCTCTCTAAGATCACCTGGAAACATTAATCTTCTGGACATACTGCATAAACCACTAGTCTCATGCTTGTCATTTAAAAATGAGGAAGGGAGTGCAAGGAGAGATGAAAGATACAGGCAGATTTTTAAGCTTTAGCATTGCTATTTTAATTAATTTTAAAAATAAATATGATCACTAAATCTTACATTGCAACAAACAGAATGGCCAGAGGAAAACAATGGGCTGAATGATCCCTCTGAATAAAAATGAATGTGATTCAACATAACACTACAGCATACTGTCTACTAATGTCTTGCTTCCTCATGTTCTACTCCTTATCAGACACTGCTGTTAACATCATGATTTTTTTTTTTACTTGCAAGCAGAGCCAAAGATACAAATAAACCTTTAAAAATATTTATGCTGGTCTGATATATATTCACCCAACAGCCTACAACCAGCTGTGCTAATCTGTGCTCTGCTGTAATCTCCACTTTACAACTTTTTCATGTTGCCAGACACTACTTGTGGATCTTAAAAGAATTTAGAATTCCGTACTTAAAAATATTTTTACCTATTTTTGAAGCAGTTAGGTCAGAATGGAAAAGCAGTGCTGATATAAGAGAGGCTACAACTTTGGACAAGAGCTTAAGCTCTTAGTTTTAGTGTAACCTTCCTCTCAATTCTGCAGCAAAATCAGGTTTAGGTCAGTATTCTTGCTTTTCACTATTCAATTGTATGTTTTATAATAATATGAATACTAAGGTTTTTTTATTTTTGTTTCTTTGTTTGTTTTTATTTTTAACTTACTGACTTGGAGTTGATAAACTCCAGTAAGAAGGAAGGAGGTTTTCACCTTTTACGTTTGCCTCTTGCTCATTCATGTGATCACTGTGAAATATGTGAAAAAAAACCTGCTTTATTTTAGGGAAAAAGAAAACATGCATCCAGCAATAAAAACCTCCCAGAGATTCAGGATGCTGTGGCCTGCAATGAACATGTTCCAAAAGTCACAATGGGAAATTCCATGGAACTGTGTGATGTTTGCACCTGTAATATGGAGAATGTGTTATACAGAGTATGGCTGTGATTGAGCACATGGCATTGTGTTATCTGTACACTCCAGTCTGCCTGGTCCATGCAGGACTGCATTGCTGTCCCAGCAACAGCTGCCTCCCATCCTCAGCTCAATCTCCTCTTGCACAGTGATCCACAAAGACAGAAAATAACACTGGGAAACAATAAATTTACATTTCTTCATTCTTACTTCATTCATTACTTCATTTTATGCCATTCACAAGAGTGCTAAGACACCACCATAAAGGCTCCAAGATCAATGGAAAATTAACCCTTTAATGAGAATTAACCGTTTATGATGTAAATTATGCTCTTTATTTCGGTTTTATCCATCAAAAGTCTTCCCCACACACACACACACACTTTAAAGGGTTTCTAATAAGCTCAAAAGGCTGAGCTTATTAGAAAAAAGAAATCATGAACCAGAACATGGAAATGCTTCTTAGATTCAGCTCATACAAGAGGATTGGGCCAAGATCAAGTATCAGTTACCCACCAGAAACGTAGTGCTCACTTCAAGGTACCCCCAAGTTCTGTTGTGTGAGGGATGCAATACAGTTTGGAGTCCATTCATGTTTACTTAAAGTTTTTCATTTAAGTTTCTCTGGAAATAGAGTCTGTTTTAACTCTTATTCTGTTTGCAATAAGTAACAAAGAAAGGTCCATGTTTGCTTTACTTACATTCAAATAATTAGTTCAATATTTGTCACCTCTCCTAAGTTAAAAGAGTGCCCAAACCTACTTCATTTAAGAGATCACAGGTCCTCAAATCCTGTTCAGATATTGTAAGTCTGCAAATCCCTCATTTCAATATATGCAAAATAAACATGCCAACAGAATAATGACTATCTGGCTGTACTTTCTAAATTAAAATCTCTGTGTTTTGTTTCTCTGATAAATGCATATTTTGGGGAGGTGAATGATAACTGCTGGGTTATGAAGGTCTATCCCCAAAGGAAGTCAATACCCATTTGCAGATAACAGTGGCCCAGTTTTAGGTTCAGCAGGTTTTTCAGGATATGCTGCCTCTGGTGACACATGCTCCCAAGGACAGTCATGATGGATGGTGCACAGCACATTTTTGTCTGCTGGGATGCCAACCAAAAGTGAAATGGTATTGCTGCCGTGTCAGAACAATGAGTGAGGGCAGGCGTGGCAGGGATTATTACTGTCACTGACACAGGCTTCTGCTGTCAGACAGGGATACAGAGTTGCAGAGTAGATGGGGAACAGAAGGGCAAGTGAAATAAGAACATCCCATTAAGAATATAAATATTCCACTCAGGTCTGATAATGTTCATAAACTGGGTGCATCCTGCATACTTCTGCCTTTCTCCATACCTCCGGGTACTTCTCAGGCAGCTCACATATGAGTCTGAAAAAATTTCTGGCATGTGTGACAGAGTATCACAGCAGCGTGGATGCAGAAATTATCTAGCCTGGCACAGTCATCCCCTAGGACTCTGAGGACGAAACCGAAGTCTTGATTTTCACAGAGCAGTATAACAAAGTTTTATGGTGTGTGCATACAAGCTTGCATTTGCAAATACCTGAATGTATTTTTCATGCATTATCAAGAGAGATAACTGCTAGAGCATTTGCATATGGAAAGCCTCTCACTTATGCAGGTTCCAAGTTCTTCTAATTGAGAAAAGATTCAAGCTATCACAAAGATTTAAATTTTATTTAATTCTTTTTAAAATGAAAGAAATAGTAAAAAAAAGAACTGGGGTACAAAAAGCAGAAGACACTGGAGAAGCAACCTTGTTAGAGGTGTAAATATGCTTAATGTACCAATAGAGCTTAAATATTAATATTTTAAATTTTGTATCAGCTTTTCACAAAATTTTGCAGTTTTACAGAATGCAGTCTCTTCAGAATAGTGTGGGAGATTTTACTAGTGTTTGCTTTTGTTGATCTACTAAAATGATGAACCTGTATTCTGGTATAGGATGATATTGGGAGAGAGGTGAATCACAGATCTTTTGCTCACGTAGTCACTTCTGAAGTTCAGTCACTGACATTACAGCAATGAAAAGAATCTGTTCAAAGGTCAGATACAATTTTCATTTATATATGTTAGAAAATACATCTCAGCCCCAATTTTTAAAGTTTAATATTAGTTTAATATATAGTGAGTTTATATAAATAATAAAATATTTTATTTTACTTTCTATGAGGTATATTTATGTATTCTTACTCAATAAATTATTTCAGTTTCATGAGGAAAGAAAAAGCCCCACACAAGAAATTTTCAGTGTTAATTCCATATTGTGAAGACCGAACATGTTTGGCAGGCTGCCCTGGAAATAGCTGTATCCACAACAGTCAGAAATAAGGTCCTGTAGGGCCATGAGATGACCTATTTAATGTGCCACCTTGAAGCCACTCAGTGCCTTGTTGTCATGCTTGGGACTGCACCTTTCATACCCCACAGCCCCTTTGGCATGCAGACACTGGAACCACATGGAGCTCTGGCAGCCCCACCCAGGAGTCACCCATCCCTTGGGCTCCCAGACACTGCCATGGCTGGTGCCTGCTTCATCCAGCAGAAACACGTGTTGGCACAGTGGAATATTCACTTATTGACATTGTGAATGCCCCTGCATGGCAGGGTTTAGTAGAAAACCCAGCAAATCAGCAACAGCAGCAGCTTCCTTTTACTGACATGGCCATACCTGGGTTACAGTTGCAAACCTAGAGATGGAACAATAAGCTGTTTCAAAATATAACACCAGAGCTATCTCTTTACAACTAGGTTATAGCTTTTTCAAGACTAAAAATACTTCTAGCAGTGCAGTAGTTTCTATTTGCCCCAATGGCTTCACCTGCTGAGCAATGAAAAACAGAGGTGTATGATTTAATTTGTCAGGTATGCAGTTTTCTATACTAATGACTCCAAAAGAAAAATTGCCAAGCCATTAAAAAACAATCATCCCTCCTACAAGCCCCCCCCTCCCATACCACCTTTTCCTTTATTCTTTCCTATATCACTCCACATGAAACTGAAAAAACAATGGGCAAAAATTTAAATATTTCAAATAGAATTGATGTGTGCCCATTGCTGTATCATAACAGAGATGTAATCAATAAAAGTTTGTGAAAGATTCAAGGTTACTTTTGTCCCTGGGATGTATCTGAAGTGTGCCTGCCCCTGTGGGGCTGGATAATCAAATTCTGGGTAGGGAAAATGGTGACTAACCAAAGGAGCTGTATTAGTTCAACTTGCAGTCCACAGCTGGAATAAGAAGAACCTACACAGAGTTACTCCTGCTTTCCATTTATGAACCTCATGGCACCACCCTTCAGATTTCTGGGATATTTGAAAGGTGTCATATGGCTTTATTCCTACAAAAATGTCCAAGTACTTGACTGCATTCACATATTTTGTGCTTTTGGATTTCGGTTCTCCCACAGTAATTGAGAGAAAGAGACCAACTTTTCTTTCTCTCAGATTTAATTAACTCCAGTGAGATGAAATGGATTACTGCTGCTATTTGAATTTGATTTTTTAAAAAAATTACGATTGAACCGAGTACGTATTTTAGCAAAAAAGTCAAATCTGTAAACACTTTGGAAAGAAAATGGCCATTGGGAAAGTGCTTTAGTAATTAGCATTGAGGAGTTTCTCTTTTTACACAGTTTCTTTAAATTTGTCATATAGATACAATTTCTTGAAACAGCATTTTGCAATCTCTGCAATTTTAATTGGGACATAAAGTAAGGGTTTGTTAACTTCTGTGAAAGCACTGAAAAAAGCTCACTGCAGTTCAGAAATCTTAACCTGTAACACATATATAAGTTTTCCTGACATTTTGAAAAAGATTGGAAACAAGATGATAAACTGAAGGCTTTGGGACTAGGTGATTAAAAAGAAAAAGCAGGGAACCACTTTCTAATCATGATCCTGTTGGTGGCAGTAGTCATTTTCCTAATCTTAATGCCACTAAATTCCCTCATGAACATACTTTTACTTCATCTATGACCTTAGATAATAATTGTTAGCATGGTGACCAAAGAAGAGGACAGAGTCTTCCCAAATGGCACCCTGAAAGCAATAAAAATACCAAATTATAGGTGTGCATTTGAGAAATCACAGATATTAAAACTGTAAAAGCTGAAGAGAAAATCCATTTGGCATAGGAAGCGTGGGCAGTGGAGCATGTCATTTAGTTATACTAGAAACAGAATTAGTTCAAAAGAAGAGAACTGGTTCTTCATTTATTTCTAATATCTAAAATGCTTGTACCTGTGAAATTGAAATTTAGCTAAGAGAGTTTTTCTGTTCCTTGTTTTTATCAAGTTTAAGGATTTATTCTTGTCTTAATACTTCTGCTTAAAGAAACAGAAACATCCACTAAAGATTGACTGTGTGTGCGGTTGCAAAACTGACATAGAATTTAGAATATTGTTACTTTTACTACCAAGAAACAGGAAAAACACCCAGAATTTGATAAATCCCATCACTAAACGCTGTGGTGGGAGTGGGAAGAGACAGACACAGTCAAGAGAAAGAGGCATTTCAAATGCGAACTAATCCATTCTATTCTACACACAAGTTAATAAATATGACAAAAATTGCCTTGTCTTACAGGATCTAAAATCTCATGTTTCATGAACACAAAAATATCCTTCATGTGCTTTGAATATCTGTGGTCTTACCAAATAAACAAATTTGTGAGTACTATGCTAAATCAGAAAGTAAGAGTAATTGCACCCATACACTCCAATGATTACCTCTTTCTGCCTTCACAGCAGCAAAGTGGTGTGTCAAGAAGAAAGAAAAATAGAATGAATTATCATATATGTTCTAGAAACTCCATAAAGGTAAACAAGAAGGAGCAGTAGGCAATCATGAATAATGAGAAGTTCCTCAGGAACAAAGACAGCAATAAAATATAAATATTTTTATTATTGAGCTGTATCCAACTGCTGTAGTAAAGGAGCTATGAATAGCCAGTGTAACATCATGCGATGATAAATTGCCTCAGCAACATAGATACACAAAAAAGTTTCAATTTGTCAAGTGTTAAAGCATGGAATTTGCAGCTTAATGATCAGTAATACACTGCATTTGACTTGTGTCACTTTTTTCTAAATGTCACCTTTTCACACTCTGACTCTGCACCCAGTCCTGTCAGTCCCACTCACATCACACTTAGGCTGAGCTCTGGGCATGTTCCTCCTGACTGCATGGGTGCCCCTCGTGCTATGACTTAGCATATTTGCCAGTTGACCTTCTTTTAGTATCTTGCAAGATAAAGCCTCTGACACAAAAGAAACAAACATGACTTATATTCTCATAAGACAAATGTCAGGGATTATGTATTACACTGTAATTTTCTGACAATAAATGAATAATTACTTATAGCAATCTTGAACATGTTCCTACTGAAGGTACTAAGATTTCAAAATAGTTGCATACATACATTGCATGTATGTTTTTTCATGTTTTACTTTGTACATAAAAACAATGGTGTTTAAATTGTTACTTGGACCTTGTTTATATTTTTGCCAGTTTTGCTCTAAGAATGTTTACATGTGAATTAATTTTCTCATACATAGCGGCTGCTCTTGTGCATATTTCACTAGCTGTGAGTGAAGCAGTATTATATCCATCTCTGATTCCTATTCATTATAAAGAAAATTAAATTGATCTAGGTAGATAATGTCTCTTGTCTCTCTAAAAGCAGGTTTATCAGGGTGAACACTTACCTTCACATATCATCAATAAAATCATCAACAAAATATGTAAATTTGGAATAGCTAAGTTCTCTGATGATTTTTGCTGTAACTTATTAATTTTGAGTATGACACCCAAAAAACGATCTCTTGGGAAAGAAGAAGCCAACAAACTTGGACTGTTGAGATTGTCTGTATGAAAGGCTTTGACCAGTGACTTCTCTCTTGTAATTATTGCTTGCATGTTCAAGTACTCCTCATTAACAGCAGCAATTAATGACTGAGTATAAATACCATGTTTGGAGGATTCAATCTGTCATTTGTTGCTATAACATTAAAAAACATAATGACAAGGTATTCAGGGTAATCCAAAACTAGCTGTAGTGACGGCAGAAGCTGTAATGTAGGCAGAATTCAGCTTTTTAACCAATGTATTGGACAAAAACCTTGTTACTACTGTAGTTCAGTTGCATTAGTTCGCAAAAGGTAAAAATTTGAAGAATTTTTTTTTATGAGCAATATAAGCTTGTTATGCTTATATATTTAAAAATATACTGCAAACCTTTTAGAGTCACTTAGCATATTCCTGGTCCAGTGCCTTTCTTCAGTCATTTCATTTGCAAAGAACATCATAAAAGTAAATTTCAGGGGTTTTTTTAATTGTTCTAATAAAATGTTAAAACAAGAAATAAAATTTGGTAAGAATTCATCATAGTTGCAAAATAATGCTTCTGAGGAAAAGCAGACTCAATCTACTGGATGAGTTGACTGGGAGAAGTTTCCCCCCGCATGTGAAAGTATTCTATTGATAGATTCTGCCCCCAGGAAAACTTGATTTTGTAAAGTTATTGTAACTGGAAAGGATGGCAAAAAATTGGCAGTACACCAGCACTGTCTTTTAAAAAAAATAACTTGAAGAAAGCCACATTGCAGTTAATTTCTTAGTCAAACATGTTTATATGTTATTTAAAATTTCTGGCATGGTAATTAATTAAAAATGTTGCACTTTTATCTCTCAACACAAGTTGTTATGATAAATAAGATATGTGCCTTCTGATCACAGAAATAATAATAGTACGGCACAGACAGGAAAAAGCCTTGCACAGTTTAATTCCCATGCTGGTGTCAAATTGTATGACTAATGTAATTATGGTGTTATTTCTAAGCAATTTGGATCTGTTGGTAGGATTAAGTAAGCCAGAGGGACCTTCTGAGGCCATCAACACAGCATTGACTAAAGGCAGAGCTTGCTGGAAAAGGAAAGTTGTGATGTGTGGGATACATGTGAGCCTCTGCCAGCTCCCACCTGGGAGCTGAGAGCAACACTTCCCCCTCTCCTTCCTGAGTTATGGAGTGATGCATAGGTCTTACTTTCTCATCCTTCTCCTTCCTCATGTACACTTGTAATACTTCCTAATTGTGCAATGATGTTCTCAGAGGAGAAATCAAATAGTCTTCTGAACCCAAGGACAGATGTGTAGAAACTTCCTTGCCTCTGCAGCTACACCATCTCTGAATAAATTCACCACTGACCCAGATCACCTGTCAGTAAACACTGGAGAACTGGTAAACACTTTTCTCCTGGCATGGAGGCTCCTTTACCTCAAATGAACTCCCCACAGAAGCTGTCAGCTTGCCCCAGAAAAACTTCTGTTCTCAGAGTTACAGTGGAACTCCAGACAAGGAGAATATTTGCTCAGAAGGAGCAACTGAGCGTATCTGCTTGGAGATCTGATAGAGGGTTTTTTTTTCCCTTCTGTATGGGGTGTGTTTATCACAGACTGCTATGGGAAAAATTGTATTAGCCTGGAAGCACATGGCCCACAATAAACACCTTCTGTGGGGATTCTGACGATAAATACTGGCAGCACATATCTGCTACAATGGGACTATCTTCTTAAGCCTCAGCTAGCAATCAGCTTAGTTCTTACACAGAGGGATTAATACATTCACAGGATTTTGTATCAGCCAGTGTGACGAGAAATGGCGCAAACTGGAAAAGAAATCAGCCACAAAACATGGAGATATATAGCTATATGCAGCTTCATTCATTTAAAGATATACATATTAAAAAAAAATAAAATTGATATTATCTTGAGTTAATAAAACCATACATTTTTCCTTTAAAATCCTCTGGAAGTAAATACAAATCCTCGTAAGTCTGGAAAAAAAGTTTTAGTAATTGACTGTGTTTTTTCCCAAACTTCATTTGCATCTAACCTTTGAGGTGCCAGTTTGTTGAGCAGCCTTGGTGCTAATCAAGCAATTTAGCCTTGGTGCTAATCAATTTAGCACTGCATGCAGGTTAAGAGAACTGGGATTGTTCAGCCTGAAAAATAGATGGCTTAGGGGTGATCTAATTGTGGCCTTCCAGTATCAGAAGACTACCTGCAAGAAAGCTGGAGAGAGATTTTTTATAAGGGCCTGTAGTGATGGGACAAGTTATAAAGGCTTCAAACTGAGAGAGTAGGAAATTCCTTACTGCGTGAGGGTGGTGAGACCTGAAGCAAAGTGTCCAGAAAATTTGTGGATGTCTCATCTCTGCAAGTGTTCAAGACCAGGCTGGATAGGAGATCTGAGAAATCTGGTCCAGTGGGAGGTGTCCCTGCCCATGGCAGGGCTTGGAACTAGATCATCTTTAATGTCCCTTCTATCCAAAACCATTCTATGATTCTGTGATTTCAGGGTACAACCACAATAAGTTGCAGAGACTTAATGCTTAATAATTTAAAGAGGAATTTAAATTTTTTGAACAAACGTATTTCTTCAGTACAGATGAGCATAAGTGGGATCTGGCTAATGCCACATTGCATTTAGTTTTGAGTAAAGCATGCATCAAACTAATTACTCTTTCACAGAGGATTGTCTAAAGTTTATTAATGGCTTCTACTCTTTGCTTTCCTGACTAGAATGAATCAATGATCAAACTAACCATCTTTGTGACAAATAAATTTCTACAGCTGTGGAAATGAAGCAGGTGTGACTGGCATGTATTCTTGGTTGGTCTTTTGACATGGAACTGCAGACTCATTTTTTATTTAAGGCCTTTGTCAGTAGTCATACATTACAAGATAAGGCTAGAATCTGTGTGTCAAAGAAAAATAAAAAATCTTATAATGTACTAAACCTGACCAATATTGTTGCACTCATAGAAAAGAAAGGTGTCAGAAGGAGTAGCCCATGTGTGTTGATGAAATCAAGGAGCATTAATTAGACACACATTATTTAAAACTATGTAGTGCCTGACATGCCATAAAATTAAGGGCATGACAAATACCAGGTTGATTGCACATCTGATAAATTTATGGTCCATAATTAACAAATTCTTTCAGAGTACAGCTTTCTTAGGCCTTACAAATATCACAAATATCACCTGAATTACTGTCATAGCTTTCAAACTATTCCACCAGGGAAATTAATTAAATTTGATGAAAGACATATAGGAGATATAACTATCTTTTAGTATTTCTGGGTTCATTTCAACCTGCTGAGTTTTCAGCTGCTTGATCTATATTTCCAATAGAGAATCCTTGCAGACAGAGCTATGAGCTGAAAAGGAACATAGCAGAAGTAATATAGCTTTATAATCTTTCCTTAAGTCAGTTTGTGCTGTTCCAATTTTGTGATTTTTTCTTTTCCTACAAAAAGAGGAGAAGAGCACTCTGTGTAAATTAATCTCAAATCCTCTCAGGGAGAGGACATTGATAGAGCTTCAAGTGTGTGATCTTCTTCCAAAGTAAAAACAGGATGCTGTTTCCTTTTCCAAGACTGAATTCAGCTTCAGTTTTACAGAGTCAAGAAGGGAACTGTTACTTCTCCAGAATGAAAGCTTCTGGCCACAATAGCACGATGCTTTCAGTACAGTGTGGAACTGAGCTCCATTTTCTTGCTTTTTCACCATTCTCTCCTTTTCCTAACACACGCTTGCTTATTGCAAGAGACAGATAATTAAATGCAAATTAATGCATAGAAGTTCAAATGACATTTAATTATGCAGGATAGTTTTGAAGAAATAAGTGACAAATTGTTGCTTTCAGGTGACAAATGGTTGGTTTCTAGTATAAATAGAAACAGGTTGTTACTAAGAGAGTAAAATAAAAGCATATTTTAGATATGTGCCCTATATCTTACTGGAGTTATAGAAAATTTGTGAATGATGTAATTGAAAGGGGGGGGATCTGAGATTCTGAGTCTGGTCTTTACTTAGCTTGTTCTACTATGAACTTTTATCGTTAAGAGTTTATATTCAAACTCAGAGATCACAGCATCAGACAATATTTTGTTTGTATAGCCTACAACCATGTGCCTCTCTATAGATCATCTCAGTGAGCTTTATTATTTTTGGTGGTGTTATTTTTAACTAGGTAGTAAAGACATCACAAGAATTTCTCTAGTTTCTACAACTTTCATTCATCATTGGTCAAATCCTTCAATCACTCACTCTGTCGTGACAGCATTAAATGGAAAGATCACTAGTACCATTTGTCTCTCCATCAGAAGGACACTAAACATTCTCTTTAAAAATTTTCACCTTGATTGGATGATATTAAATCCTTTGAACTTCAGTGCAGAAGCAAGCTCTATCATAAACCATTTTTTTTAAGCGCATATTTTCTAGAGCCCAGAGCTTCATTTTAATGCAGTCATATGAAATGTTAAATAATATTAATGTCCTACTCTTTCTGAGTAATTTGTGTTTAGAAAATTTATAATATAATAGTGAGCAGTATGATTGTATTCCAGATGCATTGTAGCTTCCCTTAAAAAGGACCACTTAAGGCAGGGTTTATAAATTGGCTGCTTAATTTGCATTTTCTTGAAGCACAGCCAAATACGTTATTATTAAAACCAAACCCCAAAATTTCTTTTCCTTTACTAAATGTATTTTAAACTGACTTGGCTGGTGGTTTTTCAGAAATAAGAGACTGCAAATACAAACACAAGTTTTTTTGCTGTTTTTCAATGCCTGTCTGATACAAGGCATACAAAACTGTCTTGCAGTTTTGCCTTGCCTCTCTTGGTGAAGAGAGACCAAACGGGCAGACAGGTCTCTGAAGATACAGTTAATGCCCAACAACAACCTATGCCTTTTAAAAAGCATCAATCTTGTGTACAGTTCATTATTAAGGTTTTACTACATAATTTTCCAAGGATTGCCTAAAATATTGTTTCTCATAATATTAATTCAATAATACTCTTTTGTAATTAAAGTTGACTGCAAACTATTATAAATGCAAGTTGTCTTCTGCTGCTGTGCATGACAAGATAATCACATGGCCTAAATTAAAGGATCCAGGTGTGCTTTTGAGCACAAGACATATTTGCTTTCTTGCCACTATCCCAAATACTTGACTGAAAGAACTCAGGTGGCATCCTCACTTCTATCCATTACTAAACTCTTTTTTCCACAGAGGAGGACTTGAGTATGGAGTTGGGTGACACAATGATGTGCTTAGCTAAGAGTCTGTGGAGAAATTACTTCAGAAACGAGTTTAAATTCTGGCTCAATGTATATTTATACATACATTTATGAACAATAATAGGCTGGAAGATTGTTTACATACAAAGTAGACCTGCACTTAAAGAAGTCACAGGTAGGAAAATGGGATTCTTTGCAAGACTAAGGTACATTTTGACGGTGCAACATTTTGGTTTCTAATAACTCCAAACTTCAACGGCTTTGTGTTTATATTAATTTTTTCAGCCAAAAACTACAGAAAATTGTGGTAGATTTGACACTTTAATTCAACAGATGCTCCAATAAAGTAGCTGAAGAAACAGAATAAAAAGACATTTACTTGTAAGGCATTCTTTCAAATCAGAGATAAATCCCAAAGGAAAGGCTCCTAGGGCACATTATATGGCTGTTTTCTGTGACTGCACTATGAAAGGCAACATAATTGTCATTCTTTTCTAAGCAATAAAGCCTTGATTGAATGCTCTGTCAGTCAATGTGAAGGTTGCCATTGATTCAGTATTGCATGACCAAAACTTTCATAATCAATAAAACAAAAATAGTGCTTGGAAAAGATGCTCAGAGGCAAAAAAATGCTGGTAAAAGCCCAATTTCTGAATGGACTTTTAACAGGGGTTAGTTGGAAAATGTTCACTGAACATTTCTCTCTTCTGGTCTCTGATACATGTTCCAGGTTCTGCAGACAGCCATGGATTTTAATGCATATTGCTTACATGTAACCTGACTATTCACAGAATAACTTTTTTTCATTAAATAAGGGCAAATTATATGTATGTTTTTTTCTCCCCCCCCAGCCATAGGTCTGCATTTCTGTTTATTCTACAACTTCTTTAGCAAACACAATTCTTCACTAGACACTTCATGCTTCAGAATCCCTATTTGACTGTGGAGAGTAACTGGCCAGTTAACAAAATATAGATAATTCTGTAGCAGATCTCTTTCATTTGAATATGTACAGTACATTCTGTGGAAGCAGGTTTTAAGTTTAAATGCAAACATGTTCTCCAACATAATTAATAACATGTTTTATGTAGCGCTTTCAAATATTTTGAAACTGAATTATAATAAGCAGTCTTATTTAATGTAAAAATGTGTATATGTATTCAGGAAAAGGTAGAAAAAAAGATGTAAATGTACATGCACATGTATTTTTAGGAAGAGGAAGAATGAAATCAGATTTCATAGTGACTGCACAAACATTTGCAGTAGGGAAATTCTAGAAGTATTTATGGGCAGGTCCATCCAAATGACCCTGCATTTCTTGAGATATTGTCCTTCTAATATTTCTTAATATATCCTGCTTAAAACACTTCTAATAGAAAGGAAATCTAAAAGGTTTTGTGTTTTCTTTCAAAATGTTCCTAGCTTGCTACAGCAATATCAATCTCGACAAAATTTTCAATTACTCGCAAAAAGGATTTATTCTCACATATAGGACATACTTAATAAAACCACATATATTAATACTTTGTAAACTAGAAATAATTAATATTTCACTTGTTTGGAATCCTTTCATAAGTATAAGGAAAATATGTGCGAATAGTGGCAAAATATTTTCTTTTTGACAGACATGAAAAAGAACCCCAAGAGGCTCATTTTGAGCAGGAGTGTTAACAACAGCTTTTGTGTGACAGTCAAGATTTGCTAAAAGTTCACTCAAAATATCTATGACAATAATTTCTACAAAGATGCTCAGAAGTGTTTTTATCTGAGATTATACAATAAAAATTCAAATTATTGAATGATTGCTCTTAAACTGTTAGGGAAGACACTGGTAGCTGTGTGTTATCTACTCATTGTCTGCCTCTGGCTGCTTGCTAATGAGCCTACTTCAGAAAAATTCTTTATTTCCTTCTTGTGGAAAACCTGTTGTCTGATCACTCTAAAGTGCAATGCAGCATGTGTGGTACATCCAAGACTACTTATATATATTAAAATATACATTAGTGGGGACTGTAGTACTGTAGAAGCTTCTTTCTAAAAAGCTGTTCTCGGAGTACCAAGGATTTAGGGACAATGCGAAAAGTTTGACAGATTTTCTGCTCTCATGAAAGTGATTTGTAGACAAACATATCTTAATGATTGAAAAAAAAATAATTTTAAGAAGTATATGAGTTAGGGAAAGAGTGTTAAAACTAGATCCATACCAGCATGAGTCCTTCTTTATAAGGCTTAATCCTTAATAAATATCTTAAATTGAAAACATAAGATTATACCAAATGGAAAGGATCATCAAATCAAGTATCTGAAATTAAATCATAGCATATATTTCTATTTCTCAGGTCAGGCATCCTATTTTGCCAGTACTGTGACCAGTACTAAGCCACTGAGATTTTCTTTGGTTTTTAGTTCAGCCACTGAGGGCAAGCAGGATGGTACCTCCCTTACCTTACCACTCTCTATCCAATTTTTTTTTTTTTTTTTTTTTTTTTTTTTTTTTTTTTTTTTTTTTTTTAATTCTAGACTGCTTGTTTAAAAAGAACATTTTCCCTTCAAGAAAGATGGTTCAAGGCCAGATTGGATAGTGCTTTGAGCAACCTGGTCTAGTGGAAGGTGTGTCTGCCTGTGGTGGTGGGGAGCAGAACCAGATGATCTTAAAGGTTCTGTCCAACCCAAACCATTCTATGATTCTGTGAAAATTGAAAGATCATTTTCAAACTAATAGACAAGACTGATGACTTTTGAGAGTTCTCAGCTCTGTGCTGATAGCATGTTACCCTGCAGTTACACAATAAAAATATAGCAAAATCGAAGTGTTGTAAATAGCTGTGCTAAGCCTTCAGTGAGTCCTAAGTAAATAATAACTGAATGCAAGCAGTAAAACAAGGCTAGAAGGTCACTCTTAGATCCAGCTTTACGACAGACCTGGAGGTAAACCACAATCAGCAACTGAATTGTCTTCAGACACTATTAATAAGACAGATACCAGCAATTTGGAGAACAATGGGAATTGTATTTGAAGAATTACACTTGCATGATTTTCTAACTCACCAGGGTCAAAAGAAGGTTTAAAATACAATATGTATTCCTTATTTCTCTATTTATTTATTGTGAAAAGTAGCCCTTGGCAAACTTTATTTTGTGAGAAATTAAAATAGATTCTAGAGATCGCTGCTGTCTTCTGGAAAGGACAATGTGGAAGAGAAACTATCTTAGTTACAGACAGGACAGAAAAATCTATAACCATAATCTATGACACAAACTGACAATGCAGTCTATTTTTCAGAATGTTTAACAACTTAATAATTCAAAAAAATTAAAAAGAAGAAATTAGCTGGAACAGAGAAAAATAGAAATTTATGGCTAAAAATATAAATTTTCAAAAGTAAAAATGTGATAAGGAATGCTTAGATAGGAGCTAGAGGCTAAATATTGGTCTTTTGTGCTCACAGTCTTCATTGTTATGTCATTTTAATGTATCTGAGATCTCTGTCCCCTTGGGGAAGTGCATGGAGGAAGGAGGGGGAATGTTTCAAAAGTAACCTCCAGAAATGCATCTGGATTTTACTTTAAAAGAATATCAAAGATATAGCTGCTAAAAAATATTGGACTTTATGCATCATTTAGGTCTTGGCTGATACTTCACAACCAGTTAATATACTTCAAATGATATATCTAATTTTGGATATTTTGAGGTACTTGAAAGATTTATTAAGGCTTTATGTTGGTTTTTTTTTTTCCTTCTGCAAGTGTCACCAGACACATACTGTGCTTGGTCTTATGACTGGTCAAAGCTGGAGGTATGTCACTGAAATATGAAGTTCTTTGTTTTTTCCATTTTTCATATTTAATTTGTACTAAAACTGTCAGTTATTGAAAAAAAGTTGACTCTCTCAGAAAGATTGGGATTTTCATCCTGTCAGTAATTTTCATTATGAAGAGAGGCAGAGACACAGGTTTTGTCTGATGTTAAGACCTGTACTGGAGGTTGGATGGAGGCTTTCTTTACTGTGTTGATCCTATAGAGAAAGTAAATTAAATGTAATCTGAAAAAATTGTTATTAAAAGCTATGAAAAAAAAAAAAAAAGAAAGATTTGCTCTTTAAATCCTTAAATTGTAATTTAAATTCTTTAAAAATTTGTTCTTTAAATTTAAAAGATTAAATTTACATTTTACTGCTCACATACACATTCATGAAAATCTTTTGTTTTTTAAAAAAAATCTGAACTTTATATGAAAATAAGCAACAGCAGATTTTCCTCTATGAGAACAGATTCTCTGTTCTAAACCTCAGGGATTTTTCTTCTTTTTCTGAGTAGACAGGTAGGTGGCAATTCTTAATAGAGGAAGCCTGTAGTTCCTTTGAGATTTCCAGAGTTTTATAGGTTTTAGACATTTTATGGCAATAATGCTCTTTTCAACTTGCATACAAACTCTATCATTTGAATAAGTACTTTGCAATCAGGTTGATAGTGCTTCTTTAAAAGAAGCACGCTTCTTTAAAAGAGACTTTAGAAAATAGATGAGCAATCTGTATTCAAAATCTAAGGGATGGAGCGGAAAAATTGCAAATTCCTTTAGTATTTTATGACTGATTGCACTCAGAAAATTTATCTTATAAATCAGGCCTGTAGTAATGTAAATTTAGGTTCTAACAATCGGGCTTCTGTTTGCTCAAGTTAAGAGCCAGAATTGTCTTTCAATATAGTTTATTTTGGACTATTATTATCTTCAACCTAATGATTTTTACTTTAATACAATTCAGTTTTAAAAACTTTTTATTTGTTTTCCCAGATGTCTGGTCTACTGGAGTGTAGTCATAAAAATATTAAAATTTGATTCCTTATAGAAGATCAACCAAGACACAGTAACTGCTGTTTCACTAATGAGATTTGTGTTGTTGATGAACAAAGAAGCATTTGGTTCCAGCCTGTGCAGGCTGGAATTTTATGTGTACATGAAAAGCAGTAGTACACTTATATTTCTGATACCTTCTTAGTTTTCAATGACCTTTCAAACATAAACTTTCAATGGTGTGGCACATTCATTGCTAATTCCCCTAGTGCACTTCAAATCACATAATCCAAATTAAATTATTTGCATATGTTCATAATTTTTAATATTCATCTTTTTATGATCCTTAATAATAGCAGATACCTTTCTATGAGATGCCCCTAGCTTTCCAATTTTTCCTTTGTGTTGTATTGTTGTATATTGTCCACTATTCTACTAAATTAGAAGAAAGAAGGAAAATTGCAAAAGAAGGAAACCCCTCCAAAAATTTAAACCACAATGTTTTAATGAAGTCAAAGGTATTATTAGGCTTTTTTACTGCCCCCATTCCTCCTCCATAAAACTGAAGTAGCTGCTTGAATTTCTTTGTTATGTTCTCCACTTGCATTTCAGGTGTTCTGACTTCTGCTCTCAGACAATTCTTTTAAAGTTACTTCTGAATCTGTAACTGCATTGTTTATTGCCTCTTTCCCCTTTTCAAGACAGATTGTAAACTTTTGATTTGTAAAGGTTTTCTCCACACTTTCAGCATTTCTTCTACAGGGCCAAAAATTCTACTGTTCTTCCTGAGGCAGAACTCCTGCCAAGCAGTTTGAAGCATCATGTAAGCTGTGCATGTTGAGTTTGGTCAGACTACTAATCTTTCAAAAGATGCACTTTGAAACAGTTCTCTTTCAATATTTTTGATTTATTTGGGCTGTCTAGAAGCAGAAAAAAAAGTCTGCTTTAGAAGTCTACACAGATACTTGAAAAAGTGTCAAAGAAAAAATTGCAGCTCATTTACACAACATGCTTCAGTCAGGGACATATGTCTTCGGTTTTACTGCTTAGTAACATGGGAATAATGAACATGAATAATTTCAAATAAGCCAACCCTCTTAGCTCACCATGAGGTCTCTTCAAAGCTACAAGAAGAATTATTCTAACCCTGAAGCCCCTGACTTACTGAGTTGCAATTGTATTTTTTATTTATATAAAGATTTTATCCGTGTGATGTGAATATTCAAAGCTATTTGTATTCCTGCAGATCATGTGCTTCTTCTTTGCTCAGCCTTATTACTGATACACTTAATTGTGTTGAACTCTACTTCCTCAAAAGGTATGCAGCAGCAGGAATATCCTGGGGCTATTCCAGGATAGCTTTACATGAAGAAAGCTGTCTCAATACCATGCTAAAGAGATATTCCCTTGTTGTCTAGGTCTCTGATGTTTTAAGGAAAGAGGCAGAGTTTTCTTATATGTATCTGGGTCAGTCAGTAACTACACTTGTTTTCCCCAAAGAGATTTGGTTTTCCAGTCACTTTACCTCCAAGCACAAGCTGTATTAAAGGCTGCTGTTTTCTTTGAGCAGCCGCAGCCTCAGTACTGAGGACTCTGAATTGCCCTAAGAGGCAAAAAGAAGATGGAAATAATCATGGGCTGATCAAACTGTAGTATATCATGACTCAACAGATGCCAGCTCAGTTCTTTAAGCCTGAAAGTGATTATTCTATCTGTAAGGGGGGAGAAAGAAGATAAGAACAGTAAATTCATGATAAAAAGATTTGCAAGAGGGACCTTATCAATAAAAGAAAATATTTGGGGCAATGCAATAGATCAAAGAATTCGGATGGGACAAAATAGTCCTTCAAACTGAAATTTCACAGAATTTCTCATCTTTATCAATATACGCAAAATTCTTCTTTCAGCAAGACAAAGATTCTTCAAAAACATACAACAGGTAGCACCTGTGGACATTACTTGGTCATCAAGCCATGGCAGAAGTCATTACTGCATTTGGAACACAATTTCAGGGACATTTGTTGACAGGATTATTCAGACTGTCATGGACAATTTAGGGAATTCAGCTTGGAAAGGTAACACCTTGGTAAGGGGCATTATCTATGGCTGCACTTACGATAGCTGTTGACTTTATCAATGGTTCCCAATACTCAAAAGTAACTGGTCTTTGTCTCAACTACCATTGTGCTCTGACTGTCATTGCTGATGTGTGAGAGGTCCCATGATACGCTGAAAACAAGACACTGAAGAAAGCAAAAGGTAAGTTCTATTTTCCCCCCTTAATTTTTCCATCCTTTTTGACCTTTCTGATCCCCAGTTCAGCACTCTGGCAGCACTGGCATCTCTCTTGCAGCACTCTGCCATCTCCTCCTGGGTGCTGCTGCACACCTTCCCCAAAACACATCTGCCTGCCACATTAGCCACTGCTCTCTTTTTCTCCTCTTACACTTCTTCTGAGTCAAATTTATGGTATTAGATCAAAGAAACATTATGGATCATCTTTTCATGCAGAGCTCTTCACAAGGTTGTGGTGATTTATCTAGTCAAGCTACACAAACCAATAAATAAGAATAATGAGAATTTATAGGTAAGTAAGTTTTTTCCAATATTATTATCTTCAGGCATAGTAGCCTTCCTTGGTTCCTGTAATAGCCTTCCTGTGAAGGATACAAGAAAGATTGTAGTGAAAAATGGAATGTCTGCTGCTCATTTTATGAGAGGAAGCCTGGAGGCATGGCATCTCCAGAAGGTGTGACTGTGGATGGCTGCCTCTCCATGCAGAAAACACACATGTGCACTGCAGCCTACTGCAATACTACTCCTGACCATCCTCCCCAGCAGCCCCAAAGCAGATTCCAACCTTTTATTTCAGAAAAGTTCTACCACCACACATTTACCAGTGCCCAGTAACAAGACTGAGTTGGTCGCAATGGTTTCCCCTCACTCAGTCATTATATCCATGTAATGGAATGAGAAACCAGCCTATCACCTAGATTACATCCTGAATCAAGCATCTGGAAGGATCAAGCATCCTATCATCTGATTGTGCATAGAAATGTATGCATGGAGACTGTCTATGTGTCAGTAGGTAGGTACACACAGATATAGCCTTAATCTGAATTTTCTTTATTTAGTGAGGCAAGTTTTACAATTAGTTGTGATAGTTAATTTTAATTCTCATAAGTTAAAATGTTCATGGAATAAATAAAATATGCTAACTATTTAATATAAGGGCCACTTTACTACAATTTAAATCAAAGTTACAATGAAAGAAAAACATTAAGGTTAGCTTAGAACTTAGTTGTAGCTGAAAATATGTATAAGAATCCTCCTTTCCATTCTTACAGACAGATAGGTAAACATTTTTTTGCATGTATTCCTCTAGCAACAGTTTTGTACCTGAGACAGAAATTGGATATGGAGATTACTTCTATTTTGCATTAGAGAAATGCCATCATGTCTCTATGTTTTCTATCCTCCTCTCTAATCTGACATGCTTTTGAATTAAGTACAGAATGCATTTATACCTTTTTAAAAACATTTAAAAAGGGGGTTGGAAAGCAATTGTTATAATGCTCTGAGGAGTGTATGAAATCCAGAAGCAGAATTTAAGTGAATAGGGAAAAAGCCACAAAGTTCACTTTCATTTTATGCCACAAGTTCAAGTGTAGTAATGAGAGGTAGGGAGGACATATAGATCCCAAGGTTTACCCCACATATATTGGAAATTATATACTCAACATATTTTCTTATGTCTTATTAAGGGGCACCTTAAATGCACAGAAAATGTAGTACCTGCCTACTGTTTAATGCAGCTGCTAGCATAATCCCTTAAATTTCAGAATAAAAATTGCTTAGATGAAATCTATCCTTCAAAAAACCTTTGAATTATATAAACAGGAGCATTACCAAAATTACTCAATTTTTTTGTTTGTTTTTTAAGGTTTTTGCAATTACTCATTAGCTAAGGTATTGATGAAGCATCCATGTATACAGTACTGGTACCTATTGATGTATAATATATATGCCTATACATGTAATTTATATCATATGTATGTAACATTGAGATATTTTCTAGATTTCTATCTTAAAATTAAAGACAGTTTTAAAACAGAAAACATTGCAACATCCACCCTCATAATTACAGTGTGAATTCTGATTGTGTTTCATTGTTTTATTTTTGCCTCTGGACAAATCACAGGTTTTCCGTGGGGTCAGCAGGGGTGAAAGCCAGGTTCTCTTCAAAAAAGCATTCTTAGAAGCATCCTGTGCCATTTTAATGGATTACTGTATCCTTGCAACAAAACCCCCTTGCAACTCATCTACTCCAGCATAAATTTTTTGTTGTACACTATAAACAGGCTTGGACAGGAGAGATTGCAAGAATGCAGCTGGTTATAGAAAGAGCTCCTGGTTTACATGATAATGGTGACAGTAATTAATATGTTAAAAAGAGCTGGATTAATTATAATTTGCCTGTATATAAATAATTTTCTTTCATTGCTGCTATGGGAACAAAATTTATGGTAATTTATTTTGTTAAATATGATGCAGATGATTGATTTCTGTTGCAGAGATTTTTCAGAGATCTGTCCTGCCAAACTTTCTACATTCAGCACATCCATTTCTTTTGAGCAAGACAAACTGAAGGACATCTTTACTGATTAATCTACAAGGACCAGAAACTGAGGTCAGTGATCTAGCTGTATGTATCTCTCTGAACCCTAACAATGCTCCTGTCCAAATGAAGTCCAAACTTATCTGGTTTTGAATTAATATTTCTCCCCTCCTGCCCTCTCCCTAAAACCACAGTGTGTATATGGCATTTTGCTTAGGGGAATGTCTTTTTTTCACAGCTTCTGACGTGCTCTTCATTCATAACTCAGACTTTTACTAGATTTTCCTAGAGCAAAAAATTCTTCATGACCTGACCCACAGCACATTTTCAGTCACCTGTTCCATAAGCTTCCAGAGGAGGCAATATTGATACTGAAATTCCCCCATCTGATGCCCTAGCAATTTAAAAAGTCAAAGAGGTGCTTGACTGAAAAGACATGCGTTTAGAAGCCAGTGAATTTTCAGGGCTGGAGTGTTGTAAATGCACAGCAGAGACACATGCAAGCTTCTCTTCCCACCCCCCCCCCCCCCCCCCCCCCCCTTCCCCAGCAAACTAGTTAATTCTTAAAGTTGTGATGTAGGAAAATAAAATAACTGCCCTTAAAGTTCTGCTATCACAAGCTTCTTAATGCAAACCACACAAAAAGTCCACCAGGGGAAAGCATGTCAGCCTCATCAAATCAAAGGTTACAGCTAGTCACTCATTAAGCCTTGAATAAAGGATGCTCTTCTGAACGAAACTTATATTTGATCTTTGTTTCTTTGTTGATGCCATCAAGCAATCACTTTCTGAGGGTTTCCATAGTAACAAGTGAGCTTTTTTTTTTTTTTTTTGTTTTTTTTTTTTTTTTTTTTTCTTCATTTTAAAGCTCTTTCATGCACCTAATACAGAGAAACAGTGGGATAATTGGCATGGAATACTGTTCCTGCTTTCCTGGTATAATTCAAGCAAAGCAGGCTAAAGTAAAACACGGTTTTCTATGAAACTGGAGATTTATTTTCCCTCCTCTGTAAGAATATTAAAAAAAACTATAATTTACTTACATCTTTGGTTTCTGCGTTTGCTCTTGTACATAGTCATTGTGAAGAAATTCCACTTTCTAAGAAATAATTGCCTTGATCACAGACAAAAGAGATTGTGCTCCTGCTTTGCAGTGAGACAGTTGCTCACTGACAGAAGGTAACCAGCAATCTCTCGGAGAAAGGCAGGGTAATACCATTCTCCTAAAATCCAGGGGAGATGCTACTGGCTCTGACTATTTTCTCTATTACAAGGCTCAGAGACAAAACATATTTATTTTCATACTGTTTTTTCTAACGTGTTTGATACCAGCTAATAAAATCCAGAATGCAGATGGAATCACGTAATCAGGCAAAGTGGGGTAATATGCCATGCAATGGTCTGAAATCAAGATTCCTTGAAAAAGCCCTGACATAACCAAAATTGTATAAATGACCTCATAAACTAACAAAAACTAACTTTCCATTGAGAGGTCTTAGAATTATGCATATGAGTATGTTAAAATGTTTTGGGTTACATTTTCAAATTTCAATTACATTTTCAAATTAGTATTAAAAGAAAATCAACACATGTTGATCAATTAAATCCTGACTGCAGGTTTGAGCTCATGAATAGATTATTCTATGAATATGTAATTTATATATTATTCATATATAAAATGAAATTGGTTTTTTTTCACGCCTATGTTTACTTCTGTATCACCTTTCAATGATTTAATTTGGGGAAAGCAATTTAAATAACATTTTGCTGATGGTTCATTTTTATAGCCACTTCACTGATCTCTAGTCTTTTGAGTCACAAGGTAATGGGGATAAAGTGACAGCAGTTTATGATCATCCACATAAATGTATATCACCATTTCAAAGAATCCAGGTATATTTCTAAAGGGAACAGGGGAAGGGGGAGGAAATTTTTGCTGTGTTGGAGAGATGGGACTTAGTATTTGCCATGCAGGGTAGATAACAGTCAAGAAGATGCCAGGGGCAATAATGGAGTTGAAAAGAAGTAGAAATTCCAGTTCATTCAGCAATAAATCTGCCTTTTAAAAAATTGTGTGAAAATATTTTTAAAGCTCTAAGAAATTCATATTTTGAGCTGCCTGCCATCTTGATCCCAGATACTACAAACACGGAAAGTGACAAAGTAAAAAAAAAGTAGTGACTGAAATGTCTTAAAAACTGGTAATAAATTAAAAAAATACCCTTGTTCCTGCTTAAAATGCATATTTAGAGACCAGCTATCTAAACTGCTCAAAGAAATAAAAAAAGAGTATCTTTGACTTACATAAAAAAAAATAATACCTAGTGTTCATGGATCATTCATGTTTCAGTCAGAGGAACAATTTGGTAGCATTCATCTAAAACACTGACCTATAGTTACTTTCCTAATGAAAAACAATTAAAATAAATTAGAAGAAATGTCTATCTCAATCTTTCTACCCTAAATTTATATTTTCCTGTCATTTTTTCACCTCTCAGATATATATATATATATATTATATCTGCAGTATAACCATGTTTAGCTTAGTGCACCATTTAATTCTCTTTTCAGTTGTGCAGTAGTCACAAATCCTCATATTGACAAACCCTTAGTTACTGAAGTGAAATCTTTGCTTTATATTGCTCTATTAATATACTTTCCTCCTTCTGTCAAAATCTGACCACATACCTTTTCATTTGCTTTGGATTTGTATCAGCAAAACTGAAGATAAAGTGTAGCCTGAAGAAAGTGAAAGCAATGGATTTTTTTTTAGTATTTCTTTAGTATTTCTTCTACAGTTGTCTCAAAGTACCACACTTGAGATAATACCATGTCTATTGTTGAGGTCAGCAGAATGGTGGGAGATTACAAAACAAATCAAAAGTGACAGGAAGGAAAAAATTAGGATAATTGCTAAGCATAGCAGCAGACAAAATATCTGTACCATATAAAAAGACCCTAGAGGCCTTATATTCAAATAGCATCGTGTAGTTAATATCCATTGGAGTCAATATTTTTGCACCAGTTTATATGAACTGAGGATAATTCCACAGTTGCCCAGCTCTATTTTTCCTCTGGGTTAATTTGCAGCCAAATCAGATTTGTGATCTGACTGAGATTACAGAGGTCTGTGGTCTTCCTTTAAATTTACTGCTTCATGTAGCAATCTTTTCTTTTCCTGCTCTCTTTCTTCCTCTACCTGAAGGCTCTCAACCATATAATTCAGTTCAAATTTTCCTTATTTCATTGATTTGGCAAAACATCTTCAATTTTTTTTCCCTCAGTCCACATTAGATTGTAACTAAAAAGCTCAGCTCTTTTCCTTGTCATTAATGTGTATTTTTTCCCCTGTTTTTATCCTGTATTTAACCTAGCCATATATTACTAATTCTCCATGTTGTATTGTGTACAGCACCTAAAAAAACATGTATATTTTTTTCCATTGGTCTTTCTTTCATTAATCTATTACAATATGTGGAATTTATGTGGAAATATATTAGCAGTGGTATAATGTAAAAAAGTAAACTAAATGGAAATTTCATGGGATAAGGATTAATTTATTTTAAATCAATGATCCCTGAAAGCACAGCCTTTATTGTTTTTTCTTTGTGTTAATTTGAACTCTGATTCTTCAGTGCAGTGAAAAGCATTTGCTAAAAATAACATAAATATAATCTGTCTGGCGAATCATTGTAGGTCTCTTCATGAAAAAATATTGCAAAAAACCCCACACCTTGAATATGCTGGCTAGCTTTGAGTAGGCACAGCATCCTCCTGTTTTTCTGTATTACTGTTTTCCGTTAGGAGAGTTTAAAATTCACTTTCACAGTGTTACAGCTTGAAAAAAGTCAGAATCTGGCATATGGCTGGTTAAATGTAACCAGCTTAGTGAGGTGGGAAGAAATGAATGGAACATATGAACAGTAAAAAATTACCTGGTCACATTAAGCTTATTGCTTTTCTACAAGAATGCATCTTACATTATTGAAACAGTTTAAAATGTTATTTAAAAAGTATGTTGGAATGAATTTTGTCAGTCATTGTTGCTGGTGGTAAAAGAATTAATAATGTCTACATCTCACGTGCCATAACACATCTTGCCTTCCTCTCCTTCCCACCCTATAGTTCTCAAGGAGTTTTTCTTTGAATACTGAAATAAATTTCTCAAACTCTCTTTTTTTAAGAAGAAGAAAAGAAACAAAATGCAGATATCTTAAAAATATAACTTCTGACATGAATTTTATATATTAGTCATCAATAAACACTTTTCCTGGGTGGTATAATCAATTTTATTTTTAATGAGCAGATCTAAGGCAGAAAAGGAAGGTGAAGGAAGCTTAAAGTCTGTTATCTTTCATTGTCTAATTTAATGCACCCAAAGACTTTTCTCAGATAATAATCTTCCACTACAGTTCTCTTTATGATGTCATCTAAGAAAATATTACATCTATGAATTTTTCTTTGAATAAAGGATATGTGCACCAAAGTTTAACCGCCTCCAAGTAATAACCCTCCTTGATAAAATTATTGATGTATTAAAATCATGTATATACACCACTGATAAATATTTATACAGATATCTGACAATATTGCTTTTTAACAAGTTGTAATATTAGATAAATAAAATTCACTTTAGCATGAAATGTCACTTAGCTAATAAGGCAGATTTATGGAAAGATATTCTTTTTATGACGTAATGAGGTCAAAGCTTAAAATATTGTTCAAACCAACTCTGTCTAACACTGGTAAAATACTGCACAAACTGTGGCAAGTTGGATGATAAAGAGTAAAATTTGTACATCTCATGCCTACAACTGTAAATTAGAATCAAGGAGTTACAAAAATGTTTTTCAGGACACAACAAAGCTGTCTAGCATTCCTGAAACATATCAGAAATAAAGACCATTGACAGTGCCAAAGAAGGAAAAGGTTTATTAATAGGTTAACTAGATTAAAGGGTTCAATTCCACTGCCTAAATATTCATGTCTAGCACTACTTTGATGATTTATGGCATCTGAGACATTCACACAGTGCCAGAAAATATGGTACAGCACTTTTGAGAAACTTGCAACCTTCTGGAACACCCTGCTGAAGCCAAGACCATCTTATGTGGCTCTGGGCAAAAATCTAGTCAAGTGAACCCTGCCCAAAGGGTTTATATTCAAACCTCTCTCTGATGACTGCCATTATTCTCTAGAATTTTTATATTTAGGGTCATTGTTTCTAAGTGTTCCTAACTTTAGCTCTCAGGTCTTGACCCTACAAGACTGTAAGAGGAATTGACTGATTTGACTGTAGGAGGAATCATATGGAGAGAGGGAATATGTGAATGAATTTGTAAATATGCTCAAAGAGGCCACTGTTTGTTACTATATAATCACAGCTGTGTGTATTAAGAAATTGTCTGGATAAAAGAGAAATAGTGTATCATAATCCTTTAAAATTAGCAATCCTTCTCTTTACTCAGCACAAAATGCAGTTAGAATGTTTCATAAGTCTTCCATATTTCCTGTTGTTTTTGCTCTGCTCAAGTGTTTGTATCCAGAAGAATATACAGTTTGCAAGATTTCATGAAGACCTTATGTATTCATCAAATGCCGCATTAGAATAAGATCTGCTACATTCACAGCATTTGCATCATCCAGTAATTTAGAAAAAAAATCAGAAGATTTTTTTTTCTGGAGCTGTTTGATTTTAAGAAAACTTTGGCTGCTTCTTTTCTCTATTATCTTCTACATTTTTGCCGACCTGTTTTACTTTTCTTCAGCAGTACCAGACAGTAATGATGCTTCACCACAAAAGATTCTTTTTTAGATAGCAGGATAAATCCCCCATGGTACTGGTCCTACTTTCACCATGGGTAATTTTTTCTTATTCAATGAAGCTTTTTCACTAGAATATCATTTGTCTCATTGTTATAGCAGCATTTATCTTTAGTCTTTAAGGAATTCACAGTCACGCTTCCCTCATTAGATTGTGCTCTTTTTATCACATGCCACTATAAGAATTTAACAATATGACCACAGAGGTATTAAACAAAGCCTGACACCTTCTTTCTCAGGTAGGAGCCCAAACTGGCCCTCATGGCCCTTGCCCAGTTCCCAGCATGTTCTCATTCCTCCAACAAGAACACTAGAAATACATTTGGATATTTTTCTGTGACTAATAACTTCCCAAGGTTTAATGTGTCAGTTCCTACAAATATAAGATTGGAATCAACATGTGCTTGTCTAAAAGTAAAATTGTTATCTATTATTAAAGAGTGGAATTTCAAAACATGAAAAAGTTTTAGAGGAAAAAACCCTAAATCAACCTAGTAGAGTTGCTTTATAACTGTCCTTGAACACATGAAAATTTGATGGGAGAAAAGCCATGAATAAGCCATTTTGTCTGTCTCAATGGACACACACTGTAACAACTGAGATTTAAATCAGTTTTTTGGAAACCAAGTTTGTTGCTGGTAAGCATAAGAAGGCTTGCTAAAGGATATATAACAGTTTAGCTGTCTCAGAGGAGCCTTCCTAGGAGAAGGATGACATCTTGTAGTTTTTTTCCAAGCCTTATTTGTGATCACATATGCCCATATTAAATATCAATTGTCATAAGATTCAGCACTGGACAAGATTTAGTCCATGTTAGTCCTTCAGCCTCCCTAATATTAACAGAATATTTCAGGCAGGGGGAGACTGGTATGTCATGGGGTACTCAAACACCAGTAAGTGTGAAGCATTTTATGTCCTGTGCCTACTTTTAAGGAATCCTGAAAAATGAACCTCTGCTCTTAACACTTAGAGCAGCTTTTTGAGCTGGGAATGAATCATCACCAGTGGTTGAACCTTGCTCTGTCCCTTTTGAGCTACAGACTCTAGTTTTATTACCCTATAGATACACAAAATGAACATCTTTCAGAATTACACTGTATCCTCAATTACATTTGAGTAACTTCCACAAATTCAGAGCAGCTACAATACATCTATGTGCTGTAAGCCTGAACCTTCACTTTACAAATTCAGAATGATGGTTTTGCACCAAGAGTTGCCCGACAACATTCTCACCAGTTCCAAAAATTGACAGGGGTTCTTGAACTTTATACTTTTACATCTTTAACCCCCTCCTTATTGGCCACACTGTCTTATATAACCCTTAAGGGAAACTTGGCCCAATTCTATTATTTCCTCTCCTCCAAAAGCAAGTAATATAGTTATGAATGCCTGATAGTTGTTCTTCGTTTTCTAAAAAAAGTACTGTGCACAGTAAGTACAGCTCCCTTTAGACCAGCCGGGATAGCGTAAAGCTTTCTGTTCCTTCATCAGAGGAATATTTAGCTGGTATTTTAAACCAGGTACAATAAGATATTCCTCTGTGAAATGTCTGAAAAAATCAATTAAACTTCAGGCTTAGATATTTTATATGGTAGAATACATTCTATATGGTAGAATACAGAATTTTCTACAGTGGAAAAACATCTCTTCTGCTTTGACAAGCGAAAAAGATGGTAAATCAATCTCAGATGAATAGTATTCTAACTTGTTTCACTTTACGCATTCCTTAGATCCAAGTGTCTTCCTCCCACTTAGATTAGTTTCTTCCCTAACCCATCTCAGTTCTTGACAGGTTTGTTCTTGACCAGTTTCATTTTGGGTTTGAGCAATTTTTGTTTCATTTTTCCTGAGTCCGAGCTTCTTTTCATCTTAGCTTTTTAATTTTATTTTATCCATGTTATTTTTATTTAATCCATTTTATCTAGCTCTGACAAGTTTTTATTTGTCTATTAAGTGCTTTGCTTGCTAGTTTGGCTGGGACTCTTGTCATCTTGTATTTGATCTTGATGAGGTTTTCACCATCCAGGAACAACACTTAGTTACTTTCATGCTATTTCTAAACCTCTGTTTAACAATTCAGACAGTCTTAAGAGGTGGTCTGCTTCAAATTTTACAGATTATGGACTAAGCACACCTCCTTTCCATTAAAAAGAGTTAGGTTTGTGTTCCAGATTTTTGTCCAAATATAAACTGATTCCACACAAACCCATATTTTCTTTGGAACTTACATTATTATAGTAAAAAATGCAAACAAGGTGATGCCAAATCACCAAAGATGTGATGCCAATTTTTCTGATCATTGAACTATGTATTAGCAATTCAATATATAAGCATAATACCATGAAACATTCCTTAAATTTTATCTCACACTAATCCTTTAAATGATCATAATCTTTACTATATTGCAAATCATGCCAAACTTAGTGTGCACAAAATTTCCTAAGTAGAGGACAATCACAGCCCAGTAGTTGGAACCATATTCATTAAATATCAAATTATAGAAAAATATTTATTGAATAAAAGAGAACAATTTTTATCAATTATCAATTGACAATTAACAATTTTATCAGTTTAATTATGAGCACACTAAGAATTTAAGTAGGTCTTTGAAGCAATCCTAATGTGTCTGGAATTTACATTTCAAAATGTAATACTTTTTATTCACTTGGTATTCTTTTAATTCTTGTGGAAAACTGTCAGAAAGACACTAAGTGTCAGAAGTTTTTTATTACTTTTTGTAAAATTTGAAATAAGTCATGGTGCCTCTAACAGGCACCAGTTTCTATCATCTAAGACCTGATATGTCCTCAGGATACTGCAAATGCAGGACACTAGACAACAGATGTGGAGCCAAAGCAGCTGTACTGAATTAAAAAGAAATTAGGCTCTTAACAGACTACCAAGTGCTTAATTTTGTATCAAGTGCTTAATTGTGGATTTAATACAAAACATTCATACTTATAATTTCTAGAGAAATAAAGTGCTGAATATTGGTTAATTTTCATGAGAAATTTAAGAAAGTTCTGACTATCAATCTATCTTGATTCTGCTTAAGTTACAAAATCACTCCACCTCTATATAGAAAGTTGTTTTTAATGGAATTACATCCGCAGTGTCATATTCTCCAAACAGATATCTGTTCCAATTTGATCGGAATGCCATGCAATGAAATGCTGCCCTGTTTTCGTATTCACTGGTTCTATTTATCAGAATGATGAAACACTTTGCCATGCTAAATTCAATGGGACAAACTTGCAGAACAGAACCCACTCTTGCATAACCCAAGAATATTTCAAACATACACCTCAAATTCATGTACCTTGATTCTGTTCAAGCACTAAGTACTTGAATACCTCAAACAGGCTTTTCAGGCATAGCCATTTGAAGAAACCATTTGCTGTCATCATCATTGCCCTGTGAGATCTTATTTTAAAGTTTTTATATGTTTATTGAAAAAGATTTAACTCACATTCAAAATGCATTTTCAGTTCTTCAGTGCGGTGAATGTTGTCTCCCTCTTGTTCAAAACAGAACAGGGAGAGCTTGAAAAAGAGCTCTTGTGAATAAACGAAGCCCTTAAAATGTCAATTTAGGACTCAAAGCAATGGAAACTGATAATGCTTCATGGCACAGCCAATGAACAGTTGCTGCTTCAATCTTTCATTTCAGACTAATGCTTTTTTTACAGCAATCAAGAGAAAGATGAAAATGTACTGCTTTCTTTTCTCATAGTATGGAATCTTTTTCAGTGTGGGGGACTCAGGACAATTTTAGTTGTAATCAATCAGTAAAATCATTGGCTTGAGAGGGCGAATAAGGCCTTTAAAAGAGATGTAGAAGGAGATTGATTTTTGGAGTGATGGAAAAAAGCTGTATTGTAGCAATTCACCACCAGACCATGCTAAAGGATGCACTATTGGCACACATACGACAACATCCTTTGAATTACAGGGAATTGCAAAATACCAGAATGGCTCCAACTTCACAACTACTTAAAAATTTTGTTGTGTTTTTTTTTAAGGATTCATTAGCATGTGTCTGTGTGGGGTGGCAATGTGGGGAAAAGACTAACAAGGAGTTGTTAAAATTATTAATGCACCTGATTTAATGTCTTCATTAGCTTGGTGGATGGCAGGGAAAGGGACCCCTTTTCCATAGTCTAAGTTAGCCTGCATGTCTTTGGGGGGGATTATGTATATTTTGAGTGTGCTGAATTCATAGATTCAGATTTTAGCATATGCCAGCTATATGTCAACTTCTCTAGAAATTACAAATGATTCAAAGATTATTTCTGAGACAATTGAATCCTATATGGAAATACAACATTTTTTCCACTATACTTATAGCAAGCCAAATTATTGGATTCTGTTTTAAGCTCAAATCAAAGCTGGCATAATAACACAATACTACTGTATAGCATTTAAATACGTTCACCTGGTTTTGGTAAGGTTATAAAACATTTGAAATATATTTTGCATTTAAAAAGAAGAAAAAAAGATCTGGCTAATACCTACAATACCCCCCAAAAATTTACATAAATTTAAAAATATCCATTGTTACTTGCAGAGGGCATCAAAATATGTCTTTGCATGCTAAGTTACTGCCAGATGAGACACCTTATCTAGTGAGGAATGTTTCAAAATCACAAGAAGAGGAAGTAGGAAAGACTACTACTTCTCACTTTGAGGTATTGCAAGTAAATATCACATAATATTTTGACATAACTGCAAATGTACATAACAACTCTGTTCAATGTTCAAATCCACAAAACAGAATTGCGTTCTCAATGACCTGAAAACCAATTAAAAAGAGGTGTTTGTACAGTAGAGGAGAGAAAGAATGCTTTTATTCCCTTGTGGATTTAGCAGGAAAAATGCTTTCTCGTCCAGGTAGAGTTAAGAAGCTAAGTGAAAATATGAAGTTAAGGTATCCAGGTTGTTTTATTAAACTGTACTCTAAAATCATAGGCAATGAAAAATTTAGGAACAAGTTTTCTATTCCCTGTTCTATAGCACCTTGGAAAAGTAAAACCATTTCTGATATTATGAGAACAGCAGCTTCTTTAGATAGTCTGTTCAGAGAAGATACCAGAACTACAGGGATATCTAGAGCAATATTTGACAAATCTTTCCCCAGATCAGTATCATTCTTGAAATTTTTCTTTTTGGTTCAGCTATACCAGATGAAATATGCTGATATTTTTAAATGAAGTTTAACTTTTACAGATAAAAAATCGCCTTGTGATGCTGCAGCAAAAGAGAGATTTAAGAAAGGCAGTGTTACTACTCACCTTTAATCTCTAAACTGAAATTCCTGCTCACGTTTTAGCATATTAAAGGTATAGTGTATTATTTTTAAGCTAGTACTCATAGGATTCAGTTTAACTGATGCTGCACTGAGCATGTAAGTCACTTCTGCCATTACTGAAAGAGTAAGGTGACTTCAGAAGCTTGCACAAGGTTGCTTGTGAGTGTTTTCTATATTGACATTCCTCCTGCAGCACAATAATTTATAGAAACTCTTATAATTATATATAAATTATTATATATTATATAATTTATAGAAATTATAAAAATGAGAATTTCAATTAGAATACCTTAAAATGAGAGCCTTTGCTCTGAAGTATGACAGGAACATTAAACTTTGTGGGAGGCTAATTTATATCAGACAAAACATTAATCCACTGAGGTTTTTTGCACACCATAAAAAAAATGCTGTGTCTAGTCCACAGTTTAAACTGAGTCCACATCTTTCATTTAAGGCCACTTACAGATTATTGTTTGGAACCAACCCCAGCCAGTCCAGATTCAATTTACTTTACCAGTACCATGCACTTTTGAAATCTTTTAAATCCAACATCTGGACTATTCCTCAAAGAAAATAAAGAGGTGAGTCCAGATTATTATTTAATATGGAAGGACACTATACTTACAGCCCAAATATTTCAAAATATGAGGTTTGAATAGTAAACATCCTGATAATGCTACTAAAAAGAGAAAATGAGAATATTTTGTTTTGATTTGATTTGATTTGATTTGATGATGACATTGAACTTTGACCCAGTCTCATTTGGTTGTGGTTTGACATTTTCGCTGTGGTTTTACTGGTTTCATCTGAGTGAAGGACTTGACAGTGTTAGATTTACAGTTGAACTTAATGATGTTAAAGGTTTTTTCAAACTAAATTTTTCTGTGATTCTATGGTTCTTTGACTAAATGAAAATGATATTTTCCCAGGAAGCAAGCAGAATGATTGATCCTGACAAAGATTCAAAGGTGCTTCCAAAACACATAAGAGAAAAAAAAAACCCAAGATCATGTCGTCAAGCATATGATGAAATCAACTTGTTCTAACTTTAATGTAAAATGAAAATTATGATTGACATTTTCAGCAACTTCCAGTAAATATAAAAGCAAAACCATGTGAAAAACTGAGGCAGGTTTAACTGATATGAAGTTATTGCAAAAAGCACTAAATTTTTGCTGAGTTGTACTGTGAAGAGAGTTTTCTCTTCTGAGAGTTTCATATGGCTTCTGCCAACACTACAGCTGAATATTTTGAACAGCAATCAAAATACACCAGATTTTACCAAATGGGAAGAGAAAGTGTTGGAAATCAGTACAATGGGTGGAAGGGTCCAGTGTAGAAATACAGTCCTGCCAAGAGGATTTTTGACAAATTTTGTAAGTTATATACCCCCCACTGTAGAACAGTGCCAGAAACCCCATAATGTTCTGACAGCAGTAGAACATGTGATGATTATTATTGAAGAGATTAAGATTTTTAAAGAGTCTAGAAAGACACAGATCTATTAAGTAAACCTCATTCAGGATAACAAATGTTAGTGAAATACTTAGTCAAATGTTAATGGAAGCATTGCTTTTGAGTAATACCAAATTAGTAACATTGAAAACATCTGATCTAGAGGAAGGGGAAATAGGATTATGTTTTTTATAATTTATCATGCAGAAAACATACAGTGAGGTTCAATAACGCAGTATTTTTTATCACTGGGTCCTATATGAAGAAAATAATAACATTTTTAGCTGTTGTAAATTAGAAGTTATTATACAACTTAGTTGCCTGGATTCTTGGATGACTGAGTTTCAAGATGTGGGCGGTTCTATTTTATGCAAAAATAAATCCAGTGTAATCATCAAGATTATTTCAATTTAAGTTAACTGAACGTTTGGCTCACAATTCTTAATTTTCCAAATCAGTGAACTTAATAACTTAATCTTTCAATTAGAAGTAGGAATTTGATCTGCATGTGGTATAACATATGATCATGCCATTTCACTGCCCAATTTTATCTCTTTTGGTAAGATCATCATACTGGGAGTAGTCTTGAAATTTGCAATGGCCTCAATATTTCTAAGGATGGCTGAACTAGAATAAACTCTTGTGCAGGCCTTCAGAAAAATGACGAAAATTGGTGTCTAAGTTTAAACAAAGAAGCTTTTAGGAGTTTACTTAGCAATTGCACCTAAAAAGTGATCTACCCTTAAACCGCCATCTAGGATCTGTCCTGAGATAGTAGCAAATATAGGGCATCATGTGTTAAGAAAAATAAAATACTGCAAAGAAAAGCAGAACTAACTTGTCTTAATGATAAATACATTTTTAAAAGTTCAATTCACAATGCAGGCATATTGTCTTGCAATCTAGTTACAGATAATGAAAATAATGGCTTTAGTATTTGAAAATAAATCAAATGTATTGAAACGTCATTATCAGGGATTATTATACCCTGAGATTGCTCCATTCCACAGAACAAAATTGTCATTGCATTTTAAAGGCTCACCTCACTAGAAGTCTTGGCAGCTTTTCATAACAGTCCAATTTAAAAATACAGCAATTTAGAACAAATACATGAATTTGTCTACAAAGGCCCCACTAAAACACAAAAAAATTCCAACAAGCTGAACAGATAAATTTCATCTCTTCTAATAAACGTTAAGTAATTAAAATGAATGGATTGCTTATTATTTAAAAATTATCCTTTTTTAATAACAGTTACTTGTAATAGACAAGTATCAGAATCAGATGCTACATAAAAAAATACATGCTTCTTCCAATCTCCAAGCTTCCCTTTCATACTTGATTCTACATATCAGTAGGACCTGTTCTGTAAAACACTGGAAGACACGGAGAGGTAACCTATGCTGAACTGTCCTGTGTGTAACTCTTCTGTATAATTTAGACAAAGAAACTAGAAGAATGTGAGATAGGTCTGTTACTTATAACCTGATCTTTGTGAATGAATGAAGAAATTCCTTTGCACAATCGGATGTAAGACTCAAAAAGTAATTTAACATTTACATGAAAAATGGAACTGTATTTGAAATGGAGACATGAGTTGCAAATTAAAACCCAGTCATGACCAAGGCGATAATATTCTTCCCTAAAATTTTAAGTTCTGTACATTGACATATTGCAGACCATTATAGAGATTTATCACCAACACATCATAATTTCCTACCTAAATTAGCAATTAATTGCACTCCTGTGAACCTCAAAATCTGGAATATGAGAAATGTGATTTCTTATATCTCATGAGAAATCTGTGTTCTGATCATGCTAACAGCAACCTGAGACAAATGAACCAAAAGGAAAGTAATGATGAAAGGTGATTTTCCTTCAAATAATTGGTTGTTGACCACTGGCTATTTTGTTTGGACTTGATTTATAATGTCTTTTTTATTCTGTGGCTCATAGCTTGTTTAACAAAACCACTCAGGCATTTTCAACAATAAGTGCTCTGCAGCAGAATCTTTTCCATGGTATTTGGCCCCTCTTCCCAGAGATAATATATTGTGCTTGTTCCTCTGCAAGTTGAATCTGCTCTTCAATTCCAACACCAAAGAAATTTCTTCCTTCTTTGCATTAAGGTGTCACTTCTACCCGTTACACCAATTTGCCAGAATGGGCAAGATAGATGGACCCATTTGTGTTCAGCGGCTGACTTTATTTTCCCCAGTTTTTACATGGAACTTTCATTCATATCCATGCCTGTTTTCTCAGTGATTAGATTTCACTTTTTTCCCATATAATTTTCAAAATTCTCCTTTTTACCCTCCACTTATTTCTATTATCAAAGTAAAAATTGATACAAAAGACTTTTTTTTCGGTTTGCTCATCATAGAAAATTTGTCTTACATAACTAAGTATTGGTCTGGTAACTGCACAGCAAATTAGACCATTTTTCTTTCTTTTTCTCTCTCAGTAATGTTGCAAATCTATATCTTTTCATATAAATGTCATGTTTTGATCATTATATTATTCAATAACGAATTCCTAGTCCATCCTGTCCATTCTGTACTTTTAATGTTACCAATCACTAGTTGCCTTTTTTTTTTTTTTAAAGTAAGAATTTTGACTGGGAAACATTTCCATGTAGCCAAATATGTAAAATTTGAATTCCTTATTTCTCTTAAGTCCCACCTCATCAAAGAACTTCTCCTTTTTTAAAGGAAATGTTTTGTATTTCCCAAAGAACACACTATAACAGATCAAAATATGACAAAACAGTTTGCTTTTGCAACCTGCTTGCACTGTGCATATGGAAGAGATCCTGGGGCTGCATCAGTGGCTTTTACTTGAAAGATGCCACAGACTTAGAAGAAAGATTTTTATGCAAGGCAGAGGAGGTGACCTTGAGTTCTGGTATTTTTATCAAAAGAAAAAAAAAAAAAAAAGAAATAAATATTTACGTCTCGGCCTTGTTCAGAGAACCAGAGACTTCAGTGTCACAGCTTTGTCTCCACTGCCATCTGCTGACACGAGCTTCCATTGCAACTCCCGAAGAAAAAGGCTCCTCCAGGAGCAAATTCTGTTGTTTTGTGCCTGCAGTAGTAGTTGTTACCTGAACTTTCTTTTCAAAATGGTCAATTTCACTTACTTCTAAGATGTTGTGTTCTTTGTGGGCATGTGGAGGTTTTCAGTAGAGCTACTTGTCTGTATTGCCATCACACGTTACAAATGGAGATATTTAGAAGATTTTGATTCTTACTGAGTTCAAATGAGGAAAAAGAGGTGCTATGTGAAGATTTTAAAACTACGCCTAGAACATAGAACAATCAGGTCACGTAAATTCAAATGAATATGAACTAACTATGCTCTGAAGTTTTAATTTGACATTGTAATTGTTTGAGCTGCTAGGTTTTAGTTAAGATATTTCTGGTCTCTCTGAAAACCTTTTGCACCCAAGAAAGATGTTCGCTTTTAATCCCACTGCGGTTGAAGTGGTTTATCTTCTTAAGGTGGCACCTCAAAGGGGAAGAGCATAAAATGCAAATACTGAATTTTCCAGTTTGGAAATTGGACAACACTTACTGGAAAAACAATGTGTTTGGCAAGAATCATGTAAAAACTAGCAAGTATATAACTTTTGTTCAAACTCCAAGGCATCACACTGGAATTTTAATAGTGATCTGATTTTTATATACTTATTCTTGAAATTTGAAATACTGATGTAAGAAAAATCAGAGTCGTTATGTGTGTTTCTTCCTTTAACCCTCTTTCCACATTGTTGCATCTCTCCCTCTTTTCCTTTTGCTGTCTTCTCTTCAGAGAAAAGTGAAGCAACCTTGCCATCTTGTGGTCAATGATAGCTACTAGTCTAACAAAAACACAGACTGCAAATGCTATAGTGGTCACCCTGTAGAGAGCTGCAAATTCAGTGAATTTAAGGAAAAAAACAGAAATTAAAAAAAAAAAATTAGTTTAAAGAAAGCGTAATACACTTTTGCCAGTTTTTTAGAGACTACAAGAATAGAAATGGCTCAGAGCAAGAAAGAATACAATAGGGCGGAACGAACATTTTTTTTTTATTCAGCTGACAAACTCTCTTAACCAGTGGAGACAATCAATATTTTCTTTTGACAAATAACTGACATTTGCTAAGAAATCCTATGAACAAATTCACAAGCTTTCATCAAAAGTTTAAACTTAGATGCGCTACAAAAACCTGTTTAGTCTACTATGGATCAGCCAAATATCTGTTTTTCATTTTGCCTGAAACCCCAAACATGAAATGTTTAAAAGTTACAGCTTCCATGGGGAACAGAGAAGATACAGGCAGCAGATTTTGCTTCCAGATGCTTCTCACAAGACATGGTCAAGTTGTAGTGGCCACCTCCCTGCCTTAAGAGTGGTCCCTGAGGAGAAAAAATGTCCAGATGGTATACACCTGAGGAAGCAGATCCTGTCTCTGCCTTTCCACTTATCACTGTGAACAAATAAAAAACACATATCTGTGCTGTGGTGACTGTTAAAAAAGTTAGTCAAAATTATATGTCTGATTTATGCAAGCAGATATAATAAAATGTATAGTTTTATATTCCCCTCATCACCCACGATAAAGACAGAGAGAGAAATTCGGAGTCATGTGCCTTATACATATTTCTTTTTAGGCTTGAAGAAGTTCAAGTTTTCTCCACTGCTATGATCCTGAAATTTTTTCCCCAAGACTTGCATACAATTGTTGTCTCCAAGTGGGGTTTTGCATACAAACCCATGCAGTTATTGTCTCTGTTACGTTAAGATAGAAAAATTCTCAAAAAATTTTGCTTTTTTTTTTTTTTTTTTCTCTTTAAATTACAAGTTCTCATCCAAGCCCCTGAAATATTGAGTGGCATGTCACATGGCAGTGACATGTAATGGAGAATTTCTGGATGTTGAAGACTCCTTAACAACACATAGAGGGCACCTGAAAATGAAACGCACTTAGAAATTTTCTCTTGCATCAAGAACTATCATGGAACAGCCCATGTCAATACAATTAAACACTTTTATACCTACACAAGGTAGTTACAACCAGAGTACCTATAAAAATGGTCCTTAACTCAAGATTGTTTTCAAAATATGCCTTTGTGTTGCCAGATAAGTGATAAACTTAAAGTCTCCCAGGATGACTCCAAAAACTTGTTCTCTGGATGATTTAGGTCCTGAGCCTAGGAACATTCCCTGGTACTGCTTAATTATCATTAGGTGTGGCCAAACATTTTTGCCTCCATTTTATATCAGTGGATTTGGCTCTGAATCCTAAAGGCAAACACTGAGTTTTGAATTATTCTCCTATTCATAAAAAGCACATTATGCCCATTAATTGTAATGAACTTTCTGTCTCAAACAACAACAGAAAAATTCTACTTGTACTCTGTTACCTACTTGAAGAGAAAAAATGACTGAGAAGAATTTCTTGAGGAGAATTCAAGAGAATTCAAGTTCTATTGAAATAAGAAAAGAAACATATATGTGGCATGGCCCAAAAGGCTCTGAGAAGGTTTTTTATATTTCCATTATTCTATTTCTCTTCTTTCTCTTTCTCTTTCTCTTTCTCTTTCTCTTTCTCTTTCTCTTT
>CM031858.1:126246283-126287479 GCA_018697195.1 Certhia americana | reverse complement strand
TCTTTCTCTTTCTCTGTTTCTCTTTCTATTTCTCTTCTTTCTCTTTCTTGTTTATCATAGAGGTTGACATGCAACTTTTGAGTTCTGCTCAGGTGAGATAGAAAAAAAGATTAGAACTCCATGTTTGTTAATAATAGAGAACTTCCATATAATTTAAAAAAGACAAGACACTTTTTTAGTAAAATGTTGAAATACTTCACGGTAAAACCAAGATCCATTCTACCCTACATGGAAGCAATGGCATGAAGGATGAGACAGCAGTTTTATTTCTAGGGAATTTACATGATTCATGAAATTTCTCTTACCAAATTAAAACCACAGTTTTGAAACTGAAGTATAGGCAATTTGTTTGCAATCACAGGAATGAATCATTATAATGAAACAAGTCATAAGCAAGGATGACAAGAGTTACATTTGAATTGAAGGTTTCATTTAATGTCCATCCTAACAATTAGCTTCTTTGCATGAATATTGAGAGTTACGTAGACTGAACCTAGGCAGTAATATTCAAGCTTCAAAACCTGTCATAGAGGCTCCACAAGTGACATATCTGAAGAATTATTTTGAAATCTGTGAAGCTTAATTTCTTACAAAAATAAAAAGAAGATAGTAACAACCATGAACAGAAATATAAATAGATGTATATTTGTTTATGCCTCCTTTATAACCATTGTTTGCTGCATATAAAAAGCAGCCTGAGAGGTTCAGACAGTATCTCCCAGCAATGTCCCTGTGGTCTTGGTTATTGAAAAATAATTTTATCATGGGAAGTATTGAACAAGAAGATGTCAGGTTCTGCCAGGTTTCTGCAAACCTGGAACAGAGCAGGGTAGGTGGAATGGAAAAGAACTGAGTATGGTTCTGGACATCTCCTCTGCCTTACCTCACTGGGTCCCCAGGGACTCTATAGAGCATCAGACATGTACTAATTTTAATTTATTCTCTCCCTAGGGAACAGCTTAGTGCCCATTTATCGTGGAAGCTAAAGGATTAACAGCAGTGTATGCCAGAAGTATTGATCCAAAATCTCTGTTCAAGGCATGTGTTGCAACAGGTTCTTAACCACAAGAAAAGATTAGGTCCTGAAGTTTTCATCTGAAAAATATCTAATTGTAGTACAGAAAGGTCTCCTGACACACCCCATCAGGTTTGCTATGTCAATGATTAGGATCATCATGAAATGGCAAGCAAGCCATGGAACTTGCCTAGGCCGTATACAGACTCACAGCCCAGCCTGAAGATGGCTTTTATTATATACCTATGCACAATTACTCTTGCTAAGAAATTGAGCAAAATTCTCTATTTCCACTAGTCTCAACATATTTGAAGAAGTTTTATTCAAAGACCATTTTCCGTAACTTAGAAACTATGCTGCTACATGAATGACTTACAGCTGTTTAAACAGAATCATTGTCTGTCTGTTAGGCTAGAAAGAGTTTTGTTTGCTGCTAACAAGGCAAGTGTCCTAAAAGAAATGCAGTTTATGAAAGCTCAGAAAATTTTCCTGAATATTACATAGAACAAAGTTGCTTGAGCACAAGGAAAGTAAAATCTGAATTCTGATGAACTAAAAATTGCCATGCTACTACTAAACATATGTGGTGAAATTATTTTCTCTCTGTTTTATAGTATATACTGCAGAATACCACCAGTATCTTAATAAGCTCACTATCTTGGTGTAGCACATGGAATTTGAGCAAAATACTACTAGTAGAAACTTTTGGTTAAGTCTATGTGCTTTTTGCAAAGTAACTTTATAATTCAGTTAAGATATTTGATCACCAGGAGGAAATCACTTGGTCAATGTACAAAGAAGCAATCTAAAATGCAATCATCAGAATGAACAACAGGCTCATTCAAGAGTTTCTTCACAGCAACCTTAAGTATTTTGCTTTTACATATATCTATGTACCATTCAGGGTTCTTCTGTACCTAGATTTCCAAAATATTTGTCCAGTCCCTCGCTGCAGTGATGCAGGGTGAGCATCTATAGAGCTTAATTTTATGTATGGAAGTGCAAGCCACCGTACAAAATAATTAAGTTTGTGGCTGACAGGAGAGTAAAACCGTGAGTGACTGAAAGAGATTCAGCCATCAGACAGGTCTTTGTGCTTCTGCCTGTTCCATTCTCTGTAAACTTTGCCTCAGCATGGTAACACATAAACAACAAAAAGAGGTGAAAGATTCCAGTTCTAGGGCACCATCCTCTGGGTTTTTATGGCAGTTGAACTGTGATGCTGAGGCTATTCTCAATTAAATGACCATTTAATATCCTCTGAAAGAGGGAAAGCTTCAGAACAGAAGGAAAGGATTGCCTGTTTTATTAAGTTTTGAAGGATGGAATCAGGAATCAGCAGATGACATAGATTGATAGGATGGTTTTGGTGGGTGGCCTTAAAGATCATGTAGTTCCAACTCCCCTTCCATGACCAGGGACACCCTCCACTAAACCAGCTTGCTCGAAATCTCATCCAATATGGCCCTGAACAGTTCCAGGAATGGGGGATTTACCACTTCTCTGGACAACATGCTCCAGTGCTTCATCACCTTCACAGTATAAAATTTCCTCCTAACATCTAATTTAATCTATCCTCTTTCAGTTTGAAGCCATTGCATGTGGGCAGACAGTGTCAAAATTATAAATTCTGCTGACCTGACGGAAATTAAGTCATCTGTTCTTCCTTTTAGTTGATATCCTACATACATTTTGAGTATCATTGTTAAAGAACTTGTGAAAAGAATGCAAAAGATCCTTAGTACAGTTAATGAGTGTCCCTGTACATCACCAAACCTGTCACACCGAGAGCAGTGGGGGAAAAGATGGTAAAAAAAGAGAATCCCAAATAACAATTACTGGAGAGGGTGGTCAGCAATGCATAAAATTAATCCAATAAATTATAGAAAAAGAAAAGTATTTTTCTTCCTCTCCCAGCTTTGTAAATATTATAATTATGAGCTCATACATGCCATGACTGGAATTTGCTACTAAATTCACCCTGTCACATACAAGTGCTCTGGAATGCCAACTTTATTTTTGAAAAGAAGTTGTCTGACTCATCTAACTGCAGAAGGCTAGCTAATAATACTCAGTTGACTTTTCAGAGAGCCTGAAACAATAGTTCTGATAGGGGCTAATTGCCTCGATCACCACATTCACGGCTCTCTGAACCTGCTGCTCTACAAGTTAATTATTTTTCAGTGTAAGACAAATACAGAATTCAGTGTGGAGAGAGTTCATTCCACTATGGCCAGATGCCAAACATCTGCTTTACTGCTCTGTTTCATCCTGTTATTTTCTCTGCTCTTTTTCTTTTTTTCCCCCTCCTGAATTTTATTTCCTCCTTTAACTTTTCCCCATTACAATCAAAAGACATGTTTCAAAAAACAGTGGGGAGAAATACCCATTTTTTAAGCAGAATATAAGTAGAACTTCAGATTTGGTCCCCACATAGCCCAGGAATGGGTCTGGCTGAGATGCTGGGACACCAAAGATTAATATAAATGTCTTATTTTCATGTCACACAGAGCATAAGGAATGGACACATGACTTATGGGTAAAGTTGTCTGTCCTACAATAGTAAAATTGTGTCGATGTTTTAAAGTGACAAACTATTCTTATTTGGAATTAAGAAAGCAAAATATACTGTGGAATGCATGACCAACTTTGGCTATTATACTTGAGTGCTGAAGACCTAACACAGAGGAAAACTGTTTCCTACTGCAGAACTTCTTAAGTGTTCAATACCTGAAAAATTCTTTGCATAACTAGACAATAATTCAGGGGCTTATTTTTAATCCCGACTTGTAAAGATCACAGGTTGTATTAAAAGATGTGACTTGAAGAGGTGGTGGAGTACCTGAAGCTTTTCCCTGAAGATTTAGAACAAATTACGTAAATTACTTCAACCATTGCAATAAAGTTTTTGTTGCAATTTGCCTCATGAATGCCTCATTTCCTCCTGACAACTTCAGGACAAAAATCGCTTTCTTCATGTTGTCCAAGGCTCCCTTTCTGACAAACTGGGCTATTAATTGTAACGGGATCTAGGAGTTAATTTATAGCAAATACAGTTTTTGAAACTCACTTCCAGATACATTTGTAGTTATGAATGATCCGTAGATTCCTTCACAAATCCATCCTTTCTTACCCCTCAAAGTACTCAATACAGATACGTGAGCAAATGCAGTTGAGGGTTGTCTCAGATGGTGGCACCAAAGCACCTTGCAAGGTTTGGGCTTCAACGGTGTGTGCATCCAGCATCCTCACTGCTCTCCCTGTCCTTTGCTTTCAAGTACCACCTATGCTTAGGAGTAAATATTGCACTGCATTTGTTACAGCAAGAGGAAAAATAGCGAGCCCATGGTTTATTGCTTGTTTCTTAGACAAAAAATGCCCCTGTTGGTATAGAGTGTAACTCAAAACACAGTAAAATAAAACAGAAGGGAAAAAAAAGAGAAAATAAAGCAAACAAAACACATAAGTAAATAAAAGAGTGGTAAAATAAGTCTGTAATCCCCCAGACAGTGAGAAATTTTTTAGGTATTTTTGTCTAGGTTCTAGAACAAATTCTAACATAGACTAAGGTCATAAGTATTATTTTCATAAGTAACACTTTTCCCAGTATCATTGACATAAAAATGATTGCACTGACAAAAGAGGCAGGTTTCTTTTTGTGCACTTGCTAGGGCTCAGCTGCAAGTCAAGAATCAAATCCAAATCTAGAACCTGTAGGGCATAGAAGATTTTCATTATTTGTAGATGAGATTTCATAGTTTAAGAGGCTGAAGATGGATGGCCCTGTTCAGTGTTGTTGCTCTGCATTATGCTACAGCTCCACAACTGTGGGCAAATAATTAACAGCAAGGTCAGACATTGCCTAAGAGAGACTTGAAAATGGATTCAGGAGAAAAGCAAAGCAAAGGAAAAGTAGTATTAAATTATGGTAAAAAAATAAATAGAGAAAGAAGAAAAAAAATTTAAAAATGAAAGAAAATGAAACAAAAAAAAGGGGGGGGGGGGGGGGGGGGGGGGGGGGAATAGCACTGAAAGCTTTTAGATGGCCTGGAAACTGAATACAGTTCATAACATATTGCACTAACATTGACCAAACTAGTTTTTAGTGTTTCTTTCCAGTTACTATGCAGATTACTGCCTTACCAGTAATTTTTATTTCATTATTTGAATTTCTATTTGGTATGAGAGTGAAGCTTAGATTTGAACTTTGGAAAAAAGCTCTGATTCTGCAAACAAATTTCCTATGACTGCACATATGTGTTGGCACAAAGTTTTAAGCAGTTCAGTGGGACTGTGTGAGATCCCCATTGGTCATGCAGAAGAAACTGGATTTCTAAGACAGCCTCTACTAATTAATCGAGAAAGTGCATATATACTCTTCCAATTACACTGTCTGTTCACCTGCACTCAGCAAATTTCACTACGTTGTCAAAAAAGAATCAAAAGGCCTTGTCACCTCCATGGAGTGAACCCATTGAATCCACCAGGGGTTGCCTGTATCCCTCTGTCTCCTAATTTTTCATATCAAGCAGACACACTCTCTCCTTCGTGACTCTCATCCTCTGCATTTTAGGGATATACTGACAACATTCACATACTCTTTTGTTGAAGAGTCTGTGCCATCTCCCTCCAAAGACATCTGATGCTCTAATGCTACCAGTACCCATTTCTAGGATCACCATTTTTCTTGCTTTCCCTTCTTTACTTCATGAATATTTCTGCTGGTCAGTTCCTTCCATAATATTGTCCCTACCTCCTCCAGAATACTGTATCCTAGTCTCTGGCATGATTTTATTGAGTTTTTGCAATTCTTTTAGTTTTTTAAAATTTTTTTCTTCTTCAGTGGAAAATGTCATAAAAAGTACTGTTACAGACAGCTTTTCTGAGATCACTGAGACAGTGGGAAGTGTGAATTATCTTGAATATGCAGAACTGCATCAGTTTGTTCCTTGTCTATGGGCAATGACATCAAACCAACAATTTACAAGAGTCACAAGGTCTGGTGAGCCAATTCAAGACAAGAGTAATGGTTCCTTATGGTCTTTTGCTCTGTGCTTCAGATTTCCAGATGAACAAGGTCCTTCTGACTGTAGCTCAGGTCACTTGCATGTGCCCTGGGGTTGGTGAAGCATACAAACATGCATAATTGGCATACAAGCAGAGTGATGCATTCAAAATCACAAAAATTACTTTGGTTGTCTGGTGATGAAACTCTCATATAACTGAAAGTCTGCTAGAGGTGTTTGAATTCAATTAAATAGAACTAAGTATCATCTCTCTGTAGGTGGCCCTCTTTAAACTGTCACCATGCAGTTCCCTCCATGAAAAAGGCTGCCTTGAGTTGTGACTCAGACACTTTGTTTTCTTTGAGCTCTAAGCAGTCTATCCAAAGAAAGTTTTTCTTCCCTTTAAGCTACTCTGGCTTTGATAGCCTCTGCACCATGACTTTAAATATCCAATATGTCAAGTGAAAATATCCCCATCCTCTATTTCCCCACTGCTTCTGCACCTGCACAGGTAGCAGCCATGATCCCTGCACAGCCACCTCTGATATGCAATGGCATCTGGGGTAGCTGTCACCTAAGCTTAGTATAAGCCAGCTGTGTTGAAAAATCTATAAACTAGTGAGGAAAAAACCTACTCTGAGCACAAATAGTAAGTTTAAAAGCAGAGGAGTAAAAACATGTCAATCTGTCTTTCATCATTATTATGCCTAACTGCAAAAAAGCATTTGAAAATCAAGCAAAAAACATACTCTTCTACCCTACTTATTTATCAAAGACCTCAGGAAAACCAAGAAATCTTCCTAAATGATAGTAGCACAGGGCATTTCATGGGATTTTATTAAGAATGTATACATGTACAATTTTATCTAGGATGACATTGCACCTAGACTCAACAAATATCCATATATACCAAAGACAATATACTTTAAACTTAGTGTTCCTTACTTCACTAGCTTATCTCATTTTATTTTGTATACATTAGTAGATTAATAGATTAGTCTGTGCAAGGGATCACAACTTTGCTTAAATTCTAAATGTAGGACATGCATATATAGTTCATTTCATGAAAAAAACCAAGATTAAAATAAATGGCAAAGTAGCCATGAAGAAATTATAATGACACTAAAAAAAAATATGCATCTATTTTTAGAGTTGGCAGAAAATAATTCTAAAGCATAATAAAAAGAAACCAGAACTGGACATTGGTAATGCACTCAGTCAGTACCTGGAACAACTCAGACAGAAAAGAACCAAAGTGTTTCAGATAGCTACAGTTAAAACACTTCAGTTACCCTGGAGAAATCCCAGAATACAGGCACAACTAATGAAGCCCAATGATGCAATTTTACATGGTTCAAAAAAATGTCACATTTGGGGATCTCTGAAGTCTTGCACCTGGATGATGCAGTGTAACCTATTACCGTATTGACTCTTTCATGTGCCGTGGGGAGGAAGCTTAAAATCTGATAGATACCTACAAACAGAACTAATCTAGAGTCTCTAAATTAGGCCATATAGCTTTAGAAATAATTAGGCTAATTATTGTCTAAAACACCATGCAAAACATACCAGCCTTCATGTCACTTAGAACTCTCAACAGAAATTGGTAAAGATATACAAGGTAACAATTAAATTCCAAACCGAGAATGACTTGAATCATTAAACTCTCCACAGCAATAGGCACTGCTGAGAATCTTTGCAGATAGTGACTAATAGGGATAAAAAATATTTGCAAGAATCTAGGACGAATTCAAGCTGCCCTCAACAGAAAAGAAAGTCAGGAAGGAAGAGAACAGCATTCCTCTTTTTTTTCTCTTTGAAAGCTGTCATGCTCTCAGTAAACATAGAAGCTTTTTTTTTTTTTTCCTTGGAACTGCATGTTCCATCTTCCTCAATCTTAGCATCATTGTGAAGAAAATTCACGCACAGAAAGCATTTTCCACACAAGAAAGAAAAGACTTGTTTTCTATGGGCAAAGACAGACAACTCAGTGGTGTGGCATAATTATAAGCAGCCTATTTTTGAAGATTTGAAGGAAATGACAGATTTTTTTCTTGTTTAAGGAGCAGAGTATACTATAAGACTGTGACAAATTTCCCACAGCTGCAATGAGGAAAATATGCATAGCTCTGAAGTATTACAGACCAAATGTTGTGAATAATTTCAAGGTCATATGTTCTGAGTGATACTTAGCCTTTGACAGAGTGTATGTGTGTGTATAGGAACAGAGTAAGGGAATTCTAAACTGCATTACTGTGGTGACAAACTGATACAAAATATTTCTGATCTATAAACTTTAAAATTGCTAAAGGAGGTATTACTAAAATTATTATAGCAGTGAAAAACTTACATTGTGCTTTCTGTCAGGAGTTCTGAAACACTCAGTAGTTCTTTCAAACTTTGCTATTAGCTCTTACCAGAAAAATAACACCTCAAGGTCTCCTTATTTTGTTAACGAAGTCTTAACACTGGTTGCTTGAATTTCAAAGGGCAAGATAATTTATATATTTAATTAGCTGTTTTTTAAGCCTCAGCTTCAGGAGCCCTGTGGTTATAGACAAGGTAAAGTTAAAATGATACTGGGGAAGGTTTGACCTTCAGTGGAAATCCTGAAGACCCTGAAATGGAACACACTACTGTGTATTGTATTCAGACCAAAGCAGCACCTTATGGTTCCCAGAGTTATAGTAGTGTTATTTATTCTTTTGAGGCTGGAGGGCCTTTTGCTTTTCTGCATACTCCCTAAGAGACAACAAAATACAAACTTGGTGGCCATGAGTGGGACATACATGAGACATTATTAATATCATCAATGAGTGTAAATAATGCTCCATGTGACAGCAGCATTCCAAGATTTACATAAAATAATTTTCTGTTATCTACAAAATACAATGTTAATTCTATTATACCTTTATAAATCTGGAAAAGTTTCTGTAGAGGGGTTCATGATTTTAAACTTGATTCAATCCTGCAAAGGCAAATAATGTGTTCTCTGTTCTCATGAAAATAGCAAAAAGCCCAGGGTGGCACTGGAAATGATTATCCCTACATAGCATGGATATTTATTGTAAGCTCAATCTGGTAGATAAGGTGTGAAGAAAGGACATTCATTCCTCTAACAATGCTCCAAGAATGACACTGACCTTTATTTGTTTGAGACAGAAACAACCAGGGTGCAGAAGGACAGACTTCTTCCTGGAGGAAATGCCTTTGATAACTCTGAACAAAGTACCAAATCTTCTGTGATGGGCAGATTTAAAACCTGTACTTCTTGGTGTTAACAGTGGGTTAACTTGGACATTTTCCAGCACAGGAGGTCATCTGCTATAAATCCCTTTGCAATGCACTTTAAGTTGTAGAGGAATGCTAGGTGACCAAATCAGCACTCTGGGGCCCCATGGGAGCTGAAATGCAGGTATTACAAACTTTTCTTGTGCTTCTTCTGACTCCTACGCTATCTATGTCTGATTCATCTGTTTTTTGAAGGTAGTTGCATTTCTGATTCTCCAAATAAGAAACTAAATGCACTAAAGATTGCAGAATTTTTGAATGCCAGAGTAATGCAGGGTCATGTAAGTTGTTTTTCTAGGAAAAAAAAAAAAAAGAAAAGGTAGGTAAAAGCTATCAATTCCTGATGCAAAGAGTACCCATTCAAATGTGGTAAGATATGAAGTGTTTTATGCAAAACAATTCAGCAAGAGAATATGTGGGGCAAGAAAGCATTCTACTAATTAGTGAGTAATTAATTCAGAGTGTAATTTTCTCCCACTGAGAACAATGTACTTGTCTCAGTAGGACTTTTACAAAAATAGGAAATAATAGGCTCTCATAATTGCAATAGGTAGGTATCCACTTTGGTACTCAAATGCTTAATTGCTTTCTTGCTTTCCTGGTGTTAAATCTATACCTAGGCAGCTCCAAAATTTCTCCATTCTGAAACTTGCAATACTGCAAGTGTCAGTACTCAATAGGCAGTTCTGGCATGGGGAGGTCTTCCTTGCATCATGAAGGAGGTTCTCTTTCAAGCCAAAATTTATTTTAATGGGAAGAGAGAGCAGCTTATAAAGGTTTTGTCATTGAGAGAGAGAAAGAATAGCCAGCAGCTGTAGTAGGAATCAATGCTGCTCTACCTGCCTTTTCTTTCAGAGAGAGTAGAAATTATAGGGAAGGATAACTGTTCACAAATGGATGGAAAGTGAGTAGAGTCTGGAAAATATACATACATACTTTGAGCACCTCTTGACAAAAAGTATTTGGAAACACAGGAGTTTACTACTGTGAGACAACTGCAGCAAGTGGACTCACACACAAACACATTAAAATCATACTATCAGTAAGTCCTAATCAATAATTTTGCAGATTTCTAGCCATCATACTAGTATATATGTAGGTACCAGGCTTATAAGTTTGTTTCCTTCCAGAAATTAACATTACCAAGAAGTTCCTACAAGTTTGGAGGGATGATGATATATGACTATGAACTGTAAAATGAAAAATTTTTCCTGTAAAAATTTGTGATAATTTACATTGATCAAAGATGATGAAACCATACATTTGGAGGTCATGTACTACATGATATGATATGATATGATATGATATGATATGATATGATATGATATGATAGAACTACACAAGATGTCTGTAAGCTATCCCACCTTGCACCTCAGTTCTCCCCAGGAGTACACCATAGTGATAGCACTGCAATATTTTCACAAGAACAAAAATTCCATCTGGAATTATTATACGTCCATTAAAAATATTTGAGCCTATATTTAGTAAGGTCATGGAGTGACCTTCTCACTGCACGGCAGGCTTTGCTTTTAGCTGCTATACAAGAACTCTCAGAATGTTCATATGATGAAAAAGTATCTCCTTGGAAACACAAGTGTACATATGAACATGATACCTGATAGTAAAACAAATTCTCTGGTACTAAGGGTATGAACAACTGGGAAACTCCAAAAATTATCTTTTCTGGGGGGAAAGATCACTGGTTATATGGTAGTCCAGTTTGATAGCTTTTCTCAAGTAGTCTACAATTTCTCCAGTTGTATCCATGTGCCTCACAAAGCTGTTTGAGGAGCATTTAACTGGACTCTTACTGAGTTGTGGCTTTGAAATGCCCTAAATGTGAAGGCTCTGTATGAATCACAAAAAAACACCTTCATGAGAAAGGAGGTCACACTGAGGCAACCTTGTAATAGGTTTCGTCAGAGTTAGCTGAAATACCTTATTGCACATTTAACATGCTGTGTCTTATTTCTGCCCTTCTGGTTTAGGTTAAGTGTGAATGCTTCTCTGATAAAGTCAGCAAAGGTCATCTTGAAGCTATTATTGTCACAAGAAAAGTACAAGAACAACAATGTGCCTGAGCTTGCCTAAAGCTAAAGTCTGCTTTTGGTAAATCTTGGTATTTGGGCCTATCCAGTTTTTCCAAGTATTAATCCATACAGGTTTTAGACCACCAAGAATTGGATTTTTTCCCTTTTTTTATTGCAGTACTTTTCAGATTTAAACTAATTTATAATATATTATTCTATTTAGGTGGCTGACTTTCAATATGTACCATAAATAAAGCTCTTTGACAATTATCTCTTCAGGATATCATTGGGAAAGACTGACTGCTGTAAGGAACAGATATTTTCTGTTGCAAACAACTCATATTGCAGTGATAGCACTGATCATGTGGGATCTGCACATAAGAAGGTAACTTCTAGACAATAATATTAGTTTTGAGGGGTTTATAGAATCATAGACTACCAGGGTGGAAGGGACCTCAAGAATTATCTGGTCCAAACTGTCTTGAAAAATTTTAGAAAAGAGGGTCCAGTATCATGTGTTAAGAAACGCATTTTAAAAAATTTCCAAGTACATTCAATGTTGTATCTTTAAATTTTGCATATGAAGACAAAAATTTTGAGCAAGTTAGAACATATTATTCATATGTATTCATAATTCTAACATCCATTAGGATAGTGTTGTCTTTTGCAGTGCTATAAGAAAATAACATGGAGAAGGACATAAAAATGATCCAAAGTTTAAAAAAACATGATATACTGAGAAATACTGAAATATCTAATGTCTCAAAAAGAGAGAAAGAAAAGCATATTAAAACCTCCAAGTATTAAAAATTAAAATTATCAAATGCTATTTAGGTCTGGATAGAATATAAAAAATGTAATAATTTTAATGAGCATAAAGAGATTATTGCATTACATTTTTAGGATTGTTTTTTGTTAAATGCATTTCCTAGGAAGATTGTGGAATTTCCTTTATTGGAAGTTTGTGACCTAAAGCAGATGTCTGCCAAGAATGAACAAAAACCACTGAACCAAACTCAAAGTAGGGAAATGGACCTTCTGAGGGTCTTTCCAGGGACAAATTCATGAACAGAATAATTAGGGTAATGCATCTAAACCGGAAAACTTCTCTTCCGTTTCCTGTGGTCTGGAATTCCCTCTGGGACTTACCCAACTGTAACATATTACTGTTGTGGTATGCTTCTGCCTTTTTCTTGGGAAAGGTACTAAATACTTCAGCAATTAGTAGAAAAAAATAAGGGTGCTCAGCCTGTCTCCATCCCAGAAATCTCTCACCTGCTAGAAACTGGGCAGGTAAAATCAGAGTGTATAGTGAATTCTGTAAAGCTGGACACCAAATAAGAATATGTGATATTGCTGTAATCAATGTATCACTTCTTAGCCAAGTTACTTATACAACATTTCTTCCTGTCTGTCTTTGAATCCTGTTTCACATTTAGTAAATGCACCTAATCTGATAATCCTTGAATTTAAAATGTTGTGATGCACTTTATAGAGAAGCACTGTTAACCAAAGAGATAATCTTGAAAGGCTCTTCCTTTTGGGCACAAGGAGAATCATTCTCACATTCATACTGAATAACTTGGAACACAGCAGCTGAATATTGTCTATAATGCCAGCACAGAGTCTTGGAGTTTTAGACCAATTTTCAGTTTTGGATACTGAAGCTCTCTATAATAAAATGGAAGATTGATCTGTGTAAAAGAGAGGTTTCTCCTTCTCCAATAAAAATGCCTGTAAGGACTCAGGATTATCAGAAATTTCAAGGATTTCTATTCCAAGTACAAAATTTATTTTCAGTAATAGCAAAATATGGCAGTATGTTTATAAAGAAATTACCAGCTCTCAAAGCATGGTACCATGTTTGCATAGTCAGTTTTCTTCTAAGGCAAGACTGGAAAAACAGGCCACAAGAAACACAAGTTAGCCAAAGTACTTTCTGCTGTACTGGAAGGTGCTTTAACAGTACATTGATGGGTTCTTAAAAGTGCTAGAATTTAATTATTTTCAAGAAGCCCAAACTTTGAAGTGACAGGAACTGACAGTTGTTACAGATTCAGCTGCAATTATTGGACTAACTGCTTACTAGAAAAGGTTGACTTCTGTGAAGCAGGAAAGTATGGATTAAAATAAAATACTCATTTTAAAAGAAATTACTTTTTCTACTAAGAGCTGCAACCTCATAGCCAAATCAGTGAGGAAATAATGGCATCCTTGGCACACTGAAATATACAAGAGCTTCAGAATAAAATAATGAAAGGTCATGGGGTCTCTTTCACATAGTCGTTAACACAGTCTTTTCATCAGGAAGTTATTGCCTTGAGCACACAAGAACTGAATTTGCCAGGTTTTGACCCTGCGAGTAAATACAATGGTTTTGTTATCACAGCATCCTTCAACTCATTGTGGAGTTTTAAGTGAACATTATTATTGTTTTTCATGAACAGACTTTTTTTTTTCTCTGAAATAATTAAATTGTTTTCAAACACAGGGAGACTGATAAAATTTTCACTGTCTCTCTGTTGCTGCAATGAATGCTAACAAACAGGAGCCAGATATATAATGATTATTGCTTGCTACTTCAGCTGTGTCATCTACTTATAAACATTCAGGTTAATAAAAACTCCTGCATGTAAGGTCATGTTCCAAACAAAGACACTTAATCTTATTTGGACAGCCAGTTTTAATGATTTACTTCTGTGTCAATGAAATACATTGGTTAGAGTCTGTAGTTTTGGATCTGGAACCAAATAGACTGGAAACTTACATAAAAAGGGTTGTAGGAGTACCTAGGAGACAAAATTTGTAATGCTGCAGTGTTACCTGCAGTGAAGCCCTATCAATGTCACATCCTCTTAATTAAATTGGTATCTGTGACAGGCCTGGAGATGTGTGGTTTTGGTCACAGTAATTTTATTGTCTTCACTTTCAAACTGTTCCATTTTGCCAATTGATTTCTGCTGCTAATATTCATTGCCATGCAACAAACAGGCATAAAAAAACAGATCTTGAAGACACTAAATAATTCAATATTAAATAAAAATTAGTGCCCTGAAAAGCCAAGGTTTCACATACAGATTAAGTTTAATGCAAACCCTCAGAAATTTGGTTATGGCATGGCTAAAATATTTGTCAATCTGTTGACGGTATTCATGTCCATGTGAATTATGAATATGTTAATTCACATTATGCAAGGCTATATGTATGAAGTATATAATAGAGTATTATATGATGTATTTGTTTTGGTTAACCTTGAACAGATGTATACTGAAGGTAATACAGTTCCAGATTTGAAGACTGCATCAGAGAAATAAATATTAGTTAATGTTGCACATTTTTTCTTAATGACAATGCAAACAGGTTTAAGTATTCATTGCATTGTAATAGTACACTGCTACAGCTGAGCTCTTTTCTACTCTTTCAAAAGAAAAAAAAATTCCTATTTTATAAAAAACAATTGTTAGTCAGCCATGGTCAAACTGCTGAAATAAAATGGTTTCTTATCTTTTTTTATTCTTTTTTTTTTTGTCCCTTTTGAACAAAACATCTTTTTGGAATGTAATGACCAATTCAGCAGAGATCATTACAGGTTTAAATCACACATTTTGTGCAACCAGTGTTAGAAAGCCACAACTTAACTGAAAAGGTTTCAGGTCTTGTTCTAAATTTCCAGTTGTTTATATTGAAACTCTTCTAATGCTGCAGATTTGTTGTCATTTACTGATTCGTGTTTCATAACTACAAACACTTCTGTATGCACTTAGAGAGACCTGTCCCATGAAAAGGTCCCTTCCTACACTGTGTGGTGGCATCACCTAAGCCCTTTTGTAAATTACTCCAAGTACTGAAGATCAGTGTAAGTGACCAGAGGTCAAAAAATATGCGCTAAATCCCAGATAAAGAAACCTCAGGATTGAAGCTTCTGCTCAGAGTAACAGATTTACAGAATGTCATTCTTTGGCTGTTTTTATTGTTTAGGGTGTTTTTTCATTTCTGTTTAAATTTCATGCTCTTCTTATGAGAAGCCACATAAGAAATTCTATGAAGACCCTCTGCAAATAACGTATTTGAAGGTCAGGACAAATTTATTTTATTTTCTTTTTGCAGACAGGGTATATTATACATGTACTATTGTCTTCCTGTCCTCCTTACTATGTTCAAGTCAACCAAAAAGTGCTTGGCTTTTAAATCCAAAGAGTAGTAGTACAAATTCACTTTTTAACAATACGAAGCTATGCCAGGTTTGTTTGGTTTTTTTTTTTTTTTTTTTTTTTAATTTTTTTTAATGATCTTTTGTTTAATTAGGAAGATTCCTTACAAATGGAGATTTGTTTCTCTAATAAAAAAGCAAATGAGTGCATATTTCTTATTTCACAGGATAGCAGCTCTTCTCTCCTAGTTCATCCTTGCATAAACTTCCAAATCAGAAAATACATACTGCCTTAGAATGTAGTTTAGGCATTCACTAGCTATAGTCTTATATATATGTCTTTATTTTCAAGTGTCATGTAATTTACTTGAAAAATAACAATACACTTTAATAAAGACTTTGAACCACAAAAACCTTTAAAGTGTGTCAGGTAAGACCCTGCTTGGGACTACAAAAAACAGAAGTGAGTGCTTTTGTGAAAAATCTGAAGACTGCTGAGCTGTGTAGTTGAAAGGGAAATACTATAGATACACTGCAACATCTTATATTTCCAAAGTAACACATCAGCAAAGCATCAGTATGAGTGTTTCACAGCTGCAGTATTATACTGAAGACGCAAGAAATTCATTAGAAAGACACATGGTTGAATAAAGATATTTACTGTAAGAGACATTTAGCTATGTGGGGATCTAGTTCTCCTACACGTTATATATACAGTTTTTTAGGAAGTTGCAACAGAAATTAGGGGATATTCAAATTCTGGTTTTTTACTTATAATCTAAATATCTTTTGCAACATGTATACATGGAAAAAATAATACCTAGAAAATTTTTTCCCCAAATTTAAACACAAATCTGTGTTAGTGGTCAGATAACATCTGCTTATTTGATGTGAGTATCTTTTAATTTCCACTCTCCTGAAAGCTATTTCTTTTTTTTCTTGGTCAGGATCTAAGATACCAGATGACTTCACCTGTATTGAATGACAGCTGTTTGCTTTGGTTTTTTTAAATTCAAAATTTAGCTTGGCCTTAAATACATTGAGGAAACATTGTAAAGTCAAAAATTTATTCTGAAAGTTATATACAAAAATACAAATATTTTGTTAAACACCCTTTTGGGTTTTTTTTCTTGATTACTCACTGTGCGGCTGTTCAGTGTCCAAACAATTCTGTCACTCTGCCTTCTTCCTTTCCATTCACACACAAGTGTCTCTGCCCATTGCATCCCATTAGAAAATTGTTCCTTTTCTTTTTCACCTTGTACTGGGTGATCTTACCTCCCTCCAACTGGAGCATAAGAGAATTCTAAACATAATAATTGACATTACTTTTAATGGCTATAGTTAGCTAGTTATAACTACTGCTATGTGAAAGAATTTATAATTTGTAACATTTTTAGAAGTACCTCACTTTCTCATCTAGCAGACAAGTAATATACTGTATAGTCATTTGCTGCAGAGCTGTTAGATGGTTTAGGAAAATACCTAAGTAGGAGTCTTCTACTTTCCTGTTCTTAACCTTTGTCTCCTTTTCTGCTGCCACCAGGGATGGAAAAAAAATGGTCTATCCTAGGTAATTTAGAGAAATTCACATAAGCTGATTCCAAGTTGCTTAATTTTTAAAATCTTTTTCTGCTTTTTTGTTGTCATTTTATTAAGAATAAAAAAAAGATAAATCTGACCCTCTCTCAAAATCATGACTATAGAAAGGCATGTGTACAAATGAAGTGCAGAAGTTTCCAAATCAGAGACAAATGTATAATATTAATAATAATCTATAACTTTCAGATCCAAAGCGTTTATGCTGTGTGCCCTCTTCATTTCTCCTTGCGATTAGATTCTCTCATTAGAATGAAAGCCATTTATCATCCTCAATGTACAGATAATGTGATGATTGATGGCTTTGCAACCAGCTGTATAATATGCAAATATGTGACTTTTTAATATTTTACAAAACACAGCGTGCATGTATGGTTGTTTTAATATCTTTAACACTCACATTCTGAGCATGCTGTGTAACATTATCACAGTAGGGCCACTGGACCCTCTCTTATTAAAATAGTCATGATTCCAATAACAATGTAGCATAAAGCTTTTTGGGTTTTTGTTTTTTTTTCTATTGGAATTTTTGTAGTGCACTTCAGTAGCTGTTCTATAAATGGAATGTGTCTCCAGCACAGATGCAAAAACATCATCATTACAATGAGTAGGTTCATTAAAACGTTCCATGTTATTAGGACCCTACATACTTCTATTTACTAAAGATATGGAAAATCCTTCTATCAGATAGGGGAAATATTTCCTTCTCACTTTACTTTTGCTGCTGATTTTTATCTCCTATGGCAATGTGAGGAACAGATGCAAGAACTGCATAGAGCTGGTGAAGTGAAGTGGTGAAGTGGCTAGTGGGAGGCAGCCACTGTCCCCAAAACAGGGAAGGGCTATAGATAAAGCTTCACTCTGAAAAAAGGAAGGAAGAAGAAGATGACTTTATGGACCCCAGCCATTAAGGAACTTGTGATTTTCACTTGGATTGTGAACTGGTAAGAAAAAAAAAAGGTAGAAAAGCTGGAGACTTCTCTTTCATATTTGTAGTATCTCTGAGGTCCATGAGAGGAGCCGCAAAGACAAAAGATATAGTCCTGAGGAAATGCCTCTTATGACAGACAAAAATGTGCCATAGCCCAACAGTCCTTCATCTTTGGAACAAGAATTCTGGATATTCACTGTAGTTTCCTCCGATTCTACTTTGTATGGTTCATTCAAGTAATTTCAAGACAAAATTAAGAAACAAATTAGCACTATAGACTAAAAGTAATGGCTGCTAATGAATTATTCCCTTCTCTTCATTCATCTACTATTTTAAAAATTTTTATTCAAACTCTGAAGCCCTTGACACACACATTCAAAGTGGTTTTCTTTTATGGAAATAGCAGGAGTTTTATAAATCCATTTTACTGAGCTTTACTACAGAACTCCCTCTGAGATTTCAAGAATCTCTATGTATTTTTAAGTATTTTAGACTCCGTTTCTCTATAAGGAATTCTTCATGACTTTTAGCTTTCTGTCAAAGAGGGAAATATTAATATCTCTTACTAGATGATGAAACCTGCTTTTTATAGACATGGACATTTTGCCTTTGACTGATACTGCAAATTTACTGTGACATGATTTGAACATCTATTTCTTGTGATGGATACAGACTTTCAGTTACAAGAGCATGGGGGACTGGTGGGACTCCCATGTGACAGAGCACTCTCAAAGGCCTGTTCTCTCACTACAATAAGATCTAATTGAAATGATATTTTGACACAAACATATCCCCAAATGTATATGTTGTACAAGAACACCTTGAAATTCCTTTTACTCAGTAGGAATATGACTTTCAAAGCTGTCAGTTATGTTTCAAAGAAGACTCTGCCTCACATAGCCTGTTGTTCCTGTCAGAGCACACACAGGGTAGACAGGAGGATAGTGTGCCATTTCATCCCTCACGGTGGTGACTCAAGCACCTTGTTTTCCTATTCAATGGCAATCACATTCAACCAAAGCTTTGAAAAGCTTTTGCCTTTCTGGATTTCTCCAGATAATCTCTGGTTGGAGCCTTCTCTCAAGAGAAGACTGAGCAGGGACCTGCCTGTCACCAGAGGTTGAGTTGAGGTGGCTCTTGCCACCTCTGTCTACAGAGAAGTCCTTAGTCCTTGTATGTGTGCAATGATAAGCTAGTTTTGACATCAAAGGACTATTCACTGGCACTGGAAACTTTGTGAAGCTTGTGGTGGATGGTTATCACACCTGTAACTTTACCAGCAGCCCTGCATCTTGCAGCTTTGTTGAGGGTCTACACACCTGAGCCTGTGACTTCCCACACTTACCTCAATGTCATATCACGTCTTACCTCTCACCAAAACTGTCTTTATCTGCTGCTTTCTGAAGAGGATGAAAAAAGTGAAGAGTGAAGAAAACAGAAATGCAAGAATCTAATATTCTCATATTTTTCCAATTAAAATGTCTATATTCAACATAAGGACAGTGATATTGCATGGCTTTTAATCTTTCATAGTTTGTAGGGTCCCTTGCTTATGTGTGGTTTTAATTCCAGGTGGACAATGTGTAATATTCAATACTATGTTTTTTTCTTAAAAGGGAAAACTGGCCTTCTTGGGAAAAAAAAAAAAAAAAGGAAGATATCAGTTACTTTTCTGCAAGATAGTCAGCAATTCTGATTTGTCTGTGTTGCAAGGAAAGGCTTTTCTACACTTCCCCTTCACTTTCAAATTTAACATGTAAGTTGTACACTGCACTTCTTACAGTCTGAATGACGTCATCCAACCCTTGTTTTTCTACAATGATTCTGTACTAGATATGTCATTCTAAAACCAAGAACAGCAATGTGACTTTTTTATATACATTTCTTGTTCCTCTCGCTGACCTTGTGAGAGCGGTGGTAAATTTGTCAAGTGTTGCAATCTTTAATGATTTGCTCAGCCCTACATATAAGTGCACTGAGCACTACCTATTTTTCTTAGCACTACCTACAAGACCTATAGTCTTAGCAGATCATCAGATCTTCTATTTTTTTTTATTCTCCTTTTTCTTTACAAAACCAAATGACACATATGCTTATTAAGAAAAAAAACCAAACCCAAAACCAAACCCAAACAATAAAAAACCAAACCAAGCCAACTCACCAAACAATGAAATAATAAATGGGAAAAGATAAACCCGAAACAAAACACAAACCAAGAAAACATCAACTCTCTAATGCTTTTTTTTCTTATTTTAACTGGAACATTTTTGAATAAGCATGCAACTCTACCCTTATAGTTTAGAAGGTACGGCAGAACCCCTTCATCCTTTGATCAAGACTTAAAAGATAAAACCCTTATTTATTTATTTATTCTATTTTATAATTCAGTGACTGTTGCCCAAGGGGTGGCAGATTGAAATAATGCTGATTAGACTGTGACCTACTAAGGAGACTAAGGGTAACAGACAAATGACTGTGTGCTTTCTCCATTTTTCAGTATAAAACAGAGATGCAGCTTTTATTTTTTTTTTTTGTAAAATACATTGCATCATAAGGCAAAGCAGCATATAAAACACATTTTCTTATACAGGCATCACTACAGATTAAACTGATTTCAGAATGTTGTTTTCCTAGTAGGTCTTTTCACTTTTATTATACAAAATCATGAACAGCATTTCCTAGCATTGCAACAGTTTTCTGTGCACTGAAAGAACAGAATTTCCTCCTTTCTGCAAGAAATATGTTTATAACGCATATATCTAAAATAGTGCTTTCCTAGAATAAAATTTTTGGAATTCTGAGCATTAATTGGCATTACTGATTTTCAAATGACAGCTCTAAACTGATAAAAATAGTTATGAGGGTGGCAGCACAATGTCTGGTATGAATGGCTGAGATAAGGTGAAACTGTGGAAACTTCCATGAAGACAGAAGAGTACTAAAGATGGTGGTACTCTCAGAGAGTACTCCAAACTCACAGACCTGAAGCTGCAGCACAGCTCTTTTCTTTGGTCCCTCTTTTCTTCTCTCTCACAGGAGAGAGAGGGCAGTGGTAGCACCAAGGTACTGAGAACAAGGCCAGGAGTTGAAAGAGGGCAAGAGTTTTAAGGTAAACAAGACCAATTGGAGGACAGCACTATCTAAAGTTCTGCTAGTGCCATAACCTATTTGGAAGTCTTACAAAGATCAAACACTCTTATATGGAAGATGTCTAAAAACTTTTCCTACAAATACTGATTTAAAAATTGAACTCAAATCATATAATGACTTAAAGTACTATTGATTAAGATAAATGCACAATTTGCCTTCTTCATAGCCCAAATTAAATATCATTAATTAATTACATACTAACAGATTATTAGATTATGTGTAATATCATAAGCAACTAAAGCCTAATAAGAGACGGATGAATTTGCTTTTCTAAGTCATTAATGTTTTAGAACCCTGTCACCCTCCTGTATTGTTTCCACATGCTCCATCTTCTTGAATATAAACTAAAACCAACTTACTTTAAATTAAAAAGAGTAGGTAAAGCATTCAGAAATGTGTGCAAAATCAGTTTTTATTAAGATAATTTTATTCTGTCAACTTTAGGACATGAAATTGGAAAATATTTAGATATTATGGCTCAAAGCCTGTTTTATTTGCTAATATTATTTTGATAAATGTGCCTTTCTTAGTTGTCCCAAGATAAGTGACAATTACAATAAATGCACTTACTTTTGACTGTTGTTTAAGATCATTCATTAACCTATATATAAAACTTACTTTCAGCTGAGATTAGATTTTAAATTCAACTATTGTTTTAGTACATGTAACATTTAAATTTCCTCTGGAATTCCTGTATTTAGTAACTACCAACACAATATTTTGCCTCTTGCTTGAGCTTCAGAATACCCAGTTTCTTAAGTCAGTATTATTTCAAATTGGAACTGTGACATTATTAACAGCTGAGTTTTAAATTCTCCCAAGATCTTCTGAAAAATTTTAATATAGGTAGTCTAGAATGCTGTGACTTTCTTTGTTTATTCATCAGTTCATATTGTAAAACACCAGATGCTAAAGAGAACTTGAGCCAACTCAGAAATGCATGTAACTTTAGGTTAAACTAAAATTCTGAACGTAATATGTCATGCTTATTTTTTAGACAGCTCCCACTCTTCCCCTCCTTCCTAAAGTGGAAAAATTTACTTTCAGCACCAACTGACCTGAAGTGATCTATTATTAATCAAAATATCTACATGTATATAGGGAGGGATCTTCAGGAAACAAATTCAATATGGTAGTGTTTGGAGCTCATTGAACATATATTTAAAATTCTTAACTGTGTTTTAAAGCATATATTATTCTATTAGATTTGACTGTATATCTCTATTAGTCTGTAACTCTGCATTAATGATGAGGAATCACTATAAGAACATGCAAGGTACCTTGTTCAGATTGGATTAGGCTATCTGTAACCTAAAAATTAGGGACAAATCAATAATTGAGTAATTCAGACCACTTCTATATTTAGTTGGGCACAACAATGATAGAATTTAGCATTATAATAAACCTCCACTATCTGTATATAGAATTTAAAATCTGTGTGAATTTAAAGAGATTTAGTTAATCCATAATTAAATAATGAAAGAGATAAAAACATAGTTAATACTTTTTTTAAAAAACACATCTTGCAAAAGCTCATTAATGGCTAAGGCTACGCCTTCTCAGAAATTTTAAATTCTAACGCAAAGTTATTTGGGGAAGAATGATAACCGATGGAATTCCTCACTCTTATCTCAAAATTCAAAAGTGAGGCAAGTGTTGGGTATTCACACTGTGTTAAGTGAAGTATTTCTGTTCTGCATCCTAGACACCAGACTACTAATTTGACTACTAACACTACTAAGTTGTATCTTATTTCAAATTATAGGATTATATCATCTTTTCCTCTATTCATCTTAATACTACCATCTTCCACTCCTAGTGAAACTCACTGAAGTTCATGGGATTATTATAATGAGTAAGGTTTATTCTTTTAGGGAGAAAATCTCTTAATTATTAGTCCTACAAGTGTTAATTTCTAATTTTGTTTTTTACTTCTTCTCTTTTTCTGATGCTTCTGATGCTCTTTCAACTTAAAGAACAGGTCTATAAATTATATTAAAATGTTTGAAGATAATACTACAGCAAACGTTATAGGAATGTAGATAAAATTACAACCTGAAAACAAAATAAGAAAGAAAGGTGCTTGTGCTCCTATCACTAGCATTGTTGATATGGGCACAGACAAGTCTGCTTAAGGCTTCTGAAAACCATAAAAGCATTTATGCTGCTTAGTGCCTTGTTCAGTCATGAGGCTTCTGCCAGGACATTGCTCCATGGTGTCCATGGAATTTCAACCTTGACCTGCAGTGAATCAACCACCCCAGATCAGCAGTTCTGTGCGACCTGCAAGCTTCTGAGAGGACTCCCCACTCCATCTGTGTAAAAACTAAGAGCACGAGCCCTATGGACTCCTGAGATACATCAAAAGTAACCAAGCACCAGTTGAACTTTGTACCAGTGTTCACCATCCTTTGAGCCTGGCAGTTTAGGCAATTTTCCACCCACTTGATACTTCGTTTATGCAGATGTCACCAATCTGGGTATATATAAGTAGGCTGTGGGAGATCGTGCTTTAAGACTTGTGAATATATCACATCTCCTGTGCATTTTCCTGCATGTTACTATAAAATGTGGCCCACTCATGCACTCAGATTTCTCCTAACATTGAACTACTGTTGAAATCACCTTTCCTTATTTTAAAAGGGCTGAAAACCTTCTGTAGAGAGAACCAACTGTACAGGTCCTATTCTGTAAAAATTGCAAAAGTTCTTAGCACTTTTAATAAAATTCAACAATCTTAATAACAGCAATTAATTTAATGGCTGATTTTAAAAGCAGAACTGATTCAAACTAATATAAAAGGTTTTTAAAATAACCCTTTGCAGCACTACTACTGTCCTGCTTCCTGGCTTCCATCACTTTCTTGTCACTCTGCATTCCAGACTTCACTTCATCTGCCAGCATCTTACAGAGTTCCCATAAAGAACCTGACATTTAGCCATTTCTGCTCAGCTTTTGCCAGTTAACCCTATTCCTTGTCTGAACACTCTGAATGCACTTTGCAAATGGTTGGGTAGTGTCAGGCAGAGTGCAATCATGAGATTGACTGTTTCTTCCCCTCCAGAAAAGCCTGCAATTGTGTCAAGTGTAACTGTTTGCCTACTTGTCTTACAGCCCATCTATCACTCCCTTGGTGTGGGACAGCCTGAAAACTGTCAGATAATGACTGAGCCAGGGCATGTTTATCACCCCTGGGAAAACACCTGTCAGCTGTTATGTACAACCCAAAGTTCAGTAAGCAAGACGACAAGGAAGGCAAGAGAATCAAGAGAGGAAAGCTAGTTTGTGGCTGTCAGAAAGCAGGTTGCCCAGAAATCATTGCTGGCTGTGCCAATCAGTGCCTCAATTGGCAGTTGTTTAGTGTTTGGGACTGTTCAGATGCATCTTGCTGGTAGACTCGGATATGTTCAGTGAGTCGAGTGACTTCAATCACATTTTTTCTGCTGTTCTGTCATTTGGCAGAGCACCATTTCCAAGAACTGATGGGTGGGAAATGACAAAGCGTTATTTGGCAGTTTGGAAATCCTAACAAGCAGATGGGTATTCTGCTACCTGCATAACTGAACACTCCATCTTCTTTGTTAAAGAGAGCAGAAAAGCTTTAAATGAAAACAAAACCCAGGTTAAACAGTAGGAAATAGAAATAGAAATAAGAAAGACTACTTATTCAAAGAATTCAGAAAATTAAGATACCCTTTTCCTGGGAAGACAAAGAAATTATTAAAAATTTAAACAATGCTTTTTATCTCTTTTCCTTTAAAATATATGCAAAAATCAGTGATGTAGAATTGATATTCAGGCATTCTGGAAAAGTTTTTATCTAAAATTAAACTTTGAACATGGTCCTAATTCTGTAGAATATTTTCTACATGAGAAAGTTATTCGCTAGTCATGTTATTTGCTAGCATGAAGAACACACAATGTATAAAACCTTTCCAGTTCATTACAAGATCATCTAAGGCACTACAGAACCACTTATGCAGAGACAATAGGACAACTATATTACTAGGCATTTCACACCAAAAAAAAAATTTTCATCTGAGATTGACTACCCACTTAGCTAGGCCATAGGAACAAATAAAATGATGGTATTTACTCAGAGCAGTTCAGGGTCGATTAAGGGCATACAAAAGGTAGAAGTGAGACAGCCTCTTCCCCAGAATCGCCCCACAGATAAGAGACCGAGGGAGGATTCTAAGCATGACTTAAACAGCCTTTTAAGTCGCTAAAACTACTTCCCAGAACAGCCACAATCTGGAGTACAACACTTAGCCAGATGTTGGGGAAGCATGGATAATGACCGTAAAAATGGGCTGCTAATAAGCTGAGCATGAGCTTTTCCTGACAAATGAGCTGTTAGGAAGCAGTAAGCTTGCAGCAGGTGAAGTTTTTTTGAACTGAAAGTTGAGGCAGCCAAGGTGCTCTGTGTCACTACAGGATGCTGCCTGGGGAGCTGCAGAAAGCACAAATGTCTCTTTTCCTGATGGCTTCTTCAAAAGAAAAAAAATCAGATGACCAAACATTAGGATGGTGTAACAAACATTTGTTTTTTCTTTAAATTTTTGGCTTTCTTGTCTTCTATAAAGCAGACAATTTCTGGCTGCAGCTATGTTTGGTACAGTGATGTGTTTCAGAATGATTGTCCCCACTTGCCATATGGTGGCTCAGTCCACAGACTGATTTTTGTTCATGGTAACCAAGCCTCTTTGGGAGAAAGCTGAAATGTGAGCTCTGCTTCAAGCATGCACCAAATATTTTCCCATACCTAATGAGGGCAGAGGCTGAACAAAAGAAGAGTACTTCAGATGGCTTCAATCTTGTGTAGTCAGTGGCAAGCTAAATTTTGGCTGGAGTAAATCCCAAATTTCAGACACAGAAAATGCAAGAATTATAGTTCCAACTGCTTTAATTACTGGTCCATTTCTGTTTTGCCAAGTGCTTCCTAACATAGATGAAACTTTTATATATATATATATATATATCCTTTTTCTAAAGTCTGCTAAATTTTGAGCAAGGGATAAAAGAGAGTAGAGTACAGACGTATTATTTGGAGGCACCTTTTGAAATCTTGGAAATATTTTTCCTCATGACTACCAAATAAGTTCTCCTTACAAATGCAGTTAGCAAAACTATAACAACTGGCATTTCCTTAAATATTACATTAAAGATTAAAAATGAGGTTTATGTTTGGGACTTTACATGTATTAGTAGGCCCTCTTACTTGTTACCTTACTTGTGCCTGCAAGAAGCCTTCTGTACTTGGCTTAGATTCATTTTAACACTTGTCCAGCAGCAATATACAAACCCCAGCTTGTTCACTCAGTAAAAAGAATGCAGCTTCCATGCCTAAGGTTATTTTGGGGAGAGTAACTTCCTGTGTCTGCCAACAGGGAGCTTATTATGATGAAAAGTGAGTACATGATTAAATTCTTGGTAGACTCCTTTGGAGCAACAGCAAACAGAATTATTATTTCAGTAGCATGTCTTTGAGATTTGTTTTCCATGCACATATTTATGTTGTGGTTTCTGCAGAGCCAAGCTCTGAAAGAGCTTTGTTTTAGGCATGGATATATCCCTCCCTCCATTCCAAATGCAGATTTTCTAAGAGTGGATAAAAGTCATCCCTGGAAACTTCTATTCTGTTGTTTATCAAATTACATTGAGCTTCAGACAGGAACATAAAACAGTGTGAGTTACATTGCCCTCAACAGAGAAAGAGAATCACAGAAAGGTAACATGTCTGTACACTTCCAAATTCTATGTGGTGTGTAATAGAAACTTAAAGCTGAAGGTACTGAGTTTAACAGGTCTCACTGAGGCTGTCAGGCTAACTCTGCAATTGTCTCAACCTGCCTGCGCTTTGTTTCCATCTGGCTAATCTCTAACATAAGTTAGTATTTTATCTTTTTGCAGTTTTTTTTCACCTTTCTTTTTGACCCTTTTTTGTTTTACTTCTGTTTATTTTTGTATGGCCCAACCACTGTTTTATGCAGCTATAAGAATGAAATAGTTACTGTGTGTAGAACAAGATACTCATGATTAATAAAATGAAGCAATATTGATTAATGTAGGCTGCATAAGATAGAAGAGGCTTTGAGGAGTGGTGGCTTAGGAAGCTATGCAGAATATGCAGAAGACTGCAGGCATAGGATTATGAGACATGGAGCACAGGCTCACCAATGGCCAGATAAAGAAATGCACACCTGGAGCTGCACCAGTCTGATTTTAGGAGGAACAAAGAGAAAAAAGAAATTGTGTTTAACATATTTGAAAGGTAGTCATGTGGTACACCTCTGTGTAACATGGAGTTGCAACCCAACGAAGAAATAGCAAAGGTGTGAAAATGTTTTATCAAACAAAAAAATGGTCTACGATGAAAACAAACGAACTATACAATGATTAGACAGTTGAGATTTCACTTATACTGACAATAAGTTCTTGTCTTCGTAAACAAGATGTGTAGGGATTTTTGCTCTTAAACAAGGTTGAGTAAACCATTACACAATGGGAGCCCAATTATCTGTCAGTTTCAGGCTTTTTAGTCAAACACCATTTCCTTTTATGTGCTTCCTGAAAACATAAAAGCACTTAAGACTGTGTCCTGGCATCAGCCAAGTTAGGCAACAATGTTCCACCTAACCCTGGTGTGAATGTGCCCATAAATAGGAGAACCCTCACAAGCTGGTTAGGACATTAAATTTAGTAGGCTTCACTGGGATGCCCTTAGAAATCAGTCTGCCACAAAACCCCAATGAATGCTATGATCAAGACAAATTAGAAAACTTCAAATCACATACCACTTCTACATCTAACAGTGAATAAAGAGCAGTATATTACACAACACTTTCCATGGATTCATCCTTTTATTATACTTTTTGTAGAACTGGAGAAAAAAAAATAGTATCCTTTCTCTAGATACCACTTCAGGTGAACAGATTCCACCCGAAGATGACATAAACATTTACAACACTTTGTGTGTTCAAATAAGCCTATGGACAATCCCCAAAAGAAGGGAAACCCATAACTATCATTTCTTTGCTGTCTGAGGGCTCTTAGGAGCTGATACTTTCCCATACTCCCCTTCAAATTATGCCAAATTCACATGCCACAATGCACTATTAAAAAAAATAATTATGGGAAACTTCAGCAAGTAAGGAAAGTGAGCTGGATATGATTGAGGAGCTACACATTTTAAGCTATTGGGAAGAGTTTCAAAACTCTGTACCCCAGACAACACTGTGCTTGCCTTCAGACTTATATCCAAACAGAGCTATTAGAAGTTGCTGAATAACCTTGAAACTTTTAATACTTTAACTTACTCCTTCATTTTATTTTCCCTCATCTATCAAATATTTTGGTGCATTACTCTCTCTCTCTCTCTCTCTCTCTCTCTCTCTCAAACAGTCAGCATATTTCAGGCTGCAGAACTCACTTTCACCTCCCTCAGTCATCAGCTTGCTCCGGCCTGTCACAAACTTCCCTATCAGCCTCCATGACTGATTAATGGGAAGGAGCAGATGTCCAAGTCTGTATCTATCATGGAAGACAGCTCTCTCTGTTATTTACCTACGTGATAAGCATGACCCTTCCTCCTGCTAAAGAACCCAGTGCTAGAAGGGAAAGCCTGGTACTGACTGAACCATCTCCCTACATCTGTGTGCAAAAACTGCACATACATCCATTGCTGCAGCTGCAAGGAAGTAACTAATTATAGACTGGTGCTACTGCCTGGAACAGCACAGAAAATCTGCCACTGTGATAAAGGATGATGGGTTCTTGTGGAAGGAAATTCAAGTTTCCCTTTCTTTTCAGAAATATTCTGTGTCTTGTATAGATATTTACATGTGTTTCAATCTAAATTGAGCAGGAAGTTCCTTGTACTTGTACATAGTTTCCACAGACCTTAAACATTTCAAACCTGAAAATGTACTGTAAATTGGTAATGGATGATAATCAGAAAAAAGGGCAGTAGCAACTTCTTACAGGTTGGAGAGAAGAAAGCAAAACCAAGAAAATGGTATACTGGGAACACATATGTTGGATTATCCTTCTATAAACCCTGATGGTTAACTTGTAATGACAATTAACTTGGTAGAAACCAGTTTTTGTCCTTTGCCTTTCTGGCTCTTCAGGACCAACAGAGCTCAGAAGCTTCACCATTCAAGACAAGATATTCATCTAGTTCTCATTGGCATGGCATTAATCTAGTTCTAATAGGGATAAATCCTCTTGTTCAGCAATGTCTGGAATGTATGTTTACCTAACAACAAAAATATCTGCAGGGCTTGTTTTTAAGATTTATTAAGTGAGTGAAGGCAACTCTTGCTAACATTTAAAATAGTGAACCAACTGCTGCAACCCAAAAAGATAAATACTCATGTTTAAATTTTCCTTCAATCCAAAAGCAGTTTTGGTTGCAAATTTTTTTAAAAATTTATTTTAATGGAGATTTTTTTAACCTGCTTTCAGAAAAAGTGCACATGTAGAACTGAAAGGTTCAAGAACTCGCTTACAGTTCTCTGAGACTCATTTAAACTGATTAGGGATCAAAATTTAAGAGCCTGTTCTTTGACTCAGCAGATGCAGAGATTTGAAATAGGATCTTCTGGTATCTTTTATAAACCTTTTTGTACTGAACTAGACATGATCTTGTGATGCTTTCCCAACTTATGATATGTTTAAGCTAGCTAAAACTGTCTCCTCTTCAAATTTTCTGTTTTGCTAATAACTATTGGCATATAGCTATTAATATAATTCAGCAGTGGAGATGAGGCCTGCTATGTGATTTAAGAAGAAACAGTTTGGCATTTGGAACTAAAGCTGAAAGTTCACTAATTAAATACTCTCTCAATTCTGCCCCAGAATAGTGTAAGATATTGTGTTACAGAAAACTTCACTAATTAAATACTTTCTCAATTCTGCCCCAGAATAGTTTAAGATATTGTGTTACAGAAAACAGACTTTTAAGCTGGTGAATCCTTCTAAAAGTTAAAAGGGTGCTGATTTGTTTATTTGTTTGTTTTTTTGGGGTTTTTTAAGTCAGGAAATTTTACCTTAATCAGTGCTTAGTGTGTTTAGGGAGGAATTTCTGTTAACTAGAGGAGTGGGATAAGGCAAAGACTCAGTTTTACTTGCTCTTAAACCCTTAACCCAAAGTCCAGGACATATCAACATGTGTAGAAGCCACTCCTATCAGTACTCTAAGTTTGACCCAGACAGTGTCCTTTGCTGTAGTTTCCCTGTTACTTCTCAGTGCTGTCACACTGCTCTGTACATCTCTGTGCAGGCAGCTCTGTGCTGATGCAATTCCTTCAAGCAGACTCAGTGATGGTAGAATCAAGAATTTTCCTGGCCACATCAAGAGCAGTGAAATGAGCTGAACAGCAGACCTTCTCATCAGGAAAGGAAAGCATTCATCCAGCTCTAATAAAGGAATATCCTGTGTGCAAAGTATTTAATACAACAGCTTAGCAGGACACCTATGATGTATAAGCTGTTGATGAGGTCTGAAAGCAGTAACAGAGTTTTTAAAGTGACCTTTCTCAATAAATTGACTTGCTGCTCATTTGGCCAGACACTTAATATCTAATTCATTTGGCTTTCAGTCATTTGTTAATGACCCTTCCCATCTTTAGAACTTAAAGTGTAATTCAGAATTAGTCAATAGGCACAATGATATTGCCTTAGTTTAAAAATATTGTAAAGTAGGTGGTCAGTCATTAATTCATGTGGTTTCCACTGTCATTAATTATGATAAATTAATTCACTTTACAGTTATATGTGATATGTAACTTAATTTGCAAGAGTTGTTCAGTAATTTTGCAATTAAAATGCAATTATCTTAATGTTACCTAGTTTATAATATCTATTTTTTTAAACTTTGTTGCAATATATTTTTTTTTGCATAAGTATAAAGAGATCAGCAAAATTCCTAGTTAAAAATGCCTTGTAAGCAAAAGCACTTGTGCTAGGGAATGTTAATCAAATTCTAAGAGCAGCAGCCACGAAAACACTTTTGCAAAGGCATTTTTATGCCTTTATCAATATTCAAGGAAACATAAAAACATTTAAGGAAACTATTCTTTAATGTTCACCCAATGCACCATTAGCATATATTTTTCACCATACAGTTCTCCTATTCTGGGGTACAGGAGGAAAGTGGGAAAAACATACAACTGAAGATGTAGCAAAGCATTTATTTAAAAACATTTCAGTTAAGATGAAGGTAAATATGAAGCTTTTGATTAACCTCCATGGCTGTTGAAGTCCTATCTGTATTCGTTTTTTACCAACCTAAAATTTAATACTTAATAAAAATAAATTGCAAACACCACTTAAAACTTGATCTAAATTAATATCCTATATACTACTAAGGTCTGGCTGTGTGATTTTTCTTATTTCCTGCCATAAATTTATATCTCATGAGTCTTACCTCTAGTCACCCAGGTTTACAATCTAAGTAATGGAATTTTGGGTAATAGAATTGTAAAAGTAATACATAAGCATATAGAAAATGCATATACTAATTCTGCATTGTATATCTGTGTAAATTGGTTATTTTCATATCTAAACATAAATTTTAAGAAACTGTAGTTTCTTAAACTACAGTAACAGAGAGCAAAAATTGACAAGAAGGAATTTTAGCACAATTAATTTCATGGCAAGGAAAGTATGGTTTCCTCTTTTTTGGGTTTTTTTGTTTTGTTTTGCTCATTTAAGTGATGTCAGACTCCATCTGGCAACAAAGAAAACATGGAAAGTAGCATATTCACTGGTGAAATGGGTAAGAGGCTAGGATGAGACAGTCAATAAGAGCAGCATTGCTTAATTTCCTGGTTAAAGCTTTTGCTATCAGTACCACAAGAGAACTTTGTCTTCCCTTAAGTCTGCACTCACTCTTTATATAAAAAATGTAAAATGGTTCATTAATACATGCTTATACATCAATGACAGAAAGAAATGCTGTCCATCTTCACGTGTCCAAGGAGTACTAACAAATCTTGAGCTGATATTACCCTGAGTAGCAAACTTAGTTCAGATCCTCATAAAAACAAATTTTTCACTGTTCAAAAGAACTCTTGAACTAAAGACTAAGGAAATCTCACTTAAAATTAGTAATTCACTTTGAACGGCAATTTTGTATAGTTCTATACCAGTAGTAGATACAATGTGCTAATGAGTTTTTAGAAGGTTAATAACAAAGACAATGTGTTGGGTTAAAAATTAAGGTGGGGAAAGGAGACTGAGCAACCACCCTTACAAGCCCTAAACATCCAACTCAATTTCTGATAGTTTCCTTTTGTTCATTAAAATACCCAAAACCAAATCAAACCCAAACCAACCCCCAACCAACCAACCCCCCACTCCTCCTCAGTCCTAAAGCTGGAAATCAGAGTAAAAATGTTAATAAAAGATAAAACATATATATATATATATATATATGTATAAAGACTTTTTTCCATGAAAAGAGATATATGCAGTTCCTGACTAGAAAAGCAGGTAAGAAGATGAACTCACCAAAGTCAAATACATGGGTAAGTTTCAAGTCGCAAAATATTTCTGCCCCAAGCCTTTATATTCACATTTTTAGAAAGTTGAATGAAAACAGTATCCTCCATAAAAAAGGCACAGGTGTTTAAGAATCTGTCTAGGCTCTCTTTTTTTCCTGTTCTCTCCCAGGATAAGTGTGAAGTTTTTGGCATTCTTTTCCTCCTGTTCAGTTTATCAACTGACTATATCTATTTCTGATGCCCTACATCTTCAAGATGCTGGTAGTCTATTGTATGAAATGGAAGTTCAAAACAGGGTAGTGTTTTAATGGTCTTTGATTCAAATGCTGGACTGTAATACCAAACCAAGACACATACACAATCAAAGCAAACCAAAAAGAACTTAAAACCTTCCAATGGATGATACTGAAATATTATGGTAGAAAAGATAACAAAGTAATTTTTTTTTCTCTACCTTTCTGTCATATTAGTTGTGGTGTTTTGCTGTTGTTATTTTATTTAATTTAGGGTTTTTTTTCTATTGACTGAAAAATGTCATTCCTTTTCAATAATGAAAAAAAGTTAGCATTTCAAAATCCATAATGAGATCCATCACTCATTTTCACTTCACAAAGAGGAGCAATTCTGACTGCAGAAAATCTTACAGGCTTGTAATTAGGGCATTCATTTAAAAATTGAGAAAGCCAAATTCAGGTCTCTTTTGTATCAGCCTGATCTGGGACTTAATCCAGGTCAGTGCTGTAAACAGTAGACTCTGGTGCTTTGTAGCGTGCATGTCTTTTTCCAAAAATGTGGTTTTCCTGATTTAAAGAAAATGGGGAAAGTGGAGTGGTAGAAGAAACCCCATCTAGATTCAGGATGACCATTATGGGGAAGTTTTCATTGCAGTTCTTACTGTTCTGCAGAAAAGCTTCATCTTAAATGAGTGGCTTACAGCTACAAACAAACAAACAAGCAAACAAACAAACAAACAACCCCCCCAAAAAACCCCAAACAAACCCCTCCAAATATTTCTTGTAACAACTTGTCAGAGGAAACTTTTTTCAGTGTCTTCTGGGTTAATGACTATGTGGAGGTATAACCTAAAAACAATATGATATTTGAACTACAGAATTTGGTATAAAGCATACTGAGCCTACACATGCAATCTTTTTTTCAAGTATGTTTCTCATACAGGTAAAAAGCACTTCTCTGTCAACATGTAATAATATAAAAAAATCCTTATTTTCTTTAGCTGTAAATCCATGTTTAAATATCTAGAGAAAAAAAGGTTTTATTTATAAAACTGTTCTACTCCACAAATATGCAAACAAGCTGTCTGCTGAAATATTTGGCCATTTCCAAATCAACTGCTACACTGAAAGCAGTCAGTATGTAGCTTGATTGGCAACCCTTCTTCCTGCTTCCCAGGATATAGCTCTTTAGTGTCTTTGAATATGAGCCCTGCAGAGTTATAGCTCTCACTGCAAGAAAAAATATGTTGATCAGTAGTCAAGTCTCATAACAAATGACATATATGTTCATAAAGAATGAAAAGTCCAAATCTGCTTCTATCCAAGTAAAGATCTGAATCAAATGCAGTCAGATTAAACAGTTGGTGGCATTAAGATGTTCACCCAAAACTACTTTGGCAAATATTCATTTTAACTCTTATGGATGATCTAATTACATTTATTTTTGTCTAATCACATCAAAATACCTCTCAAAAGTGAAATTTCTCTATTCAACTGCAAAAGCATCCTGCAAGATTACCCCAATGCAATGGTGGTATGATTTGTTTTATGATCAGGGACTAAGCTGTGCTCAGAGGCTGAGTTCCAGGCTCCAGACATGGGTCTGGAAAGTTTCAAGGTGCACAGGGGTTTGTGCGTGGCTGTCCTCCCTGCTGGCATAAAGAGCTAGGTTGTATAGCTATTGCAAAGAAGAAAAGCCATGGAGATGTGCAAAAGGCATTTTGTGTGATTTCAACCATTTCTTATTTTATCATTTGTACGGTAAAGTGACGTGATACCTGAGACTGCTTGGTGCAATAAGGTTTATTCTTGAACTCCCTGAAATCAAGTGTGATTTTGCTGATGAGAATGACTTGTTAAACCTAAAACACATCCTGGGCATAAAAAAAATAGTGATCCTCATGTGAATGAGTTTTGTAACCCAGAGATGCCTTCTATTAAAATAAACACTTACTTAAAGAAAACACATGCACTAAGATGTAGAAAATAAACATTAGCATCAGCTCTAGATGTACTTTGAAAGAGAAAATTAATTTCTAGAACAAGTAGCAGGTTTTGTGCGTTTTTTTAGTTGAAATTGTTTACTAGTCAAATAATGTTACATAATACAGACTTTTGCTTTAATTCCTGTAGTTGGTATTTCTAATAACAACAGTAATTGATTCATATTGCTAGAAAATTTGAGCTATTCTTTACTCAGCAGCAGTGGTTAAGACATTCCAAATATCCAGAAAAATTATTTAATTTTTTACATTATTTGCCACCTTTAAAAGAACAGCTGAAGTGATTGCATTAGTGTAATGTTGTAGAGAGATAATTGAGAAGACTTTCAAAATCTCAGGCAACACTCTTACGTGGGCTACTGAAAAATTTCAAGCATCAGAAAAATAAGTTTGCAACCTGCCTGACTGCTTTTCTTATGATTCAGGAAAAGAAAAAGCCTTGTTTCCTGAAGATAATGGGATGAATCCCACTCATTATTCCTAAAACACATCTCCTTAATTAAAGAACAGAGGCAATTATAATTTTTGCAGAAGGTTTTTAAACATAATTTTTTAAAACATACTATTTGCATAATTGTATGCAAATAATAAATATCAACAATAAACCATAGTTGTTGCACCTGCTGCAAAAGCAAATAAAGAAAAAAAAAAAAGTAAAATTTATAGTAAATAAGAATAAAATAAAAAAAATCTAACCTGTCCAATCCTATACTTATTTAATAGGAAATATTATAATCAAATTAAAAGTTCCATGAGATCCATACTTATTCTGTCAGGTGTCTGGAAGTTCAGCTGGGCCACGTTTATTCCTAGGAGAGAGCATATGTAATGAGTCTGATGTGTGTGGGATGTATCAGCCCACCTTTACTTGTGTTTCACAGATGGTTCTACAATAAACCCAAATGATTCAGTAATTTTGACTTTCAGGCAGAATGTACCTTGCAGGATTTATGTGTAAATATGAATGTTCCCAGGTGTGTTGGACTTTTGCACCCATGCTGTCAAATTCTGTCTCGACAATGCTTTGAGCAGGTAGGGAAAACTAATGCAACATCAACCTTGACAAGAGCAAATACTACTAAGGCAATAATCTGAAGCAAAGCTAACAAGTAAAGCAAGTAACATCTATCATAAAAAGAGAAACCAAAATAAATATGAGCAGATTACAGCATTCGGCCTGAACATCATGCTCAGGCATTGTGTAACTGGCCAAATTTGACAGGCTAAGAAGATGGCCTTGCTCCAACTTATTTACTTATATACCTATTTATCTATCTTTAGTAATACTCTAAGCATTGTCTAATTTATTATTTTTCAAGCAACTCTGAATTCCCTCTCCCAAAAAAATTATTTTTAAGGCATTATTTATCAGGCAAGTTGGACTAAATGATGTCACAACAATCTTGAGACCCTGTAATTCCATGGAATATTCTGACCAAGATGTGATATTTGAATTCTGCTCCATAGGAGAATCACTGCTAACCAGATCAGCTCTCCAACTAGTCTCCTCAGACAGTTTTAAAAATACCCACTAACTAAATATATATACTTCTCTAGGATAAGTCATTCTGTTGCTTCAGTGAACTTTGATATTCTCAGAAGGATGCAGTCACTTAAAAAAAGAGGAAAAGGTACTAAAGAAATGTCTTGATGAGGACAAATCTTCCTCTCTTTTTGAGAAACATGCACAGAGAGCACAGCCCCACTGTGATGTGCTCTTTGTGAACTCTGAACTAGCTAGAACACTTATTTTTGCATAGTGATTTCATTCATAGCTGCTGCATGTAATCATACCTGCAGGTCACAGAGGTGTGCATCACTGTGGACAAGTTTAAATCTAATGTGACAAGGCAGAGCACCCTTCTGAGCTTAGTGGGAAATAAGTTCTTTTTGGATCCTTGCCTACTGTACTGTCCAACACCAGCAGTAACTCTCAAAGCAGCAGAAGTTCTGTATAATAGCAAGCCTGCCAAATGTCCCTATCACCTAAGCACAGATGTGTTCAATAGAGAATGAAATCTCAAGGTTACGAATTTTTAAAAGTTTTCCTTTTTGCCCACATTAACCATCTCTTCAACTGTTAAGAAGTTCACCTTCACTCGCTCCCTGGTCTTTCATAAGACCTTGAACTGGGGAGAAGGACTATTTAGTACAATTTGAGAGAAATATTGGGTGCAGTAACAATAGACATTTGCCATATACTTTTGGTAGTATTCTCATTCAACAATATTTCTGGATTTTTTATAAAGAATAAAGAAGGGAGATGGGTCCAGCTATGAAAGCAGAGTTTTGAAGAAGTTTTTTAATATGACAAAGCATATTTGGGTGAGTCATAGGAACCTCATGGAACCTTAACATCTCTTTGAGACCAAAGTATTCCAAGACTTAAAAGTTTTAAGTGTTACCTATCATCATTCTGCTTTATGTTTCTTGTCCTGGATACTCTCAATTGCCTGAAACTCAGCAAGGTAGGGCAGATAACAACACTATTGAGATGTAGTTAATGCCTGCCAGCTGTTCAGTTATCTTTTCTAAAGAACATAATTCTGAAATTATATCCCCCTCATTTTCATCACAGATTGAATATTTGCTGTTTCATGCCATGTTTTCAGAAATAACCTCTGGTTCCTTTTGCAGCAACCTTCCAGTGATCCACAGAGCCCCACAGCTTCCTTGAGGATAACCTTTCTTTTTTCCAATTCCCATTCCAGAAAGCAACCAAGGTTTGAGAGCTGTGAACATTTGCCCCAGATGCATTCATATCTCTTTCTTAGTGCTCATGTTTTCAATTTTTCCAGTTTTTCTTTGCTCCACTCTTCTCCAAGCATGACTCATCCACCCCAGCTCACACACGTTGCTCCGCTGCTCTAGCCACACACCTCTCACCTATATTCTTCACCTCCCAGGATAGCTGAGATGCTGCTTTCCTGCTGACTTCACTCCAACTTTTCCAAGATGTCACCACAGGAGGGAAAGGACCAATTTTCAGTCACAAACTTAGAGCAGCTCCCTACTTTGTACCTTATTGCTTTCCTTGGAAGCCGTGTCTGGTTTCCCACACAAAGCACTGGTTTCTGGGCAGCCTCCAGAATCCAGCAGGACCTCCTCTGCTCCCAGCTTATATGACAAAAAAGAGGCCTCTTCACCTAACAATGCTATTCTACAGTTTCTTATACTACCAAAAATAGTAATTTGTTTTAACTTCATGGACTAGATGTGATCCAGAAGCCATATGCTGAACAAGCCAGAAATACTGTTCATGGGGAAAGATGTAATCTACAGAAATCTAGTACTTAAGTGAAATAAGCTTTCTGGATGGAAACCTGAGGGAAATAAAAGATCTGTTTATATTTTTGTGAATCAAGGATTATTGGTGTTATTGACAAAGGATAAAATAATTTGAGTTATTTTTCCCTCTTAAAGGAAGGACCATCACTGATGCTGGAGTGGACTACACAGAGCAGAAAAGCAGAAATAGAATCTTAATACAGCTTTCAAGAATTCTATCTAGTAGCAGCTCCTAAAACATGATGAATATGAAAAAAAAAATATTTTTCAGGAAGAGAAAATAAGTAATCAATATCCTGTGAAGGGTGCAGATTTAGCAAGGTAAGTAAGTTACTGAACTGTACAAGTATCAATGGAGCTGAACGTATATACATTTCAGGCTTTTATGACAGTGTGTAAGGAGTAAAGAGATAAAAAAGAGGCAGATTATCTGACTAAGGCAGGATATATTCTCTCCCATTCCCACCATATTGTCTTGTCTATAGCATTCAAAATATATTTTCATTGCTCCTTAAAAATAACTCCATGACCTGTTCTGTCTGTGTGGCCAAGTACTGCCCTGTTCCTGCTGTGCCTCTTTGGGGCCCATCTCTCAGTGAAGGCTAGAGGAATGCTTTGAAGGTGCTGATTCAGCCCTGGGGGCATAAGGACAGAAGAACAGTGATAGGTGGCAGTTAATAAAAACCTTAGCTAAGCTCCTTTTTCAAAGCTTGTGTTTATAGTCACAATGGGACCTTTGGCAGGCCTTTGCTTATGTCAGAACGAACACAAATGGGTATAAATATTCAACATATAAAGAGTGTTTGCAGGGAGAAAGGAAGTATGTTCCTCTTGCAAACTTAAAATTCATAGCTATTTTATGGCATGCACGCTTTAAATTTAATGAACAGAACTGAAGGATGATGTACAGTGTGCCTAATGGGGCCTAGGAATGCCATACAAATAACAGATACCATAGAGAAGGATTTAAAGTTATTCTGAAGCTAGAGTAAAAAGGAAGGGTAGAAGAAAGGTTTAATTTTTTCAGTCAGGTCAGAGTGCTCATACCTTGGTGTATTGACCTTACTCAGACAGGGGAGGTCTTGGGAAGGAAGGCAGATTTTTAGTTCCCTGCTACCCCTTTCCTGCAACCTTGAATTTCACCTTTGTACTGAAAGTAAATGAAGAAGCAAAATCTTTGGAAACCTCACCTTTCCTTGCCTCTACCACTGAATAAGGTTGTTAGCTAAAATTTTTAATCTTATCCAAGAACACTCAGATAAACTTGGGACATTAATTTATCTTTCCATCCCAAGAGCAAAATGTAGTTTCATACAGACCATAAATAACAAGTAAACGATAAACAAATATAAAAGTCAATTCTGTAAAGAGGTTGATACAAAATAGTTCCTTATCCACTATTTTTCTCAAGCAGCCACTTCTGCATTTTTTTCCAGCCACTACTTATATTCCCCTTTAAAATTTTCATTCCCTACATTTAACCAATGTCTGGATAGTGGTTTATGTGGTTGGATCATTTCAGGCTGACTTGCAGTTCTTGCTTCCAAATGTAGCTGCAGCAATAGGCAAGAATTTATATTCAGTTCACAAAAAGAGATGGGGAAAAAAAAAGGAAAGGGGACAAAAAATGAGTTGCACTCCTTTTCCAATCCTTAGATATACAGTAGTATGGCTGCTGAGGTTTTACCCTATCAGTCCTAAAACTTCAGACCTTGACAGACAGCAAGGACAGGGAGCTCCTAGAGCTCTCTGCTGACTGGCAAAATTGCAGAAGACCTCTTCATCTATGGAAAAAGAGAAGGGGGTGTTTCCAGCCAGATGTGGGGCTAGGAGAGGTGCAAAGCTGTCTGGAGGGCATGTAATGATTGATGTGGGGCTAGAAAGCATATAATTAATTGCTGTTTCTATACTAAGAATGCATAATAAATTGTTTTAAGTCTGGAGGGATACAGATTAATTAATTGGGGCTTAGGGAGAAACTGGTGCTCTTAGTACCACTGGGCAATATTTTATGCAAATATGTGTAATGTTATGCAAATTAAAAATCTACTGGGCTTTTTGGGCCATAAGATATTGCTAGAGATGTGCCTGCATTGTAAAACAAATTCCCTCTGCAGCTGCAGCCTGACTAGAATTGGGTGAAGAAGGTAAAATTTATATATTTTCAAATATTTTACTGTTCATAAAATTTCATATTAAAATACATTTATTTAGATGCATGCTAAAGCACTTCATTTTCCATATATGCCTTTATAAACATGCACTGGGCTACATAAGTAACTGTAGAAAGTACCGTAATGAAACTTTTCAAATTATTTTAAGACCTCTGTGTGGTTGAGCTCATATCTGGAAAGATGAGTAACTTGGGGAGAGAAATTGCAGAATGCCCATGAGGGGAACAGCATTTCAGAATAATATGAGAGGATGGTAATTGCTATACCCTGATATAAGAGAAAAAATCCTGGCTACAGCTATTGAAATAAGGATTTGAAATATTAGTGCAGTAAAATCTTAATATTTTCTGAACTGGTGTCGGCCCAGACACAAAATAAAGAACCATCAGGGATTAATCATTTGAGGAAGGAATTCGAGAAGTGTTAACATATTCTCTGTTAAATTTTGCAAGATTTCTCTGAAGAGAAAACATTCAGGAATGGGGTGGATGTGTGATCATCCTTTGACATACTACAGCTATAACTGCTACAGGAGATGAATGAGATCACTAATCGAAGTTTCAAGAAACACTGATTCCAGCAAGAACAGTGCACTTTCTCCAAATAAATTTGATTGTAGCCCTTTGCACCACTGTTAATTTCATTCTAAGAAAAAAAACCACTTTAGACATTAGGATGGTATTAAGCTAATAGCATTATTATGTTGTCTTTTTTTTTTTTTTTTTTTTTTTTTTTTTTTTGGACAAATAAAATTATTTTTGTGATGGTCTGAAAGATGGCTGTTCATAAAAATCTCTTTTTGTTTTTAAAGAGTAA
>CM031858.1:126170920-126246183 GCA_018697195.1 Certhia americana | reverse complement strand
CCTTAAGGACAAATAACATTATGCCTGTGATGGTCAGAAAGGTGGCTGCAAATACATCTCTGCTTGTCTGGAATGAAAAAGTAGGTCGCAATAAAAAAAGAAGTTATGGACCTGATAGGGAGATATTTTGCTTCTGTAGCACAGAAAGATTAAATAATACGGATTCATAGGTTCATTTTATTCTTACAGATTATTACCAGTTTTGTTAATAACTAGATAAATGTAAAGAAAACCTCGCAAGAAATATATCTAAAATATTTCTGTGGTTTAAAATGTTTTTAAGTCTCTTTCCCTCTCTCCTTTAATTAATTGGAAATGTCATTGAAAAAACCTGCTTTTTTCTGTTGACTAAATTAAGCCATGCTTGTCATTAAGTGGATATTGCTAATCTGATTTCCAAAGGTGCTGACAAAATCAGACCATTTGTGCAATTTCTATAGATTTATTACTAATATCAGACTTAAATCTTCAGGGACCTTAGTAAAATTAAAAGGCTTTATCTTTGTCTTTCTGTATTGTATTTATCCAAGAGTCTGCAAATCTGTCTTTGAAAGTTTCTGCAGCTGATCCAGAAAAAATTGCCAGTGTGGGTTGTTATAACAGACCACAGAATTTCCTTGAATTAAATCTGGGCAGAGCTAGAACATATCCTTTATGATAACATCAAAGGCTTACTTTAGAAATTTTGACTGAAACTTTTGTTACACTGTTCCTAATGGTCTCACTGTAGAAAATATTCTCTATTTTGAGGTTTGCTTTTCTCACTTAAGCTTCCAGCCTTCAGATTTTGTTACACCTTTTTCTCCCATGCTGAAGTACTGATTATCAATGTGTTAGAAGTTATAGCTAGAGGAGTCTCATTTTGACTCCTATTTTGGTATTTTTTTTCTATTTTAATATCAATGTCTTGTTTTATTCTGCATTCATGAGTTCCGGCATTTTTGTGCCACCTACAGAATTTATCAGTGGTTTTTGCTGCCTTTTCAACTGGGTAAAAGTATGATTAAAAAACTTGTTCTACCAGGGACTGCTCAAAAGTCGCACACCTGCTGCATGATTACTTCCCATTTACCAGTCTTTTGAGACTAGTTTTTAATCCATTTGGCATGTACCATAACTATGTCATAAGAGTTTCTTAATCGAATTTCCACTTGGAATGAATCAAGTGCCTTGCAGAACTATGTTCCATCAGTTCAGCCCTATTATATGGTGTTAAATTATAAAACACAATACATATTTAATTTCTCAAACCCTATTTTCTGTAAAGTCATGCTGACATTAGTAACATTATCCCCATGTTAATTCTTGGTTATTCAAGTCCCGCACCAGCAATTTAATTATTTTTTCCTACCATTTAAGATAATTACAACAGGACTCCTGTAACACAGTTTGGCCCTTTTACCATTTTAAATTATTTATATTATGTTCTTTTTTTTTTTTCTTTTTTTAGTGGGTATGTTCACAGGGTCCAGCCTTGGCAAATAGGCCAGGATTACAGCAGCCAACAAGACAAGAGTGAGGGTAAGGAGTGGCTCAGTGGGATGTCTGAAATGCTTGAGAGGACATTTTCCCAAAGCTGATGTAGGTAAAGAGGAAAACAACCATTTACGAAATTGAAGAATAATTACCAGAATCACCAGAAGACACTTAAGGAAAAAAAACCCAAAAACCAAAAACAAACCCCAAAAAACCCCATAGATTTGTTGTAAGCAGGAGAGGAGGGGAGCAGGGAGGGGAGCAGGGCAGCAGGGTGGTGACCCTTCTAGGCATTGTTGCATGGCCTGGGGGTTCTGCCCCAGCCTGGCAGCAAAGCCTCTCCATAGGCACTCCCAGCTGCTGCATCCAGTTTGTGCAATGCCAGCATGGGGACATCCTAGAACCTCCACCTCATGGGGTCTCAATCACCTCTCCCAGCTGCCTCCTACCCTTTGAGAAAGGAGGTGGGGGAAACCTGGGCATGCATCTCCCACTGCAGGGATGTGCTCTGCTGAGATTAATACTAGAGAGGTATTTAAAAATTTCAGAATAATTTCATAAAAACTTGCAAGTATCTAGAATTGAGCATGATCTCTTGTTATAGATGTGGGTCGTGACTTCCAATTAATTTTGTGTTGTTAATAAATTAATAAATCACTTTGATATTGGTCTGGTTTAAACTATACAAACTGAGCAATTTCTCCCTGTAAAAATTCTACCCTTCTGTAACCCTTACTCCAGTTCAAGATTTACTGAAGATAACTCTCCAAATGTTAGCAGCTGAGAAACTCCCTGTAGAACAACTCTACTAGTTCTTCAGAAATTCTGGGATTAAAATGAATTTTAAGTATTTAAAGATAGTTTATTTTCTAGCCCAATAATGAATTCTGAATGGATGCCATGTCATCCTCATTCTGTGATCTGTCAACTTCCAAATATAGGAGAAAAAATCCTTTCAGATTTATCTATATTGAAACTAAAACAAACATCCCATGTTTCTTCCCAGAAATGCATTGAAACCTTTTTCAAAAATTTCTTTGCCCTTTATACTTAAGGTACTTATAAATCTAATCTAATCCAATTTTTCTGTTTTTTAGTTACCTTCATATTTTTTTAAATTATGAGTTTTAAGGTTTTTTTAATCAGATCATAGTCTTTTCATGATTTTTTTTGTAGCAATTAAAATATTTTAATCTTTCCTGATCATATTTCTACTTGCCTACTTCAACTTTCTCCAAATTGAGCTTGCTCATATCTACTTTCAAGGTTTATCCAATTGGGGATTATTAGCAGCATGCATATTAAACAAGAGCAGCTTGTTACCATTTGTACCTAAGCAACCAGAGTATATTTGTTCCATAATTGGTTCTTCTCTATCTATCAACACGGTTACAAAAAACCTGCAACAGGTTTTTAAATTAGAAAATTGCATTTTTTAATCGATAGACATTTGAGTCCAAATTAGTGAAGTATCTATTTTCTGTCTTTTTACACAGATTTGGTACCCTTTCTCATTAACATATCTGCTTTATTTAAAAAAAAAAAAAAAAAAAAAAATCCAAGTTAAATTTCTAGGTTATTGAAAAACAGTAGGATATTCTCTTCTTATCAAGATTCAAGAGCATAATGGCATGTAGACTGAAGGAAGTTTTATTGAAGGATAAACTGGAATTGGGATGTCATACCATAGAACTTGCTGTATTTTTTTTCTGTTCTCATTCTAGATATATTAGGACGGGTGCCAAGCAATCATTAGTAAGCACTTTTCATGTCTTTGTATTTCAGAAAATGCTGACTTGATGAAAGGTTAGGTGACTAGCCTTCATTTCTGTAGACATAAAAAAATCATATGCCAAAATGAGTACAATATATGGTAGCCATCAATTCTTTGGGATTTTCATTGTCTCAGCTCATGAATTTTATACCTTCTTATAAATTCTAAGAACAATTTGACATTTTCTGGTTGTATCACAGAGCTGCAGGATCCCTGTGAATACTAATGAACTTTTACTGGAACAAATATATGGTGTACAGTGATGATGCAGTCCACTGTCAAAATATCTCACTATAGATATACTGCATGCCATCAGAATTTAAAGCAGATGGCTTGGAAGTCTAGTGGTAATTTTACATAACCACTAAAAATAAAAGGTTACTTTTCCTGTGAATTACTATCCCTGGACTGCTCTTTCACAGAATTCATGGAGCACATGGACCAGGACAGGGAGAATGCTTAACCCTTGCAGGATTGCTCATGAGGCTGTGTTTAAGTCTGTGAGTGCCTGGTACAGCAGGCCAGACCCTGAACTTGTTTCTCTTTCAGGCACTGCTATCAAGGCAGCACACAAATTCAGAGTGAAAAGACATGAAATTATATGAAATTATTATATTTCACCTTCCTGTTCGGTGCCCTGTTCCAGTTAACTACATATGACTCTAAGGTGAGATAAACTTCTGTGGTTCAGCTTTTTACGAGACATTTCTGTCCAGTAGTTTATGCGCCTTAGTCATGATGTGTGAACACAATCAAACAAATCACATTGTGTAAAATGATAGTACTTGTGACAACATCACTCCAAGAAAATTGGATTTAATGGGGGGTGTTTTCCGTGCTTCAAGTAAGAGAGTCAAAAATGAACTCCCAGTATTTTTGGTTCCTTGCCAAAATGTGCCAAGGATTTCTGTATTAGAACTTTTGCTACACCTGGTATGACTATGCAGTTCTGCACCTCCATGCTTACCAGGATGCTGGTCTCTCACTGGGAACTGAACGTGCATAGAACTACTAAAGCTTCCCATTAGAGCCTGAAGGGAAGAGCTCTGAGGAACAATGCAAGTAGCAGGCAGAAAGAGCTGTTGGTTAAACAGGCACATGCTATAAGAAAAAGGAGAAAGTAGATTTTTCTGGGAGAAGTAAATAAAAACTAGAAATAGAAGAATTTTACTGAAAGGGTCAAAATATGGCTGACTGTATGACAATGAACTGATATTAGTATAAGAAAAAATAAGTTATTCTTTCTAAGTGTAGTAAATATTAGTAATAATCAAGAGTTTCAGGATGAAGACCAAAGGAAAAAGAGAAAAAGTGATATAATTGGAACAATAGAAACTTTGCTTCTATTAATGTATTTCTGTTCTACTATTGGTGGAAAAAAGAAGCAGAATTTTGTGGTAAAGCTGGTGTGTTACTACTGTACTCTATGTTCTGGTTAATATGCTCCTAATGGAATTAGTGTCTTTCTTTTTTTCTCTAATTTTATTTTCTTATACACAAAGACTTTTTCTAGGAACAAAATATTTTTGAAGATACATCAGGTTAGATTGAAATTGGTACCTCATTTTACTCACTAGACAAAAAAATCCCAACATAACCACTTTTATTACTCACATCAAAAAAATCCAGGTTTTTTCTGCCTTTTCTTCCTTGTCTGCCTGTGGATTTAAATACATCAAAACCAAAATTTAAGACAAGGAAACAAATAAACAGCCATAAGTGCCAATTAACAGAAAATAAAGACCTCTAAAGTCAGGCTGTAAAATTTCACAACTACTTCTCCAGATGCTGCAATGCTAGTATGAGTGTTGATTTTATCTTGTAATTTGATCATTTACATTTAAATTTTCTCTAAAAGCTTTCAACAAAATCTGTCCAAGAAGCAAAATAAACCTTAGAAAAAAACCCCCAAAACCTAGAAAAACAACCACCTGCTTACCCACAGAATTAGCCTGTGTTTCACAAGAGAGTTAGCATAGAAGTGTTTCCATAAACTCAGTTTTCACACTCTTTATTATTATAATTTGCTTTTAACTAAGGTCAGAGTGGCTGAATCCTCATGACAGTTCACTTTGAGGTATTCATACATGTACATGGATTAGATAGGAAAACTGCATTAAGTGGCAATTAGATTTTCTAATACAATTTAAAAAATACTAATTCTTAAAATAATGGATCTTTTAAGTTTGAGATAAAGTAAAAATAGCAGCTCTTTTTTTTTTTTTTTTTCCCCCCAGGTAAAAGTACCCCAAAACAACCCAACATAATTTTATGAGCTCTATAACTTTAAGAATTTGCCTAAGACATGTATCTGGTCTTATCTACACAGTTATCAAACATCATTCCAGTAAGTCAAGTAATATCTAGAGCTTTTCAAACTTTGACAATTGGAACTGCTAGGACTGCAGCAAGACCATTTAGCACCAAACTTGCTTTTCAAAGTTGGACAAGGGCAAATAGTAGTTTTCACTCTAGATATATATCAATTAGGAGTGACTGTAACTGTAGGATGTAAATTTGTCCTATTTGTCACATGCACTGAAGTATATTAGGAAAAACTAAACAAAACAAAACTCGAAGGAGTAAACAGAAAGCCCAAACAGAAAAAAGAAGCCAAAAAACCTTTTCCTATAGTTCTAAATTTCGAAAACTGCATCTGTTTAAAGTATCCGCTTAATTGTTCAAATCAATATAGTAATTTGGCCTTATAAGATAAAGGATTTTCAATTAAAAATAAATCTTTCACTTTACCTAAGTATTAATTTCTTTCTAAATCTATCTAGTTCTCTGACCAATGATTCTTGTTGCTATATGATGTTGTTTAATTTCTTTTAGCCCAATGTTTTACTAGAGCAGAAAATTAATATCCTACCTATTACCTTATAGCCCAATTTTATAAAGTTACAAAATACCAGCCTGTAACTTGCAGAGATTTTCAGAACACCACTGCATTACTCCTTTCATACATGTTCTGCCATCATTTGCAGGAGAACTGACATGTTTATGGATACCATCAGGATCAGCTGCTGGAGTAAATATACCCTGCATTTACAAAACAAGAAGCTTTTGAACTCAGATCTAAGTTCATAATCTTTTTACTAATCTTGTGTAAAAAATATAAAAAAGCAATATTCTTTTTGTGAAAAAGAGAAACTGCCAAGAAATTTACTGATTTTGTTAGGAATTAACATGATGTTTACATTTCTTTGAATGTTAAGATTTTATGATGATATACTGAGATATGAATTCTTAATATTAAAATAAATATGAGACTTAAAAAAAAATGCTTCCAGAGACAGTAAAAGAGCTGGTTAGTATTATTGTGAGGCTGCTCTCTATCACCTTTGAATGGCTGGAGCAATCAGGAGAACTCCCTGATGACTGTAAAAAGGCAAATGTCACACCCATCTTCAAAGACAAGAAATAGGCCCTGGGGAATTACAGGCGTAATCAGTGTTATCTCACTCAATTGGAAACATTAAGGTTTGCATGCAGATGATTAATCCGAGCCTCTGACATCACCAAAAAGTAGCAGCTTGAGTCTGGAAAAACACTACACATTTTAAAATATAAGTGGCATGACAGAAGTCATGAATAAGAGAGACATTTCTGGGACAAGCTCTTATAAATACCAAATCAATTCATAAAGTTAACAAAAGCTGGGAAAATAGGCTAGAGGAAGACAGCAGTAGAATATTTTAAGAAGAAATGTGGTAAAGGGACAGAACTTGGAATAGGTTGAGGAGGGGAAAAGAAAGGAATATGAGAAAAAGCAAATAATGTCCTCATGTTTTTTGGGAACTGTCTGTGTATGATCTGTGCAGCTTGGAGCAGGACAGTGAATTTGCTGCTAACCAACATGTACGTAAGGCCTGCTTCTGTGATCAGGATGAACTTTAGTATTGCATGTGGGCAACCCCAACAAAACAAACTGGACAACTACAAGCAAATCATCCTAGGAGCTGTGTCCAGACTCATGAAGGACAAGATAATGAGGAGCAGTCAGTGCCTTTAGTGAGGCAGACTGTGACCAGCCCAGTAAGCTTTCTGTGATGGAAGGAACAACTTAGTGGGTGGGAGAAGAGGTTATTTAAGTGCTCTTCATCTTTAGCAAGGTCTTTGACGCAATGTCCTATGGCACCCTCACAGCCAAGGTTGGAAGTACAGGTTGCATGGGTGAGTTGGAAAGTGGCTAACAAACCTTTTGGACTGCACTGCTTTGAGTCAGCCTTGCTTTGAGTAGTTTGTTGGACTAGATGAGGTCTTTCCCAACACAAATTATTCTACAATTTAACAAAAACTCTGACAGTATCAAATCAAGGGATAAAGTTTACCTAAAGAAATCATTTAAAAAAAGTATTTTTAAGTGTCTCTTTAAAATGTAAGATGTTGAATTATCATAGCTAAGAAGTGAATCACAGCTTGAAATGGCTTCAGATTTTGCTAAGTAAAGGTCTTCCTGTAATCTACTCTTTGTTTTATATTTGCTCATCTCAGTAAAATATTGTGTTCCTCAATGATACACAAATAGACATAGATCTCATGAAGTGAGTCCAGAAACCTTACAGTTTAGAAGAACTAGAAGATATGTTACATGTCCCCTATTTATTTCAGGATATGAAAGTTAATTCCACTTTTCAAACTCATTACTTTCTGTTCCTCTTTTTCATGACTGTGTGTGAAGCATTAGGAGCAGAATGAAACAAAGCACAGGAGGATTAGAATTTGACATTTAACTGCAAACCGTAGGATAGGTGGGACAGATGTCTACAACAAATTACCACATCAGTCAATTGGATATGTTGGGGTTTTTTTAGGTTTTAACAATGTGTACGAACAAGTGTGCTTGTAATAAAAGTGTTTGTGTAACATCAACTCACTGCACACTGACATTGAGGAGACTAGGTAAACAAGAGCTGACTAAAAGAAAAAGGTACCAAAATACTGAGACTACCACAAAGGGAAACAGCTGTTCTCTAAGCATACCATTTCATACCTAAAAAAAAAATTAAAAAGAAATAATAATAAAATCTTACTAATGGCAGTGAAGAATTTCAAGCAACTCCTGTCCACCTTTAGTCTTTATTTGTGAAAATGATTCTACTTCTTTTGGGGACAAGCTAATGTATATCCACAGCTTTTAGATATTTCACTTATCATTTAGTGGGAGAAAGCTGAGGAACTCATATATCTGAACTTACATGTATGTCACATTAGAAGTTCCATGCTGGGCTCGAAAAGAGACAATGTCTTCTTAAGGATACATTATCATTTTATAAGTAATATGAGATATTCTCTAAGGTAAACTAAAACCCAACTTATTTCTTTTTCAGTTAGCCTTTTGAAAATTACTAGTCTTGCCATGAAAAAAAGTCTGATTAAGTTTCCATAATTTTTAAGGAGGTACTGAAGTCACTTAAAGGGTTATAACAATCAAGGATATGAACAGTGTTCAGTTCTGAATCATTAAAATACCTAGAAAATTACTTTTACTTGAAACTTCATAAGCTTTTGGTGGAGCTCATTAATACTAGCATTTCTTCTAGAGAAGGTGAAAGTAGTATAGAATAAGAGCATCTAATTTGTTGAATTTCCCGGGTTTTTTTTCCTGTGAATTTTACTTTGCCAGTATGATGTGCTGAAAAATAACTGAATTATTAATAAGCTATAAACAACAAAATTTGGTTTTTTTCCCCAATATACATGATTTACACAGTTTTGCTGTTGAGGCTGTCTGCTGTTGAAAGAATTGTAGGATTAAGTGTGAAACCTGAGAAAGAAACAGATTTCCTCTGCTGTATTTTCCTTAGGTGTGAAATGCAAGTAGGCTTAAGACATGAAATCAAACCTGAGACAGCAAAATGTGCCCTCAAAGTATTTCTTGTCTCAGTTAGGCTAGACAGAAAAAGAACACTTGTATTTTAGCTGAGCTTGCTGTTAAGAAGGAAAAGAAACAGGAAGACTGGTCCTAAAATTTCATCATGCTAAAGACCAGCTTTTCATGATCAGGAGAAGAATTTTTTATGCTACATCAGTGCTCTGGCTGGAGAAATATTTGCTATATTTTCTCCTCTAAACAGCTGAGTGATATCTCAGGAGGCAAGTCTATTTCATGGCTTTAGCAATCATAGTCCAAAGACAAATAACAGGTCTGGGACTTACCCAGATTCTGCAATACACTAAAATAGCATTATTCTGCCCTGCCACCATTCAGTGCTGAGTACCTGCTAAAAACCCCCATACCTCAAATTGTAGATTATCAAGATAAATATTGGCCTGTCAGATTTAGATGAGAAATCTTCGGATTCTCTGCCCTTTCCATACAACCTGTAGCAAATGTGAATTTCTTCATATACCTTTTGGAACAAGGTCACCAATGAAATGTTTTAACAAAAGAATGAGAAAACAAGTATATATGGAATGCATGCATAAAAAACAAAGGTGACAAGACATTAACCACTCTAACAGCATCAGTACAAGTGAAATAGTGAAGTATTGTCAAATGATCAAGAAGATGTCAGACTCATTCTTGATGAGATTCTATTTGAAGTGAAAGAAGCCAAATACATGGAAAATAGTCTATCAAATTAAATCAAGCTGCATTAAGCAAAAAAGTGAAGCTGTAGACTACAAGACCTCCTATCATACCAAACAAAAAATTGCAGAGCATCCTAGAGATAGTTCCTGTTTTTTATACAGTGCATTCCACATGAGACATGGAGACAAATATTATGAGAGAACGTATCATAATAGCATTTTTATCACTGCATGATGTTATGACAGTTCAGAATTTAACATTATAGAACAGCAATGCAATTTTAGTAATGCCAGCAGTCACTAATCAAAGCAAGTATTTAAGAAAAGGGACAGAATTCTGTCTGCCACAAAGGAAAACAATTTTTTTTGTAACTTCTTACAGACCTGCAGCAGAAATAAAACAGCATTGAGTTCAAATCCAGAAGGACCTACTGGATATGGTTTGCTAGATAAAAACATCAAACAACAAAAATCTCTTCAAGTTATGCAAAGGCTTACTACTGAGATCTTTGAGATAACACTATCTAAATGTTTTGAAAAGCTCTTCCAAAATTACTAAAGATATATCCGAACCATCTTGCAAGAAGGTTTAAAGTTAATTTAAACCCAAGGATGAAATGATGAACAAAATAACATTTCATGCAGATGGACTCTATATACAGATGAGTGCTATATACAGATGTGTCAAACAGTAGAGAAGGTCATAGAAAGATCACATAATAACACCTTGTCTATGATTTTAAAGATGAGCTGGCCATGTAGAAGAGTAAATGTATCTTTATATGCATCTCTATAAAGCCTCGAAGGAAAGGTTTTCTTTCAATAACATCTGTTGATAGCAAGCAATAACGTCATCATTTTTAGCATTATGATGGAGAGCATACTTAACATTGCACGAGCTGACATCAGGCTGCTCAAAGTACAAAAACCTTAGTCCAGGAAGAACTTTCCAAACTTTCACGTTATGATAATATAAAGAATTTCACAGAAAGAGACCCCAAGTAACCAATAAGGAAAACTTCCCCCCATAAATTCACCTCATAACTAAACTATTTTCTTGATGTGTGCTTTTCTGAACATGAAAAATAGATATAAATTGTAGTTTCACTTGGATTTTACTAAGTCCCACTAAGAGAGAAATAGAAACTTTTGCAAAATGTGTGTGGGGAGTAAAACTCACTCATTCCAGATAGTCTCAATCTAAGGAAACAGGTCATTCTATTAAAATATGGATTTTTCTTTCCTGATGAAGCATTCAGCTTGCTCTTCTGGAACAAGCATACATCAATTTCTCAACAGTGCCCTGCCCTGATCTGCTGAGGGATGATTGTTAAAAATCACCACTTCCTTCCTACCTTTATTTGAGCTGCTTTACATGCATGAATAATACACGGAATGGTTCCTGTCAATGTGACTATAGGATGAGGAAATATTGATTACAAGAAACAGGACTGTGAAGTGACAACAAGATTTAATCATGTTTTTGTGTTCAAGGGCATGAAATAACTGGTTCATAATCTGCTGCTATGGCTGCAGGATCTTACTGCCACAATCAAAGGTATAAAGTACTGGGAAACACCAAAAAGTGCAATAGGAAGGGACACATGAAAATTATCCACTATTAGAAGACCTTATCAACAATTACTTTTTTATCCAAGGTCCTCTACAGTGACACTTGACACCCATGTATGCTGTTGCCCAGGCTTCACCAAGACCACAAGGACATGGGTAGGCAGCAAAAAGGCTGAGACCTATGAGATAGCTTTGGACAGGATCCCTGTTCCTGCACTGAGTAGCCTGGATTAAAATGGTTCCCAAATATAGAAACAGGTTGTAATGGGATAAAAGAGTCAGTTCCAGCAGGTAAAATTTAGCTCCTCTGAACTTCGCTGTGGAAAGATAATTAATGATTTTTCAGATGTTCTGTAACAATCTGTGTGTGCCTGAGGGCTTGATGATGACTGACTAAGATGGAATTTAGTAGGAAAAACTTACTAAAGACAGTGAAAGCCTGGGTTGATATCCCTAGTTTCATTCTAGGTTCCTGTGAAATTTGACATTATATTTGTCTTGGCTACAAATGCACTAGCTTTGTGGATTTTTTTTCCTGTTGTTTGATTTGGGAAGAAGATCACTTGGTCTTTTTGGTTTATCATTACTTTATGTTTAGTTCAGCATAAAAAATACTGGATCAAATAAACCCCCTCAAAACCTGGCCTGAATGTCGGCAGCTGTTTTACAAAAATAAATTGGTATTACCTGTTAAAGTAATCAACAAATAATTATATAATTTCAGCAAATGCAAAAGTCATCCCCACAATAAGCCAACACTCATGACACCTCATAAGTTTTATAAGTTTATGGATAGTTTTTTCTACTGATTGAAGTATTTGCTTATTAAACTTTTTTTCTCAAACTTACATGATAATGATAATTTCTTATACTGCATTTCACAAGCACGATTTTGCTTTTGATTAAACACTATTTATTAAAGAGTGGATTATTTTACCAGAAGAATACAATATTCTTTGGAGTACAGCATTCAAGTGTTAAAAACAATATGCTATAAAGTTATGGCTTATCAGAACTTAAATACTTTGCTTTCTAAGTCTCATTTGGTTAGAAAACTACCTGCCTATTACTGACTTACAGTTCTAAGATTATTTACTCCATGGTTTAAAAGTATAATATATCAGAGTGTGAGCTGGCAGAAGTTACAATAGACCAAAGAATTTTCTATGAAATGCATTGCCCTTTCTGGTCCAGCAGTGTGAAAATGCAATATACAATCTCTTAATGCTATATGACTTAAAATACAATTTGAATATATGATTAATCATTATGTATACATATTTTTTTCTGTTTTTAATATTTCATTAAAATATACATAAAAGTATCAAAACATTCCCACTTTTTAATTTTATCAGTACAGTCTCTTGGGTTTCTCCAAGATAGTCATTGCCTGAAATGTTTTGACCCACATTAAAACTCATGTCTTTACAGATTTGTCAGAAGCAAAATAAGAAACCTTTTCAGTAGTTGCTCCACTACAGTCTTTAAAACAAGATAATACTTTCCTGATAAATCCTGCCATTACGTTAGTGGGAGGTAGGTGGGTAATAGTACCAAGATTTCTCTAATAAATCATAAGTTATCTTTGTACAAATAAAAGATTGGTATACTTCCATGCTACTGACTGGAAACTGATGATAAAGCAGAATGTGATAACCACTAATTCAGACTTGACTTTGTTATCTTAGTATACCTTTGGCTTAGGTAAAGTTTAGTTATCCAGAAAATTTGGGTAAATCTGTAACTTTTTTAAGCCAAAGTGCTTTTTTCACAAATTAGTTCACTAAAACAGCAAAAGTTCCTTTTAAGACAGAAAGCTTCATGACAAATTAATGTTTTCTGTAGCTCAGATTGAGGTGAAAATTTGATTCAGTCTGTAGAGTCCTTGTTCTGCAAACACACATGTAAGTCTCTCAGTGTTGCTAGACATAGAAAATAGAAAATATATGTAATAGACATATAAAATAGAAAAAAATGTTTTGAGTAGAGGTAAGGGAAATAAAAGATAAAACAACCCTATTATCACATTGGTTCAAGTGGCAGCAAAGGTATATGTTGAATCTCCCTAAAGTTTCCCTTTATTACCTGCTATTCTCATTGGATATTTTCTACTGGGCACTTATAATTTAGAAAGACTGTTCAGGGTCTTTTGCTTCTCAAAATAATGTGCAAAAGAGTATGTCTCCTAAAATAAATATTTGAACCAGCATCTTACCTTAGACTACATGTCAATATACACTCACTTGGTATTCAGAGACTGCATCTAATTTAGTCTTGAAGGCAGACACAGGTGAATAATATTTGCTGCAGCAAAACAGGATTCAAGCTATAGAGGAACTAATTTATTAGTTGTAAAGGGTATCAGCTGAAAAACTACAGTATCTCCTGTAATCTGGGTACTGTAATATTTCCTTTTCCTAAGGATCCCAGAATGAAATTCCATGTGTCTGGCATTGAAAAGATCAAAAAGCCTTGCACAATTAAACTTGTTTCTATAAGATACCTGTGAGATGGCCTGGCTCATACTCAGGCACAAATGAAGAAAAATTCTCAAATTAAAGGAATTATGCTGGTATAAAAATGCACTTGAAAACAGACAAAAATTAGGCATAATAATTAAAGTATTAAAAAATAGAAGACTATGAACTATAAACCAAGAAAAATCAAAGGCCATTATGATTTAGAATTTGTTATATAGCTATACCAGAATTTCAAACATAAGCTGCTACAGATATCTTTATCTTAGTATCTTTATTTATGATTTGGCTGAGGGGATGGAGTGCACCCTCAGCAAGTTTGCTGGCAACACTGGGTTGGATTGGAAGCACTACAAAGGGATCTGGACAGTCTGGATCAATAGGCTAAGGCCATCGATGAGGTTCAATAAGATCACATATTGGGTCCTGTACTTGATTCACAAGGAACCCATGCAGAGTTACAGAGCAGGGAAAGAATGGTCAGAAATCTGCCTGGAGGAAAAGAACCAGGCTGTGTTGGTTATCAGTGGCTGAACATGAGCCAAAGTGTGCCTGGCTGGCCAAAAAAGGCCAATGTCATACTGGACTGTATCAGAAATAGCGTGGCCTGCAGGAGCAGGGCAGTGATCATCCTGTTGCACTTGGCATTGGTGAGGCTGCACTTCAAATCCTGTGTTCAGGTTTGGGCTCCTCACTATGAGAAGGGTTGCAGCTCGTTTCCTCAGTCAACACCTGCAATGAGGGACTTACACCATTTGTTTTCGAGCAAACAGGTGTCTAATCCTTCTCTCACCAGAGAAGGATGAATCACCCTTGGTAAAGAGGTGACACAGACAAATTCATTATCTCAAATAATTCCTGTACATCCTGTCTCTTTGTCCTGTTTGGAAAGGAAGTGGACAAGCACAAATATTCACATGTGTACTTAAATGGGTGAAAAACCTTTGAGAAGAGTGGATAATGTGGATGTGTTCCCACAACAAAGAACATAACTTGAAGTTTGGTCCTAGAAAATCTTCAATATTTTCTCAGCTCCAGCCTGAAACAATTTACAAAATAATCATTGTGAAGCAGACTCCTGTGCCCCATACTGACCTGTCTCTGTTCCTCTTGGCAGGAAAACATGCTACTCCCATGAAGACATAATATTACTTCAAGAAACTACACTGAACTTCACAATAGTAGCAATAAATTTCCCAAACATATTTTTTTGTGTTCCTTTATGATTTCTAGCCCACAGCTTTTTAGAGTGTGTTGCACTTTATGAAACAGAAAACCTGGAAATAATCACACAGTTCATGAAATCTTCTTCCATCAAGTTGCAGTATCCACAGAACCATGATTACATATCACTGACCACTAAAAACATAAGTAGGAGCTTCAGAGATGACGGAGGAGACAACAGGCCGATAACCATGACCCACAGGAAGCTGGCAAGACTAAAGGCAATACCATGTTTTAAATTTTTGCATCTAATTTGAGGAATTTGCCAAAAAAATGCTTTATTATATACCTACTGAGACTAATATTTTGTGACTCCACCCCAGAGGAAACATTTAGACAGGATACCCAGTGAACTGTGTGGCACTCTAAAAAGCTATAAGAATTTACAGGTTCAATTTTTAATTTCAGATACATACTTGATAGTGGTTTCTGACTCATGGATACAGCTGCATAATTTTGTATTAGTCATTAGTCCATAAAAGGAGCTAAAGTAAACAGTTCAATTGACTATACCATGAAAGAGCTAATGTACATTAATAACACAATCTAAATGAAGTAATGCTTTCTTTTGTGAGGTACTGAGTAGTAGAGTATATAGTAGTATCATGCATATACCATGGGATAATATCTTTCCAATATTCCTTTGTTCAAATAGCTTTCCATAACTGACTATCATCCAGCCCTCATATTATTAATATATTCTAATTCAATTTAAAAGAAAATTCAGCAATGTTAATCAAGTTTATTTGTGCATCTGTAACAGGATTTTCTTGTCCTTTTCCATAACTTGACTGTTGATATAAATTTGTTAGTTCTATTTGTTTTAGAATGTAAAGCTCTCAGGACAGAGAAAAAAAGTAATTTTCATCAAGAAGTTTCATAATAATGCACTATTTATGCATAAGATGTTCTGGGTCATAATCCCAAGTAAATTTTCTCAGTCATCTACTCATTAATGTGTGGTGACTGTTAAGGTCTACTGCCAATTAAAAGAATTCATAGAAACAATTTCTTTAACGAGAAGTACCACTTCTACAAATTCATTCTTTTTGTCAAAGCATACTGAAAACAACTGTATTTCACATATAAAAAAGAGCAAATTAGGAACAGCTAAAATAAAATTTCACCTTGCTAGTTCTTTATATTCCGTGATATAAAGGAATGGAGGCATGAATTATGCCATCAGGAGAGTGTGCAGAAAAATCAAAGTATTTTAAAATTAAACAGTTGAAATTTCATATTGAGTAAACCATTTCTGTTATTAATCAAAGATTCAAAAAATTCAAGTAATTATTGGTAAGTGAATTTCCTTTGCAACAAATTCACTTCCCTGCTACAGAAAGTACAAAAGTACAGAATAGTGCAAGGGCATTTTCTTGTACAAAATTCTTGGCATATTATAGATGCCACAAGAAATACTTAAAGAGTCTAGCAACTGTAATCATAGTAATAACAGATCTATTGCCTTAGGTAAACATAGTTTATAAAATCTGGTCAGACCAGTGTGCAAGATGCTGTAAATAATGCACTGATGGCATTACATGGCCTATTGCTTGGAGAACACCGCTCCAGGAAACGTCTTCTAATAATGCCATCCCACAGACTGACTTTGCTGCCTTGCTTTTATCACTTGAGTTCTTTTATTTCACTCATCTATATGACTTTTCTTAATGAAGTTTGAAAGCAATCTCCCCTTGAAGACAATTGAAATTATTTAATCTGTTTTTCTCTTGATCCCAAAAGGTAGGAGTCATAAAACTTAAAATTAATGTTCAACAACTGTGATAAAAGAACAACTCATCTAACACAAATGCTTCAGCTTCTACAAACAATCAGAAAAATAGATTTCCACAGCCTACAACACTGAAAATGAACAAGCCATATCCATTCCTTATGACTTGTTACAGCCAAAACTGACTACACTTCACCTTTTCCTGACATAGCCATTACTTGGGGCTGGATATGAGCAATGAGGTTCAGAGGTCTAGTGAAAGACTTCTGAATCCTACCAAACATCTTGCTGTACTGTGCATTACTACTGTGTATATATGGCAGGTAAGGCTAGTAATGGACTCCAGAGCTTATCACTGACAACCTAAGTATGTAATTAAAAACAGCTTACAGAGGCAAAAGTTGCATTATGAAACAGCTAGATTTTACTTGAACATTCATGAAAAAGCACTAAAAGACAAAAATATGACTTTTTTTCCTTTTGTTTACTTGGAATTCAGATGAGCAATGTTTACAGTATTACGCGGGAAAACTGCAACCTTAGTTTTTAATAATAGACTTCTCTAAATTAGTAACACTGTTACAGTTTGATTTGGTATGATTTCAAGGACAAATGAAAAATATTCTTTTGCTTCTGTATAACATCTGACACATCATTGGGCTGGGTATCATTTAAGATTCATTACATGAAAGATAGCCTCGTCTATTAGACAAGCCTTGTTACATTATACTAAATTTACTAACTAGAGCCTAAGATATAATAGTTATTTCTTCCTCACAAGAGTAATCATGTTCATTGAATGGAATTACAAAGAGAAGTATAAAGCTGTCAGAAGCGATCTGTTTAATAAATAAACAGTTTATAGGGCTAAATATTTCATAATACCTAGATAACACACACCATACATTAAAAATTCTGTCAGTTCCAACATCCGGGAAATATTGGGATTGAACATTGGCAAAACAAGCTCACTAATCCTACAGGCACCAGCACCAGACAACATTTCAAATGGAAAGGAAGGAGAAAGCAGTGTTGTAATTAGGTATTAACAAATCCTTACCTAGTGGCTGCCCTGCAATGATCCTGGCATTCTCTCCTGCCACTGCAGCCCTGGCGTGCCTCTCACTCATGTACTGTACAAAGGCATAGCCTTTGTGCACTGAGCAGCCCACTATTTTCCCATACTTTGCAAAGATTGCTTCGATGTCACCTTTTTTGACAATAGCTGTGTTCAGATTGCCAATGAAGACTCTGGAGTTGATGGACTTTGGGTCATTCTTATTGGTGACATTGCTGGTCTGTGTTTTGCCAGTCATGGTTGAATCTCTTGGCTTTAAACCTTAAAGAAAGAACAAAGAGAATTATGTTTCTATGCGTACAGTTACCCTGACTTTGGATGATTTTTCCAGCAATAACTCACTTTCCATTTTTCACTTTGGGTGATCTCGACTCAGAAGAATCAAACTATCTAAAACACATTATCAGTAAAATCAAGATAGCACATGTTAAAATACTGCTCAAGAGTAAAATTTAAACTTCTTATTTTTATAGATGTGAAATACACCAATACATCACTTAATATAATGCTGTGATAGTGGAGCTTTACTGTAATCATATGTGGATTTCTGCTTAGAAATTCAATATTGACTTTTTAAGTACTTAGCCATCTAGAAACTGCAAAGCAAGAGAATGAATCGTTATCTACTGTCAAAGAAATGAACATTCAAGGCCATGTAGAGAGCAAACACTTAAAATGAAAAACAGCTCTGCTTTTGTTTGGTGTCAGTTAGAGCACATTTCTCACCAGTTAAATATCGCTGTGAGGTGTGCAAGGCAGGTAACATACAATTCTTTACTGCAATCAATATGTTTCCATCAGAACAATTTTCCCTGTAAATTCAGTACAAAAAAAGAAGTGCAAAAAGACAGAAGCTTATGTTCTGAGAATTAAAAAGTAGTAAAAGAAAACACTTTAACTCTAGGAACACAGATTTTCTTGCTTCTTTGCTCTTTTATCTGAGATCAAAAGTCGGAATGCAACCTGGTCAATCTCTGCCGGGAATAGCCACATTATTTCTGGGAAGGATTTGTTAAAAGAAGGAAAAAACCCAACACTTCTTGTGTTCATCTAGCCTCACCCCTCTGAAGTGCATGTGGTTTTCATAATTTGTATGCAAATTCCACCTGCCAGCAGGTTCCTTTATTTACATCAATTTACTTAGATGGAAATGAAATGAAAGAAATTGTCCCACATCTTCATTGGATTTTCTTTAGCTTTAGTAGACCACAGAAATGTAAAAAATATGCCTAGATTTAAGTAAAGAAAACTTATTTTGTACAAAAAATGTCATTTAGGCAGTAGTTAAATATAGGCCATGTCTTACAGCCAAGAACTATGTTACTATTTTTTAACCTGTTCATACTTTTGATTAGACCAGAGTAACAGCTCAGGCAAGAAGAGAATCCAGTAAAATACTTTTCACAGTTGAAACTCAGTTCATTCCTCAGAGCAAAAAGGTATAATAACCTCTATTCTGAACATCTAAATCTGAAGTTTCATATTTAAATTGGTAACTACCAATCATGAAGCTAGAAAAAGAAACCATTGTCACTGAACTCCACAGAATATCTGCTGAACAAAACAGCCACAGTCGCAGCCATCAGCACTTTGACTGCCTCCATCCTGGAAGATCCAAACCCCACCATCCAGACAAGAACACACAGTGGAGATGAGTGGGCAGTCCTGCTGAGTCTCAGCAAACAGCCTGTTTTATTAAATGAATGTATGCAGTACAGCTGCCAGTCAAATAGCTTTCACTTGATTAGCAACTTAGTATGGCAACTTGCTTTATATTACAGCATTTAGAGAAAACACTGAAGAAAATAAGAAAAAGGATGTTTTCCTCTAAGTTTTTTTATTTTTAAATACATTGTGGAAACATAACATACTGTATAGGTGCACAAATTTCACCATGAAAAACCAGGAAGACTGCCTTGAATGCAAGCCTCTGACCTTTATCATAAGACACATTCAATACTGTATATTTCTAGATTGCTGTGAAGATTTTGAATGTTTGAAGTCATGTCTGTATAGAGCTAACCTGAATATTGTGAACATTCAAAGTAATATGCTCGGTACCAGAATATTACGATGACAAACCATTTACAAACTGTAAATATAATTCACACTAAGATCCATTTTGTCATAAAGTAGACTGTTGGTGTTTTCTTAGACCCAAGAAGTTTAACCCTATCTTAGATAAGACCTGTATTACAAAGGAGTCAAAATGACAGTAACACAGCCATGTTGGCATAAGGAGCCTTATGGACCCAAACTGAAGAGGTAAAAGGGCAGAAAAACATAATAATAAGGTATAATTAAGGTAATAAGAGTATAATAATAAGGTATAAGAGTAGCAAGGTTGTTGTAGTTGGTGATGAACAGGGAACAACTGGTGTTCCCTGTAGTGCTGAGTTGCCCAACACTTAAAATACTGCTCTATTGGGAAAACGTACCATGGAGATTATTGCGTTTATCTTTGTGAAGATACAGGGGAAAAAGGCTGTATCTGTTCTTATACAACTTTTAGCATCTTGTTGATATTCTGTACATTACATATATTGATATTATATACGTATAATATATATATATATGTTGATATAACATATTATATATGTTGATATTCTTTACATTACATATATTGATATTATATACGTATAATATATATATATATATGTTGATATAACATATTATATATGCTGATATTATATTGTATGTGATTTATCGAGTGAGTCACTGAACTTATTTTACTAAGCTCATAGAGATAGTTTATCACAAGTATGATCACTGGTCTAGAAAGCAGTGGCCTGGACTGGTAGACCTGTCTCTTCCACTAAAGTGCTGTATGACTCTTGGTAAAAGGCTTTTTCTGCCTCTACTTTTTAAGCTTCAGGCTGGCATTTTTTTGACTAAGGTCTAGGTCTCAATGTATTTTTGTAGCATCTAATACAACGACATGACCTCAGCTGGAATATTCAAGACCAACAGACCATTAAGAAAGAAAAAATCCAAGGAGAAAAAATTTACAGAAAATCTGCAAGAAGTCAAGATTCGCATGAAAATTGAATGCAACAAAACACTTTATTACAACTGATATTTTCTACCACACATATTACCACCACAATGGTTTCTAAACACTCTGCTACGCTCTGTGTTTCCTCTGTTGTTTAGCCTTTTAACATGGGATTTGGTGAACTGTTCTTATTTCATAAAAATACTAATTTTATTTTTGCCCAGTTTTCTATGTACTAATTTAAATAGACTTTGAATAGGACATTGAATATTTCTCTCTTGTAGTTGTTCTTTGCAATGCAAATTTGCAATATTTTTGTAACACAAAGAAAAGTAGTTGTCTGGTGGGTTCTCTCATATTCAAATGAGCAGTCAGGAAAATGTGCTACAAAAATTCAAAGGGTGAGAATAATACTAACTGAAGGATTGAGTTTTGATTGCCTTGCTGGTTACAATACTACTGTGAATATTTCATAAAAATCAAAGATCCATGGGATCTTCATTACAATGTGAAAGAATTTATGGCAACTTCCACACATCACTTCCAATATACATCTGTGAGTACTGAATTATACCCGTATTCTCTGAGCTATCAGTAAAATCACAAACATTGTACATCATACAAATGCAGAAATAAATGAAATAGTGAGAGAAACATATCTGAAATAATCTCATTTCCTTGTAGTCTTTAATAAGGTATCTTGCTAATTTCCTACTATTGAAGTGATCCTTTCTGGTAATAAATACCTCCTATATGCCAAGCATAGCTTTAAAAAAGTGCTTTACAAGTAATGTTTAGCTGTCAGTGCACTTCATATTTATTTATTCAATGCACTTCATTACATACAGCATTATTCTATGCAGTAGATGATTTAATTATTTTACAAATTAACTAGTTTAAGTCTTGTTATACTTAAAAAAAGTTATAAATTAGACCATTTCTTTTACTGCATAGATCTTTAAAATTCTTTCTTAAACATTAACATTTCTAATATGCCAAACTGGAATGAAAATGCAAATTACTAAAATGAGATTCCTATCATCCAGCACATACAAGTGACAAGTTTAAAGCAGTCAAAAGAGGGGAGTAGAATTCAAGTCTTGGTTTCCTTCACATTTCCAGCATTTTCTGACAAAATTTGGCTGAGCACCAGCTTGACAATGCATTGCTTTGTAGCCCTGAATTTCATCTTTTTCCATAAGATGCGAATGTGAACCCCCCAGCTCCATTTCACAGATGTTTCTCCTCTGGTGCTGTGCCTAGCACCAGAGCAGTGAAGACCAGAATCCCTTTACACTTGTGCCATGGCCCAGTGCAGGAAAAACACAGAACTTGAAGCAAAGAGAAAGAGAGCAGCTTGTCAAATTCTACCTTCCAGTAACTCTCAAACTTTTTCTTTAGGGAATAGGGTCAAGGTGCAACCATAAAAATCCTGTTGGGCTTCTGCTCCCTGTGCTGCTTTGTGCACATTCACAATGATTCTTCACACAGTAAAACACAAAATTTGTCTTTGAACAGATAGCCATTTGGTCAAACTGCAAAAAAAAATCTAAGATATATAAAAGTTTGAGGATCTAAATTAAGAGAATTTTGAAAGCAATTCACTTCAGCATTTTCCCAATTGTACAACTGTTTCTTATTTTAAAATGCTGTGAGGAACTCATAACCTCTAAGCAAAATTTCTACCAAATACTGAAATACTGTCTCTGGAGTTGTTCTTATGCATTTTCCTTTGCTAAATTAACCAATGAGGCCAACCTGTAATAACTCTATTAGAATTAGAAAAATCAGATAAATCACTTTAGAAGACTAGGAAATATTTATATTGATGACTTGGGTTTCTCTCCTATTTTTTTTCTCTCTTTTTTATTTTTTTTTTCCCCTAAGATCTATATCTAATTTTGCTTTTAAAAAAACAAAACTCTTCATTAAGTTTAGTAATACTTTCAGGAGTTTCTATGTATTTATTTTCTTTTACCTTGGAGCTGTTTCTTTCCTTTTAACAATAAAACTTTTTAACCAAACAGAAAAATGTCAGCAGATTTGAATGAACTAAGTATTACTTGCAGGGTCTTTTGGAAAAAATAAGGTCTTTTGAGAAAAACTGAAATAACAAAATTGAAAATCTTTAAGGAATACAAGTCCTTTCTGAAAATTAAATAAAATTGTGTTACTTTTATAGATATTTAATATAAAACTTTTATGCATTTATTTTTTTTTTCACAAAAGAAGTAAGAAAAAATCAAATTCACCATCATTTCCCTTCTCTCACCCTCAACCCTTCCAAAGAATTCATTTTGACATTACATTTAGAACAGAGCCAGTAAGTAATCAACAGTCTGTATTGCATTTGTGTGATAGCAGAAGGGTAATTCTGTAGAGAAAGATTTTTAAATATGAAAATTTCAATCACTGACAGGTGATTGAAGCACTGTTAAATTCCAAACCTTAAATTTTGCAATTTAGTATAAGATGCTTGTGCACTGAGAGTCATAGTTCACATTGAATTATTGAAAATCCCTCTAAAAAAGATAAAGCCCTTAACAGAAACATGTTTGAACAGTCATGTTTGTTTCCACAATGAAATCCACAGTAGTAAGTGAGAAATTAATTTCTAGGATATTTGGGGCTCAAGCTGAATATGGTCATTCATTCTGGCAAGAAATCAAACATCATAACATTGGTCCATAGATAGACAAAATTCAGCGCTACAACATGTGATCAGTCTCCAGCCCAAAACACACCGAGTTTTGCTCTTTTCAGCATTTCCAAGCAATCTCTGCCCTTCTGCTATCCAGCCTCAGTTAAAAGTTGAACTTTTGTCAATATCAAGGTTCAATTTTTGCTTTAATACCTGAGCTTTTCTATAATGTGCTGTCTTTGAGCGTAAAGAATCAATAATTACTAAAAAACTTATCAAGAAAGAAAAGATTAGGTCATAAAATATTTTCTCTACTTTTCAATTACCTTTTAGCAACAGTGATAACATTAACATTTTTATAGTGTTGCAGAAAAATTTAAGATATTTAGGCATTTGTAACGTCCTTATGTGCATTAAAGGTCCTACAACATAGACTTATCTTGCAATGGTACTAATATTTTATGGAGAAAATTCAATATTCATATTAATTGCTTTAACAAGCAGTCATTAAAAGTATTTTATCTCAGTTAAATCAGTACTTGACAAAACCCCTATAAAATTTTTCATATGTGATAAAAACATGAATATTGGATATTTCATGATGGCAGGGAGAAATGAAAAGGAGGGAAGAGAGAGAACAGAAAGCTATCAGATGAAATATATTTTGTCTTGGAGAAATTATTTTTTCCTTATGTTTTAAATTAATTTTTAAGGAAAACTGTATGTAGGTCACACAAATAAAGAAAAAAAATTATTCATAAGTTAAATTCACATCAAAATATTCTGGAGTTTTCCAGACATCATTAGAGGCAAAGAATATGCTTCCTCTATCTCTCTCTTTTCAAGATATCCTGCCTGTCTGTTTGTTTATTTATTTGCTTATTTATTTATTTATTTATAGTTTAGCTTTTTGCTTCCTTTCCATTACTTTTAAGAAGGGGTTGACACATCATGTGTGGAACATGGACCACACTCCCTTCAAGCTGGCATTTCTGGAACTACATAAATGACAATATTCATCAATACACCACATCTTGCAGAAAATAAGGACTGAAAGATAAAATGATGTAGCAGATCTCACTTCATCTGCTGTCACTCTTCTCAGAGACAAATACTCTCTTTGCAGAAGGTGAATAAAATGAATTTTTTGTTAAAGAAATTAAAATAACTAGAGAACAAGAGAGTAATAATAACATACCCACAAAAATAACCACTTTTAAGGATATACTATTTCTACATTAGTTATTTAAGCTTTTGAAATAGTAAGGGGAAGATGTGCACTCTTTCCCAGGAATAGCACCACCCCCAAGGAGCCTGAGGAAAAAGGAAAAGGTCTAAGGTCTGTACAGCTGGGTAGAGTTGCAGCTTCTTATTGCCTTGCACTAGCTCATGGTGTTAGAACCTTCTCCCACCCAAATGGGCAGGAGGAAATGGAATCAATCAGCACAGAAAAATAGGGATTTTCCCTCCTATTCACATGCTCCTTATTCTCAGGATGTAGAAAATAACCCTATAAAGGTTAGAAAATAACCTTGTAAAGAAATACATTTCTCTAGTAAAATATTTGATGAGCACTCAGATACGGGTCCCTTTCCTCCATCATATTTAAACCCTTTAAAATACAGGGATTCCTTTATTTATAGGTGTTCAAGATACAACTCTGGTGGCTTGGATAAAAAGTAATCATAATAACACATACCAGTATAGTTGTGCAAACAATACAGTGAAATCAGGAGAGAAATAAATAAAAAACCTTAAACTAATTTAGAATTTGGAGTTAGAAATGGAGTGAAGATACTTAAATATCTAACTGTGTAATTTCTTAAGGAGATACACTCTTCAAGGGAATACTCAAGAGAGCTGGTCTTTGAGGTCACTTCTCAGACTCCAGAATGGGATCTTTGCTATTGTCCTGCAGATAATACTTCACCTTTCAAAATGTCTCTAGAAGAGAGAGCACAATTTGTACCTTTTTTATTTAATTATTAAATTAACTACTAATTTTAATTAGAAATTAATACAAAGTGTTAAATTTGATACTTTTCTTTTACATGTCTTCTTTGGATCTGTGTACCGGATATGTCTGTCCAGGAAATGATAATGGAAACTTTTCATATTGGGATGCATTGTTTTTAAATTCTGTCAGAGAGGTTCTTGGAGAAAGAAATGTGCAATTTTGGGGTCTTTTGTTTGTTTTTTTAAGCAAAAGGTTAACTTCCCTTCACTTCCAATATTTTGATCAATCTATTTGTAGCCAGTTACCTCATCTAAGTAATCATTTATCATTTATACAGCAAGCTATTTTAATCTTTTTTAATCACTCATTCCTGCTGAATTTTTAATAATTTTTAAAGCATTTCTGACTTTCTATGATCATCTAAATCTCCTTTCAGTCTTCATTTTTGAGTGCAGTGACAGTAAAATCCGCAGGACTGCTGTCTTCCTCTTCATTTGGTGACTTCATGATAGTATGGATCACCTAAAAAAATCTCAGCTATATTTGCTGTCATATGACATTTCCAGCTAATCTTCTGTTCAGCGGAAATGCTTGGTGTCATTTGGCACTGTTTCTCCCTCTGTGTTTGTGCTTTCTCTTCAGCTTCATATCACTGTGAGGATTAAATGAGCCTTGGCAAGCAAGACAGTCTCCTACTATTATTTTTTATATTTCTAACCTTCCTAATAAACTCCAATCAATTTTCTCTGCCCTCAAGGGAGTTTACAGTCCCTGTACAACATATTTTGAAATTTTAATTAATGAATTGTTCTAACGATTTAGAATCTAAAGCTATTATTTTAAACTGGCTGTAATGTACCAATGTCATGGTTAGATATTTCCTCAACACCACTGATCTTTTTCGATGCTCTGTTACATACTAAGCTGGTTTTGGGACACATGACATTAAATGTAGCAAGGCTGATATGAAGAAATTTCTCAAATTATTCTTAAGGGAAGAAGATTATTTTGGAAAATTTCTCATGCATTTTTAAAGTAAAATCTGATATTTATTGCTCATGGAAACACTGTAATCAACTCATAGATAGACTAATTTTGTGTTATCAAAATTTCTGACAAAACTTCTGGCAGCATTATTTTGACTAATATTGTGCTGCCTTGTGTGTCCTCTATTATTTTATGAGTTTGAAATTGGATTTCAGGAATGTCATGGTCTAGGCTGTTGAATACCAAACAAGAAGTCAAGAGCTTCCAAATTGTAATCCTAGCTCTGCTACAGACTTGATAAGAGAACTTGTGTAAGTCACGTAATATCTCCACCATGTCCTCTTTCTTCAGAAACTGGCAATAATACTGATGATATTCCAGCTCAGTGAGTTGTTGCATGAATGAAATTTAAAAATGCAAAACCCCAGAAAAATGCTGCAGCACTAGTAAGTGTAATAGAAAATATACTGTTTAATTGAAAATATAAGAATTTGTTTTGAGGATTACTTGTATTCTTGTTTTTCTGTATTATCTCTATATTTTTGTATATTTCTAAGTATTTTGTATTAATGGGTATTTTTATTTTTTATCACCCGTCTTAATTGAACAAAATAATTTGATATTTCTTAATGGTGAGAGGTATTTAAGAATAATCAGAGTCAAATTGGGATCACATTTTAGTGCTATTCACTCCATAATGGCCCTCTCAGAATCACGTCTTGAGGATTTATGCCAGATGACCACACTGTGCCTCTGACTTACAGGAAGTCAACCTATTACTGACAACAAAGTAATTCTGATATCTGACTCTGCCAGTAACTTTCCCAACCTTATGCTGTAAATCACTGACATATTTGGCTTTTGACTTTTCCATTTCATTTTTTTACCCTGTTTATTCAGCCTGACTAGATTTTTGTAGTGTTCATGTGTCAACTGCATCTTTAAAATAAAAGCACATCTGCAGACAACATCTGGTAGACTGCCACATCCCTGCACAGCCTTGCTTTTATTCTTTAGTCTGTACAGCACATCCTGAGTCAGGAACCCAAGGTAATATGCTACCATTCACCAAAAAACAGCTGAATGCTTTTTTAGTCTATCTACAAAGTCTGTTCTGTCTTTTCACACCCTAAATCTCATGTGCATATATCAAAGTTTAAAATTAAAAAGGTAGTCAAGAAACAAGAAATCTCTCACCAGTGTGACTATACAACAAGACATCTGGTACTTCTTCCCTTGATAAACTTTAGAGTTCATTGTGTGAAATGAATGTGAAAATGTAGTTTTGAAATGCAAAATGTGAAAATGGGATTTTCTGTGTGGGATAATGAGAATTTCCATCATCTATACATATAACGTGCAGAAAGAAAAACTCATAGAAAATATGACATGTATCTAATGATTTTGTTAGAGTCTTAAATTTTGTATTTGGATTTGATTCAGCTCTTTTTTCCATCACAATCATGCAACCATATGCAGAGTTCTTATAAACTAGATCCATAGACTTTCCTGGGCATTTAATAAAAAAATCAAACCTATCTGTGAAACAATTTTTCTTCTATCATCTGAACATAAAGGCATTTGAAGTTTAGTTGCACTTTGATTTCTGAAATCTATAAGCAACCTAATGTTCTGCAGAAGTGTTTTCAAGATTTAGTGGCTTGACATATATAGAATGTTTAAGCCTGCCCCAATGTATACATTAACATGTCTTGCCTACAGACTATTTCAGTAATTTTCCTCTGTTGTGAATATTAAGGACACAATATCCAATTTCGGTACCGTTCTCAGTGTTTTTACTGTTAGTTCAATATTTAGGACTTTCTCTGGAACAAAAGAAAGTTTACTTCAATTCTCCATTGCTGAAAATTAGAATTTGCAGTCTTGGTCTCCAGAGTTTCTGCCTTGGCTTTGTTTTAGCAGTCAGTGTAGCATGGCTGCTTCAAGCTCTCAGCTCTGTATCTCCCTTCCTAGACTACCTTCAAGAACATTTGACATTTGCTTTGTAATTAAATCTATGTGAATATTCATGCCAATGCCTTAGTAGATACTTTTAATTTAAAAAAAAATAATTTTAATATTTGTCTGTTTGCTTTTCAGTTTCATGCTAACACATGGAAATTAAATGAAAATTAGCATAGTAATATTTTCATTGCTACTGAGAGATCGCAAAGCCTGCAGTTCCTACACTATGCCCCACAGCATAAAAAAATCTGCTAGGTAGCTTAAGAAATGTGTTAAAAGCTACGTGTTATATTACTGTGCATCATTGAGAACGTCTGAAATGCTATTTTAACTTTTCTTTCTAACATAAATTATGTATGCACACGAAAAGTCTTATCTGCATCCTCTTTAACTTTTTACGAAAAGCCACATAAAAATTGGATAAGAAGCTCTTTTTCCCAATATTTCTACAGTTTTGTTGTCTCAGCAATAACTTTCTGCTGCAGCAAATAGATACAAGTAAGATTTTTATTTAGTTCGGGATCATAGCAATTCTTAGTGGAGCTATGATTTTACTCTAACAGACATCTGATGCCTGAACACAATGATCATAGTCCCTACTCAGCTAATTATTTATTTTATGCTCTTTTAGAGATTTGATTAAGCAAACAGCATAGAACAGGAATATGCCAAAGATGGTCCCCTAAAAAGATTACCCAAACACCAATCAACCAGATTAAGGGGGACGTTTTTCATGCAAACCATGCAAACCATACAAACCAAGTTGTTGGTGTAGCTTTTCTAGTAAAATATTTGAGCAAATTGTGATTTTCCAGGACAGAGTCTAGTAATTTTATTTCAGCAGGTAACTTGGCCTCTGGTATCCAAGTCTATGTATATTTAAATGTTCTATAACTTAATTCTGGCTGCATATTCCTGGTTTGGTTAATATTTGGCAAAGAAATAGCTCAGAAAAGAAATTAATTTCTATTCAGATATAAGTCTAAAGCATCATTCTTTTTTTTTGCACTGAATTCTTGTATTATAAACGTCATTACTGTACCTCTATAACACCTGTCTCATATATTCTCTGCTTCTCCCCATGCTTCAGTCCATTCACATTATTTCTTACTTGAGTCCACTTTATTTTTTCCATGCCACCCAGTCCTTCCTGTTGGTTATCTTCCTCCTTGAACCTGAAGGAGGAGCGCTGGTATGTAGGTTGTCACACAGCTTTTATAACTGATTTTTCTCTCTTAATGTGCTTCATAAAAAATAACCCTGGGTCTTTCAGCTGCATAGCATTTTTGAACACTAAAAGAATTATGCTAGTAACACTGAGCACGCAGGACAATGATTTTTTTTGTCTTTGTTTTCACACTGTATGTGCATATGAGAAGGACCATAAGCAAGGAAAATATTTCCACTAAATTTTCAAATTGAAAAGTGGATTCTGATTTATTTTTAAGGCAAAAAATGCAAAAAATGAAAGAAAATTCTTAGAAATCTCAGTAGCAATCACAAAAATGCAAAATGTTTAACATAAATGTAATGCATTTCATCTGTCCTGTATCACAGAAGATTGGAAAAATTTGAGTGTAAAGAAACCTCCCTATGAATCTTACATTTAAATAATTTATATTATTGATTATACTTGCTCTCCAGCATCATGCCTTAGAGCTGTAAAGTATCCGATAGGAGTGCAGTAAATGCTGGTTAGAACACATAATTTAGAATGAATAATTTATCTCTCAAATTTTCTACCCTGTAAAGATTTTTCTATAGCTCATGCTGTCATAATACCTAATCTCTGATCTAATGGATTATATTATTAGAAGGATTCATTATTAAAGTAACTCTGCTTTAAACCTCAGTATTCATTGATTTAATTGGGACAGAAGTAGGTATCAATTGAAACAAGAAGTGTTTTGCTACTGCTCTTATATTATCCCCTTGAAATTAATCTGAACAGATGTACATTGTTTTGATATTCAACAGCTTGCAATGAGTTAAGATTTTTTTTTCTTGTAAATATAATTCAGTTGTGAACAGCTATTTTGTAGCACTTGCATTTCAACATTAAATATTTTAAATATTCTTTAACTTTATCTAGCTTACCTAGATTTAATTTTATCTAGTATGTTCGATGTCATAATTTGCTTCCAATTGACTCTTAGTGTGTTTCTTTCACCAAAAGCTCAGGGAGCTTGCAAATAAACATTCAAAAACACTCACACCAATGAAACTTGTCTACTCAGAGCTGAAATATAAAAAGACCAAAGTAGCAGGCAAAGCTAATTATGAGGGTGCATGAAATCTATGGAAGAACATTTGTGTTTTTTCACTTGGCTTTAGTGATCAGCTTTGGCAACTCAAATTGATTATTTTCAGTCTGTATTATCTTATCATCCCAACTAATTACAAGACATGTGATGCTGCATGCACTTAACTTGGTCTTGTCAACAAATAATTATTTGACAAAGTTAATTGTTTTGGAACTAAAACATACTCAGCAGGAACTACACTTGTCTTTTAGCATGCAAATCTCAGTTCATTTTACATAAACAAGTCCTGAATTTCCATTATATCGTTAGTTATCCTCCTGAAGTGATTATGCATTCTTATATTCAATTCTGAGAAAAAAAGAAAACATCTTACAAAAAAACTAACAAAAACTCTTACTAAAAAGCACCTTATTGCTTTTCATAAGTGTATCACTGCTTTGATAGCAACACATCATTTCCTACATATCTAATTTGTGCAAGTGATGAGAACTGTCAAACAAGGAAAAGTGAACTGTAGTTGAGTGACATAAATGTCATCATCTTTGTACCACTTAAAATAGACTTTTCTTATTTTTTGCCCATGCTTGCTAATTTACGTAAGAATTGCTTCCAAAATTATCTGAATTATCTGTATATTTACAACAAAAAGGTATGGATGCAATTTTTTTACTGTTGTATTATTATATTTTTCATTATAGAAAGGAGCTAGAATCCTTAAGTGAACAACATTTGAGGAAATAGTTACTAGTCCCTAATTTCTTTCACTTTAATCAGTATGTGACTTTCACCCTTATCTTTGATATTTATATAAGGAAACTAAGTGCTATCATCTTCTATAAAAGAAGAAGTACCTTCACAATGGAAAAGTTTGTCATGATTAGGAGAAAGATATGTATGAAATTTTACTGCTGAAGTATTTGCTCTCAAAAGTGATTTCCTTAGATGTTTCTGGTAGTTTTTGCTGAGCTATTTTTCTCCCGTCAACTCCTCTAAAGTGTATAATAAAAAAGAGTGTAAAGAATGCATTTAAGAATGAGTGGAAAATTGTAGTTATCTCTTGGTTTTATATATTGGTAATCTAAAGACAATAACTTACTATTTGGTGAATTTTCCTCCTTTCTGAATATTTGGAAATTCCTCCAAACAGTCCACTCATTCTGAAAGGCTAAAGTTCTTTCAGAAATTGTGACCTTTACTACCTGTTCAAGATGAATTAGGAGTTCTGTATGCACACATCTTCAGAAAAGCAACAAATTATGTAGATTTGCACTATTTCTTGCTTCCCTTGCTGCTGCAGTGCACTGGAGATCTGTGAAGTGCTTGACTCGTTTCGAAGGTAAGGTGTAGACTGTAGCATGTAAGGACAGTAAAGATGTCTGACTGAATAAAAAACGTGGTGTACTGTTGTTTGTTGCTCTATTATCTATAAATCCTCAGTCAGGTAACTTACACGTTTGGACTGCTTGACATGACTATGAAGGGGCACATTAATCTACATGAATGTATGAGTAATGCAGGCAGTCTAGTTGCAAAAGCAGATATTTGAAACAACCTTGTAATGAGTAACATTTGCTTTGCAAAGCATAAAAAATCAGACCGGTTTCTTCACAGTTCTCTGTCTGCAAAGACAATCCCTTCAAGGAGTTCCTTAGAAAAATGGGAAAATACCTAAGGTAAAGCTGTAAATCTATTCAAACTTTTGATGGTGGAATTTGTTATGAAATATAGAGTGAACTTTTTTCATAAAGCGTCATTGACAAAAGCATGCCATATATGTAATAAAACTCATCTCCTGTTTCATGGCGTTAGTGCTGCCATAAATATTTTCACAGTTTTTGCCTTCATCCTACACTTCAGTAAGCAAAGAATGAAGAAAAATATCCACATAGTCATAATTTTCTGTAATCAAAGCTTTGTCCAAAGATAGCAAAGCATATTTCCATGTCATCTATCTAAACATCTATCTATCTAACCTTTCAGAAAGATCTTCAGTCTCCGTTTTTTTCCTTCTCTCTGCTAGAAATTCACTAAATGTTTAAGGTGAATAGCAGAAAAATTCAGCTGAGAATCTATTCTGAGAAAATATTGACACTCTCTCAGGCAACTCAGGTGTAAGGATTATTAAGAAACTGCTACAATCTCGGTTAATGGTTGTCTAAATTCAAATATAAACCCTTGTTCTCTCTTTATGTTTATGAAGTATGTACATTTTAAAGAGTATACTATAAAATGTTGAATGCTGAAGTGTTGTTTCACAATTTTTTTTTCCAGCTAGTAACATCTAAAGAATCTTTAGACAATAACACTTTGAAAATAGAGGTATATTTTTAATTACACTGAAATTATAGAATTAACTAAATGACATAAAGGATGCCGTAGAATGCCTATTCCTGCTCCAGGAAAAAGCCATGGAGGGTAGATTGCTGACTGAATTAAAAAAAGGAAAATTTTCAGATCAATTTAAACCAAAAATATTTTCTTACTCTAAAGCCATAGCAACAACCAGAAGGAAATACAATGTTTTGGATAAAATCTAGAAGTCATAATAAGACAGGAAGACAAATATTTTAAAACATATGGTAGAATTCAGTGCCATTTTGGAAGTGTCCATTTAAAGTCCTTTGACTTTCATCCTCTCTCCATTTTTAATGCTGAAAGAACATGATAAATTTGACATAAAATTAAGTCCATCTGCATGAAAATTTTAGCAGTTTTTCAGTGGATATTCCTCATGTGCCAGGTGGCATCTCCTCAAAAACATTAACAAATTTGCTTTCACAATGTGTCCTGATGGGAAGGAGGTTTTCTATCTCAACATAACAACAAATTAACAAATTTCTTGTCTCAAAATATCTCTATGAGCACATGAATTCTGCCTTAAGTCCCATTCAACTACTCATATAAGCATATAATTCCATTTGAAATATAGCTGAAGTGGTTGACAGGAAGACTTTAATGAGACTAGAGAACACCAATGACAATATTCCATTATATTTGGTTTTACTGTATTGTAATATCTGCTAATGTTGTAATCAAGACTTTCTATTATTATTTCTCCAAGAACAAGAATGTTCACAATGACAGGGAAATTTTAAAAGAATGCACACAATGTTACATACACTTGGATGAACCTTATTCCACTCTGGCCTTGCTTCTGCGTTTCAACAAAAGAAAAATATGAAAGAGTCTGTTGAATCTTCCCCTACATTTATATAGTTTGTGGTTTCACAGTATGTGTTGAGGGTATTCCTAGATACTGTGGGTTATATAGCATTTCAAAATAAATACTGCAGTCCCCAAAGCAATTGGAGGCCTACAGATGGCTGATTGTGAAAAGTCATTAGAAAGTCGGAGTCCATGTGGCAGCAATTTTTGACTGAAATAGTGCAGTGAATTGTATCCACTGCTTATTTCATTTTGGTTTTTTTTTTCCCTTTTTAACAGCACTGAGTATAGCAAAACCCCTTTCTGTCCCCATCACAAACTTTCATGACAGACAAGAGGGAAAAACCCTAAAATGTAAAAAACATTTTACATTTACATCTACATGACTTTCCTCTTTATCCAGCTTCTCCTAAGCTCCAAGTGAATTATTTTCCTGCCAATGTTTCCACTAATGTTTTCACAGAATTCTTGTGATTTCTTGAGGCTGATATCACCAAATATGTCATTTAGCAGAAATAAGAAAGAAAAAATCCTGAAAATGAGTCCACTAGAGCTTACCTAGCAGTAGCAGTACCTACAGAGCAGAAGAAAACTCTAGCAAAATTGTCTCTCGCCAAAATTGCTGCATTGTCTCTCACCACTCACATTTTGAGCTCTCATTCCCTCTTTTCTTTTTTCTCAAGTGGAGTAGGAGGTCTTTATAACTCCAAATCCAGTGTCACCCATGGGTATCCAAGAGGAAGAAGGATGGAAGGTTTTTAAAGTTATGATGGGGCAGTCATCTATGCCCAAAGCTTGTACTGATTTCTGTGAGCTGCAGCCCAGGAATGCTTCTTACTAAATTATAGAATGTCATTGCGTCACTCATGAAACTATGAAAACAGTCTGAGACTCAGTGGAACTCATCAGGAACTAGTTTGATTTCCTTTGTATAATGTCATCAGAAAAAAACTCTGGACTTTAGCAACTGCAAAACCATGATATACCGAATCCAAGTTTGGAAACATCAGGGGTCTAATTTTGAATGCAAACAGAGTGTCCAATGCAGGGAAGATCAAAATGTCTAAAAAGTACTTTGGAAAAACATGAATTCAGGGGAAAAAAACATTTATGGATGGAGTAATTTTTCTCTCAAGTGTGTGAAAGCAAGAGATGACTCTCAAAACATGTTTTTTGGTTGCTCTTTCCCTGGCTAAGAAAAAATTATTTTAATAGACTCAAAAGCTTCACTTTACATTTATGGTGAGAAATAACACTCACTTGTAAATGTTCATTATGTACAAACAAAATCCTAAATTAGAAAAGTAGTAAAGAAACACCACTTCATTTACATAAAGAGCACAGTAAGCTTTTGTGGTTAAGTGAATCAAGTTTTACAAAAAAAAATCACTGCTTTGATGATTTTTATCTTCCTTGATGGAGACAGAAATGGAAATAAGAGGCTTCAGAATGAGTGTGAACAGTAAGACCAATCCAGAAATCTATTTTTTTCTCCTCTCTTCCAGTTCCATTGTGATGCAAGTTCATAGAATCACAGAATCATGGAATATCTCGATTTAGAAGGCCTGGTCCTGCACAGGAGATCCCCCAGAGTAACATCATGGTTTAATATCCTTCTTATATTGTGGTCCCCAAAACTGCCCCCAGCACTCAAGGTGCGGAGGAGAGTGCAAAGGTGAAGAGCAGAGCAGGGCAATCCCCTCCCTTACCCAGTTGGTGATGCTGTGCCTGATGCCCCCAAGACAGGGTTGGCCCTCCTGGCTGCCAGGGCACTGCTGGCTCATATTCAATTTTTCTATCCACCAGGAACCCCAGGTCCCTTTTCCGTGGCACTGCTTTCCAGCATCTCATTCCCCAGTCTGTATATCCAGGGTTGCCCCATCCCAGGTGCAGAATCCAGCACTTTCCCTTGTTGAACTTCATATGGTTGTGATTGCCCAGCCTTCTGATTTATTGAGGTCTCTCTGCAGGGCCTCCCTGCCTTTGGGGGAGTCAACAGCTCCTCCCAGTTTTGTATCTGCAAACTTTCTCAGCGTCCCTTCCAGTCTGGCATCCAAGTCATTCATGAAGGTGTTAGAGAGCACAGGGCCTAAGATGGAGCCCTGTGGTACCCCATTAGTGACAGATACCCAGTCTGATGTCACCCCATTCTCTCTAACCCTTTGTTCCTGACCTGTGAGCCAGTTGCTCACCCATCACATGATGTGTTTATCCAGCTGTGAGCTGGATATTTTATCCAGAAGGATTCTGTGGGAGACAGTATTGAAAATTTTACTGAAAGCCTAAAAGATCATCTGGCTTCTCTTAATCAACCAGCTGGCTTACCCTGTCACAAAAGGAAAAAAAAGGTTTGACAAGCAGGATTGTCCTCTCATGGAGCTGCATTGGCTGTGATCAATGGCTGCATTGACCTTCAGGTGTATTTCAATACCTCCTAAATGATCTTCTCCATAACTTTACCAGGCACTGAAGTGAAATGGACAACCCTGTAGTTTCTGGGGTCCTCCTTCTAGCTATTCTTGAAAACTGGGACAATGTTTACCAGCTTACAGTCAGCTGGCACTGCTTCAGATTCCCAAGACCACACAAAAATCACCAAGAGAGGTTTTGCCTCAGCCTTAAAGAACCTTAAAGATCCTTAAAGACATCTGCCAGGTCTTTAAGGATTCTTAGATGAATACCGTGAGGACGCACAGATAGAGCAGCAGATCTCACACAATTTCATTGTCAACTGAGAGCTGATCATTTTTGCTGTCATGGTCCTCAAACTCAGGTCACTGAGACACCCTTGGTCTATCATTCACATTGAAGACAGAGGCAAAAAATGAGTTAAACACATCTGTCTTGTCCCTGTTTGTGAGGTGACAGTCCTCACCCTGTATTGGGCCAATATTATTTTTACACTGCCTTTTGCCAATAGCATAAGATTATATAATTTGTGGTATTTAGGCCAAATTTCTGTCTTAAAATCGCCATTTATCTTCTCATTACAAATTCAGTAAAATTAAGTCTAATCCTAATTTGGTGTTAATTTGATAGAATTTTGTGTTGAAGACTTTTTCCTTTTTGTCTAGTCAAACACTTTCTATTTTATTTGGTCAAACACTATGACACCACTTTTTTGAATGTACAAAACTCTGGATAATATTATGTATCTTGCAAAATCTAGTCCTGAAGTGCCTCAAATTTTGTCAGGAAATCAGGATATGATTCTGTTCTCTAGTATTTCTTAAACTCTGTTTGCTTAGAAAAATAGTATAACATCTCCCCGAGCAATATGGTGTGAGAATTCACTTAATATTGTGGCTATTGCCAGAAAAACTCATGGAGAATTTGGTATGAAAAAGTTGCTTAAAATGCAAAAGAACCACTTTTTAAACAAATGAATGAAAACTATTGATTACTGATGATTAAATGAATGCTGTCATCTATCCTGGGCAGTGAATGAAGAGTGATCCTGTGGAAAAATCACCATATATAATAGTTTAATCCAAACTTTGCCTGATGAGACACAGCCCAAAGCATGACAAATTAGAAATCAAGAGTACAGTGAAAAGTTGTAATTTCCCTGATGTTGACCTTACATAGAAACAAAGAAAGACACCCCCTCAAAAAACTCCAAACAAAAACCCAGGTAAACTTTTGTTTGTGAACACACAGTAATGAAACAAATCAATTCATGCTCCTGTGCCCTGCACCCTCTCAAGAAAACAAAAAACATTTTTGTCACCCATACGAGTACTCAACAAGTAGAAATCCATCACACATACCATGAGAACATTTTGTGTCATGGTCCACTTCTGTGGTAGATCTCTGAAAGAACAATTACTTCAAACAATGTCTTTGAAGAACTCATACAAATTCCTTATGAAATAGTTATGTTCTCAGAACTTCTCAATGATGACTTAACAATTCATTCTAGGTGTTTTCTATAGTCATATATGGTTTGTAACTATAAAGAATTTTGTCAGCAGAAAAAGATGTTTTGAATAATTTCCTGAGACTGAAGTTGGGCAGGTTTTCTTAAAAGTGATCTAGTCTAAATATCTACCTATATACTGTCATCTCTGACACCCAAAGATGAATCGTATGAACATGTCTGCAGACCTTGAGATGAGCTCAGTTAGTTAGAGCATGGTCACCCAAGGTCATGGGTTTGATCTTCACTTAAGCATTGGACTTGATGATTCTTGTGGGTTCCTTCCCACAAGGAACTCTGAATACATAGATACTGATGAATATTTGTCACATATCATCTCTGCAAAAAAATTCTGTACTTCTGAAATCAGACGATTTTTTTTCTTTGTTTATTTTAATGGCGTTGGATAGACTGTGTTACTCAACAGGTTTTAAAACCTATGAAAACTGAAAGAATCCAAGTTTTCTGAGTGTTTGCTAAACAAAAATTATTTCCATATGGAAGGGGTTTTAAATGATTTAGAATTTCTTGCATGAGTCCCACAAAGTTTGAAATTTTATAATTTGCAATTTAAATGTTGGTTGGTTTTGTGGTGGGATTTTCTTTGTTTAACTATTTGTTTGTTTTCTCCAGAATATGTAGGACTGGAAACATATTAAGGTGAAAAAAAAATTAAAAGAAGAAACAATATTTTCACATAGTTATACTGTAAGTTAAGATAAAAAAGACAAAAAATCTTTAAGAAAATATTAATAAAATCTAGATGAATTTTGTATTTCTCAGCAAGAGGACTAAAACATAGAAAGATCTACAGCAATTAAATCTTTCATGTCTTGGCCTGCGTATGCTAATCAGGGATAAAATGAACCCCAGGTAATCAATAAAACTAAGTAAATTTTGGGTTCATAATAGATATCAAAAAAATTCTACAAATTTCATATTATTTTCACAGAAGACAGAAGAGCTGCACTGAGGCTAGTTGCAGATTTGGGGAGTCAACTCACAAAGTAAAAGAATTTATTTCAATCTTCACTTATCTGTCTAAACCTCCCTGAGCTTCTTTTCAGAAGTTCAGTGTATAACTCCTTCCATCTTCCTCTTCCACCTCTTGTTCCATGGAAGAATAATGGAACATCTGTCCAGTATTTAGGAAACGGTGTTCATGAAATATTTTTAGTTAATAATTTTTTTTTAATTTATATCTCTGAAAAATTAGTCAGATCTGGAAAGATGCTTATCTGAGATTGTATGTCAGTATATGGGGGAGTAGAATGTGTGCCTGGAATGTCAGTGTATTTGGGAGAAGGATATGTTTAGGAAAACATCAGACAATTTTTCACCTTATAGGTAGGAGTTTTACAATCATCTGATTATAGGTCTTAAATAAATTCCATCAAATCTTGAGAGTACTCAAAATTATTTTCTCCTGAAAAAAAGTCCTTGATTTTTTTCTAGACTCCAACTTCTTTTTGTAGACTCACATCATTGAAAGAGTAGCAAAATACAGAAATAATTCCTAAAAACTGTTCAAAAACTCATCTACATCTAGAGATTATTCTTCTAAAATGGCCAACAAAATCAAAGCACAAAGAATACTCTGCAATATGCCTTCTACATATGTGGCCTTTGTAAAACTTCTGACATAAATAAATTCAAAATACTGAATAAAGCTGAATTCAGAGTTCACATTCAAGGCTGAAATGGGTGATTACATTTAAATGTAGATAGCAGAATGAAATATGCCTTGTTGATCTGCATCTCTTTGAAAATGAAAGTGGAAAAAATTAAAGATTCCACCTTCATAATTAATATTATTTATATATTTTCCCCGTAATCAAGTGAAAGAGGTAACTAGGAAAGAATAAAGTGTATATGCCCTCTAAAGGATTTCTAAGAACTCATTAGAGCTATTAATCTGTAATTAAAAAAGTCCAGTTCTTAATGCAGTTTTACCTCTGAAGTTAGGCTGGATTTAATTATACATACCTTGATGATAAAAACAAGACTGTGAAGGTATTCCCCAAAATTACAGAAGTCATAATGGAAAGAACCTTGCATTTCATCTGCCCTAATTTTATTCTCCAAAAAGAAGAAAATTAAATTCCCCTCTCCCAGTCTCATTTTTTTATGTCAGAAAACTAGGAATAATTTGGTTTTTAGAGAGTCAAAAAATGAAATCATTGATGCACACATATATTTGTGGTAGGCAGTTTGGTGTCTTCAAACCTGTAGAAGAGCTATTAGACTGCTATTATAAAAAAGCAGTTGAGCAAAAGCTACAAAAACACAGCCGTGCCATTGCAAAAAAAATAATCATCTAGACCTCCCAGTAGTGTCTGCTCTGGAGCAATGGGTGTCAGCCTCCTGGAACCAACAGTGGGACAATGACTGAAACCAGAAAACATGATGTTGCTGATGCCTTCATTTCTTTGAGAAACAGGATGTGGGATACGGCCCTCTTCCAAGAGATCCAGTTTATAGTCTCTCCTCAGCCTGTGGACCAGAATAGTTGCACAGTGCCATGATCATCTTGGGTGATGGTCATACTGCCCTCCCAGCTTTAAACAGTCTCAGGTTGTGTCACAAATGGATATTGCAAGTATCAAATTCTACCTGCAAGTAGCAAGGGGGAATAATAACTTCTGTAGGCTACAACTAAATCCAGTGTATCCATAGATTAATTTGTCTGTTAGAAAAAGTAGATCAGCTCTGCCAAATTCAGCTGAGCTGAATGAAAGCTCACTGCACCAGTAATTTCAATGGGACCATGGAGTAGAACAGTACTTAAAATTGCAAGCTGTGGGATCTAACTAAATCATTTAATTGTAAGAATTATGGCTGGGGAGTGGAGCATAAAAGGAATGTTAAATAATTATTTTTTATTAAAACATACAAGTTTCTATATTGCTATGCAGAGGTATGGTAACATTAAAAACAGAATAGCCATAGCATAATGGCAATTAATCCAGTTGTTCTTTCATAAAAAAAATTAGTATTTTTTTGCTTTTTTAAAACCAGATGATAACCAATTTTCTTTTTGTGATCACTGTCCACAAAAAGGCTTTCATAAATATGTGTATGAATGTGCACTGGTCTGAGGATCTGTGCTGAGAGATATTGCTCAGGGAACTGGAAGATAACATCAAACACAACATGATGTGATGACAGTAGCCAACTGAAAAAGCAAAGTTGGCTACAAACAGCAAACTTGAAGCTACATTCACAAACTACAATAAAAAATTTGGACATTGTTGTTTCACACACAAACCGAGATCAAAGCAAAAAGCGAATGAACAGTACTTTTGACATGAATAACTTTAGAGATAAAGGCAGAAATGGAATCACTACAATGGTATCTATAAATATAAAATAAAATTTTCAAAGCCAAAGCAATATGTTATTTGTAGCAAATGGGATACCTAGTCAGGACATGTAGCTTAGACATGGATCTGAAAAGAACTGGCAAATTGGTATAACATTCTGTTCTGTGCTGCTTTTATTAGAAGGAACCTTCTGTTGCTTACTTTTATACAGACATTTAAATCACATTTAATCATAATCATACAACTAGTAAAGCTAATTATTCTGGATAACGTGTTTTAACTCATATTGCATAAGCCGCTCAAAGTGTTGGTTTCCTGACTCTTGCAAAGAATGAAGAAATAGCTCAGATACCCCCATTTAGAGCAAAAGACAATGTGTTGGAGCAGAAGAGAGACTAACTTGTTTCAGCTATGTCTACCTGTAAATATATAAATATGTTGACACTATAATAGAAATAATTTAAAATATCATCTTGAAATCAAAGATGTGGCTAATATACTGAATTAGCATATTTTAAATTTCCCATAGTGTCAATTAAGTTGTTATTGGATTACTGCATTAAAGAAAACTAAAATATGGCTACATATAATCTGAGACCATTTAGTAATCATCAATTGCTACATAGTAAGATGATACCACATAGAAGGGCATTTCAGCCCCAAAGTTTAGCAATGCACTGGCTACAGTTTCTGGTTTTGTATTTTATATTTTTGTAAGCAGTAATGACTGTAGAGCAAGTTGGCACAGCCACACGATCAAAAAGATAGGAGACATGGTGTAGTCTGTACAAGTGTCTTATGTTTACTTTCTGGCTGGACAAATTTTTAACAGACAGTGTAGAATCTATTTCACATATTATTTTTGTTTTCTGATTTGTTCTGTCCATCATATTCTAATGTTTATTTGTAAGTCCTACTCAAAACAACACTTTGCTTTCAGTTCATTTTTACATCCAGACATGGGTTCTTTCTGTTCATAAACAATTTTCAGAAAACCTCACCCAGTCCTTACTATACCATACTGTACTCTACTATACTATACTTTTAATTATTTTTCTACTATTAAAATGCTTTAATAAAATTTATAGCTCTAATGCTAGAGCTATTGGTGTAGCTTGCTGCACTGCTCTCCAACCCATGTTTCAGATATTATCTTAAACCAAAAATTTTCTTGAAAAATCAGCACCCAAAAATTTGTATGATTTCCAAAACGGCAACCAATTAAGTAGCCCCAAAAAAGACACATAATAATTTTTATCACTCTGACGCTTCCTCTAACACCATACAGTTCATCTTCCCATGCTTCAGCAATCCGGAATATGTGCACAATCAAACCAAGGAGCCCATGGGCCATGGCTACAGGCAGTCCTCTCACAGACATCTATTTCTGCTTCCTAATTATGTCATCATTAGAATATAACCAGTAGCATGTCTTCAAGAGGGGTAACCATTCATTAATGTAGACAGATCAGACTGTGGTCCATTGAAAGTAATGAAGTGGAAACATCCACATTAGTTCTAAAGCCCTTGAGACCATTCCTGTGATATCCTCTGTAGTCCACAAAGCACTGTCAGGCACCTTCTATTGTAACTGTGCAAGTGAAACAATTATCCACACAGTTTTTGTTTCTGTAATTTTCTGGGCCAGAAGGAAAATCCTAGCATCTTGTCTAGCGTCTTTATATTGCCTATCCCTAGCTTTAACTCTCAGATTTTGGTTTTGGGGCTTTTTTTATAGCAACATGTGGCTTTTGTTTGCTATGTTCACTTAATTTATAGTCAAGGGAAAGTCATGAAGTGGGAAGAGGCCAGATATCAAATAAATAAAAGGTTTCTGTTGTAAAAGGAAATAATGTAGTCTCCATATACTTGATGATAACAGAAAAAATACTCAGTTAAACTACAGAAAGTAGTGTGGATACAAACAGTAGCAAAATATGCATAGTAAATATAGCAAAAATATACTCTAAAACCCCTGAATATACATGTCCAGTGAGGTTGTGGGACCTCTGTATCTGGAGCTCTTTAAGGTAGGGCATATATCAGTATCATTCTTAACAGATATATTTAAACCCTGTTTCAGAGTAAGGAACAGATTATTTACTCTTAAAATGCCTTCTGGATATGTTTTTCATACTTCAGAGATTATTTGCTATGTTAGAGCAAGATCAGAAAACACAATTAAAGTTCAGCAAGCCAAAATGCTAATTGCTGTACAAGTCACAAGTCCTGTTTTAAGAGACAAATGTTGCCCTAGACAATTTATGATCTCTTTTCAGAGAAGACACAAGGATATTTTATAACAATCAAATGAATGGCGGCTGGCAGAACAGTGACAGACAATAAATTCAGAGTTTTTTATTTTCAAAGAGCAATTTTAACTTTCAATCACGTAAAAGATGCTAAAAAAAAGATTGTTTCATGAAATAGACAGCCATTGTTCTGCCAACCATATGCCTTTGAGTGATGGGTTACTCTGTAAGCAGCATCTATTTGAACAAGTAGACATGTTAGCTTGAGGAGTGAACCAGAAGGGGACAATTTCCATTGCTATAATATCACAATAGTCAGAAATGTGCCTGCTCTTCCCACACATCTACGCCTTGTGTATTTCATTGGTCTCTCTAAGCTCCTTACCAAGTCCTGAGGGCAGATTGGATCACAAGCTCAAATTTATTTTATGAATTTCTCTCTGAAGGGGAATCTTCCTCTCCATAGAATCCTAAAACTGTTTAGGTTGGAAAAGACCTTTAAGATTATCAAGAATAACCAATATCATAAAACCTATGTGTTATCGAATGGATGGACTAAGAGAATGACAATAGGACTTTCAGCATTTGTTAGAATTCAAGAATATTTTTCCTTTCTGTGTTATAATTATAAATCAAGAGAAATTTCCATTTTGTTAAAAAGAAATATTTTTATCTATTAAAGGCCTGTTCCTTTGAAAAGCTGAAAAGTTGAAAAGTTATGTAAGACTTGCCACTGTGACTAACAAACTTCTGTAACAAGGATTCTGCAGCAATTATTGCATAAAAGCCCAGTTTCAGACAGCTTGGTGAAAACACTTTCCACTGCCCAAGCATCCACATCAAAACATATAATCTGGAAGCAATCTGCTTTCTTTTACTAAGCTTTGAATTTTGTTTTTGAGAAGTTAAATCTAATAATTTTATCAGGTTGGAAAAACCTTTTCCACAGATGTTCCTAAATCAAGATTAAAAAGAGTCTTTTGCATGTTTATAGACTGTGATTCCTAACAATTTGGTACAACCTACCTTTTCCTCCTTCAATATCTTTACTTTCTTGATTCCAAAGATACAAGTAGTGTTTGCTTTCTTTTCCCAGCTGATTTAACCTTTCCTGCTGAAATTATCTTTGGCTGGGAACACACTTTATTGTGAAATCTCCACTTTTTAAAGCTCCAATTCTTTTAATCATCTTTATGGTTGCACTGGTAGAATAGGCAATAATTCAGTTAGCCATGAAGCAAAATAGAACATTCTTTCATGCTTCTAAGAACATCCACAATAAAACATTTTGATGATGTAACCCATAATATCACAACCTTTAATTTCCCAAAATAGGTTAGTCCCCTGAGATGACAGTAACAAGAATTTCTTGTGACAAGATCCAATTCTTTTCCCATGCTATTTAACAACAAGCGTTTGCATTAAATTTTTCTTAATATAAAAAGCCTGAGAACTTTCCTGAGAAACAGACTGGTTTGCATAATATGCAGATTATTTCAGTTGCTTGATCACTGTAATAAATGCCAGGAAAGATAAACAAGCACTCCTTGCAAATGAAGCATTGCATAAAAATTTCGTTTTTATTGGAATGACACTTGGTGACCTATTCTGGAACCTTAAATTGATGAGATATTCCTAACCAGGCATGGTTTCTAATATTAAGTTAATGAATATAAAAAGGAAAAACATCCACAATTCTTATTTAAAAAATACATACATAAGAAACCTCATTAAAAACTTGGGATGGAGAATATCACATTTAAAATGCTTGAATAGTCAGAGATTATTACAAAGCACAGAAGAGCAACATTTCATGAATAAATCAAAAAGTATTAAGATTAAACAAACATGTAAAGTTTGAAAATTAAAGGAGGTCAATTAATGAAAGCAACAAATTAATTCAATTTTCATTCAAGCACTTGACATTAAACTTGCTGCTGTAAAAATAAACTAAATTTCAAGGTGTTTGATGCAGAAAACCATGTTGCAAGGAGGTCAGAATTTGTCTCAAAGCTTCAATTCCCTGGTTGCTGAGGTAAGACAAGCTATACTTTTTTCCTGGGTGCTTGCTATAAGTATGTTGGATTAAAGTCCTATTATATTCAAATCACACCTCATTTCAAATCAAAGAAATCAAGTTGAACACTGAGCACATCAGGGAAATGATGTGTTTATTTGCAAGTGGACAAGCTGCAACATATGACACGTAGTACATTCTCTTTAGGCACCAGTGTGGGTACTGCACCTTATTTGAACAAGAATGAAGGTGTACTTCTGATAAATGACATAAAGAAAGACCTGAAAGCATATCAGCCCTGGGAAACAAGAGAAGGGTACTTATATGCATTAACCTGTGCCACTGTATTGAGACAAAGATCTTGGGTCACACATATAAAATGGCTGGATGTGAATTTCATTAGTAAAGTCCCTATGAAAACTTTTAAACTTTTTCCACTGCCACTGAAGAATTATATGATAGAGGACCAGGAACCACTGCTCTTCACAGTAAATGTGATTTTTTTCTGCACACGTAATTCTCCAGAAATAAAAAGCCAATAGTTTTTTTGTATGTCTGTGTAACAAACCCTAATAATTACACAATTGAAGAGCTGGCAAGTTTTTCTTCCAGTGCTTGTCCATACAAACTTTCTTATGGACAATTCACATTTAAATTTTAAAGATGAAATACAAGTGAAAGAAGGCATCTGATCTTGAAATCTCTGCAAAGAAATTACTTAGGTATTTATAAAGTACTTTAATTAAAACTTGATAAGGAATTTCATTGATATCAATTCCATTGGTATTTTGAAGAATGGCTAATAACACAGAAAGCTTTGGAAATACAATTTACTTTAGTCTTCACTGCTTTTTGTGCTAAGTAAATTATGTCTCTGACATTTTAAGTGCTAAAGGAGCTAATCACTAGAACTAAATTTTCTCTCATTCTTGCAGCAGAGATGCCACTACTAGAACACTTGTCTGGTTAATGATGAAAAGAAAAGATATGTCCTAGCTCTAGATGCTGGTTTGAGTCTTCTCTGCCTGCATGAACTAAGCAGTAGTCTTCAGGGAAACATACACAAAAGATTCAGGTGGTAAAAGGAAATTGAGCATGGGAAGAGATTAGTTACTTCTTATCTAACTGTCTCTAAATGAATACAGGAATCATCCCCTTTTTTTTAATAACTTCTGATTTTTTTAAGCTAATATTTCATCATGAAATAGAATTTATGTAGGAAAAAAACAACAGGGTACAGGGTAAGGAGAAAAGCCTTGCTCATTTCACAAATAAAACACCAAATATGTGGCTGAGCCTTTGGGTAGGATTGTGTTCCTTGGTGAAGCCTACCCTGCTCACAGCACCCTGGGAGGTATGAAGTGAAAATGCTCCTGCACTCTGGCAGCACTGGAGCGCACACATCCAGATGTCTGAGCTTTTAACTTGGTGCATACTAAATGAAAAGTCATGCATGGTTAGTTCCAGTTAAATAATAAATAAATAAAAATTCTTCCACTGAGAACTGGATTTTCCCCCCTATTCCCCAGAGTTTATCTAAACCAATAATTTTTTGTTTTTGTTTTTTTTTTTAACAGCAATAAACTTCCTTCTGCATAAAGCAATTCAATCTCTATTTTACTGCTAGAGTAGCTTTTACAAGGAGACAGGGTTACAGACAAGCACATACTGAATTTGCAGTTGCAAAATCTTAGTTGGTCTTCAATCTTTTGCTCACAACACTGTACCCTGGCCTTTAGAATCCTTTTCTACAGTGTAAGAATTAAATTTTTCTAAGAGTAGTTATTTAAAACCTTTTCAAAACACATGTTTTTGGAGAAATACAGTCTTTTATGAAGTGGATTGTCATATTGCATCAGGCATTTAATAATTCTTATTAAAAATCCTTGCTTGAGGCCTTGGAACTGATGATACAATTTGTTCTACTCCTAGATACACAGTATTTGAGCTGTCGTGTCAGAAGCACTGAAAAAAATTAGTTACCTATTTATTTCATGGCTTGCTGAAGATCACCAGACCTTAGAACACTCATGGCATCATGGGACCCTCTCAATTACCATTACCAATTAAGCGTACCAACATTTTGTTAAGTCAAATATGCACATATTTTGAATTACTTTCTAGTTTTAATCAAGATTACTTCCTACTTATATTGGAGGTTTTAATTCATAGAGCTTCTTTTTGTATTCATTCTGTGTCGTATGGTTGAATTTTACATTTTGAGTTAAAAAAAAAAAAAATCATGCATTTTGATTTGCATGAGATGCTACAGCTGTACAGTAATTTCTGTGCTGCTCCTTAGTGTTTGAGAGAGTATCAAATCCAGCAGATACTGTTCAACTTCACGGAAGAGAAAAACTTAAAAACATAACAAAGTCCTCTCTGCAACCGTGAGTTGGGTAGCTTGAAATGCTAACAACATGCCATCTGTGTTTCAGTGAGGGTTAGCTACTGTTTAAATGATTGTGATTAACAGTCAGAGCTTTATACACTAACAAGCCAAGTTTGATTGTAATTCTTTGGAGAGTAATCATCTCTCTACCCTGCAATTATACACAATGAGTGTTGAATTAGAATTTAAGAAAAAGAACATGAAATAACTTTCAGACTTGGAAAAGCCAGCTATTGAACACAAATCAGAGGTGAGATGATGGGTGAGAACTGTGATTCAATGCAATGTTGGTGGTATAAAATAAAAAGATCTAAAGAAATGAAAATTTCAAGAGTTACTAGGAAAAAATAAGGAACATGTCAAGAACATAACTTACATCAAATGGACAGAAAAGCATCATATAAAGGGAAAAAAAATCACAAGCACTGGATTTTGCAGAAGAATTGGAAATTGTAGAAGAATTTTGACTTTCCTTCACACTTATTTTTTTTGCTGACAGCTAAGTGCTGAATCAACACTTTCACTGTGCCCACTCACAAGAGATGTGCTCTTGCCTTTACTTTCAACTTGACCTGAAACTGTAAAAAGCAAGGTTTGCAAATTATAAAGTTGCGTCAAGATCTTTGAGTCAAGTTTAATTTTTTTGAGAAAGGAGGAAGCCTACTAATGTCTGAGAGCAGGGTTACAACAGGAAACTAGTCTTATTTACAATGAAGACACAAGGGGATGTTTTTAAAAAGTGAGAGGTAGCAAAAAGATTAATTATTAAATTAAGAAATGATTCATCCATTTAAAGCATGTTTAAGAAACAGATGTCAGTATCTAAGAACTGTTAATAATTTCTATTCCTTTGTGACAAGCAGTGTATTAGCTGATGTTACACCACACAGAAACTAGAAACCATACTTGTAACTCCTGGAGGTGATATGGAATCATGACAGGATTACTAAAATATGTTTATCAATTCCCTTCCAAACTCTGAAAGCAAACAGTACAGTCAAAGTTGTGTTTGAAGGGTTTAGGGAAAGAATAGAACACTTAGCTTAGGAGAGTGAAAATGTTCCCCTGAAGGGATCTCTTGTTCTCAGTCCCAAAGTAGGGATATTGGGCATTTGACAATGATTCCACCTTTTCAACCCTTTCCTATTCTATGTCTTGCACCAAGTCTAGTTCTCACCCTCATCTTTCAATTCTGTGTTTTGTTGCCTCAGGGACAGACCTTGCTGCTGCTGGACCGAGAAAGAAAACACTATGAATATGTAGCAAGACAGAATGGAACGGTGCGAGACACGGAGTCACAGAGTCTGGTTTGCTACACCCACTGTTAGCAGAGTAGGTGGGACAGGGGAGAATCTCCCTCCCAGATTTGCAACCTCCTCCATATTTCCTGCCTCTGACAGAAACTGCCTCTGATGGCTCTGCTTCAGGCAAGCCAGACAGCTTGGCCAGCATGCCTGCTTTTTACAGAGTGCTACTCAAAGCAACTCCCTGCTCCTCATAGGCCTGGAACATCCCACACCTTCGCTCCTTCCAGCACCGCACAGCTCCTTTCCCTCCCCCAGCTCTTCTGCATTCACACCATTGTGACTTGCTTTCCTATTCAGCGCACCTACAGTTTTGCTCCTTTTTGTTACACAGGAGGGTTAAAGAACTTGCCATTTATAGGCCACATCTGATCTCTATCCCCCTTTTCCAGCAACAAAAGGAACTTTTGCCTAGGTCCTAAATCATCTATAATCTTCTCCTTGCCTGATTAGCTTCTATTTTGCCAATTTGATGCTTTTCTTGAGTACTCACTCCATCACTCCCTGCTTCTCTAAAAGCCTGTGGAGTAAGAGATACTTCTCCATTTATTTTTAAGTTTCTTTTTTTCCCCAATTTATTTTCTCTTTGTGCTAGCTCAACACTCTCATTTTCACACTCCTCACCCAAAAAAACCCATATTCTTATTTAGGTGTTTATTCACTTCAGGAAGTGGAGTTAAACCTCTGAGCTTTTTTGGGTTTACTTTTTTTAAAAAAAAAATAACTGCAAAAAATATCGACTCTAATAGAGTAGAGTTTTCCAGAACCACTGCATATAGAGATATATACATACATCAAAAGGAAAAAAATATTCTAGGGTCATCTGAGGTAACTGTGTATCAGATCACCAAGGGTCCCTTATCTTGGAATAACTACCTATCCAGTTCTGTGATATTTATCTCCAGGGACAGGACAGAGATTTTACACTACTCGTGTCTTAAGGGTGCATGGTATTAACAAATTTAAATGTGGCAACTGTAATGAAGGCTGATTTTGAAATGCTAAGCAAAAGAAATCAACTAATTTTACATATCTGTCAGCTAACAAATTAAGATTTTTCTTATCATATGAAAGATATTTGCTTTTTCATGGCCTTTTTCACAATCTTTCTGGTAGCTGACATGATGGTATCTCGGCAACTCTGATCCCTACAGAGGCTCTGAGGTATCTGAGATGCATTGTTCATCTTCAGCAGGCTTTACTATGCATTCTTTCTATTTACCATTGTTCTCTGGAAGAATCATATGGGATACTCAAGAACTACCAGCACACTTAATTTAACAGTATAAGTATGTAAGAAAATAGGAATGTCATCTACTCTTTCATAAACAGGGATGAAACCTCTTTTTTCTTTTCTTTTTTTTTTTCTTTTTTTAATGTTTTCTCTACTAATGCTCACATTTATTGCATGGCCACAGTAATTCTGTCTCTGAGCTATGGTCTAGGCTCCCATTGATCTCTGCTCATTTGGCAGACAATCCAGGGAGCACCAGTGAGCCATGAAACATTCCTCAGTACCCTAGACAGTCCTGTCAGGAGACTAATGTCAGAGAGGTATTACCCTTGTCGCTAGACTGGACATAGAAATGTCTTCCAAAGTGGCCAGATGTTGATGCACACACTCTAAAAAATACCTAGATAGGAATAAGAAGATCAACAGAAGATAGCTTAGATTTTCCCAGCAGACAGGAAAACTCTTAAGTAAAATGCCTTTCTTTGAGCATAAGAATAATGTTCCAGTTAATTAATTTGATTTGCTTAAAGAAATCACAGAGAAGCTGTGAAGAGGAGAGAATTGTGAACTTGTTGCAAGGGAAAAGTATTTTGCCTATTAACATATTAGTCTCCCTTGAGTACAGCTGTATAGTGGAGCTTCACATGGGTAACCAGACCAGGTGGGTAGACACAGGCATTCCATCCTATCTCCATAAAAATATGAGAAAGATTTGATTTCTATTTAATTGCAGAGCCTGGATTATGAGGTTTTTAGAGGTGCCATGCTAAAATATTAGCCTTTTGCAAAGGTGTTTTCCAGAGCAAAAATGCTTTCCTTAATTACTGCAACTGAAAACTAACCAATGAAGTTTTATAGCTACATATGTAATAGATATAATACATACATATATATATATATATATATATATATATATATATATGAAGCATATACATTTGGTTATACATATGTATATACACACTAAAATACCATGACCATCAAAGATTTTGCAACTAGTGTTTGCCAGACACCTTGACTGTTAGTTTCTCTTCTCTATAAAACATATTTTCTATAAAGTGGTACAATTTCAGATATAGATATGTTAGCTTCACTGTTTTGATCAAATTATCTAATTATTCTCAAATTCCATGAAAGAAGACCTCACTAACTAGCAGCTAAGAACAAAATTATTTTTATGTCTAGGAAGTATAAATTTTAGGATGAATCTATGGCTTTGATACAAAGACATATATGTCTTTGTAATTTATGTCTATGTAATTTATAAATGTGGGCTGTTTAAATTTCCATTCTAAGATACAATACTTTGGCCCAGATCAGAAAAGATAGATTCATCAGTTCAAAGTAGAAATGTATAAATGTATTAATAAACTGTGAAATCAATTTGAAAGTAAAAATACAACAGTAGGTATTAAAATATTTACTTTCAAATGGAGTTTTTCATAATCTATTTAGATCAAAGACAATCCATGTTCATTTTCCAATTAAGGTTACAGAGTTAGGTGCGCTGCACATAATTTTTCTTTAAGTCACTCAGAACAATGTCCACGCATGCAGCCAGCAGAATAAATTCTTTTTCCAGTGTAGGAAAGGGAGAAAACATTAAAGATCTGTTTCTCTGAAGCATAAAGCAATTCATCAGAAGGTGTATTAGAAAATTAGAAAATCTTGCCATTTTGGACATATGAACTGAAATTGTTAGTTTGATTCTGATAAAGTCTGAAATACTTTGGATTTAGTGCCCAAGAATTGTATCCAAAAGAAATAGAAAAGGTAAATTCTGCCTGGAGTTCTGCATTAAGACAAAACCAGAGAGTTAGAGGAGCTATGACTTAAAACTCTCCTATGGGGAGAGGTGAGGTAGGTTAAGAACTCTCAAATACCAGCTATAACTGTACTAGAAATAATCAATTGACATTTTATTCCATGTATCTATTTTTGTGCTGTGTTTATCTTAAAGCCATCAGTTAGATCCCAAACAGGCTTAAGTTTACATTGTAAACATCCCATTGTTATTGGCTTTGAAAAAGGCAGTTGAAGTGCAATGTCTGAAATAGACCCTTGTTACAAATAATACTGTGTCTATATTTCTCAGATATGTTCGTATCAATATTTTGAGATTAATAAAGGTGTGCATATTTTTCCAAAAAGAAAGCTGTATTCATGTCTTCCCTCTGGGAACATATTTGCAGAAATTGAACTCTACTGTTTTGTGAGCTTCAGAAATAAAATATGCATAAAATTAAATGCACCTACACAAGTAAAATTCTGCACCCTTGCACAGAGACATTTACTAAGTGAATTAATTTTCTGCATGTCACCTTTGAAGAGGCCGGCATTTTCCTTTATTGTGTGAATGGAAGAATAAAGCATGTAAAAATTTTCCCAGCCGGATTCAACCATTGTACTTTGAATCATTAATTGGATGCTAGCAGAAAGAAGTAGCCATTCAAATTCCTTGCCTGAAGATATTAGAAAGATATTACCATTTAAAATCTAATTATGGTCTCAGAGCAATCCTCAGTCCTGTTTCAGAACCTTATGCCAAAAATGGGATGGAAGAAACTGACTATCAATCAGATAAGATGAAAAAAGGTCTCTATTCAAAGGAGTCTTTGTACATTAAATTTATTTGCTGATGATTAAATATAAAGTTTCTAACAACAATCTCCTAACATACTTCACAATGGAAATCCACTAGACTTGAAGCTGGCAACAGAAAATTCCCAGCTTTCACCTGCTTATCCTCGTACACCAAGTACAAGTGAAGGCATCACTGGTACCTATAGTTCAGTATGTTGGCTTCTTCTGTATGGATCAGTAAATCAGAGAAAGAACCATTTAATGCATAACATACATTTTAAGTGGTTCCACGTAGGGTCATTAAATCGCCCCGCAAAATATCAGAATGGGCACTGTGATTATTGCATAGAGAGAAAATTAAAGCTGAGATGGTACAGACCTCGCTTTTGAGAATCACCACATTTAGAACTGCAGTCATTGACACAGTTAAGGTGGGCGTCCAGGGAAGAGGATCCCATCCAGCACATTTCCACAGCAATGTTGTGAAACCTGTACCCCAAATGCTCCCAGTCCTTGACTGAAGGACTCACATTACTGCAGCTGGGAGCACCCTCTCCCCTTGGGCATTAGAGGACAGGAATATTAAAGGCAGTGTAAACTCCCCAGATTTTTGTCTAGGTTTTCTCCATGTGACTGGCAACCAGACTAGATAATCTTTAACTTCTGGTTTAAGTTTTTGTATATTAGTGCTTGTGTACAGAACGTTTGCAATGAAATAAAACAAATAGTGTCTCCAGCTTTTCTGTCTTTTCAAAAAATTACTTTCTGTTTCTTTCCAGCTCTCTCCTTTTGCTTCCATCACTGATGTAGATGCAGATGGAATAAACAGTTCTAATTCCCAAAATCAAATGTCAGACCAAAATTTGCTTCCAGATGAATTCACCCTAATTCTTAGTAATTTTAAATAATTCCAGTTTAGTTAAATTCCAAACAATTTCTTCCTTTTTATAACGCATTAAACAAAATGTCACTGCACAGTAGTATCTCTCTCTCTCTCTCTCACACACACACATACAGACCGACATGAATATCACTGGCTATAAACTGTGCACAATAGAGATGCAATAAATATAAATACAGGTTACCTTTCTTTTCTTTTTCCAAAAGACTGGTCTGCTGACAGACTGACTTACTAAGAGATTTTATTTGAAATCATAAATAACTTCTACCCACTGATCTAAATTAAATTAATACTGTAGTGGTACTGCTACAAGTAAATGTATAATGAGGAACAGTACAGGTTGAACAAAAGCAAGTTTGAAATATTCATTATATAAGGGAATCATCATTATATTTTACATTCTAAGAGTAATTGACATTGTAACACAAATGTCCTTAAGAGTTGTGCTTAGAAAATAAATCTTTGAAATAATGATAAACCATTTTTGTTACTATTCAGAGATTACATGATACGCAAAAAATGTATTTTGTTATGGATATAATAATAACATCGATTCACGTCACCCATTTATTTTCATTCCTCTCACAAGCCCCTGAAAATCTCACAAAACCAGACCTGTCTGATTGCCAAGAAGATCTGAGGCAGCATGAAAGGATAGGTCATACCATTACCCATGGTGAATCCAAAAATGCCTCAACAGTCCTGACCTCAGAAACTTTCCATGTTGTCAGCTCTTTCCAACACTTTTCAGCAAAGTGTGGAACAAAGATACCACAAATGCAAACAGTCTTTTGTCTTTTGATCTGAAGAGAGAAGTTTAGATCAACAAAGAGAACATATATATTAATTTAAGTTTTGAAGAGATATGCGTGGGCATGTTAGATTGACCTCAGCCTGAAGCCTCCCTGTTCTGCAGGTTATGCAGAACACTGACATTTTTTCTTACATCTGTCTTTTATCTCTGGCATCATCAGGCCCTGATCCTTCAGCCTAATTGGCTTTCCCAATTCCTGATTAGCCACAGGGATGAGAAGCTCTCCGTGTGCAGAGTAGAACCACAGGAGCAACCCTGGTGCCAGTGGGCACTCAGCACAGAGGGGGAAGCAGTACAGGGCTCCAAGCTGTAATCCTTTGAGAGCACCCTCCTCGGGGCTTGTTTATTATCCACAAAGCAACGGCAAGTCAACCGCAGAACACATGGCAATGGTCCCCAGAGGCTCCCCAAGGTCCAGTCACGCAGGACAGAAGGTCACACTCTCCCCTTGGATTGCAATTTTATTTTTCTCTCTTGCTCCTGCAGCTATATGGTCAGCCAGGATGGCTTAAGTGCTTTAGTAGCTGTGTTTACTTCTCCTTACAATGTTTCATCTGAACTAAACAGACAGAAATTGAAATTCAGTGGAAGGTTTGATTGTGGGGGAAAAAAAAAATTCTTAGCCCCAAATGTTCATGGAAAACATTTTAACAGCCATAAAATTAGGCTTTTTTTCCTGCAGCTAAAAGGCAATGGAATACAAATACAAAGGGTTTTCCCAAAACAATAACCAAAACCATTTTCAATCTAGGTATTCTGCATGTCGGCTGATTTATTAGGGTACTTTTCTCAACCCCCAGCAGTATTTATCTGATTGGGCCACTGCCAAAAACTGAAACAATTTGGAATTCAGAGCTCAGAACCACCTGTTTTTCTATCTGTTACTATGCAACCTTCTACTATGAGCATGGCAAAAAAAGATAACAAATTTTAGTCTGACAGCCTCACAGTGCTTTTTTCCCCCTCTAATTTTCATTTTTCTTTAAAAGCAGTAACAAATTGATGACCATCCTTTGGATTGGGCCCAGAGTCAAATGACTTAGAAAACATGATCTAAAACTGATATATGAGTTTTGATACAGAGCTGCAGTAGAAAAATCCCATCCTGCATTCTAAAAACATTCTCTCTTTGGCTTAAAAGGCTGTTGCTCATATTAGCTCAGAAACACAGTCTTGAGGAAGCTTTTTTACTGATGACTTTTCTAGAGAAACGTAAGCAGACAAATTCCAAAACAACCAATTCTGGTGCTGCAGTGCCCTGATAGTACCCCATCAGAAGGCATGGGGAGCACACAGGAAAGTGAGTGCTTAGCTGAAGAGACAGAGTAGGTGGTGCTTATTTCTACACCAGCCTAGCTGTGATCCAGAATTCACACCAATCTGGCACCATGAGGCAAGCCCACACTGAGAGGTGTATGCAAGGCAAGTGTAACAATGAAGACATAGTCAAACATGCATCTAGATTACAGATAAGCCTCAGGACAGCATACTAAACCATACAATCATTGTAGGCTGTAGAAATATCTTGGAGAGTAATAATTATTTCTTGCAACCATATAAGTACAGATAAATCAAAGAATTTTGTTAGCCCAGTTACAGTGACTTCTAATCTAATTATTACAGTTTATTCCTCAAAATGACAGAACTGAAGCTGATATATACAGTTATCCATCTCTCTGCTGTTTAAGTCTGTGTGTTGGTATAGTGACTCATCATCTCCCAAATCAATTTATGACTCAAAGTGCAGTGATTGTCTCTGAAGTTTTGCCTTTGGGACATGCCCAGAACTGCCCCTGCCTGTGTAGCTAAGTAACCTCCAGCAGGTCAGGAGCAGAGCTATCAAATCAGATGGAAGACCAGTAGGAACAATAATCAAACTAACACTAGCAGCCTAAAATCCATATTAGAGCTTTTAATTAAATACATTACAGCACTGCTGAAATAAGTAATAACATTACAGCACTGCTGAAATAAAGCTTGACCACATGGCTATATAGCCACCATTACAGTGCACTAAGTATCCAAATTCATGAGTCATTGATTATTCTTCAAATATGAAATACCAAGAATGTTTTTTAGCTGATATAGCAGCAAACACTTTTTCATCATAACAGAGTTACCAAGTGCATAGACATGACCAAAAATGAAGACTGTGGTCCTAGAAATCAAGGTTCACTATTTTATCCTCTTTTCTTTTGTGGGGAAAAAATAATTTTATTACATTTTTGCAGCAATGAGTCAACAATAACCTAAAGAATGATTCAGGAATATGGAAGAATCTTTCAATGTTTTGGCATTTTACTACTTTAGATTTGCTTTGTACCACCTTGACTTCACTTTTATGGCTGCTTTAAATTTCATTGTTCCTCCAAGGTACTACAATATTGGGAAGGATTATCCATATAGAATCATGGAATCAAACAATGCTTTGGATTGGAAGGGACCTTGAAAGACCACCTAGTCCAACCACCCCTGCCACACACAGGGTGGCACCACTATAGTGGCATAACCACTATATCAGGTTTTCAAAGCCCATCCAACCTGGTCTTGAACAATTCCAGTGATGTAGAATTCACAATATCTCTGGGCATCCTGTTCCAGTGTCTCACCCCACACAGAGTAAAAAATGTCTTCTGTATGTTCAGTCTAATCCATACCATCATTTCCACACTGCTTTTGCCTACGACATCCTCAGGACACAGAACTGGTCCTAAATGCTTCATCTTCTCCCTCTATCTTGCAGAAAATAGGCAGTGGATATAGCCTTGCAACCACTGATTTGTGTGCTTTTATCTGGTAATGTGGTAAACAGCAAGGAAAATTATGATTGGAATAGTGGTCTACACATTTATTCTCCTGCAATATTCATGTCTAGCAGCAGACAGCTAAGAGAAAGAACAGAGGGATAGGCTGTTTTGACTGTGGAAGTGGAAATCTCTGCCAGGTAGAAAAAACTTAAAGCATTGCTCTAAACAAAGTTGGAAAGGTCAGGCTAATGCTGAAAGAGCTTGCCTTGCAGGGAACAACCCCTTCTTTGTGTAACTGGTAATGGAGAAGAGTAACTACATTCAGTCTGCAGGAAACCACTCATCAAATAGGTCAAAGAATACATATTTCAGAAGTTAGACCATAATGGGAGCAGTTTCATTTTATAATAAACAGGAGCCTGATGTTCACAGAAATGCTGTCAGAATTGACCTTTAGAACATTGATCCAGTGCTAGTAAACATCAGAAAGATGACAGAAAGCTTGCTGCAAGTACAAGTCATGGATATTATGTCATCAAATTGCAGTGAAAACAAAATAACCGGAATAAAACAAGTTTGATGAACTCAGACTGCCAAATATTTTTCTCAGTAATACAGCACCTGCAAACAATATGCATTGCTGCTCATAAGGAAAAACTCATTTTGATAATCTAAATATTTGCCTGCTAGTCCCAACTGATTTGTCAGTAACAGTGCTAATGTGCTAGGAATGGTAATGTAATGATTTTGAACACAGTTTTATGCTTCCTTTGATATTCCAAGTGTCTCAGTTGTTGTCCCTGAACAAGAAAATCACATAATTACTTCTGCAAAGAGACTTGGCATAATCTAATCTAATAATAATAATCTAATGTTTAGTATGGACCTCTTCTTTCTTTAGAATGTGAACCCTGATATGTTAAACTCAATATGAAACAGACAACAAAGGCACAGTCTGCGCTGATAAAATCATAGCCTGCTAGTGGTCCTCTTAAATAGATAAATGTGAATGTGAAAGCTGAATAGTGCAACTTTCCTAGAGAGATTCTCCTTTGTGTCAGTCACCTCAAGTTTTCCATTCAAATTATTTGGTTTCTTATATGAAATCAACAAGCATGCCCAATTTCTCAGAACCAGGTTTCAGTAGCTTCTCTACTTTCTCCTTCCAAGCTATTCACCTCCCACAAACTACTGAAGCTCAGGAGGCCAAAATGTGATACAGAAAGTGAACTTTCCTGTTATAAAGAAAAGGACTCACATAACAGATAAAAATCCAGACAATAAAGAGCTTGACATAAGATTCATTTCTTTATAACACCGAATTTTACCCATGATTCAGCAGTTAGCAATAAGATAAAACCAGACTCAAACCAGCACAACTTCATGGAACACATGGGATATGGTAAAGGAGGAGTGAGAAGCCCAAAATGAAAGGGAACAAGAATCCCTTTCAAAGATATCAAAGATTACATTGTGCTCACAAAAAAATTGAAAAATTAATCAAAAAAATCCTGCACAGGCAGATGTTTTGCCAGCTTTAACTCATGTTTTAAGAATTGCTGGCTAGAGCTATATAAAAAGTACTGCTTGCCAAGGCTCACATTCATACCCTGAAGGTGAGGGATACTGCACAGTTCTCTTCTAGCTTAGCTCCTTCCTCCCTTCCTTCCCTCCTTGGTTCAAACCATCCCTGCCTTGTGCTGCCTTCACCCAGTGATGAGGCACAGGTGGACATGAGATGCAGCAGAGCAGGGCAGCTGCCACTGACTGAGGATTCCTGACTTGTTTCTGTGCTTGAGACTTCTTGAGTGTTGTGGAGAAAAAGCCCTCAAAAAGCAGTGCTGTCTTTCAGAAGTAGGAACTTCCAAGTCAATTTCACAGAAGTCTTTCCCAAACTGTCTCTGGAGCAGAGTTCTCTGTACAGAAAGTTATTCCTCTAAAGAAAAGAAATGGTACTGTCTGCCTCTGAAGGATGACAAAATGGCATTGAAATGTAACACCACTGGAGACAAGAAAACCTCTGCTGATTTCTGAGGCCAGAAGCATAGAAATTGTTGTGCTGTTTGAAAAGAGGTGTATTCTGCACAGCCACCGTTCATTTCTCTATCCACCCATTCCTTAGCTAGCACAGAGATTAATAGTAAATTTAGAAGCAAACTTACTTGGTTCAGTCTAGCTCTCCTGGTAGAGACAGAAAAATGGTCCCTGTGAAAAGAGGGATATGGAAGAGAAAAGTGAAGCAGCAGCAGTTTACTTAAAACTGAGGTGACTGCCATGGGAGAGGGAGCAACAGCAAACAAAATTGCTAACATCTCTGAAAAAAGAAGAGATTTCAGCCATGAAAATTACTATGTGGTTTGTGAAGACTTTCCTTGCTCTCCTGATTGGATGTTTACTCCCTCCCTCCTTTTACTCTACTCCCTCTTACACACAACCTTTGCTGCTGCTGTGTAGCATGCAGCCAGAGAAGTTAAACAGGTTACTGTAACTTAATTGCTGCCCCTTTTACACATGAAAACAAATTCCATACTTATCTAGTGTGTTTAGATCAAAAGTCTCTTGTGCAAACTGACAGTTACTTTATGAACTACTCTGCACAGGCAGCCTCATTTTAGGTCATACTAGGCACTGCCAGTGTATGCCTACCCAAAGTTTAGAGACAAAAAGAGTATAAAAAATAAAAAAAGAGATTAGCCTATTGAAAGTATTTGATGGTGTCAATCAAACATATGTAGGTCTGTTCATAAGAAGGGAAGAAACAATCACATGAATCACACACAAAATCACTTAATGACAAAATAAAATAATTTTTCTTAAACCAGGAAAGTGAGATTCAGGTCAAAAGCATTTTACACATAATTAAAATATGATCTTGATCCTCAGTGGTACTCAGATGTCCATCTTCCATTGTCAGCCTAAATTACCATGTGTCAGCTTTACTAGAAAAACAACATAGCTCACAAATTGCCAAACATATATCTCTGAATACCTTTTAGAATTAGCTTTCATGCTTGAGTGAACTAAGTAGTAGTTGATTTTTTGAGAAATACAAATATTCATGAAAACTGATGACTCTTTAAAATCCCACAAAAAGTACAATACAAGCAGCACTCTAAATGTAACCAGAATGTAACCAGTTGCAATCTGCTCCTTTCTTGTGTGGAAGAATCAATGCCTGTAAGCAGAATAATCAGGGTGTGCAGAAATATCTGCGTAATTAAAAAAAAAAAAAATCCTTCATCCCAAGAGTCATACATAGGAGTAGTTTTACTTTATTCTGAATAGAGACAATGAATAACTTTACTACACCAAATATTCCCAGGTAAGTGTTTCAAGGATTAAATCCCAAATCTACAAAGACACCATTCTAAAAGCTCAGGTAGAGTTGTTTTCTACATTTATATAATTTACAACTTGAATACAATTACATAAAAATAAACAATCTACTATTAAAGCCAGGCTGGGAAATAGAAATAATTGCTATGGGTTTTTTTCCCTTCATCAGTTATCAAAAAAACCCAATTTGAAATCGAGTAAAAAGGGAGATATAATCTGAACTGTAGGTGTTGTGAAAACTGTTCAGTGAAAATTAAAATACTAGTTTGTGCTGCAGCCATAAATTACTAAACTAATTATCTAGTAGCAGGCATAACCGAATCATTCAAAGGGGTAATTAGCAATCAGACGTAATGAGTACTGCTACTATTTCTTGTCATACTGTATTTAGCTTCTGTGCAGCCTAGAGGAACTGAATTATTTCCTACCCTTCTCAGAGGGCATTACTGCTATATTGAGTGCATCAGCCCATATTATTACTCCCAGTGGTTTAATTCTTCACTGGACAGCACAATTCTGGTTTCTCCTGTCAAAGTTTTCCCTGGTCTCCTGGGTCCTTTAAAGCAGGTACCATCTTCACAGTTTCTTCCTTGGCCTTAGTATAGATGTAAACAGGAAGGTAATCAAATTACATGGCTCTTTTAGAATATTTATTTTGTATTGCTGTCCGTCAATATATGCTGCATCTTATAGATCATGTTTTCTATAGTTCTTGGACTTTATGCACAGTGTACATGGAGTTTTTCATAAAAACTACATATCCGGAAACTGTTGAGGGAAGTTAGGCTGATAATGATGTTTAAGATAAGACGATGCAAACCCATGCATTCTGTTGACCTTAGGTACATTTGGAGAACCCCCTGGAGAACCACTCCCCTTTTTTTTTTCTGATTAGTTCAATACCCACATTTCACAACAAGGAATAAAAACTTCAAAAAACTTTTATCTGTTAAAAAAAAATATAGCACAGAGAATGAATATTCCCCATTTAATACATTCTTTGGGGTCTGTTTTAACTTTGTCTTTGAAAATAATAGTGTATTTCCAGCCAGATAATCACAGAACTACAGAATATGCTGAACTGGAGGGGATTCATGAGGATCACCAAGTCTAAATCTGGGCTCTGGACAAGAAACTCCAAGAATCCCACCACAGGCCTGAGAGTGTTGTCTAAACACCTGAATTCTTGTCAGGTTTGTCCTGTCACCACTTCCCTGGGGAACCTGTTCCAGAGCTCAACCACCCTTTTGTCTGAAAAGCTTTCTCCTAGTATCCTGTTTAAACCTCTCCTGACATCTTCATACCAGTTCCTTGAGCCCTGTTGATAGAGTGAAGAGGTTTGTACTTTCTCCTCCACTTCGCCTTGTGAGGATGTTGAAGACCACAATGAGGTCTCCCCTCAATCCCTTCTCTTAGCTGAAGAAACCAAGAGATCTCCTGTCTTATTGTCACAAGCTTCACATTACTGTTGGCCTCTAATTTTGCTCAGTTTTTATACACTAATGTATGCAAGAATATATCACAATATATATCAATAGGACATGAAAGTCATGTCATGAAAGTCAGATTCTGCCAATGTCCTTGTTTTTTTGCAGCACAAGTCAAGGACCATCTGGGGGTGCTGATCACTTTTGAAAACTGATGGAAGCAGAATTTTGTGGTGAAAGAAGTTTTACTCTGACATGCAAATTCTATGGCTTCAAATATTATAATTTAACATATTATGTTAATATCAGATAGGATAAATAATATTGATAAATAATAAATGATTAATTATGAATTATAAAGTTTTCTGTCATCATCTGAAGATACAGGCAAAATTTTATGAAGCCCTTCAACAATTATCAGAGGTTCTACCTGGTTTTAAAGTTCTTACAGTGTGACCAAGTCCTTACTTGCAGGGATCTGGTCTAATAACAAGCTGCCATGGTTGAGCTCCTTGCTATGAGTTGAAAAGATGGTAACAATGCATAACTCATTGGAACTATTTTCCAGAAGATTTTTCCACATTAAATATAGTATCACTACACTAAATATAGTATATCTCACTCATCAACGTGAATAGACCCCACTTCCTTACACAACATTTTTGTTTGTTTGTTTGGTTTGTTTTGTTTTGAAACTTGTTTGTTGATATGGTGGAAGGAAATGGGGAATTGCAAGGCAGGGTAATTGACCAGTCGTCCTGTGAAAGGGCTCTTCATCACATCAGATATTGCTTGCTTAATTTTGTGCTTCTACAAAGGTCAGTATTTGGCACATAATCATTTTGACCACATTCACACAAACAGATTAACAAAATTTAGTGCCAAATTATCATTCCTGGCTGAGCAAACACTGACTGCAACACTAGGGCTGCTCCCTTTAAAAAAAACAGGCCAGAGATTGAGTTGCATCTACTTTTTAATCAGTGTCAATGTGGCAGTAGTATTCCACTCTGAATAAAGTGTTTACTTGAACAAAATCTTAGTTTGTTCCATTAGTTTCCAGAATATGTTACTGTTATTTAAAAAGAATCCCACCCTTGAGAATCTCCTCAGCCTGAAACATCTACATATCCATATGTAAGTGGAAAAGTTTTGGTTTTGGTCAAGAACGGCATATGCATTGTATTCAAACTAAAGTCTTCAATAGTTTTGACAGCAGCTTCCTTACACTGTAACAACAGGTTAAATGGCTATTGACTGTAGATTGATATTGGTTTTTACATTTAAATAGCATCTAAGATGCTAAGATACTCCAGTCCTAAAAACATTCATTGAGGCTGTGAAGATGCATAGATAGAGTTCAAAATAAACCAGATTGTTAGCTATCCTTATGAAATAAATACATTGCCTTTCAGAAAACCCATGGTTTTAACTAGATTGTTATTAGTCACAGTAAGAAGGAATAGAAAGACTTTGAATTCATATAACTTTCCTTCAATAAATTAAAAAAAAATGTATTTTTAGCAGGTTACTGAAATTTCTCTTTAGCAAGACATTGCAATAAATAAACCAGCTTTACAATTGTAAACTAATAATTTTTATTTGGAATAATTATAAGTTCCATATTTCCATTCACATCTTCAGGGAACATTAGGAATTTAACCTCACTTGTATATTTTTGTGGCATTTCCCAAGCACCCACATTTTGCTTGTGGTTCAAAAAATACAGCAATAAGGTAGAATTAGTAAATGATTAGGCTAAGGCTGATACCCAGAAAGAAGTTTTAAATGGATAAGAGCTGAAATTTGTGATTATGCCTTACTAGTTCTCCCCATGGGACAATTTTTGGAATTTGTGCAGCCATGAAAGTCAAGCCTTTATTCTCACCACAATTTCACTTTATGTAATTCTTCTGTGGAACAATTTAGCATTCTTATTTGAAGTCAAACAGTCACTATAAAAACTAATATTCTTTCAAGAAATGTGAAGCTTTTCTGTTTTCTATTTTATTCATCTGCTCACTTTATCCTGCCTTCTCTTTTTATTATCAAAAGAGGAATTAGGCCATTTGTATTCAAAATGCACATCACACAGATGGGTTAAAGCTTTTCCACTTTGATCTTATAAAAACCTTTGCAACTTCTTGATCAAAGAACTCCTTCCTAAGATCTGAGTTGTGCACCCGTAGGCTGTTTCACTGAAATTGGTGAGAATAGGACTGTTCCCAGGAGCATATCTTGCAAGGCTGGCCTTGAACAAATGGAAGTAAGGTACTAATGTTCATTAGCTGCATTCATATTTCCCCTTTCCTGGCAGTGGTTTCCTCATTATCAAGCTTTCCATATATCTAACAACTCATGTGTCTACTATGTAATATCTACATGTCTTCACATTCTGCAAGTATGAAGATTTAATCAATCTTTATTTTAATTTATTCTCCACATTTGCTATTAAAATTAGTTTCATTTCAGTCTAGTGATAGTAGATTTCATACCTGACAGCTGTGTAACAACACATTTCTAATCAATAAATATTTTTCCCCACTTTTATGCATTCATTTATAAAAGTCAGTCTTAGATGCATTAAGAAACATTTACTTTAATATGAATATGGACAAATAGTATCCTGAAAAAAGTTTTAAAAGTATCAAAAGTACACTTTTTAACAAAATGCATACACACAAATATCCAAAAAATTAAGATTTGTTTTTAATGTTCAAACTATCTTAGCAGAAGCAAGTTAAATACAGAAATAATCTAGAATGTGAAAATGCATGAGTTTTAGTTCTGGTTCTACCTTTGTGATTTCAACTGTGCTATGTTAGGCTTGACCTATGCTTCTGCACCCAGCCTGGTCCTGCCAGCAAGATACTCTCCCTTAATTGTTCTGTTGCCTGTGGCGTCTCTTAATCCTGGAAATCATCAAATTATTATGGTTTATTGCACTCTAGATACATCTTTGTATAAAGCAACCAGAGCAGGCATAAATGGAAATAAATGTTTCTTCTTAAATATTGTCCCTAAGCGTGAACTTAATTTTATACACTATCATTTCAAGCATAGCCATAACCTTTATTCAAATATCAAATTGAGCTTTGAGTTTCATTAAGGCTGAACAAGATAAATGCTTCTTTTTTTTTTTCTTTTTCACTATGCCAGCCCAGCAGTCGTTGGTTCTAACCTGACATGGATACAGGCTAAATTTCATGTTAAAACCACAGGATCTTTTTCCACATCCCATGTCACCACAATTATAGAAAAATATCACTGTGATAAAACCATCTGTCTCCATTTCCATGGTTAGTGTCTAAAGCCTCTCTAAATGTTATTCAACCTCTGACCACACAGGTCAATTGGTAAGCATTTTCTCATGCATTTCCAGGCATTTAACTGTGTTTTATATAAATTTGTAAAACTCGGGTGGTAAGGTGTTCAGCCTTTCTTTGAGAACAAATTGATCTTCTTGGATGTTTCAACAGCCCAGGTGTTTGGGTACATGAAACATCTAAGAGCAGCATAAGAAAACTTATGGGAGCAATCTTGGAAGTGTAATTCCTTCTAAGTGAAATTCTCACTGAACAATTTTGTGGCATAATTGATGTCTTTTACAATGCAACTAGCCCTGTCCTAATGTTTCTGATAGCAGGCAGTGCAGTGGAAGAAAACCACATTCTGAAGGGGATGGGAAAGTTTTGGAAACCTTGCGCTATCCTGTACTGAGTCTTGAAATCATATATTACATACAGTTACAAACGAAAGGTTTTATAGAACAGAAATCAGATAAAATAACCACATATTATTTTTTTGAGACTTAAATAACTGACATAAGATAATGTTGTTTTGGAAAAGTAACTTGACTACTTTGATGGCAGATTTTAACATGCATTTTCAAAGTTTCTATAGAAATCTTTTTTAAATGTCATCAGATTTTATTCTTTATTTAAATCTGCAGGTCACATCTAATGTATCTTCCAGCAGTATAATGAAAGGAGCAACAGAAGGTACTTTAAGAAACAAGCTTTTAAAAAGCATCTGTATTCCTAAAGTCCCCGCCTGGAATAAACTTAGCCATATGATGGCAACTGAAAACAGAATTGCACTTAGGTTTTAAATTTGTAGTTCTACTGACAAATACTGAAGGCAGAAATTATGACCTCAGATACATTTCAGCAGCTGGGATCCAGTTCATGTTTAAAGACAGAAATTGCCTTTAAGAAGTGAAATAAAGGACAGTTTCATGGCATTCAAGGGGGCATACACACCTAATATTATACCAAGAGTGCAGAGTACTAAAACTGCATCTAGTAGAATCCAGATTGTTAAAGCGAAACATTTTTAGTATAAATATATATTTTATATTATGTAAAATCCAACTAAAGCTTTCCTTCAGCTGTCTAGATAAAGCTGATAAATTTTCTTGCTTATTTTGTAACTAAAATTAGTAAAAGTAATAAATATAAATATTCTTTACTAAAAAGTAAAGAATACTTTTGCTATTCTGTGGTGCTTATATTTTGAGTTAGTTAAAACAGATTATGGATGAACTATTTAGCTATGAAGGATAGTAGCTTTTGAATCTATTGTTAAACATTGCTCATCATGTTATTTTTACTCTCTAAAAGTATAAACAGCTTGAAATATAATTATTTTTTCCACAGTAATTTTTTTGAAAAAATTCTCACTAAGAGGTTGAAAAATTACCCCCATACCATCAAGCTTTTAAGCTGTCAGCATCAGAATACTGTACTTGTTATGCAAAAACTCTGAAGTTTCTATTTTTGCATCCCTTCAAGCACTGTAAGTGCATTCTTTTCTAGGCTGCTTTTAAAATCTTAATAGATTGAAATCTATTGTATTTAGAAATGAAGATTCACATACTATATAAAACCCTATTTCATTTTATTTCAAGTGCTGCATAAACAAAAATACATATCTGCTATTTATATTCAATTTGCAGAAAGAAATAGAAAAGCTCACATGAAGAGTCTAGTTACTGTCATTTTATGATTTTATGACACTGCATTTGCTTTAGAACACTGCTATATCCAAATCTAAATGCAACTATTGCTATTATCTGAAACATCATGACTGCAGCATGGTGTCGAAGCTTGACATCTACTTTCTGAAGTTCAACATCTGACTGCACTTTCATTTGGCTGAGCAAAAATGTTCTAATATATCCAGTGTCTCATAACAACATGCAGATACATCAGACACTGCGGGAAAGCTCAGTACACTTCATTAAACTATTGTCTTTCAGCACCATTTCCAACTTTAAAATACTTCAAATAAAACATCTTTGTGTAACTTTTCCATTTCAAAATGGATGATCACAATAAAAAATAAACACAAATTCTTTAATCTCTTAACTCTGATTATAGTCCGATTTCACAACACTTTGGATTTTGAAAAAGTAAATATTCAGTTCATACATATTTGTAATAAATACAGAACAAACACAGGAATTAAATTAGTAAGGCTTCTAGATATAAATATTGTATCCTTATTAATTCCCTAATCCTCAAATTCCCACTGTGCTAATAAAAATATTATAAGGAAAAAATATGGTAAAACCTAGAAAAAGTAAGGTGTTTTTTTGTGTTGTTTGAGGCTTTTTTTGCCTATTCCATAAAAGAGAAAGTGTAAATTCCAGTTAAAGTCTTAGCACATTAAAAAAACACATGTCCCTAAAGGGAGAACTGTTCTCTGTTAACTTTACTAGAAGTTTTCACTTACAAATGGGACTAGAAATATCAAGGTTCCTGTGCAAGGGAGATTTGATAAAATTCCTTTTTCAAAGAATTAGATAAAATCAGAACAATATTCATTCATGGAAAGAGCCTTGAGTAACTTTGAGCTACTGACATGTACATCAATTTAGCAGTTCAGCTTCTTGCTGTAGCTATGCATTTCAGTGGCCACCAGACTCCACAGGATCTATGGATTCCCTGGACAGGTTTAGCAAAAACTTATCAGAAATTTGCTGCAGCAACATTACCATTATAGAGCTTCTTACCATATCTCTGCCTTCTTTTTATACTGAGAGCATTCCAGAGGGGATCAAAGCTTGCACAAGTAAGCTATTTTCAGGGAAGCCAGTTCGGCATAAATCAAGGAAGCAGTCTCCAAGACAGTAAGGCTTGCTGGCAGAGATAGTCTTGTATCTAATATAACATATCTAGCCTGGGCAAACATCATGGTGTGAAAGCTTCTGGAGACAAGTGTTACAATAGCTGTCTGCAGCACTGACTGCTGACAAAAAAAGAAAAAAATACAAAAGGAAGAAAATATCCAAATATTTTCCTAACTAAATAATCAAAGATGAACAGAGGGTAATTAGGATTTTAATAATGGAGTTAGATTATCCTAAAAATACCAGACAACATCTCTTGGAAAGTTTTATTGCTAGCTCAATTCTGAAAAGGGGAAAAGTGTTCCATTTTATTCCCCACAGGAAAAAAGCATTTGTATACAATTTGACCTACCAGAAGTTTTGAAAACTATGGATTGTCTACTTATCCTTGACCATGACTTCAGAATTGTGTCTCCAGTGGACACTTCAAAGCCCACTATAATAGCTCTTAGTGTAGTTTAAAAGAGAATAGCTAAAGAGTTGCTGTTATTAGCAGATAAGTTTAATTTTGCAGAAAGTTCAAGTATTGGATACATTTACCTGAAAAAGATGCTACATTAAAAAGCCCAGATCATTGCTCCTGGCAGTTTTAGAATTTAAAAAATATTTTCTAAAAAAATGATGCATGAATGTGAGGTTTGTAAGAACTGAGAAATTAGCAAAAACTTCATATATCTATGAACTTTAATAACAGAACTGGGGATCCATATGCATAAAACATAGACACAATTGCAGGAATTTTTCTCTGAGAAAAATTTATCTGCACTCCATCCCCACATATACAAACAAACAAAGAAACAAAGAAACAAAGAAACAAACCTACATATATATGGACTTAATATTGAAGCCTTCTACAAGGTTTCAGTTTGGTGATTTGTTCATTTTTGGGTTTTGATTATTTTAACTTCTGTTTACTTTGTATAACTAACTCCTATATGTGTGGGAAATTTCAAAAGAATAAACAACATATTAGGGCTGTGAATCTAAAGAATTCCCCTCAAAATTGCTGCATTAGTTTTCCTTCTCTGTAAAAATCACTATAGTTTAATTGAAATAGATGGAAAGATAGAAGCAAGAATAATATCTATCAAAATTAAGTCACTAACCACAATTGTCAGAAGTTTTTTACCTACAAATATTTAAATCACAGAATATTAAATATGCACAATTTATTATAAAATTATTACATTTGAATTATTGAAATCTTTCTCCTTTCAATGAACCATTAATAATCACAATTTTTTTTACTGAAAGCCACACTGATTTTTAGGTCTCATGGCTGAAAAAAAATATTTGAAAGTCGAACCTGTGGAAAAAGTAACAGTTGAAAATTTCACAGTTTGAAAATATGTAGTATTTTGAGTGTTGAAATCAGGCAAAGTTGCAGTTTTTCCTCACACTGATTGATTTTTCTAATCCTATATTCAATTAAGCACACACATCATTCATGAATGTATGAGACATTCAAGGTCTGAATCCTGTTTGGGATGACCTACAGGAATTTTCTTACTCCTTGATCTGTTTTATTCATAACTTTACACAAAACATAGACAGTTCATGTCTCCTCATCTAAAATTTCCAGCCATATGCTAAAACAAGTAAATAACATTACGGCACTAGATAATATTCAATTTACAATCTGTTGCTGTTTCTAACTGCTGGGAGGGTTTATCTGCTACTCTGAAAAGAAAACCCACCAAGTTATATTTCTGATGCTGGCTTCATGTGACCTCTGTTTCTTACAGGTTTTCCTCCAAGGCAACACTAGCAGAATGGCAATGGATGCTGCATGAAGAATTTCAGTAATCTGAATTCCAAGGAATTGCTTACGGCTAAACCACAAGTATACCTATATTTTCAAGCACTGAGTCAGCTAATTAGAACACAGGATGGTTAGGAAACACCATATGCCAACTACAAAGCACAGTTTTAAAGAGTTCTCATTATTACTAAAATTATTTATACTAATATTAATATTAATATTAGTAATTAGTAATTAGCATTAGTATTTAATTAATTCAATAGAAAAGCATGAAGGTTAACATCACAGAGCAGAAACTATCACAAGCTTTGAAGAAGTCATCCTGTTTACAAAGGGGTCAACCGTAAAATGGCATGTCACAGATGTCACTGAAGGCACACATGGATTTCTCCACTCAGAGTATGCACAATATTTTGAGAAGTGCAAAATGGGCATTTTGAGAAGGGAAAAGTGTTTAATACTTTACATTTAATACTTACAGAACTTGAAAGTAAGCAGGGAAGTGTAAATATTACAGGATAAGTTTCAAGTCTTTTACCTTTTTAACTGTTCTGATAATGATCATTACTCTCAGGTTACTTAAGAAATCAGAATAGCTGCAATCTTTCAGAAGCAATTCGGTGAGTTAAATTTACCATTATTTAATAGACCAAGAATGTGGAAATAGTTCATTGCATTACTCTGATTCCCTTTTCTCCCCTTTTATATGAAGACAGCTCCCTTACCCCAGCAGAGTAAATACCTAATTTTCAGTACTGTAAAAATTCCTCAGTCCACACACGTATTGGTTTACATAGCTTGTAATTAATTTAGAGTGCAACAGCTCATTTGTAATTGATACAGTAGCTTGCTCTTCTAGAAAATTTGTGCAACCATGAAACATACTGTCTGCAACTCACATGAGCCAGCTATGTACCACTGAGGATTGCTGAAAAGTTGTTACAATTATTAGGGGATTAATATCAACCACAACTCCTAATGATTGTAAATAGATGGACTAACCCACTGTTTTTTTCTCCCCTTTTCAGGTCCAGATAACCTAAGTCACTACTTGATATTAAGCATAGAATATCAGACTAATATTTGCTACTTGTGTACATTAATATTTATATCTTAATTTACACATTTCTTAATCATTACACAGACAGATAATTCTTACGGATTAACTAGAGAGTGGGAGGAACAAACTGAGTAAAGCACTCTAATGAGGATCCACAGAGCATTGTTTTGGCATTATGCCTTAAATCTCTATATTGAAAGAAATAAAAACAATGAAGTAATGGTCTGAAAGTTTTACTCCCTTGAGAACAGAACAAAAACCTCAGCTGAGACAGAAATGAATATTCAATAAAGAAGCAAGTACTGAAATCCTAACTGCTGAAACTAATTATTAATTATTAATAGCTTATAGTTGTAATCCATTATAGAATGGTTGGAATCCATTATAGAAACAATACTCATATACTAAAATACTCAATATTAATAAATTAAGCAATATTTTTTCAAAGTTATAACCTTAGAAATTAGTTTCTGATTATCTCATGTCTTTTATGTGTCAGAAATAAGATGATGTAAAACATATAAAGACCAGAATAGGACCCACTGAAAACTGGATAAATCTGTCAACATAAAATGACACAGATGAGTGTCTGTGGTCTCCTTAAAATCAGGGCTTGAAAAGAACTTCTGAAAACATGCAGAAGAGTCAACTATTTAAGAGTTTCAATGGGTTTGGTTTTGGGTTTTAATTTTAGAAAAAGAAAACTTCTTATAAATATAAAAAATAATTTATGAAGGTATGAAACAGCTGTAGGAATGTTTCAGTACTGAATAAGTTACATAGAATAGGATTTCTGGATGCATTTTCTAATTTTGTATTAAAAGTTTATTTCAAGTGCATCTTTTACATAATCAGAAATTTAAGGTATTTTTATGTTTATAGATTTTAAGGCATGTAAAAGAGTTTAGTAACACAATTCATTAGGCTGAACTGAACCAAGTTTTCATAAGTGCAGTCTTAGAAAACCATTAATTTCAAAGTATCTTAAGTTTTCTAAATCTCTGATAAAACACAACACATTGAATCATATTTACACAATTCCCTATCTAAATAAATAAAAGCAAAACAAATAATATATATGGAATCATGCTCATCAAACAAATAAGTGGCAAACTCATATAAAAACAATACCTTGAAGTTATTAACAATCTGTAATTGTCCTGGTTTGTGAAATCAGGAGCTAAGTCCAAGTTCAATGGTCATCAGAAGGGCTGGGGTAAAAATTCAAACAATACTCTCTTCCCGGACATACGCTTACTTCCCAGAAAAAAAAAAAAGAAAACACTATTTACAATCAAAATATTTTCCAGTGAACTTTAGCAGCTTTTAATAACACTTTGACAAAGTTATTGCTAATTTCTAATAATTCCATTTCATGAAAGAAAAACTGCCTATAAATTATAGATGAGGCTGTTGTTCAAGTTCTCTACCTTTCTGTACTCCTTGATGTCATGTCAATAAACACTATTTTTAAATCTGAGAAACTATTGCAGTGGTATTTGTTTCCCTACTGTACTTTAAATACTGCAAAACTGTTTAGGATAATGACCTGCAATACACTGGCCCTTGTTCATGAATATGTGTTTTATCCTTTTACAGAACATGCAACAGAAAAAGTTTGAACACTGGGCTGAGTCATTCTTGTTTGGACTTACAATACTTTTCCCCATCTCTCATCCCCCAAGCTGCAGGCACAGATTTTGATCACCTGCTCACAAGAGCATAGAGCACTTTGAAAGAAGAGTTTATCAGGTCATGATGGAGATAGATTTACCCTCAATTTACCAAAGCTGATACACTAAACATTCCGACTGAACAAAGCAAACCCTGGCCAATCAAGGAATTTCCATAGGGAGATTACTTTCTAATTGTCAATATCCTTTTAATCAAAGTAACTAAAACATTCTCAGAAATAATATATTTCATTATCATAATCATAGCTTGTAGAAAAAGTATGTAGTGTCACTTCTTAGTTGGTATATCAAAAAAATTTACTAGCATCTAGGCAATCAGCAACTAAACAAAGAAAACAAACATTGAAACCAACAGAATTACCTATGTGCATGATTTCCCAGAATTCTAAAACATGAATCATGAACACCAAGAATTTATATTACAGGCATTCATATTTTTGAGAGCTGGTGGCTCTCACGACCAGAGTACTTGCTACTTCATGCTTTCCATCCATATATATGTATATTTAAATACCCTAAACATTCTAACCCTCTTTAAAACTTAGCTGCTCATTAATGGATGTTATTTTTCACTTTTTGAAGTCAACCTAAGATGCTACACTACAGCTGAAGCACAGCTGACCTTCAGACCTCCTCTCCAAATGCTAAACTCAACCACCACGCTGTTAATAATCGCAGCAGATGGTTATAGGCTTAATATGCACATATAAACTTAATAAGGTCTGTTCTCTGCTGCAAAGAAAAGGAAATAGAAATGTATCAAGGTCATTGAAGCCTTTCCCTTGCTCTCCAATGTAAGGAGCTGGGAGACTCTGTGTGTGTGTGTGTGTGTGTGTGTGTGTGTGTGTGTGTGTGTGTGTGAAGGCAGCAGCACTGGAGAGGACAAGGATGAGAGAAAAGCTGGAGGCAGAATAAGAAAAGACATCCTTGCTGTGGTGGCTCAGTCCTTCTGTAGTGCTGATTCTGCATTGGTAGATAAAGGAAACTGAGACATACTGCTGATTCCAGTACTTTGTCGCTAGTTTATTTATTTTTAAAGCTATGATAACTAGTTTCTTAATTTCATCATAATAATTTAATAATTGCTAGTGATTAATACTGCTGCAGATAATTGGTGTAGTTTAAGCCCAGACAGCAAGTAAGTATGACACAGATGCTCATTCACTGACCTCCTGCTGCACTGACACTGACTGGGGAGGGGAATCAGGGAAAAAGAAAAGGCTCATGTATTGAGATAAGAACAGTTTAATAATTGAAACAAAGTAGAATATAATAATAATAATAATAATAATAATAATAATAATAATAATAATAATAGAGATAATAATGATGATGATGAAAATAGTGATTATAAAAATAATAATATTGGTAGTAGAAGTAGTAAGGAATATGAGAGAGATGACTGATGCCAAGACAATCCCTGCACAATGATTGGCCCTTGCTGGACAACACCCCCTAGTATTGACTGAACATTCTATGGTATGGAATTCTTTGGTTAGTTCAGCTCAGCTGTCCTGGCCAGGCTCCCTCCCATCTGCTTGTGCCCCTGCTCACTGACAGAGCACAGGAAATTGAAAAGTCCTTGATTTAAAGTAAGCACTGCTCAGCAAAGCCTAAAACATCAGTGTGTTATCAACATAATTCTCATCCTAAATTCAAAACACAGCATTGTTCCAGCTACGAAGGAGAAAATTAACTCTATCCCAGCTGAAACCAGGATAATAGTCATCATCAGTAACTGCCTCAATTTCTACTTAATGAAAAGTCCCTTTAATTTAGCTTATGTAATAAAGCAGCTGTCTCTAGCAGCTAAAATAAATTTTAAAATTCATGCTACCTTCCCTCAAGTAGTTTTTATTTCTCACCTAACCCCTTCTAAATATGTTTTTTATTGTTTCCTTTGTACATTAACTGTACCAGCTCATGGATACATTGGAATATGAACCAGCAATTATATTAATGACTACAAATCACTCTCTACACTGGATAATGAGCATAATACTGAATATTGCAGTATGCCTCATCATTATAACAAATAATTAAATATCCATTTACTGTCAGTGTAAATGTTGCTTGATTTTCTTCTCTATTTCAGACTTATGTCAAGAGAAGCCTAGTTTGTGCTTACTAGAATTAGGTAAATTTGAGAAATCAGAAGGCAAACTTAAAGCAACTGGTTTTCTTAAATATCCTTAAAACACCTGTGTAAATGAGGACCTGTACAACTCTGAAGTGCAATGGCACAAGCACAAGAAGCAGAATAATAGAAGAGGGCGTTAGTGATGCAGATTAAATTAATGGTATATAAGGTTTGGTTATCATCTTTCCAACATTAGCAAATTTCAGCTACTTCCAGGCAAGTTGTGATGGATAACACGCCTTTTTTATATAAATTTATTCCTAATCCTGAAGTTACCAAATGCCTAGAAGGATGAAATCTTTTCTCTTTTTCTTCCTTCCTTCCTTCCTTCCTTCCTTCCTTCCTTCCTTCCTTCCTTCCTTCCTTCCTTCCTTCCTTCCTTCC
>CM031858.1:126121164-126170098 GCA_018697195.1 Certhia americana | reverse complement strand
TAGAATAGAATAGAATAGAATAGAATAGAATAGAATAGAATAGAATAGAATAGAATAGAATAGAATAGAATAGAATAGAATAGAATAGAATAGAATGATTGTGTTAAATTTCAATGCTTTAAATAGTAAAAGATGTATAAATAGTAATTTAAAAGGCAGGGGTGAAATTGGAAAAAAATTCTCAAAAAAAATTACAATGTGATAGAAGGAAGGCCTAATACATAGGAAGAAAATAGGTTTTAAACCCTAGGAGGAGAACAAATTAAAACAACATAGGAAACTTTTTCCCGCAAAAGAAAAATATAAGTCAAAAGAACTGTATGTCGTTGCATACAAGCCTGTTCAAAAACTTGAACCTGAAGAATAATTTTCTTTCTCTTCAGGTAAAGAAAAAAAAAAATATGGACAGATTCTACATTGATATTTGCAGTGCCAAACCTAGGCAACCAGAAAAAAAGAGGAAATAAGGAAGGAATAGCTTTGGAAGTTAAGTCAGACAGAAAACACAAATATGTACAAGATAGCACCACTGTTTGATCTTTGGTCATTGACAAAATCTGCCTCATAACTCCACCTATGGTGGTGAACCAAATTAACATATCTGATCCAAAGAATCAAAATTTTCAAATCATAGACTCATTAAAGGTTTAAAAGACTTCCAAGATCGTCAGGTCAAAATTTTAGGTTGGACTGGGCCACTCATCTAATTGGGATGGAAACGAAATTCTATTTCAAAAGCCTTTCATAGTTCTAGTATCTTGGTAAAAGTTTAAACTTGATGGCTTTATTAAACAATAAATTTAAATGACCCATCATCCTAAATTAAATTGGAATGTTTCTGGAATGCTTTTTTAGAACTTTTTTCATTATTTTACTGAAAATGTTTTTCTATGATTCTAGTTATAATTTCTTGGATCAATATTTTGTTTAAGTGGCAAGTTTTGGTAGTGGGAGTGGGCTGCCAGGGTGGCTTCTGTGAGAAGGCACCAGAAGCTTTCCCCACATTGGACAGACTCAGGGGCAGCTATGACCTCACAGTCTGAATACCAGGCCAAACAGCAACGCATGTTTCTGTAATAAATAATAATTTATTATTATTAATAATAATAGTAATAAATATAGTAATAAATAAATAAAAATAGTAATAAAGGAACTTTGGTCATCTCCACATGACTGAAGAATCTAGAACAAAGATTTCTGGAAATAATTACATTAGAGAATAAAGGAAAGGATAGAAAACCATGTTTTAGCTGGTTGATAAATTTGGGATTGGCTGTTCCATATCCTACAGTAGAAATCTCCCTGCAGGAAAGTAAGGGAAGAATTAGACTCTTATGCACACTGAGCTTGAAGCAAAAAATGCTTTGAGCAAAGAAAAAAAAAGAAAAAAAAAAATCTCACACAGATTTTACTTTGTTTTGTATGCTCCTGAAGAGGTGAACTTTAGATGAACTTCCTACAAAGTTTGAATTCTGGCTGTGGTTATATATTGGAAACATATATTTGGGGGTGGAGGGGGTGAAAATCACACTGGGTGACTTGGACTGATGGGACCTGGGTTTATGAGATCATAAAATAGCAACAAAGGTATTACCAGTGAGATTTTACAGTGCTTAAGGTAAGATATACTGGGAGAATCACAGTACTGCCTTCCCAAATGTGCTTTCTTATCCCTTCCCTTGTGAAAGTCCTCGTACTCATGCGATTGCATACAAGGAAATTTCAGAAGATAATTCTAGATTTCACCCTTTGGGCATCTGAGCTTTTGATCACATATTTCTGAAACATCTCATTGCTTGGTGTGGCAAAGCTGATATCTATGAAGGAAGAGCTAAGAAAAGTCTGAGAAAGCATAGGACTATAGCAACTCCTGCTTTGGTTAATTTGTGCTGATGGATAACCATACCTGATACCTTGCATTTCACACAGATCAAGGCACTAAAAAAGTCTTTGTCACCACTTTTTTGTCATACAGAGTAAGTTTAAATGACTTAACCAGTCTGGACCATAATTTGGTGTCTGGGTGATAATTGCTCATCATTAGTGACGCTGTGGGCTGGGTATTTTATAATAGAACTATGTTACAAGGAGGGTAAGATTTCTCCACAGTGTTGTCACTAATAGCTGTGAGTCTCAGTGATATTTTTTAAACTCCTCAAGTGATATAGCTCCAATCCATTTAGAGACTTCATTTTTCATGAAGTCTAGCATCTTAGCACTTCAACAGGCCATAAAATATCTTTATGAAATTTGGCAACAGTGTTATGCACAAACTGAAAGCTAGAGAGTTTCACTTTGTCAGATTCAGTGATGTGGCAGATTTATGGATTGAAGGGAAAAAAGGACAGCTGCTAGCTTCCTCTCCATATAATAGTGTTTATTAAACATTATAAACAAGTGCATAAAGTCCCTTCAATAACCAGCTTGTACTGTCCTCTGGCTCAGAAGAAAAATAGGATCAGTGTATATGCACTTCTCACCCCCACAAGAATATCTTCATTAATTTCATATCTTCTTGCTCCTTTGTCATACATGACAAGAGATGGTAATTTAGGCAGGATGTACCTTTATGAGTTCTACCCTCTCCCAATGTACTTGGTTTATTCTGTTGTCATCTTTTAAAACCTTTAAATAAACATCTCTCTGCTATAACTTAGCACAATCAGGAGATAGAGAAGGCATTATAAACATGCAAAAAGTAACCTAATCTGAAGCACATCAGGTCTCACCTTGCTCCTATATTGCAAGGTCTAAATAAAATTGTTTTACTGGTTTATACCAATGGCTTGTCTGTTCCAGTAACCAAGAACAGCTAATAGCAGATGTTTCTGAAAAAAATTAATATCCATCATTATATTAGGGTATTCATATTTCCATTTAATTGATTCATTTCAGAAAATATGCTACTTAGGCGTACTTTTAGTGTGTCCAAATGTGTACCTTGTCTTTAATCTGAAATACTTATCTATCAGACCCCTATATTGCAAAGAAAAAAATTCTATTTAAAAGAAATTATTATATAAATGAAAATTATGGATCTCATTTTCTGCCCCTCTCTTAAATGGAAAGTCAGAGAATGGTTGAATGTGGAGGGGGCCTTTGGAGGTCATCTTTTCCAAGACCCTAATATCAGTGAAATAGGAGGATTTTTTCTTCCCTATATGAGTTTTCATTCTCCTTTATATATTTTTCCTATATATTTTCTTCCTCATCTCTCTTCCCTTCTCTGAAGAGAGAAAACACTCAAAAATAATAGTAGCATTTCTTATCCTGTCTTAGATAAAGTTAATTTTTTCCTCTAATAAATACCATGATGTCATGACATTTTAAGACCAAGGACCTCTCTTGTTCTTCCACTTGTGCAAGTAATATTCATATTTCTTATGACTGTTTCAGTAACCTCAGAGTTATTAGTGAAAATGTGAGATTTGTCCAAGAGTACCTTTCTAAATCCCTTGATTATTTCTGCTTAATAGAATTCATCCTCCAAGTATACTGAGCTTATTTAGGATCAATAGAATGAAAATCAAAATTTAAGAACGGATTTGATATTAATTTCTGTCCTCCTGCTCTAGCTGGCTAATCCTAGAAATGGGAAATAAACAAAAATGCCTAAGGCCTTAATTTTACTCACTCTGTGAAATAAAGTCATTTGTTAATACCATTTTATTGCATTGTTTTCTCTCTGCTCTGTACTGCAGAACAATTCTGAGAGTAGTCAAATTTTTTTATTCCTTTAGATGAATAAATATAGAGCATATATGATTAAATTGTTGCATGGATACGACTACAAAATGCTATGAAAATATTTTAAGATCAGACTTTTATTCCACAGTGATTTCTTGTTTAGTTTAAGAGCAGAAGATAGAAGTGAAAAAGGTCTGAGAAAAATAATTAATTCCTTACGTCTATGAACCAGACACTATGCAGAAGGCATGCAAGACAGATTTTTACTGAAATTTATCCTCTCTCTCATCACACTCAGACATCTGACTGTTCACTTTTTTAGTTTTTCTTCTTTTATTTTTTTTTCCCCAAAAATCATTGGACCCATGAATTAGGAAACAAATTCCCAGAAATATTTTCTAGTAACAGATTTTCTAAATTATGCTTGATGAAGAGGAAATGTTTCTTTTTAAATAGAAAGCATTAAATTATCAGGAAATTAGTCATTTCAATGGGATCTTCTTTTTTCTTTATTCTCTCTGAATAGTTTGCTAATTTTCTTTTCCATTAAGGGTCTGGGCCAATACACAAACTTTCTTTTAAGTTATGGGAAACTATATCTTTCCATCTTCTGATAGTACAGATTATAACAATATAAAAGAGTAGATTTTTTTATTTGAAAATTTGCCATAGGCAAATTTTGTTCTACCAGTGATTTTACCTTCACGGTATTTGCAGGTTTCAGTCTTCTGTAGTTCACACATAACTTTATTATGCTGGTCTAGTTTAACAGACTTTAACATTTTCAAAGTTGCTTTTCCCTCATTAATGAATATGAGTTCAGCAAGGTCCAGTAAAAGACCTGAGAGGTCAATAAGGACATTTGTACGTTTCTCAGCATTTTTCATGGAAAAGGTAAGATTTTTTTAAATGATTCTAAAGAAATAAAAATGCACCGATAACTACAGGTATTTGGAATTGTTTTATTAGCTCACTTGGAAAACAAATTCCTAATTCAAATGTTCACTACTGTCTATTCTTTTGGAAGAAGAAATGATTGCATTGACCTCTTTGTAAGTAATACAATATGTTAAGACTCTTGAGCCAACAAGCAGAGCAGCAGACATAACTGCCTGTTCTTCAGCCTATATTTTATTTTATGATAATCACCATAATTATTGGTTTTGCAGTGCATTACAGTTCTAAGAAAATACTTTGAGAACTGATTATAGAAGTAAAATCTTCCTAAATGTCTATTCTTGAAATACACTTTCACATAGAAGATAGCTTGGTTGTAAAGGTACAGAAGTCTAGAGGGAAAAAACCCAAACATCAGAAAAGGCAATCATTTCTAGTTGAACAGAATCCCATGATCTAAAAACATGAAAACATGAGTTGTCAGAAAGACAAATAGAGAAATCAATAGAGGCTACCAGTCAATACACAGCAAAATATCAGTCACAGTTTACTTCCTGACCCAGTTAGAAAGGTAAACATATCAAAGCATGGATGATGCCCTTTGCAAGGATATTTAAACAAGTATTGCATTTTCAGCTGTGTAGAAATAAGGATATGCCCTAGGCTAACTTGCCTACACCTGATCTGAAGTACTGTTTTGTCACTGCAGACACTGATTCTAGCAGGCAGTGAGGCTGAGCAATCCCTGCCTGGGAAAAAGTCTCTGCTCCCAGCTGGCCTGCACAGCCTTGCACCACACTATGACATGTGTGCTACTGACATCCAAACAACAGTGTGAGAGTGTGAGCAATTCTTTACTGTCCACAGCCTCCTGGATGCTCACTGCCTAAAAATCCGTGACTAAGAGGTGAGTAATTAAGTTCTGTTTACCTAATGATTGTGTGTTCAGGTTATGGCTTGATTGATCATGGTAGGTCTGCCAGGGAGGGTTCATCCAAAAAAATGTCCACCAGAATAACATTGGTAAAAATGTCATTAACCAGCAATATCTCGTACAAATGCCTAAGACTGATATCTAATTTCATCTATCCTTTGTGGCTCCTAAAGCATGAAGGATTTATGGAGCAACGCTCACATCATACTTGATCAAATACTTCAGAACAAGCCATGAAGGTATAGTTTGTGACATTTCTTAGAATAACTCAAAATACCACTATTATAGAAACCACCAAATCTATTATTCAGATGTATTTTCTCATTTAATTGGACAGTCCCACTTAAAAACTACATCCCAGCTTTTCTAGATCAGCCTAAAGATTTACTCATTGAAATGATAAACAGTCTGGGGGAAGAAATTTTATGTCCAGAGCAGCCTGTTTCTGGAAGTTTGTATTGTGACACAGTGAAAATTTGCTCACAGAGAACCAGAAAGGTCTGTTTCTGTACAAGGAAGACCCTATAATACAGGTTGGGTATTACCTCATGAAGAAGCACTTGTTCTGCTGAAAAAACATGCCTTCAGGCCTAGAGGTTTTCCCTGTAGCTGCAGCACTCCAGTTAGCTTTTATAGCAGACAGAAAATCTCCAATTCCCTTGTCAGAGAGCTCTCAGAAGTCATGAAATCCAAGTGGCTTCCAGGGACCAGAAAGAGATTTCTGCTAACAAATTCAGACTCAATGCATGTGTGGTTGTTATAAAAGTGTAACTAGAACCTAATAGTGCCAGAAAAGCCTCAGGTACATGTGACAGTATTCCCCACTTAACATTTTACCTCCAAAACTTGTTTGAATGAGTTTCTCTGAGATATCCAGCTGTAAGGAATATCTGGAATCATTTATCAACACCAAATTGATAGTTTGTATCAATACTGACTATTGCTATTTGTGGAGAGTTCTCTAAAAAACATACTGTGAGCAGAGAAGAAAAAAGATGGTCAAAAAATCATAACCAGGTGTATGTGAAATTTTATATTTTGGATTGAAGAAAAACTGTAATTAATTTTTAAAGCTCATATCTGCACAACTGAAATATACAGTCAAAGAATGTTAGTCACACTGAGCAAAGTGGAATACCTACAGTGCTGAAAGTTCTAAGTCACTGCACCAGTCAAAGGACTATTCATTTCAACAGCTTACAGTTTGATAGTTCAAGGTTATCTGACCTAAAATGAGAAATAGATATAGGTAGCTTTAAAAACAAGCAGGAAAATTATGAAATATTGAAAGAAATAACCTGCAGCTACAAGACCTTGGACTGTCACCTCATTAGATTTCAAAGTGTCAGAGGCAGCCAGGATCAATACCTGAGTGTCAGACCAACATGGAAAATTATTTGGATGTTTCAGAAGTGTGCTGGAGTTTCAACAAGAGGTTTAAGAGTCCTAAGATTATATTTTAAAACAACAGATTCTAAAGCAGAGCATACCATAATTTAAAAAAAAATTATTCTCATATTTAGCCCTCCTCAATAAGTGATTGTACCACCTTCTTCTATTCCAAAGTTCATTAACATAAATTGCTGTCTTTAGTTGGATGAAAAATGCTATTTTATACTTAAACCACAAGCACTAACAGAATTCAGATATAATTCTTATTAATAAGACTGAAATAAATTAATATCTATGATGTGGGAAGGTTTAGATTCCCAGTAGAAGTAACTGCTGTTTAAACTTTCTCAAGAACAGTCAGTATTTAAAAAAAAATTACATTAAAAATATTCTTAAATTGAAGATAATAATTTAGAAAATTTGTTTAGACTTAAGGTCTTGTTTTAATTTCCAGAAGCTTGAACTTACAGAGTGTTGATTGCTCTCAAAAGCCCATAGGGAAAGAAAATATGCTATTTGTTCCACTGTTTAAATTTTTGCCTCTAAATACAGAATAACAAAGGAAAAAGAGATTACTAATTAAGAACTTTCAGTCTTAAACAACAGATTATGCTAAAGCAGATGCAACTGCCACATAATAGGGGCCCTATTGCTTGGCTACAGCAGCTTAGGATTCACAAAGGTTTATCGAAAATCATAATGCAGCAAATTTATTGTTTGCCTGTACCAATTAAAATTATGGGATTAAATCCATAAATGTAAGGTGAAGTGTATCTCACTATCAATACATATGCTGGTTACTACACAAAAAATTTAAGATACAAGTTTGGTATGATTTTTCAGGAATGAATAACTTTTAGGTTAATAAGGTCTGAGATAGAAACAGCTCTTATCTAGGGTACAAAGTTTTCAATACTGAGTTAAAATGTCATAAAGACTGTTAAAATTCATTCTGCAAAATGCTGAAGAATGGCCATTACCTTGAAAGGCAAGGCCTTTCCTACTTGTCTCCAGAAGCAATTGTGAAATGCAAGGGTCACAACATGCCACAAGTATTTGAATTTCTGTATAAATCTGAGCAGCAGCATTCAGTGTTGATTTCACTGTCTTATATCCAAGACTGCAGGAACAGGCATGTGGTAATCAAGGCTAGCTCACAAAGAAATATATAGGAGAAAGCGACAAGGTATTGAACATTTTTCATCTTTACTTGTGTGCAGCAGTTATTCTTCTTAGTTAGTTTTAGCTTGATAATGAATAACATATGCTCTTTTGTATCATATGCCTTTTTTTGTACTGCATTGATCTGTTAGACCTCCATTGCATGACACATATTTGCATAATCACATCTACCATAAAATTTTGTTGATATATCTGCCAGCTAAAAAACATCAAAGGTGCCACTGTCTTGAACATAATTCATTAATTTCATTGTTCTACCAGCAACAGAAAGGAAGCAAATCAGATGCTTTGAGGTAACATAGCAATGCCACTTAACATGATAGTACTGCTTTTTCTTATGAACAATATGATATAGTGTAATAAAAGAAGACAGAAAACACAAATGATAAAAAACCAATTACTTGCTGATAAAAATATGTAAATATTCTCTCCATGCTGACAGTCCATAAAACTGCCTTATAGCTAACAGGAAGATGAAGCTTAGGTCTCAGACATTTGATATATGACAAAATTTCTTAAATTCTTCTGATCTGAGCCCCATAATTATCCCCTCAAGGTTGCAGGCTTTATACCTGACAGATCATTGTTTTATAGTTTAATACATTTTCTTCCAACAAAGCAGTGCATAAACAAGTGCTTTAGCAATTAAACAAATGTTGCAGGGGCATATAATGGTACCCATACCTCATTTCTATGAGCTTGGTTATCTATATAATAGAGTTAATTGCTCCCACGGAGAGGGACAGCATGGACTTCTGCCAGCCCTATTTAAAGGAACCTTCTACTGTGTGTGAGCAGCATAGAAAACAAACAAATTCACTGTGCAGATACAGAAACTCTTGGAAGTACTCTGTCCCCTAGAAAGGGTGAAATAACAGCAGTGGCACATCTGGCCCCTCACAACAGGTGAAGAGAGTAATTAAGTCTATGAAAGGCAGAGCTCTCTGAGTAGAATCTATGGGGTTTGTGACAAATTTGTTGGACTAAGAAGCCCTCTTAAGCTCCTGCAGATATTTTTCTCTTCTTCCGTGAAGTGGAAACTAGCTGTAAACAAGAAACAACTCCAAAAGATAGTATACATGGATAAGAGAAAATTAATCTGGGATCCTGAATAAATCCAAACTCCTTGAGCAACAGACGTATTGATTTAGATTTAATGGCTATGAGAGTTGTAAAAGCAGTAAGGAACAAGATTTGGTTATTCTGGAAATTCTTCCTTTTTTGTTTTTCTAAGGTGTCAAACACAGCAGAAATTATTTTGATAAAAAAAACTAGAAAAATAAAAAATAAGAATCAAATAATCTAAGGTAAATTTCAAGCAAAAAAGGATCTGAGACCAGTATCAGGTACCCCTGTTTTACAGCATCAAGCAAGGGGAACCCTCTGTAGATTTATGTGGGGATTTCCGAGGAATTTCTCAAGGTTGATAAAATGAGGGGGATGTTGGTATGTAAACAAAGAGGGTTACTTGAACAGAAACAAAATGAGAATTTTTTTATTGTTCCAGTGAAAATAAATATAATTTTTTTTAAGATATGAAACCCTTTTAACCATATACTTCAGGAAATTGGGAAAATTAACATTTAAACTCAATTACAACATACTGGAGTACAAGTTCTTAGATTTAAATGCTTCAGTAACAGAAGATAAAGAAGGCTGTAGAAAAAAAAAAGAGGAGTGTCTAAATAAATGAATGGTGATATTAAACTGCTCAGTAGAAGTCATTAGTGAACAGGCAGTTATCAAGGCATCTATCTTTAGCTTAAGTTTGTAATAGCTGGTACAGAGCTGGCAATATAAAGCATCAGTGATTTCTTGAGTTTCAGTAAGAAAACAGCAATAGTTTATGCAATGGCAAACTCCTCTTCTGCCTTACTCTGGGAAGTGTAACAGTGAATTTTGCTTCTCAGAAAACTTTTTCCAAAACTACGATTCAGTAACTACCACTTAACAGTGAGAAAGCAGCTGCAGGCTTCCAATCAAATAAAAACTAGACTGCTGAACATAAATTAGAAGGAGCAAATAATATTTAAATGTCTGTTTATGTGTGAATATATGCATTTCTTTAGGCAAATATATATACATGCATACATTTCAGAGAGCATGTTAACATGCTGTTCCCTAACCTGGGTGTATAATCAAAGAAATAATTTGAGGATGACATTTACTGTTCTGAGCTTTTACCACATGGATAAGCCTGTTGATTCAAATGAATGCGGCCTGAGAGCCTCAGAGAAAGCTGGAGGACTGCACTGGTGCAGTAGCGTGATGCTTACATAAAACATTTTTTCATTATACCAATCAACTTTTATTACCAAAGAAAATCAGTTCAGTTGCAAAAAGCATTTAGTGTGTCAGCAAAATAATTTTCTGTTCAGCCTTTAAGTTTTTCAAAGAAAGGGCAGTCAACTTGTTTCTTGCCAGCAAATCAAAATGAAAAGCCATTACAATTTTGTAGTCAAACTTTCAAAGGCAAACTGATGTAAAAGATTTTAAGCAAAGTTCCTGAAATCTGTTTTTTTGTTGTTTAAACAAGATAATATCGTTTGAGAAGTATGAGGTTAGTAAACAGCAATATTCTCATAGACTACAGAACAATGAGGACTCCAAAGGCATTGGAATATAAAGTCTACCAATATCTTTTACATACATATGAGGTAAATTCTACAGATTGTTATATGACAACAAAATTAAAAACATTGATGTCTGTTTCCAGTAACCATATACCATCAAGAATAAAAAGTAACCTCTTGTAACTGGTAGCAGTCTAAAAGTTTTAGGGAGGAGAACAATAGAGTTAAGGTTCATCAACCTCTTTGTTGGTGTCATTCTGCTATGGACTGGAAAAAGGTAAATCAGTGCTTTGCAAACTGCTGAGAAGCACGCATGTTGTCAAAATGCAACTTAGCACAGGATCAGTCCATAATATGTGTACTAAGGGATGGCACAGAGCAGCCCAGTGATGATAGGTGAGGTAGAATCTCTGGGGAGCCATCCTTTCTTGTACAGTGATACAACCAGAACAGCACAGCAACCTCAGGACCACCCACAGCCAAATTAAAAATGGTTTCTGTTGGTAGAAATTATCTGTAGAACTTGGGCATGGTGTTGTGCTGAGGAAAAAAATCACTCCTCAACCTGGGAGGTCTACCAACTGATATTGGTCAACCCTGCACTCCACTGCAGGAAGTTCATTTTCTGATGATTTTTCAAATTGGCTTAACTTGAGCATTCCTCTTTTGAGCACAAAATGATAAACAGAAAGCTACTGTATCAATGGCTCCTCAATATAGAAAAAAAAAAGAAATTTTCAGGCAGGATGACCCTGTGTACGACACTGAGACAACAGACTTTACTGCATCCAGTTTTTGCACTTCAAAAATGGAAAAATTTAAATGGATTGACATTGGCTTGCCATGCATAAGGACATGCTTTTGACCTGACAAAAATCAAGTTCATATAAATGTGGCACACAGCAATACATAGAAAAATGTGTGAAACTAAAAAATAGAATTTTTCTCATGTCTAAGAAACAGCTGTGAAAGTCATGAGTAGGAGTTGGACTACCAGCTGAATAATTGATAAACATTTAATCAATGATGGTTAAAGGATATGGAAAACTCTCAATTGTTAGATGTATTTTTTCCCATAAATTGATCTAGGATACCTTTTAATCAGAGCTTACTCAGCTGTGTAGAGAGATGACTGAGGGAGTAGTTCTGTGAGCTGTTATATAGGGCTGTACCAGAAACATTAATAGTCCCTCTGACATTCAGGTCCATGAATTTCTGGAATAGATCTTAAAATGTGAGAGTGGCATGCTCATTTTTCTTTTCCATAGAGAAAGGTTGTCCTGGCCATGAAATCCACATAGTTTTGCTGCACTAGGAGCAGGGTTTATAATCCTCACAGGGGAGGTAATGTTGGTAACAAGAATTGAAAGCACTGCATGGGATGAGATATGGCTGAAGAGACAACGCTCAGAAGAATGCAGGATGACAGAAAGGAGCCAAGAGGAAAAACAGGATTTGATGAGGCTGATGTGGCACAAGGGAAACATAAGCAGCCGGAAAGCCTTGTGGACGAAATGAAATGAATGTCACCAAGCTAGCCTAGGTACATAGCTCTCAGTGTGCTGTATGGAGCTCAAAAGATAAAAATGAAAGGGATGGGGGAATAGGAAAACAGCCTTTGCATAAGTAGAATACTTTTAGAAGTAAAATCATATGCAGAAAAAATAATAAGAGAAAAGCAAAGCTGCCTGTTTTTAGGCAATTCACATGATCCACAGTACAGATGAGCAAATTTCTGTCTCTAGGCCACTGTAGTTATTCTCCAAGGCAGTATCACTTATGTGTTTCTCCAAAGAGATAGTCTATGCACAGGCAGGGATTTGAATAATTTACAGTAGAATGTCATTAATCCTACCACTCCAGGACCTTATCAAAGTACAGATTAACGAGAGGTCATATAGCTTCAATGTGCTACTGCTAGCACGAGCAATCACTCTGCCACTGAACTATTATACTTCCTTACTGAGCTGTAATGTTCATCATTTTAATGAAAATAACAACTTTGTGTGGCTGTACAAGAAAACAAGCTTAATAGCAGAGATCACAGTGACTTAACTTTTGGGCTAAGCAAATTTAGATTAATTAGATCTGGAATATTTATGTTCCGCCATATGAAAGTTAAGACACAGAGTTAAATAAATAGACAAATAAATTAATCTGACAGCACTGTCCTCATTTATGTCCTGCCTTTTAAGGATTCTCAGTTCCATGGACTAAAGGATCAAAATATGGTCTGCATTTCTCTAAAGTTAATGGTAGCACCTTAATCTGAGAGAATCTTTTCCCTTTGCTGCAGTTGTCCTGCATGGCAGAGATTTCCTAGCACCACGGGGAGTTTTGTGCCCAGCCCCAGCCCATGTGGTTACTGTGGGTTCACAGGGAGTAAGTGCCCATTCCATAGTGCTGATTTAAGCAGCAAACAACGCATCGGCCAGCGCCTGCAGACTGTGCTGCCTGGCAGGAAAATAACCTGATTTTAATAGACTTCATTAATGTTAACAACTCCACCTGTAAAAGCACTGCAAATTCAACTGACTGCACAATGGAGCTCTCAGACTGAAGTCTGTATAACACTATGTATAGCAATATTCAATCAGCAAAATGGTCGCTGATGGCTAAAATGTTTACTCAGCCCCTGGAAGAACAGAAACTGAGATTCAATGAACTGACAATCTACAGTACATATAGTTTCTGAACTGACTCTTTGTATGTACACTACCTTCCCAGATGAAAGAAGATAATCAGCATTTAGAAGAGTTTGCTTTGCTGCAACGAGCTAATATTTACTGGACTGCAGACATACAGTGAAAACAGCCACAGGGAAACAACTACTCTTTCATTTCAGCTCTGTCCATGAGGTAACATTAATATGATACTACACATATGAGTGAAGGAGACAAGGTACAGACATCATACTTTGGTGCAGCATCCAAATAGTGCTGATGTGCTAGCAGGACAAGGTAGTATTCCTCTTTACATGAGCAGAATTAATATTACTAATTTTGCTGGAACTTAATCTCTACTACATTATTAAAACTAAAACTCTTCTCAGTGATATCACCACAACTTTGAAACAAAGCATTAAGAATTGTATCTGAGGAGGTATGTAAAATTCCAGAAAATAATGATGATTAATAATAAGATGACAGGGTTACCTAAAAAGGGAAACTTTAAAGCTTGTAAACCCAAAAATGTTCTGTTAACTCAGAAGTGGATTAGAGTGTTCAAAGTGCTTTAGGACTCGACACCATGTAAAGGCTGATTTATACTCCAGGCATCATAATGCCTACCTACTTCAGAATGACAAATAGCACCGTGCTGAGATCTCAATGGCAGCCCCAGAGCACTAACAGCAAATGTCTTCCATCTTAATAGCTGAGCCTCTGCAATTCTCCTCACTTAAAATTCTGAGCATTTAACTCTTCTTGTTGCATCTAAATCCAGATACAAAAAACTTCAAATCAAACTATTTACCTCAAGTGAAATCTATCCTGAATAATTCATAAGCAGCAAGGAGTCAGAAAGTGAACAAGTTGAAGAGTGTGTTAATGAAGTCTAGAGTTTAAAATATAATGGTATAAAAGCTATTATGGATCTTTTCTAACCTTATAGGAAAAAATATTGGGCCATGTAACAATGAAAAATCCCAGTGAACAGGGAAAGAAACACAGTTCAGGTGTCTTGTTGTCAGTGACTGATGCTGCTAACAGAATCACACAGATTACTGCAGAGAAAGAGCTGCTGTTTGAAGCAATTCCTGATGACGGAGTTGAAGTGTTCAGATTTTTTTTTTTATTCTTATTCATCCTGCCCCTGTATTGATCCCTAAAATAGCTATAAGAAGCTGCAATTCATTTAGAATAAAGTACAAAAGCCAAGCAAATGCACAGCAATGCAGGACATTCTATGATGACACTTACCTAAGAAGAATTTTTCACTCTTTAAGACTAGGCAAAAAAAAATCACTTATGTCATTTCACTGTTAGGATCAAGGTTTTGTATTTTTCTGTTTCAGAAAATGCTCTTTATAAGATAGATGCTACTAAAATGCATGGTTGATTTGTCTGGAATATCGGTGACATGCCAGTGCTGTCCTCAAATAAAATCTGCTTTCTAAGCTGGTTGCTGACTTATTTTAAATTTGGTTCATCTAAACCACTTATCCACAAATGTGAATAGGAGACAGAGAGAAAGGTTCTGAACTAAAAAAGCCAGCAATAGCGTTACCTGTCACATATACAGGGAAATTGGTGACTTCAACCAAGTTTTTCTGCATTTTTTTACCATTGCTGGTAAATATTGAGTTCATTATTCTGTGTTTCTGATTAGAAACATAGGTGCACAGTCTGATTACTTTGAACTAATGGGAGTAATTAATTGAGGGGATTTTTTGTGTTGGATCAGATACATTGATCACATACTTCAGATGGTATTTGAATCACATACTTTAGATGATATTTTCTTTTTTTTTACACGATGGAAAAATAGCATTCTTTCATAAACTTGGCTGCTGAGTAAAAGTACACTTTTAACTTAATAATGAGAGCATAAATCTTACTTTTGGAGAATAGTATACTTGTGATAAAAGTCTCTCAGAAACAGGCATTTTCTAAGTAACATTACTGAAGGTGTAGATATATAGCACTGTTTACTACAAAGGCAAACTGAGAAGAATTTTCTGAGTTTTGAAGTACTTATTATCTGAGTCTGACTCAACTGTAGTAAAGCAAAGTAGTCAACACTTTTGTATACATTTAGAATATTAACATATGCAAACCGTTTGCTGATTAGTGTATTTTGAAGATGAAGTACATGCAGAAGTCTGCTTAATTATGGAGAAAGAAAGTGGGTTTCTGCATAAGACATCTCAGTCCTGGGACATGTAAATTAGGTTTTCAGATCAAAGACTTTCAAAAGGCAAGTCAGTTAATTTTTTTTTAGGTCTTGCTTCCCCATTATTGAATATATTTCCTGGAATCCTGAAAGGATAAACAGGAACTATAAGCAAAATTTAAGCAGAATTCATTACAACTAATGTTGTTCAGGGACAAACATTTTAAACACAGAAAGACTATTAAATTATTCAGGATCAGATACAAATCACAATTTGACAGAACAGTCCTTTCTAGCTTCAAGGTGATCTTTTGTGATAAATCTTACTAGAGTTTTCTTACTAGAGTTATCTATGGATTAATATATTTATTCTAAATGAACTTTCAGCCTCTTCTTTTGAGACATTTGGGTAGAATTATCATTACAGACATTTTATTGAAATGTGCTCCTTCTCCCTCTGCTTAGATAGTAGAAATTACCTGGCAGTGCTAGGAGGAAGAGCAAAGTGGGGCATTCTTTCTCAGGACTCCAGTACAGAAAACATAGTTGAAATAGTCTTGATTGAGAAATAACTACATCATGGGGCTTCACTGAAAATTCATCCATCCCCATGCCTGTTAAAATCTTCAAGTCTCATGTCTTTATACGCCAATGTAGACAAACCACACATTGAAAGGGTAAGATCCAAAAAAAACCCCCTCATTTATTTACAGCAAAGGCTTCATCTATGTTGTTGTAGGTCAAGAAAAATGAACATCAGTTCTGATGGCCAGAAGTCTCATTTAAGAATCTGGTCTGTGCTTTCAAGTCTATGAAATGGAGAACTAAATGTAATTCTACAAGGTAGAAATAAGTTGGACAGCTGAGGAAGGACTGCTTCTCAATTTTGTTTAGTCTGCTATCCTTAAGGAGTCACCATCTCCAATCTCCATGATTAACTCATGGGATAAAGGGATTCCTAGCAGCAACCAAACCCAATGCAGGAAATGGTCCACGTAGCAAGAACATTATAGAGGATGAATGACATCATCCTTGGACTTTGTATGGGGTAAAGGGGAGGGGAAAAAACTGACCAACTTCTGGTAATTCTGGTTTCTAATTTGACATGCTTACCTTTCTCCAACACACATCACTTTTCTCCTTTTAAATAAAAATGCAGTCACTGAAATTATCCAGCCTGTGTTGGCAATTCTTGTTTCACACCATAGGCTGCCAAAAGGATGCATTTGTGAATCTACCTTGCATTCTGCTAGGACATACTCACTACTGTACCCTTTATAGGCCAATTCAGAGAATTGTCTCCTTACTGCTACTTTGCACTCCTTCCTGTCCAATTTGTGACAAGGAAAGTCTCTCATGTACTGGACTGAGCTCTTGCAAAGGGACACTGCTACCATGTCTAGGCAGAGGGGCAAGAATAACTCACCAAGTAGGCTGTGCTTTAAGAGCTGAGGGCCCCAAGTTATCTAAAAAGATGGTGTTTGAAACTCTGCTCAACTACATAATGTCTTCAGAGAACAACCAGAACAAGCCTAGGTGACCAAAAGCAGAAAAATGGTGCCATCAACCATTCATAGATCTTTTTCTTCTGGAAAACTGCAGCATTAAAAAAAGAAAAAAAAATAAGGAAAAAAAAAAAGATTTTTCCTATCACCATCTGTGTTTATCTTGCAGTTTTGCTTTCAAAATAACCCATGCTAAAGAAAGTTGCAAAACTTTTCTTAGCCGTATTTTATCAAAGTAGGAGCCTTTCCCCATAAAAGGTAAATGATCTTTCTGATTGTTAGCTTTCACAGTTTACTGGTGTTTTTTTATCATGCTGCTTTTGCTAGACAAAACAACATTAAAGATTATTTGGTGGTCATATCTCACATTCACTGGTAATGTTCTAAGTGATCATTGAAATGTATTTCAAGATTTGGCTTCTGTATATCCAGTTCACATTATTAAACCAATGAACAAAATAAGTGAGAAATAGCTTTAGAAAATTTCAGTTAAATAACCATCAAAAAAGAAAAGAACTGATAGTCCCAGATAATATATGCAATAAGTACAAAATCCACTCTACCACTGAATTATTGCATGCCTTTCACATCAGCAGCATAAATAACAATTTTGTGGGTATCTAGCTTACCAGCCTGTTTTTTCTGGAATCGGTGTGAATAAGCCATGAAGATAGTTTTACCAACTTTACAACCTTTGTTTATGGAAACTTGTTCTCAAACTGCTCTTCCGCATGGTGACACTTTTGTAACTGCAGCCACACTTCAAGCAAACTACAGAAGGCATCTGCTGAGCTTCACAGGAATATGCAAGGAGCAGTATGGCAGGATAACACTAAGTTTTATGCCAAGTCACTGGCACAGACTGTTTTAATGGCTAGAAAAATCAAGAAAGCATGCAAAAATCCTATTCTAGGTTCAATAAGGCAAAGCAAACATCACCACCTGAAAGGATTAGAATACCAAATGAAATTACCTTAGAAACAAAGACCGCTTTCAAGCGGATAACAGTATAATCCCGTTATGAAAGTGCTTCTACACAAAGTACTTTCTCCTTCTGAAATATTCTTTCTTCTCTCCCCTAAAGCTTCACATGAGTGACTTGTGGGCTGTAAAACCCTTCAGGGCAAAAACTTCCATCTGTACATATAGGTAAATAATTCAAAGCAAGAGATGTTAATTTATTTGCTCTAAATTCCTGCAAATTGCTGAGGATTTAAAATAGAGCAAGGCCTGAACCCCCACTCTCTTGATCTCTGCCACTGTGAAACAAACTCCAGTAGTGACAGTGATATACCTCTGCATTCAAGTTTGATATTGCTTTTACTAAAATTTATTTATAGGGTTTCTAAAAATTTTTTAAGCTTTTATTGATCCGCAGTAAAACATAATGCTTAAATATTACAGTTGCTGCATATTTAATGTTTTAGAAGATTTAAACCCATGTATAAAAAAGTCTCATCAGCCATCATTTCAGATGATCCAATTTTTTTTCCAATCATGTATTGGGAAAACAGTGATTCACTGGGAAACCACTGATTTTGTGATGCAAACTGGTGATTCTGTGAACTGGTAATTCCTCTAATATAAATCTTTATGTATATTTTACCTTCTTAGATTTTATTATTCACTAAGGACTCAGATAAATTAACTATAATTCATGCAATAACTCTTAAATTCAGTATCACTGAAAATCTGAACTTACAGGTGTTACCAATTATGCAATTTTCAAGGTTATCTGCTTCATTAATGCTTTCTACTTGTTAATCTTTATGCATGATGTTTGGGATTTGGCAAATGAAAAGCTTTAGATATGCTAGATTGCAAAATAGAACAACTTTATAATTGTGGAAATAGTGTTTACAGAAGATGTTGTGAACATTCATACTGTTTCAAAGTTTACTTAATACATGTCTTCCATAACAGCTGTATAGGTAATTTATGTAAAGAAAAATTAGTTAATATTTGTTTTATGCATTATTCAATGCTATTGAAAATTAGAATCTAACATATTAGGCTCAAAAGAAAGTATTCAAGCATTTAGAAAGTCTACATTTCATTGATCCTGCTGCTTAGTTGTGCTTTGGATAAGAACAAAAAAAATCCCATCTATTCTTTAGTCCGTTGACTATAAAATTTTTAAAGATTCTTTTTATCCCTTGTAATGATTTTTTTCCTTTTAAGTTCCAATGTACCCTAATTTTTTAAAATATTCTCATTAGTTCTTGATAGTCTGTTCAATCAACCTTAGTGACATGGAAATGTAGAAGTTTCCTACTTAGTGATTAGTAGCCATCATTTTTTTGAGAAAATAATGTTCAATGGATGTGGAAGAGTTAGAGTGAAATGCTGGACAGACAAGAAATACAAAAAATCCCATTCATTTTAAAATTAAATTTTAATTTCAATTAAAATATGATTATCGTAATCACAATTATAGTGTTAAGGTTGTGTAAAGAAGACTTGTATATCCATTTTTATTTTTGCCATTTTGTATTTGCTTGTTCACTGGTCTTTCCAGTCTTTTATATTGTAATTCAAATTATGATATAAACAGCTTTTGTCTAGAACTGACAATACCATTGATTCAGTAACCTCTATTGAATTCTTTAAATCACTATCAGGGACTTTTTTAATTCTAAATTTTAAATAATTTATATTGTTTTAATAAGAAATATTAAGTGACATTTATTATTGTATTACTGCTTAATAGCTAAAAAACCCCAAACCCTGCTAGTTTAAGTAAATATCATCTTTCCTTCTTGTCTGCAAAAGATGTGCATGTTTTGTAAGCCTGTCTTTGCATGCCAAATGGCTTCAGAGCTTGCTTTCTCTTGTCAAACAGAATTCACAACCACACATTAGCAAATGAGCCCATTTATAATGCCAGTCAGAATTTTTTGCCTAGTATCAGCACTTATTAAAACCTAATCTGTGACATTTCATTGGGAAGAGAGAACATTTTCATGGCTATTATATGCCATCAGTTTCCTTAGCTTCGGAATTACTTGACGAGTGCTTCAGCATTAGTTTTTTAGGGGTTTTTGGGTTTTGTTTGTTTGGCTTGGTTTGTGTTTGCTTTTTTTTTTTAATACTTCTTATTCCTGTTCTCATAGTTTTTATTTTTGATTGTTTGAAGGTAGCTGTTCTCACACTGGTTGCCTAAATATATTGCAGACCTTTCTATGCCTCCAGCAAGAACACCAGCAAGTTAAGAGGATAGCACACTCTCCCCTTTCTCCCATAAGGAAGCTCAGAGAAAATCAAGGACAAGCCATTGTTTGCAGTTAAATCCTATCTGCTTTTCTGGAGAGGAAAGCCAGGGATGCAAATGACATTTGCAGAGCAAGATTTCATTTTCAGGAGAAGGATGAGAGAAGAGTTGCTGAAAACTGTAAACCCAACATTGTAGGAGAAGAGAAGCCAGAGGATGGCTAGAAATTGCAGTTCTGATTTAGGTTATTTACAGTATCCCAGGAAATAATTGAATCCTTGTTCACCTGAGCATAGAGGCTGACTGATGTGCACACTGAAGGTAAAAGGTATTTGTCTTAAGACCAAAATCCCAGCTTCTTTTTGTTTCACCGGTGCTGCAGCCATGAATTGTGTGTTCTGTTAGGCAGATACCATACTCTAAAAGGGCACAGCTTGACCTTAGGAGACTTATTTTAAAAGCGAGTAAGAAACTTGTCAAGAAAGGCATGTTAATATACTGCTTGGAGTTCCGAAGATGAAAATGTCAAAGAATTTGTTTCACTGGCTTCTTTTTTTTTTTCAGTATAGACTAGAGAAATTAAAATTGTTACCTTCTGAGTCAGTGGAATACTACCCATCAATTGCAATAGTATTAGATTTTTTCCAATGATTCTTCATATTTTTTCCAATATTACTTCTCCATTAAAATATAAACAGATGCACAGCACTGAAACATACCTCACATCTGATGTGGCAGGAGAAATTGCATACAAAAAATCATTTACAAGCCTTAGGAAGCTTATAAGATATTCCTTCAACTGTAAAACTCAGTACCTATAGAAGATCCTTGATTTAAAGTATGGATCTATGAGAATTTCTCTTTTATTTAACATAGAAATCCTCTTTGTGGGACAGCCATTTGTGATTGCCAGGTCCTAAAAACCAAGGTCCAGCAAGAATGACTGATTGATTGCAAAGTCATCCATGTGGCCCATTCTATGTGTTTTGTGCAGCTTGAGGAAATTTACCTATATAACTGTTAGGTCTACTGAACTTCAGTTGGAACAGTTTTCCCAAAAAGTTGTGTTCACTGAAAGTACTGCTGTATTTTTTAAAAGACACCAATTTACAGCTAATATGAAAACTTCAAAATCTTGTTATAATGGATGTTAATAGCAACTTCCAGACAACAATTATTCAGTTTATCCCTAAAATCAAAATAATGAGGAAGGTTATGGTTCAGTAGCACTCTTAGTTATTCTAGGTCCTGGTCAATTCCTTAAACCTATCCTATCACTCCTATCCTTCTAGCCTCTGTAGACCCATGAGTATAGCTACAAGTATTAAAAAAATAAAAAAAAAAATTAAAAATTATATACCTTTACACAGGTATGTGCATCTTTCCAAGCTGCTGACAAAACACACTTCCCTTTACAGACTTGCCCAAACAAAGCTTTCCTCCTTCTAGCTGGGAATATGAGAAGGAACAGAGTGACAGGATGAAGTGCAGGGAGGTAAACTAGCATGGAGAATTTTGCAATGTAATGAGACACATTACAGCAAGAAAGGCTAAAATTTAAAATAATGTTTATTTTTAAACATCAGAAAGCCATTTGAGTAAATCAAAATTAAGAGTTTTTATAATGTTGTGAGACTGAAAGTTACAGTAAAATAAAAAAGCTCATAATTTTTACCCTTTCATTGGCTGGAGTTACTGCTGTTTAATTGTCAAGAACAAGATTTACAATACTGTGTTCTTTCAATTTTACACACATATACATATGTAAGTATATGTATATAAATGGAAAAATGTAGAAATCTATCCTTTGTTTCATGTGGCTCAACTGACTTCAAAATGTTGCTTTGGTTCTGCTCTCTTTTTCTTTGGAAAGGAAGCTATGCACTAAGCACGCTATTTTTTGTAAGCTTTTTAAAAACATCTGTACAATGAAGTTCTTTAGTAAACATTATAATTCCAGTATAGTTATTCAACATATTTATGATTCTGATTTAATTATGAGCTATATTTTTTGCTTTATGTGCATATACATATGATGTACATATACTCATGAAAATACAGCCCAGCATCTTTCCTTGCTATTTCATCTTTTCTGAATATCTGAGCTATTTTCATTAATCTCAATTTTCTGTTTGTGATGCACACCACAGAAAAACACATCAACAAATGAAAGGGAATTCTGATAGCCTACAGTTATCAAAACTGAAATACCTGGCCTATTTTTGAGACAGGTAAAGTGTTTGATCCTCTCAATATAGCCCTATATTCAGCAAGAGGATGAATCTGTATGTACTTAGCATAATGATTTGTGTTATTCTCAAGTGTTTCAAAAAGATGAAAGTTTTCTCTAAGAATGACTTTGATTCAGCAGCAGAATGGTACATGTTAATATTCAGCAAGAACATGGCTAGGTGGAAGTGATATATTGGCAATTCTGCTTTAAATAAATTTGTTTAGAATAGATTTTACATTATAAAATTAACTATATAATATTAAAAATGTCTTCAGGAGTTCCATCTAAAATAGTATAGGTCAAGAGATTCTGCCCTAGTTACACATACAAAAATATTATATTTTTAAGTAATTAAAACATTGGAAATGCCAACATAGTATATTTATATACATCTAGACCATTGATACTGAAGTAGGCATAGTGTTCTGGGAAAATATCAGTGTTCTCCAACAGAATTTAAGTACTGGCCTTGATTGCCAAGATAATTGCAACACTTAAATCTTTCCATTTCTACTGGAGTGAGTGATGATATTTTGCATCTGATAAAAATAATGCATGTATCCAGTGTATGTATATGCATGTTTGTGCACAGGTGTGTATATGTGTGGAGGCACATAAAAGCTTCAGCTTACATACTTTTAGCTGGAATTTAGCTGGCATTTGATGAAAAAATAAATTCTTCAGGTAAAATAATTTTTTCAACTACAACATGTTACTGTTTCATGGTCATTTGAAAGCAGTGGTGTACCCAGTTCCAACAATGTATTGGGCTATGAGACATTGTATTTTAAAACTGCTTTTTTTAAAAAAAAAAATATTTCTGCTAGAGAAAAAAAATCATGACTATAAAAAAAATCTTTAAGGTAAGGTAATATATAATATATAATGCATTCTGATTTAAATTATTGCTTAACATTAGGAATCTAAATCCCCCCTATAAAATATAACCCCTAAATGACAAAGACACCTAACAAGTTAATCTTTGGTCACATAATGGTCCTGTGTCCCACTTTAGCAGCTGGCTAGAAAAGAAGCAGCTGAACTCCAAAGACAACTCCACTCAGAACACCCTACAGACATGGGAGGGTACAGCTCTGAGCCTATGGACCCACTTGATAGTGCCTACTATGGAGACATTCGTGCATCCAGCACCATTCACAGGGAGCTACCAGAAATATGGCAGGAAGTCAGAGAAACTTAGCATTACTGTGCTGTCCCTGAAGCTGAACGAATCAGAGGAGGGACCCATCAGAAATACTTATTTCACAAATGCTGAGATTTCAGGCATTGGAATTTGCACATTTTAGATATCGGAATATGCTGCTCATGGAAGTGAGGGATTCATCCCTGGGAACCTTCAAAAGACATGGATGTGGCACTAGGGAACGTGGTTCAGTGGAGAACACAGAGGTGTTGAGTTAGATGATGGACTCAATTGTAGATTCTCCTGTCCCTTCAACCCCCCCCACAAGCTGCCAGCCCAGATTTAGGGGGAGTATTGGAAGAGGGGAACTACAGAATAGGGTAGAAAGAGTTACAAAAGAGGCCCTCTTACCCCAGGATGTATTCCAAGGCCTTTATTCCTTGAAGGGAATCCGGAGGCGAGAGAGCGAGTCACATGGGGGAGAGGGGTTTTTATCACCTTTGGGGTCGGGGTCAAGTTACCTATCCGATCCTATAGGTCAGGAGACCAGGGGGCAGGTAACCCAGGCCGGTTACAGTTTCTGGGGGAGGGGTTTTGGGGGAAAAACATTCCTAAAGGGAATACAACACTCAATAACAGAGGCTTTTTCCAACTTAAATGATTCAAGGATTCTATGATTGCAGAAAGGTCAAACCGCTTTGGAAATGACTGGTGCATCTTGTATGTGTTCGACTCAAAGCTTAATGTGAAAATCTTGTAAATTCTGTTGCAATTACATAAAAGCTATCTGAAGAGATCTGAAATTATAATAAGCCAAATGAGTGCTAAGTTGAAAATTGGGATAGCTATATTTCCTTGAATTTGGAGACATAGAAGTATTTTAAGGTAAAATGGGACATGAAAAAACACTCATGTTTTCATATTTCTCAATTTATCATAAGACTAGCTGACTCTAGATTTTGTGTTCTTAAACAATTTATGAATCAGAGTAGAGAGCTAGGCACAAAACTTTCAGTAAATTATGAATAAATTGTTAGAATAAAATTGAATTTCTCTATCCTTTTGTTTGAAGTTCTGTTATTAGAATTTTACTGTAATTTATTAAATAATGTATCATTGAGGAAGGAAAAAAAGAATTTGTAAGAACTGGAGAGAGAACCAGGGATTTCCATTAGGCAACAATTTAACATGACAGGATATAAGAGTCCTTACCTGTTAGTGTTTAAGACAAAGTTTTATTAAAACTAATTTCATTTTCTCAATGACAATGTGCAGAACTGAATTCTTCCCAAAAGAAAGACATAGGCGGTTCTGTGGAAATAACTAATTGGAGCACAATTATTCATGGTGGTACTGAAAGTGATGCAGAAACTGTCACTTCAAGTTTGTACACTGCCTGTCTACATCAAGTCTTTTGAAAATTGCAATAAAAAAGATTAACACTTTTTATTATTAAGATTTTTGAATCATCAATGATCAGACCATTAAAGAACCTGGCTGCAGTAACAGTCCATTAAGAAAGGCAAGCTGTAGGAAGTAGTATTTACCACAGGCATCCTATTAACAGTTTTTGTTGTGTTGTCTAGTTATGCAAAACCCCCTAAAATAATCCTTTGAGTTTCTTTCTGGGAGAAAAAAAAAAAGTCTTAAAAACAGTAACTTTTTAATGAAAAATTTTACTAGTGAAAAATGTTTTGTCAGCTTCATGTAGACTATTCCTACATTTGTGTGCATTGTTAGTTGTTGCTTGCTTTTTTTTTTTTTTAGATTGGGTTAAAGCCTTTTAAATTAGGTAGACCTATAGTAAGTGCTTCATCCCCAAAGGTTTAAACTTTGTTAATCTGTGTGAAATAGCAGGTAGTGTATTTAGGGTAAGCAAAAATAATCATTCAAAGATGAATATAGTGCCCCAAATCACAGATTCTTACTTCAAGCTACCGCAGTACAGCAAGATTAGACCTTCCAAATCATTGTGGGATTAGGATAGTTTTTCAGTGTGTCCAGACAGTTTGACATACTGAACAGCCATTTTTGCTTCAAGTGTACTTTTTCATCTCTCTTTTAATCTACTCCTCACTAAAAAAAGAAAATAAAATTGGTTTAGAATCAAGTTAGTCTTTTAAAAAATTAATGTTCTGTAGAAAAGTATTTCAAGCTATTAGCAAACTGATACTGATTTTTAGCTACAGTTTTGAAGACCTTCCTAAGCCCTTAATAACAAAACCACAGCAAGACCAGAGGCAAGACCACAGCATTTTTTTCCCTAAATGAAAGCTTTTTTCATGATTACGGAATTGTTTTACTATTCACATTCCTGAATACATAGTTATCTTGTACAACAAATAGTTACGTAATTGAAATCAATACAGGCCAGAAGCAGCAGGATGTATACTGTTAGAAACTCCAAAGTTAAAAGGTTCCTAGATATGAGGTCCAAGTAAAAAAAAAAAAGTAAGAAAAAAAAAAAACAACCAAAAAAACCCCCAACCAACCAACTAAAAAAACAACCCCAAAAAAACCCCACCCAGTTTTGGTAAGGCTACCTAATTATCTGTTGATATAATCTATAAAGAGTCCTTTATGCACAAAAAAGTACATAATCACAAACTTTATACAAGTTTAAGATGTTTGATCAGTAAAACAGCAGTAAGTACCATCATGAGTCCGACAAAAGCAGAAAGAGAGAGATGTTAACAAAAATATCCTTGAGAATGAAAAATGTAAACAGAGAACAAATATTAGTAATGTGGGGGGTTGGCACATCAGGAATTCTAGAGGCAAACCATGACACTAGGACAAATCCTGCACCAGCTGAAGACCTGTTCAGATGTGGAGCTTCAATAGAGCTGTCAGTCCTAAGAGACTGTATTGTTTTAGAGCTGCCTTGATCTATATGTGCTCAGAACCACCTTGGACTGCAGCAGCAGGTTAGTTCTCCACAACGCTTCTCCTCAGACATGTCCCTTCCAAAACTGACCATGTCCCCTTTTTTAGGAGGAACTTTTCCACTCACAAGGAGTGCAAATGGAAACTTTTCCACTCACAAAAATGTTTCCAGGAAGCCACAGGGGTCATTTGAAAGTGAGAATTTTTTCCTGACATTGTCACCTTGAGAAGTTTCTCAAGTTCCCTTAAAATCATGTTTTTCTAGGCATGTGTTTCCTCAGAAAAAGCATTATAGGAGAGCGTAACTGAATATAGACATTCAGAAATGTTGTAGCCTGCTTTTTTCATTCAGACATTGTAGATGTTTTTCAGTCTTAGAGCAATACCATCTGTATTATGCAAATAAATATTTTATTGAAAATCATATTAACAGTATGTGCTTATGTCCTCGGCATGACTAAGCTATCAAAAAATGTAACTTCTCATATTAATTAAATATGCAAGACCATGTGAAATTTGACAGAACTTAATGGAAAAACTCAAATGGGTCTTGGTGGCCCTTAAAATTGAGTAAATCTTGTAAGATGTAACATTTGCTTGTAAGGAAAAAAGACAAATTTAAATGGAAATGTGTGTTTAGCATTTGAATTTTATCATGTCTCATTATAAACAACTTCTGAAGATTATTGGTAAGTACCAGGAAAGAGGGGAAAAGTTTATAGGGCTAGCTGACCTCAGACAAGTACTGATTCATTTTATGAAGACTATGTATGGCTACCTATCTCAATAATTCCTTTTGTTTAAAAGAAAACCAAATGCATTAACAGATTTTTAAAACCTTGTTCTTAGTTTCATGTTTCCACATTTATACATGTCCAATATCCCAAAAAATTAATTTTGAAATCACCTCAAAATATGTAATAATAGCTGGAGTTGTTACTGATATTTCTAGGCACTACTGAGAAACAGAGCCTTTATAGACTATTTTATGCAAGTTATTTGTGTACTTCCTAGGGGAAAGCAATTTAAAAACTGAGAGAGACTAAGTAGTAAAATAGGTGTTAAAGGCTACTATTATGGACTGTTGAAGTTTATGTTTGCTAATTAAAGTGCAGAAGAGATAAGATGACGTGTAAGTATTCCCAATGTGACAGTGAAATCGGCTAAGCACCAGGATTCCTTGAAAAATAACCTCTTGGTTGTTCTTGTTCTGAGACAAGGACTGAGGGATGGGCAAGAAGGGACCATCAGAGAAGAGTTTTTTCACAAGTCACAATATTTGCTCTCCTTACATTGCTTCTTTTACCACCTCAGTTTCAGAGACACTTCTCCATTTTAAACAACTGACTTTAGTGAGTTATGTCTTTAACTCCAGTAATAGTTCATATTTAATAAGTTACTGTAAAGTACTTATGTCTGTAGTTAGGCATATTCAGCTCTCCCTCTTGTTATTAGTTTTCTAATCTTCCTCCTAAGAGTTTTTTTTTTCCCAAAAAAATTGTTGTAACCAATAAGACAAACCTCCACATCCCACTGAAAAAAGGGATTGGAGAAGTCCTTCAAAACATTTTTATTTTAAGAGCTTGAAGTTTTGAAGTACCAACTATCGTCACTTTCCTAAAACTTTTTTTCAAAAAGCAGCCGTGGACAACAGTACATTAGCATTGGCAATCTTGCTGCCAGATTAAGGCAAAGGCCCGTAACCCTACACATCACTGGGCTTTATTTTCCTAGGCAGAATGCTTAGCTCTGTTAGGTACATTTTCTTGGCCCAGTTGAGTTGGAGTTTAGCACTGCAGAACTGCAAGTATTGTATAAGAGCCTTAACTATTATAATCTCTAATGATGCTACCACCATATGCCACAAGTTACTAATTGATAATAACACCAGTAGCAGTAACATTCAGATTTCAGACTAATGATTTTAAAATAGGTTTCTCTTATAATTCTATCTAAGAAGGGTTACATATTGAATTTATGTAATGATTCAGTTGTCTAGATATTTTTTAATCTTTCTAGAGAACATTTTATCTATTGTCTGGTTTAGCTCTCATTAGAAACAACTTGACTGTGACTTCATTCCCACTTGAGATAGCAAGTGGTGGTCATTGCACCAGTATCAGAGGACCTCAGAATTCTGCAAAATGGAAAAAGTATTCTTATGGAGAATACCAGAGAAGACCAAGGATATTTAATTACACTCAAGTATTAAATTTGGGAAGGCATTGTTTTGGCAAGTTTGAGTTAGTTTTGTTTGTAAGTTTTGTTTAATCAAGGAATAAACAGTAATTTTCTTCTGAAAACCCCAAAGTTACTTGTCTACAAACCAAGAAATTATTTGTTGTCCCATATAAATAAAAAGAAATCTACAAAAAGAATTTGGTCAATACTAGGTGAAATTACTCTGAAGATCAAACAGAATCTTCAAATAAAAAAACTTCCTTTTCTAGAAACTAAGTCAAATAAAATTTCACAATATTTTCAAAACCTTATGAACAAGATATGATCCAGCTGAATCTTTAGAAAGCCTTGAATCTTTGAAACTGAAATACTTTAAACTCTGTCTTTCCAAATTAACTGCTTATGTGATTAAGGAGTCATATAAATTCTGTGGCTTTAAAATACCTAGTCCTCAAGTCTTTAAAATAAATCCACATTGTACGGATATTAAATAGTTGCTTAGGGCTCCTATTCACAGGTAAAAAAACCCATCTTCTAAAAACATACAGGATTACTTTGTAGTCTGAAATTATGAGGCAATATACATGATTAGTAAATGTTCACAAAGAAGACTGAGTTATGCTGAGATCACAGACAAGAGACCTCCTGCCCAGAACAGTACATATTAAAATATCTCAGGTGATGTATCATCCTGCTGTTGCATCCTCTATTTAGTATTTGCTCTGTTTATATTTGTGCACAACTTTTTAAAATATCAACAATTTTGTTATGTTGCTGATTTAGTGAAATTATCTTTAATCATTTACTGAGATACTATCTTTCAGCACCCACACATTGTGTTGGTCTTTTCAATTTTTAATTGACATTACTATTATGGATTTGAGAACATCTGATTTCTATTTAATATATACTGAAGTTGCACGTCCCTTTCACTTCATGTGTCTCTGTGTTATTTATCAGAAATGTAGGAGCTATTTAACGATAAGAAAAGAATATATTCCCTCCTGTTTTCTCCACCAATTACTAAATTTCAGATGACTGTCCTATAAAAGTTAGGTTTTTGAAGCTGTGTGAGAGTTACCTGAGGAGGGTCAAGTTCAGGATGGGACCACAACCATAGGGCAGAGTCTCCACAGGCACACATAGGAAGGAGAGCTGGTGAGGAGTGTCTTCTCCTGCAGGCAGGGCTAGAACTGTGCTGCACCCCAGGACCCCACACTGAGCTTGGGGCTGCTTGTGTCCCCATTAGCTGATGCCAAGTTACTTCAGTTCTGCTGTTCCCCCACAACAGTGACAGGCACATCAGCACATCCTGAATGCAGGAGGAGGGGGAACAGATGGATGCAGACAGAGGAGTGCATGGAAACTGTGGGACCGTATTGGCTGCAGTCACAACACATCACCAGCCCAACTGTCAGCATGGTCGCTGCAGGCATCCGAGCAAAGGGGAGGGAAGGAGGGGTTTGAAGGCATTCATAAAATAGCCCAAGAGGCTCCTACAAACAGCTATTCTCAAGCACATCAAGGGATGGTGCACAACAAAGGAGGGGTTGCTGAAATATGTAGTGGGTTGCTGACATCAGAAATCACCTGGGAGAAAGAGTGAGGCATTTTACACCAAATGGGAAATAAACAGGGAGGTGATATTATGAAGGGCCTTGAAATTTAGCAATTTAACATCTGATGCAGCACAGGGAAAGCAATATTGTCAAAATGACTGGCAAGCACAATGTTGTTTGAAGCTACAGTGTTTATGCATATCAACATAGAAATGACAATTGAGTAACACTATTAAAACAGAAAGTTTTGATTTTTTTTTTCTGTATTCAAATTAATTTCAAGCCCCCCATGATTTTTCATAAAACAGAGGCATTGAAATATAAACAAAAATAAGGTAATCTAATGGAAGAAACAATAGGCATAATTTGACCAGTTACATTTCACTGCATAATACCACCATTAATTCTAGCAACATTACCAGTGGAACAGGTTGAAATTGCCATTTCCAAGAGAAAAAATATTTTGGAAGGCAACCAAACTTATGATGGATGTAGGCAGGCACAAATCCATTTAAGTCAGTGGTGCAGCACTTGTGTCTGTCAACTATAATAGTCTCCCTTGATATTTCATGAAGTTTATGACAAACAGATTACAATATGGGAAGAAAGCAAAACTTGCTATGTACCACACTGAGATACAGATATGGCACAAGTGTTACTTAACAAAACATGCCTGTTTCACTTCATACAACTTCAGTCAGAAAAGAGCTCACAGAAAAAGCTATACTGAGATAATACAGGCATAAAATACAAAGGTTTTGAGAAATTTGAATGCTAAAGAATGCTCTAAACAACAGATTATTTCAGCCTGTACTTAAAGTACCACTTATAGCTCTCATTTTAACCCTCAATTATCTCAGACTAGGTACTTCCAATTCTGACACCTACAAGAAAGGTTAGATTAGTCTCTCCAAGAGTATTAAGTGATAATTAAGTAGCTTTACAAATTATATTTGTCCTCATTAGAATCTAAAATGGTCTTAAGATTTTTCTATGTTTACCTTCAGTAACTTACCTTCTATTTAATGTATTTAATTGCTAAATAAGAGAGAAATTATTCTTTCTTTGTAAGAAAGAATTCTGTATATTGAGTAAGCTGTTCTGAAATATCATGTAATACAAAGAAGCTAAATTGTTTTACCACTTTCCCTTGATTAAAGTTTCACCTGAACACAGGAGAAAATGAACTAATTGTCATGTATTTTTTAGTCTTCTATAGAGTATAATTACCAGTAAGATTGGCTTAGCTTCCCAAACACATTCATAGATAAACTCAACTACTCATTTTCAGATCTTTTCCCAGATAGATACATTCACCACTGACAGATTGTTTCACGTCTTGATTTTTCAGAAGTCAAAGGAAGCAAAGTTAAATTTTAGAAAGTAAAAAGATCCACTAAGTGCTTCCTAATGAAAATATAGGTTTTGCCCCAAATGAATTTTTCCCATCACACCACAGAAGATGGCAATTTTTATTCCTCTGGAAGATTTTCATCCTATTTGCTATATCATAATGCTAAAGACGTGTATGAAAGCCTCATGAGATACATGGTGTCATGTTTTGTTGATAACTCTCCTGGGATGCAAAATGGTTTATAGTTTCTTCCTTAACTAAAGGGGAGGAGTCACAACTCTATAGCAAAAATGAGTCAGGAACTGCCTCCTGTAGAAAGTAGTCACAGGATTTCCTTCAAAAAACCAAAGAGCTCCCATCTCACATTAAAAGTCTTTTTATATCTATTCCAACAGACTTTGGTTTCCACTCTGCTGACAAAGAAAAAACCCAAGCGAGTAAATTATTTTATTTTTGTTTTCACAATGAACTATTTACAACACAGACACTGTAACTTCATGATTAATATCGATAGAAAAAGGTAGAAAAGAGGATGACAACAAAAGTTTGTCCATTACAGTAATGTACTAGTGAATGTGTTCAAAGAAATCCTCATCAGGTTGGAATGTTATACTTTAGGAGGTCAAAAATGACTGACTGACTGAATTGCTTCATACAGTTTTTCACTGAAGAATAACTTTTTATTGAAGATGTTACTTTAAGGTGCCTGAACAGCACAGGAAATCCCAATCAGCTGAGAAGCTCAATTCCAGTTGCAAGGGACAGTTTACTCACCTGTACTCAGTACTTATTAAGGTTTCATTCATCCTCAAACCCCAGCCCTTGCTACAAAATCTTCTATAATGCATATATTTTTAAATAAATACATTAAAACCTAATATTAGCTGAATTTAGTAACAAGAATGAGGACAGAGCTCATATAGCATCAACTAAAGTCAAATATTTAATACACCATATTTATGCTAATATCCAGCTTTTAGGATTTAATGACTGTCAGGTAGTTAAATACTCTTCAGTTCTGGTACAGCTTCATAGGGACTGTAAAGCACCAGTAGAGCTGAAGAGATGGATAATCTATTTACTGCTTTCTAACACTCCCACAGGCATGGAGGTCGATGTACAAATATATTCAGTTCCACAGATCTGTCACATCAGATGATTAGGCAGAATTCTAAAGCAAGCAGAAGTACTGTTACAGTTAGAAACAAACAAATCTTAAAATCTGAGACCAAGAGAAATTAGAAGCTCCCGGCAGAGGTAATTGCAGTAAGAATTTATAAGCTTTGGATGCACCTTTCTGACATACGTTGTATTTCATTATAATCACAGTAACTGTACTTTCACACTACCCTTAATATAGTGTTTTTATGTATTGAAGTATGCCTTTGCTTCAATATCTAATAATAATTAATATTATAGTCCAGTATAGAGTATGCAAGAGCATAATTTTTGTACCTAGTTTTCATGTTAATACAGTAGACTGGCAAGAAAGTGGTATAAATTATTATCAGTTCGAATCATTGTTTTCAGTGGTTTAGAACAAAACCCTCTTCTCTGATACTTATTACAAATAAAAATTATGAGCTGTAAATTAATGAAATAAAAATTATGTTGTGAAAATACTGCCACCCTACCTTTTAAAATAAACACAAAATTATTTTATGAGACCATGCATTAGAAAACTGGTGTAGAAAGTAATATCGTAAGTTTGGAAATAGCAGAGCATATATTAACCACAGAATCTCATCACCCCACTCTGCCTTGTGATCAAGTCAGGGCATGCTTTTAGTCATCCTTCAAAAGTAGTATTCCCAAGGGTCTACCTGAATGAATGTATCAGGCACTCAATATTTATGCTTTCGCAATACCTAATGCATGCAAGGAAATGGATCCCTACGTTGTTTCAAACAAATATTTCCAGCACTGTATCCATCTTTTTTTTCACATTATTTCACTTTTAAAGGCTCCCTAGATAATGAGCCTCTTGTTATCTAAAGGACTAAGGACAAAGGACTAAGACAAATCTGATCTCTGAAGTTTTAGCAGAAGTCTGAGTCTTTCCATTCTAAGAAGCAAAATACTTCTAGGAAGTTAGGACACTTCAGCACTGTAAGTGCCTCCAGAACAAGTTTCTGCTTCAATATACTGACAACCATGTGGAACTGAGGAAAAAATATATACTTAAGGATCGAAGCTGTTCTAGCATACCCCTTCCTCCTTGTAGAAGAGATCACATGAAAGCCTTCCAGCATATTTTCTCTCCCTAATCATTCAGCCCCTTGTTCCACTCCAGAAGGGCATAACATTTTTCTACAGTGGAGCTCTTCATTTCTCTCAACATTGTGTAAAAATCCCCCAGGACACACCTCTGCTAGGAGATACATTTCCACAGTCTTTGGCATGAATTCTACCTGTTGTCAGCAGCTGCCAGACTGGCAGGACCCAGTTAGGAAAGACAGCATTGGATGCTCTTATGCTCTGGATCTCAGTGACTACCAAAATTGAGCATGAGGCTTTGGGTACCCCAGTAAATTGATGCATCCAAATTAATTGTGAAAATGACCATGATTTTTACAAGCAAGTTCTCTAAATATGGAAACCTGGAGATTTTATAATAAGCAATTCATGGCAATTTTTTTAGGGAAATGAGCACAGCATAAGAGACCGCTATATAAAGATATTTATATACCATAAATAAAAAGCACATTCGTAGATCATGTAGGGCTAAATCATTAAATGTGGTGACACTATTCTGAGCTTTGATAGAACATGTATATGAAACATATGTATGTGTACAAAGATTTGTTACCTGTGTCACAATAGTGCCCTTTTTCCCCAAATCTGTTCTCTTCCCAAACTGTTTCCAGATGATCTCTGGGGGAAAACAAATCAAACTGAACCAACAAACCAGAAACCAAAAAAAAAAACCAAACCCTACTTGTGTTTGTATATTTCTGCTGTTCGCTTCAGCTTGAAAAAACCAAAACTCTTCTTCCAGTTAAGGGAACTTCCGAGCCATATGACCAGTTCTGTGGCATCTGGGCACCTCAGCCCGTCTGTTCATACATATGGGTGTAGTACAGTGACAGCTTTACTGCGCATTAGTCAAGCATCATGTAGCACATTTCTTGACAGAGGCAAAAGCAGTTTATGACTTGAAGCAAATAATTTTATCCCAGGGGCTTCTAAGAGCCAGGCAAAAGGCCAGGGCTTAGGTCAACAGCTTGGGAGTTTGGCAAATATTTCCCATCACTATTCCTTTGCAAGGATCTGTCACCTGACTGAGTTGAAGAATGTGACCTTTTGTTATCAGAGAGAAGGCACTTAGAGACAAGGAGTATGTGGCCATGAGCGTGGGTTATTCAAGGACAAAATCACAGAGTTTCTGAGGCTGGAACTAACCTCTTAAGATTGTTGTGTCCACACCACCCTCTGCTCATTCAGGGACAGCTATAGCAGGTTGCCAGTTTTGTGTTCCAGATGGTTTACATATAACTCCAACCATGGAGACTCCACAAAGTTTCTGGAAATCCTACACGGGCAGTCCATCAGTTACCACTAAAGTCCCTGTGGAAACAGGGCTGCCCATGAGTAGGAGACTTTACCTCAGTGAAAGTTCGTGTCTGCAAACTGACACAGGCAGCAGGTTAAGCAGTCTGTGTGAAGTCAGCAAGGTACAACTCCCACCAACTTAAGGTAACGGCAATGTCATGCAGTAACTTAGACATTTTACCTGCCCTGAAATTATGCATACAAAGCATATTAAAAATTGGGGGTGCAGTGACACCCTCACCCCCCCCCCCCCCCCCCCCCCCCCCCAAGCTAGCACTAAGCAAGTTATCCCTGAGGACAGCTGTTTTCCTGCAGGGGAAACATGCACACATATTCAACACCACTAGATAACGCTCTTTGAAGCTGCCCATAGAGAGAATTGATTTAGTACGACAGAAATTTTACCTTAAAACATCAGTATTCATGAGTTGGATTTTTCTGAAAGTTTTAAAGGGTGGCAAATTTTAAAAAATGAAGCATCTTAGAGATTGGCTGATAAAGGCCAATCTTATTGTAATAGATTCCACAGTGTATTAGAAGACCGTATCATTAATACAAGAGAGAAAAAAAAACAACCACTGAAAAACAGATTCCAGCATATAGACAAATAACCCAGATTTTGCAGTAAGAAACTCCATACCTATTCAACTGCCTCTTCACTGACAGAAATATTTTATATTCCACTACAATTATCCATCAAATACAGGAATACTAAAAATATTTTACAAATACTTCATTTTTTTAAGTCAAGCATTTCTTAAGAGAAATAAAAAATCCTGCCAGTTGCACTCTAAAGGTCATGCCAGCTATAAAGTCTAATAAAAAATTTCCAGATGGCAGCAGCCAATTTCCAATAAGATTTAATTTGGTTAATTGACTGTCTTATTTACTAATTTATAGCAGTATGCAGTTCATTTAAATTAACCTCATTTGCTGTCATGATTTAAGCAAGGTTAAACAACTGGGGATTTTTTTTTTTAATCGTATGTAGAAATGACAGAGTCTACTATATAGTGACATAGTGTATAGCCATAAGAGGCCCTCCTTTTTTTTCAGGGTTTCTTTTTGTTTGTTTGTTTTTTTAGAAAGGAAATATAAGAAATACTGGCTACATCAAGTTAATGGAAGAACAATTTAAACAGGACATTCTTGTTAAAATTACGTTAATCTTTAAAAAAACCCCAAGCAGCAAACCTGTGGATGAGAAGGGAAAACACATGAGCCAACTAATGGGAATAAGGAAACATTGATTATGCAAAAAGTTAATCCACAAAATCAGTTTTAAAAGCCTAATTTTTCTACCAGTTTTCCCCATTCACTGGAAGGATAAAAGAAATCTCTTCTTCAACCCAAACCTTGGTGACAATTACTTAGTTCTTAAAGGAAAGTAAAAAAAAAAAAAAAAAAAAAAAAAAGGCAGTACTAAGTGGCAATAAGATATTTGTGGACTGACTTCTGGTTGCTTATCAGATTAATCTGGGACAGTGCTTCAGTTTAATCCTGAATCACCTTAGTAAGGGAGAAAGTTCCCCTTGGAGAAAGTAGCTGGCCTTGAATGTAGACAAAACTTTTGGATTCCTCCAGACTCTTTTGATTGAATATTTTGCCCAAAAACTGAAGCTTCCTTCTGAGGAAAAAGTTGCAGATCTTAGTGAAATGCTTTATCTGCCTTTTATGGAAAAGTGAGAGTGGTAGCCTGAGAAACCCACAGAGATGGGGCTGGGTGCAAGGCAGCTCGTGCACCCTGGGCACTGTCCCACTCAGACCACTCCTGGTTGTGCTGCTGACCAAAAGTTAGGGAGCACATGGGAGAGAAGTGGCTGGAGCATTTTCTAATTCTGGAATGGCACAAAGTTAAAAGATTAAGCTTTTGTCTGTGTTCACAGCGTATTCATTGGTGTTCAGTGACAATGTCCTTGCTTGCAAGGTATTTTAACTTCAGAAAAGATTTTGGGGTTTAGTTTAGTTTTGCTACCAGATTTTGTTTCTCCTTTGCCTTTTCCAATGCTCCAAAGGAGGAGGGTTTTTTTGGTTCTAGTAGTAAAATCTACCAGTATGAAACAATATAACTGGAGGAGTTTGAAGTTTAAAGAAAAAAGGTCTACAAACTGCACAACCTTTGCTTTTAAGTCCCTGACAATGACAACTCTCAGAAATATCTATTTTATAAAAGACCACATTCTTCCATCTATCACACAAAACTTCATTTAAAAAAAAATTAAAATCCAATACACCTATAAACAGCACAGATGGTTTCATTCTTAATGGAGCTTGATATATCTTCACACTAGGGAGTTGTTTCAGACATAAGTATTTTTGTGAAATGTTGGCAAGAAACACACATATAACAGTGAAAATGTGCAAGATGACTTATTGGAAGGTCAAGGATTGCTGTGACAATGCCCTGCTCACTACAGTTCTCAAGATTTCCTGACATTCACCACAATTTCTACCCTTAAAAGGCAATCTTCCCCAAAAATCAAATCTAAAATCCCCTCAGTATGTATACAAAGACGACTGTGCATCAGCATAAAGCAGGAGAGACTATGTGAACATAGTAAAGTCAGAGGGCTATAAATGCAGATATGACAAGTTGCTAAATAGCTCATTTGTACTTGACACTGCAGAGGTACCTGGTGCTCACAAATAGCAAAAAGCTAGCTTGGATGTTGAATGTCCTATGCCTTCACCACCTGATAAGTTTCTTAAACGCATTGATGATTTCAGGAAGTAATGATTTACTTATTCTTTGCAGTGGGAAATCTTTCATAGGAGATGAGCTAGGATGTCTCACTTAGAAGTGTTACTAATGGACAACTAGCAAAGCAATTTCCTGCACAGAATTTGGTAGACTATTTTTTCTCCAACTTTTTCTTGTTCTCAACTAATGTCCTAAGCAATAAGTTCTAATCTTCAAACTACCACTCAGAAATGACTCTGCAATGTGTTAATGCACAACTGGAGAGGAAAAAGTGGCTCCTGCCAAAGAAGGCTCCTTCACATTCATCCTGTCTGAAGTGAACATTCCCCAACTTTTAAATGAAACTTGACAATGTAGTGAAAACACTAAGGAAATATATTAAGCAAAACTAGCACTTTTAGAGTAAATGTCATGCAGCTCTGCCTAAAACACATGCTCAGTACCATCTGTTGTATACAACCTGTGTGTCTCAGCTGCTCTCTGAGCACATTACTGTTCCTTGGGGCATCACTGGGTGTTTTCTCACTCAGAAAATGTTGGATGTAGAATTGGCTTGGTGGTATATTGAGGTAATTCAGGGGGTAACACATTCATCTGATGAACTCAAAAAGCATATCCACCTTGGAAACCAAAGAAAATTGATTCAGAACCCCACTAGATATATTTTTAACATATATATAATTTTAGCCAGGCTCAGGTTTCAGCCTGTGAGAAACTGGCACAGTAAGGCAGACATGGCAGTGATTTTCTGTTCTCATTTTGCTTCCATTATTGCCAATAACAAGACAGTAGAAGAAGCACAGCACTTCAGCAGATAATATAACTGAAGTTATCTTTAGGAAAATTGTATCCCTTGGAAAATAATATCTCTTGACTGATAAGTTGCATTCTTAAATGACCTCACTAGTTTAACTGCTAAAATATATGCTCCGAAATATGTATTGTCAGGCAAAGTGATGCAGGATTAAGAAATGCTTTTTTTGTAAAGATCCCCTCTCTATTACATCCTAGTTGATACTTTTCAGTCTTTTAAACTTTTAGGTTGGAAATTTTCTTCTTAAACTGAACAAGTACACAGGTTTCAGCATCTCAGCTTTCGTTTCCTTGAATTTTAGTGATAATTTTCCTGCGAAGAAATACAAGCTAAGACTGCCAGAATGTATTTGGAAAATACAGTGACTTTAATTTCAAATAAGTAATCAGAAAGGGTGCTTAAAGTTTTTGGTAATTACCATTACCATAAACTTACTCTTAAGTTGTGAATGGGTATCCACTTGAACACCTGAAAATGGAACATCCACAACAATTTTAGCAGTGCTTTGTTATATTTTCTTCACTGTTTTCTAACCTATAAATATAAATTCTACAATATATTTTTTTTGCCATTATATGTTTGGATTTTTTTCCTACTATTAGCAGTGGCAAAATTTCATGTTTTTCACTCCATCTGACTCTGTCAGTCATGGCTGTTTTTTATATTTTGGATCAGTATGAGCTGAAATCATCATATTACTTAAATATTTATTGTTTAATATGGAAAAACACATCTATAAAAATTAAGAACTGTGTCAATAGTTCTCTGAAAGTTTTAACAAAAATAGCCCAAAGTCTTCTCATATTGTTAAAATAATTTCTCTGATTTCTTGCTCAGTTTTTATCTATTCTATTTCTATGTGCACAGTCTCTTCCTACTGTCAGGATCTTCTTCACCTCATTTGTTTGAACATCCTGCTTCACCTGTGCACGTACCTCCTCAGGTGCTAACTTCCTGACAAATGTTCCAGCTTCCATTCAGTCATAAAACCTTCCTTTTTGTAATGGGTTGTAGGGCAAAATGTAACCAAAACTCTGTATTCTATCACCATCTGCTGAAACTGGGGTGTGGGGGGTGGTGTAATTGTCTGTCAATGGCCAACTGTTAAAAACCTGCTGGGGCAGTTTTCTTATCTCCTCCACAACCCAGCCTCCCTCCAGGGAGAGAGCTTCTGCTAATGGGCCAGTGAGTGTCACTGATAGAATTACATCATCCCACTGGGAAATGCTCCAGCCAGGGGGAGGAGCCAAGTATTCCTACCTGGACAAAAATCTGGGAGTTGGAACACCAAGGCAGCCTTTACCACTGGATTCTCAGAGGAAGACCAGGCCCATCTATCACCACTGGACCTTCAGTGGGAAACACCTTTCTACAGGAGAATCACTTCAACAGTGCCACATCTGCCACCAGGACTGCAGTCACCATTTAATGGGACTGCCACCAACACCCTGACCCACAGGGTGTCAGGCTGTATCCTGACTCTGACCTATCCGTGGGTTTGTTTTTCCTTGTAATACTACATATTTTGTCTTGGTTTTTATTTTATCTCTCCTAATAAAGAACTATTCCTATTCCCATATCTTTTCCTGAGAGCTCCCTTAATTTCAAAATTATAATAATTCAGAGGGAGGGGGTTTATATTCTCCATTCCAAGGGAGGCTCCTGCCTTCCTTAGCAGACTCCTGTCATTCAAACCAGGACATTTTTCTTTTAAGCCAAGACATGAAAGTATAGGTTCTCCCCAAGTATCCACCATTCCTCATTTGCTTATATCCTCTACTTCAGTTTCTAGACTGAAAGTTCTGGGAGTGGAACACTTAACACAATGTATTTACATTCAACATCTACTGCTGTTTCAGAAAAGTTTGCCAATAGCAATGACTCCATGAACTATCTTTAGGGTCCTTTTCTGAGTATATTTTTTCTTTTTTTTTTTTTTTTTTTTAGTTCATTTTATGTTATTTTCCCTGTGTCAAATCATAAAGTTGAGGGAAACAGTTCCATCGAGTAATACCTGTAAGTGAATTATATGTCTAACATCTTTCTTTGTAACTATGGAAAACAGCAAAAAATTCTAACTTTACTTGTCTTATAAATTAACACGTTAAGCCAAGGGTCAACTTAATTTTTATTTGTCTTCAACTCTAACATTAGCTACTTGTGATCATTTTAACAAAAGTATATTACACAGATAGATCCCTCAAAAATTTTATTGAATGCCCTGCATCAGTTCTTGAGAGGGGTTCATCTGATCAGTTGGGGTAAAGGACTTATTACACCTCTTCAGTCCAAGCACTACTTGATTATTTCAAGAACAATTAAATCTGGAATAGTTTTTATTTGCTGTCTTAACTCAGACTCCTTATTTATTTTTACAGTACAAACCTTTGATGTTACCTTTACCATAAACTTCCCTCTCAAATCTTTAGTACACTAATCAAAATCTTTTTGACAGACTTTCCTATTAAAGGGATTTATCTCCACTCTACAAAATATTGATTTCATGTCTATTTTTGGTATGTTATCATTTATTCGGCATTCTGAGCCGTCAGTCCTGCCTGTCTATTAAGTTATATTAATATTGTCCTGACTCCCTGTAGGATTCTCTTATGACTCTTGATGACAAAGGTCCATGACAAGTCATCTTGTAGTTAATTTAATTGTAAGACAATTTGCCTGTTTCCATATTTCTGCTACATTTGGTCTTCTACAACTTAATGCAAAGCATATCAATTCTGATAGTAATTTTACACTGACTTTCATTATTTAAGGATTCAGTGTCAGTCTTTTTCATCATTATAAAATAATTATGCATAGAGAAGGAGCCAAAACAATGTTGGGAATCAAATTACAATCTGGATCTTCTTTTTGCATCTTCAGAATGAGAATATGTTAAACTCTCTGAATATATAACCTGACTGAAATGCATATGTTACATGTAAGTGGGAATACAACTTTCAAATGTCAATGCACATCCAGGATGTTTATTTCTACATAAACTGAATCAGAACATATGGCCAACCAATAACAGTATATCAGCAAGCACATTTTATTCCTGAGACATCATGCAGAGTATGTGCAATCATATGGTCCTTCTAGATTTTGATTATTGTCTCTATTCATCAGTCTAGGTACAAAAAAAAAAATAGGATGCTTCTTAGAAAAACATCAATATAGTTGATTTGAGTGTCAAACTACTAAGCCTTGAAATACTTACATTCTACTGTGATTGTGCTTAAAATAGGTAAGATGTTATGGGCTGAGAAAAAAATCTACTCTTCTCCACAGCTCCTGTAATTTGATTTCCATCCCTTAAGCTACTTAAGGATAAAGTTATGCCTTCTTAAACTTCTTAGAGGAGAAAACATACAAGTACTGCACATCACCAGCATAGGTTTTTCAGTTAAAGGCAAAAGTCTAAAAGCTATAAGGACATTATTCCCATTCTCTGAAAGACAAAGGTTTATTACAGTAATTATTTTTCTGAAATATTTAAAAATTTTATTTCTGGAAGAATTTAGAGAAAAAACAAAAAACAACAATTCACCCCTCCAATGCCTCATTATAGAAAAAAAAATTGTTTGCTCACATTCAAAATTAGGCCAGTAGTCTTAAAAATGAGTAATTAGGGTGCATAAAAGTTGGTAATGAGCAGAATATGAGGCAGATGCAATTAGTATGCTAAGAATGCAAAAGCAAGTAAAATATTTCATAATTTTCATATTCTATTGGAGAAAAAAAAGTTTGCAAGCAGTCAAAGAAATAACTATATTTTCAGTAGACTATTTAAAATATTAACCTCATACTTATGGCATTTTATTTATGAGTCTCCCAAGCAAAACAAAGAAGAATGGACTCCTAGTTTTTATGGCAATGTGTGGGAAAATCAGCAATGTTAAAAAGACTGTTTAGTTTCTGTATCTGAAAAATGCCTTTTCCAACCCTTATTTCTGCCTGTCAAAAATGAGCTCTCTTGGCCAACAGTTCGATGTATCGGTAGTCCATCTGCTTGGAAACCCTCAGGAGGAGCTACATTTTTGGAGATTAAATATAAAGGACTGCGGTGAAGTTAATAGATGCAGGCAAAATGACATAGTGAACCATCATTTTTAAAGAATGGGCTATGATATAAAGACATGGAAAGTAGAACATAGAAGGGCAAAAAAAGACTGGATTAAATTGAATTTGAGGATGTCTACTTCAACCTACATATAAATTAGAATACAGAAAATAGCATTGTTCTATTATTTTAAGAGTGTATGTCTTTGAAATAACAATATGACCGTGAGTAGTAACTCAAACACTACTTTCTTGTTGTGCCTATGACTCTATTGAAAGGTGAGTGCTAATAGATCCAGAATCATGTATATTTTTGTTTTCATCTGTTTAGTCATACAGAACTACTGACTAGGTTTTGGTATTACATAGCATGTCGTCATCAGCTTCACTGAATAATGTATCAATTAAAAACTTTGTGGGAGTACAACATAGGCATATCAAATGACTTTTAAAGATTCTGTAAATCATCTTTCATTGCTACACTTACAAAATTTGAGAATGTGTACGTGCCCTCCTAACAGGATTCACAATTCTAAGTTCTGGGATTGAAATTTTCTTTCTCTGTGTGCATTGCTGTAACACTTCTTTTAAAACCACAAGAAGTAGAGCAAGTGACATGACACAGGGATTATTTAACATTTTTCAGAGGAATACTATGTAATATATATGTTATGTATATAATTTTCCTGTAGGGAAAAATGTCAAGTTTTACAGTTCTTACTAACTTCAACCAAACTATCAGGATCACAGCACTATGCAGGGTTGGGATCACACAGTCATTGTGAACTGAGAGAAAAATTTTCAGCTAAATTATTTAAATTTCTTAGATTTTAGCAGCAGAGCAGAAGGAAGTTTGAAATTTTCAGAGCTGAAATTTCAATACTTCCATTTTCATGGTTTTTATCTTTGTTTCATAAAGCATTAAATGCAAGTAGTACTAAAATCAGTACTTAGCTCTTTGTGCAGCCACAAAGTGTTTTCCTACAGCACAGTTCCAAAGAAGTACAGTTGTGCCTCACTTGGAGTCTGCCAACCTCCTAAGGTGAAACAGTTCCCAAACACTGCAGCACTGCCACGAGACTTAGTTTTATGATGGCTTATATATAGAATATTTCTCTTCAAATTTTTAGCATAGAGATCCGAAAATTACTGGAATATTTTGTTTTCAGTTTGAATGAATTGGTGTCTGAAGTTTATGGTTAAAGTTTGTGGCTGAGCACTAAGCAAAATACATGCTACAAACTCCCATTAAGTGATCAACCAAAATATTCATTATATATCCATTTAAAAAAATAAACCACATTACTTACTTTGGAAGATTAATTATTTTTTGTTTTTTGGTGTTTGGTTTATTTTTAAACCAGAGGTTCAGGAATTTTATTGCAATTGAAGGAATGCTACAGCAGATTCTTGTGATTCATTAAAACATATATTTCACCTTTCAGTCTTCAACTGTACTCTGTAATCTGCTGCAGTCCTTGAAATCAGTGCTCAGAAACAGAATAATTATTGCTACTGCTTATTAAACTGCATTCATTTGAGGAAAGAATCAAATATTTATGCTCCTTAAACCTTGTTAAAATAGAGGTATTGATACAGAAATTAAAATTGCATTTACAATTTTTGTCTCTCCTATCGTTAGAGCAGAAACCTCTAAAATCTTCATAGCATTGCTATTTGCTTAAAAAATGAATCTGGGTTAAACAAGCAGAATGTTTGAAGAGATGTTAGACTTAGAAAATAATTACCTGCACTCATCAACTCCTACAGAGGTTTTCTAAAACCTATGCCCATAGATTTAGCTCAGGTCTTCATGGGGTAGAACAATGCCCATTAATCAGAATGTATTTTAAAAATGCAACAAGCTTTGGAATTGTGTCTCTGTTCCTTTGAAGGAAGCTTTCTTGAATTAAATTCACTGTTGTGGTATTAAAAAATCATTTTCAATGTTGTCATCAGAAATAAAGAAAAAGTCTCCAGTACCTTTTTTTTTTTTTTTTGTCCTTAATACCTTTGTGGAGATGTAAAAGGTGAAGAAAAATTTCACTTAAAGTAAACTGATACTAAGAGAATTAATCCTAATTGGAGGTTTTCCCACTTAGATGACAGTGAATATTTGTAAATGTATCAAGATTTCAGATTTGTACCAATGTAGACTGGTATCTAGCATGTTGAAAGCAGATACGTGTCCTGGTTTGGCATGAATTTATTTTTTCATTTAATGGGTCCTATATTAGAAATGAGATCCTGAGAGCTTACATTCACCTAACTATCATGTTATTATATTGTTGTGATTTGATTCACAGACCTGATGGTCTCTGCGGTACTATTCTGCTTTCAGCACTACTCAGTTCTCTCCTGTGATCTTTCAAGCTTCAGAATATTTTCCTGCCACTTAGAGATTCCTATTGTGGTATTACTTTAAATAAGGCAATTGCCTAAAATTACAAGGAAGACCTCCCAGTCCTATTTTATCATATAAAATCGGATTTTTCCAGAAAGAAGAAAAGAATAAACTTATATGAGTACAAAATTTTTTTTGTTTATTATTATTTTTCACACAGAGATATATTTTGTTTTTTTCCAATTTTTTTTTTCTTTTCCAAAGGTTATTGATAAAAAAAAAAAAAAAAAAAAAATACTATGGAATTACCAGAACTGTGCTTGAGGAGTTGTATTACCGAATACACAAAATTTTGAAAACATGGTTGGAATGTCTATATCTAGACTCTTAATCAGTCTATAACATTAAGTCCATCACTGCCAAATAAATTATTTTCTCAATATTCTGTAACACATGGCTTCTTTTTTTTTTTCTGTGCAAACATCCTTTAACAAAGAATATTTAAACCAAAGGGATTTTCTGGATGATAGAATACCATATGCTCTGCTGTCACCAACAGCCAGTGATCCATTCCTTAACATGCTCAGATTCCTCATAACACCTTTGAGGAAACTAACCCAAAACCTGAGAGCAACTATTTCCAGGAAACTCCTCCCAATGACTCTCTGAAATGAATATATTTTTATGTTTGCCAGCACTGCTGTTAATGATCTGTTTAATTCCTTAATGTACATGTGGAGGAAAGGATCAGATTTCGCTTAGGCAAAAATGCCCAAAAGAGTTCTGCTGTATATTTGCACTGTCTTGAATTCTTACACTATAAACTTGAGTTTCTGTAGCTGTCAACATTGCAACACTACCAATTCTTTATCTACATCAGAAGAGATGTCCTTATGGAGGTTAACATAATGTTTTCTCTTTTACATATTTGGAGAGTTGTAGTAAAATCAGATGCTGATAAGGTTAATTTCTGGTCTTCACTGTGGAATCCTTGGGGACAGACTACCCCCATGTATGGGTACATTCTGAACACAAAGGAAGGCAGAAAATACTTGGATTGAGTTTATGACTGTTCATCAGGTAATGTGGTTTTAAAACAGGTGTGCAACCAAGAACATAGACAAAAAAAAAAAAAAAAAAAAAAAAAAAAAAAAAAAAAAAAAAAAAAAAGAGAGAAAAAAAATTTAAAATATAGATATTTGGGGGTTTTGCTATAGAGTTTTATCCAAATTCTTTTAATCCAGTGCTAAAGGGCATCCAGTTTTTCCTATCTGAGTTCCCTGCATTTTTATTTTACATTCTAATTTTTGTTTTCAGCAAATTAATCTCTCTAACATAAGCATTTTTTTTCTCATTTACAATTCTAATTATTACATTGTAATGACTTTCAGAGAAATTAGAAGTACAGCAATTCCTTTTTCTAAGAAACCAAAGTAAATTCTTAAAAATACTTCCATTTCATTCCATTGGAATTTGGCACTACAGAGTGTCAAACTTAGCAGTTAGATGTTTTACTAGTTTCCTGTACTGGAAGGATGACCATACAATGCTCTCAATTTCACTTGATAGAATGTGCACACCTACATATGATCATGCTTTTACTTTTGGAAATTAGGAGCAATTCCATCATATGTTTGCCTTTTCAATCTCCACCAGCAATGTTGATTAATCAGTTTATAAATCCCTATTCTATTGTCCTATTTCTTCTATTGGGATTTTCCTTACAGTTTTTCAGGTTCACCACCAGAAGAAGAATTTCAGTCTTAGCCCCCTCATACAGGTAAGGATGGCAAGATTAATTTTACATGCTAGTGTGTGCACATTCAACCACTACTCACAATTAAAATAACATTAAAAGTCCCCAAGAGCTATAATGCTGAGACATGAAAGCTCACCCACTGACCTTATGCAGATCTATTCAAAATCATATATGCATCTGACTGGGGCAGTTGTGGATGTCTTTGTAATCCCTAGACTTGAGTATGAACAGTACTCCTTTCATGGTGAAATCCAAGGCAATAATATTGTTTATGTGGGTGAATAGCATTAAATATTTGAATAATCCCTCTGGCTTCCCTCTGAAACTTCTAATGAGGCAACAGCTTCTTTCATGTATCATCACAATTTGTTTTTCCAATAATAACAACATGACTCAATAAAAAAAATACAGCAGCAAAAAGTCTTACAGAAGAGAAAATCCTAGTCATTCAATAAAGGAAAGTATTACTGAATTATTTAATAGGTACTAGGTCTACCCGCCCTTTTTAAAATGTGAAATTTATTTCCTGTTCCTTTAAATAAAAATGCTCATTTTTTCATTATTTTTTTGAATATTTTTTCTACTTCTTTTTACCCCAAATTTTTCTATCTATTCTATTTATATGCACTCTTAAATTTGTTTGCACAGCTCTGCAATGCATGGCCAAAGTAGGTCATTAGCAGGTAATGAAACTGAGAATTTCCTCTTCTCTTCACAGGTAAATGTATCCATTATGCATTGTTCTGAGCAATGTGTCACGTGCTCATCAAAAAAAGCTGAGAACTGTCAATTTGATGAAGTACAACTCACATCTCATTACTGTTGAGCACAGAAGCAATATTCTGCATCAAAAATGACTGCTAAAATATTTGCAATTACCAGCTGTTCAGAACCCATTTTATATAGATAAAAAAATGTCAAATTTAATTTATCAGAAGTGTTCTTCTGTTGTATTTCTTTTTCTTGCAATGTACTGAAAAGTTATCAAAACCTTCTCACTCTTATCCCAAACTGGTACGTTAAAAGTGGATAACATAAACCATATGTATACAGGTATAATAGCTACATAGACAGATAATCTTCAGAAAGGTTCTTCGCTTTAAAAGTTGTATGGACTATTTTATATTAAAGCATTTGTTTTTCCTGGTAGGATGGTCAAAATTGTGTTTGTTCTGTTTGGATACTGCTGCCAGGAGTAAAGTGAATAAATGGTATCTCAATATACATCAGGGAGAAGACATAAAACGCACATTTATTTGAGAATGTGGGGCAGTGGAGATCTTTAGTGATGTTGGGGAGACAACTGCTTGGTCTTGAAAAGGTCACGGAGGAAGTGAGAACCTGAACCATTCTAAAGGCAAAAACTATTAGTTTAAAAAATCCCCAATTATTTAATATTTGCATAAGGAGTACTTTTGTTACACATGGAAGACTTCTAGGGGTCTGGTAAGGACGTAAGTTGCATACCAGAGTCTAAGTGTCAGAAGACAGAAATAAATTTATACCAGCACAGATAAGGTCCTCCTTTATAGTGATGTTTGGGGAAGGTAAATGAAACTGATTATTCCCCTTTATTCTGTGTTTATGAAGCTGCAACTGGAATACTGTGCCCAAGCTGCAGTTCTCCAGTGCAAACTAGAGCAACCAAAATGGAACAAGTCTGGTGGAGAGGTGCAAGGATGGTTTGAGATGATAAGAGGCTGAAGAACCTGAATCTTTTCAGGCTGAAGAGATGTCTTTAATCTTGTCTCTGAAACAGATCCTGCCAAGGGTACTCAGATCCCCTGCAACCATACATCTAAAGGCATCTATGCCACAGCAGCATAGCTGAGATGACACTGCATCTGTACAGGATGAAGAACACTCATCTGGTTTTTTGAAATGTGTGTTTCAATAATTTTAAGGGAACCTTGCCTTAAAGCAGGAAATTTTAACTTTTTTTTTTTTCGTTTTTTTTCTTTTTCTTTTTTTTTTTTTTTAATGGTGTTGGCGTGGGTCAATTTCATTTGAACTGAGACTGATTAACAAAAATTCTAAATCAAACCTAATTTTTTCCAGTCAATTCACTGAAGGTCCCTTTTATTATTTTGCCCTTTCTGACAAATGGGAATACAAAGAAAACCCACTGCCCAGG
>CM031858.1:126042608-126120927 GCA_018697195.1 Certhia americana | reverse complement strand
TGACTTGCGACTTCAGACTCACTCCTGTGCTTCAGCATTCATGTTTCACCATGAGGACTTCTCTTTCTGTAGCAAGACACACTACCATAATATGATATTTCTCTGCAACTCTACAACTGATTTTGTCCTTCTTTAATTATCTTTTTTATTTCTTTAGTATTAACAGTGGCTGTATGTTTTTAATGTGAGGCAAATTTTTCAATCTATAAAGGTCAATTTAAATATTTAAACATTTAATTTAAATATTAAATAACAAACACAAAATCCCCAAACCCCAAAAGAAAAAAAAAATTAAAAATTGTAATAATAAACCATTAAAAATATGTTGTGTGGTCATAGCAAGTATTCAGTAAATAAAAGAAAATAGTTTGTTCTATGAGATGTTTGGATGTCTCTTAATTGAGCTTTTAAACATGAGCTGAAAACAAACACTGGCCACAACATTACTGGTCTCCTTAGGCACATAGCAATGTTGGTGCCTTCACTGCATGATTAAAATTTTTTAAAAATGAAGAATGACAAATGATGAACAATAGATAGTAAATATGCTTGTTCCCTGTAATACAGGTGTTTACATGTGCTTGAAGTTACTAATTCAAACAGACCTTCCCAAGAAGCATCTGCAAGGCAAGTCACACTCATGTGGATTCTCACAACTACTGAGCACACTGAAGGCATTTTCAGCTGGTATTTTCAATTGTAGCAAATGCTTACAAACACTGTGCTAGCAATATCTTATACAATATGAGATTGAGAGATGTTTTCTTTGGCTCAAATGTATATATAAAATAAACTTCTTTTTATTTTCATTCTTGTAAGAAACCATACCTGGGGACAGTTTACCTTGAATGAAAAAAAGAAAAACTTAAATATTCTTTTCTCTGCTCCTGATAATGGATTGTCTTTTTTTTTTTTTTTTTTTAAAGTAGTTGAAGAAAATCACCAATATTCCACATATCATAATTTATTTCCTAACCATAGTGAATAATTGCTCTGTTTACCAGTTCCTTAATCAACAGCTACATCTAGAAGTCAGGGCAGATGTGGTTCATAAGCCATATTAATTTCTGATTTTTTTTTTCTGGATGGAATGTGAGCATACATCATATGTATGTACATATCATATAATAAAGCTTCTGTTATTGGGTCTCCTTCTCTGCATTGTATGTGGGTTTTCTTCCTCTGAAATTTAAGGATATGAACTCACTACAAATATGTGTTCAACAGTCTATGCAAACTAGATGCCCACATAATAGCATTTTGTGTTCAAATATCATCACATATGTTGCTAAAGAATGAAGATTCTTTGAAAAAATGTCCACAGTCTTGACATTCCTTTATTTTAGATGCCAGTTGCTTTAGATGTCAGGATGTGCCTTTCTCTCTCTTCTCCATGTCCTTCCAAACATAACTTCTCTGCATCATACTTGAATGAGATCATCCCAGGACTATGGAGTGTGTTCTTATCTTCTGGACCTCCCATTTCCAGAGATTACTGTGGTGGATCACAATTATAACATTCAACCAAATGGATAGGTGGTTTTTTAATAAAAGTAAAAGCTGTTCAGACTTTGACAGGTTTTAGTGTTCTCTGCACAGGTATTCCTCACATGAAAGATTATCTAACTCTTAGTTCCTCAGGTCTGAAGGAATAAATATGCTAGAAAAAACAAATGTGTACTTTCTATTCAAGATGTCTGGTTCAATTGTTTTTGTTGCAGCTAGATTTCAGCTTATGTGAAATGTACTTTACAGCCCCCACTACCCTGCCCCCTCTTTATGACTAATAAACACAATATGCTAAAATTCTTCCATTCCTTAATATACTCTGCATATTGAAAATAACATTCAGAAAAATAGAGCCTCCAGGAGAAGATTATTCAAGGTCTCCAAATCAGAAAATCACACTGCATTTTCAGTAGCTGTCAGTCTTTAAAGTGAAAATAAGCAAGTAAAATTAAGTTCAAGAAAAATCCAGGGTCATGAAGACTCTTCGTAAATATTTTATAAAAGTTGTTATTGTCTAGACAGAAATCTGATGTAAGGGTTGTGTACCATTAGCCAAAACAATAATCAATATGACAATTTTGGCATGGAAGCATAAAGTTGACTGCAACAATATCAATAAGAGCATGAATCATCATGTCTTACTATGCTAATTATTCTTCTAACTTTAACCATTAGCACCTGCATAAAATATAAATTAAGAATATATCCTTTACAACTGTCATTAGCAGCTAAGTGCCTACAACTAATTATCAACCTTTCCTGAAAGTACTAGATGTTTTATTAATGCATTGGAAGATTACATGAGTAGATAAAAATTTATTCTCTTTTAAAATATCCTTTCATAATTTTAAATCGGATAAGGTCTTAATAATGAGCTGCCATATATTTGTATTCTCTAAGCAGCTTACATGAGGAGGTTGCTATACATTCGAGCTCATTGTTTGCTATCTGTTTTAGCTTACTGTGTTCTTCAGTTCATTGTCAGCTTCAGATATTTCAATACAAGTTATCATTTGAGAAACTTTTCAAACAGCCTTTTCCAGATACCCCATATACACCACTGATAGGGTGGAGACACATGCAGACAGAAAAGTATTTATAGCAATATATGTTCCTCTCTCTATAGTTATAAAATATAAAATGTTCTAAGTGAAAAAAAAGTCTTTGGAAATTCTATGTAATGTAAAACTTGTACTGGTGATGTATAATGTATTCTATTAGCTGCTGAAAGGGGTCGCATAATCTTTCCATTTTTTACTTTAAATATGTTACAGTTCAAAAGTTTAATAAGTTTTCCCTATGGTTTTTCCTGGAATTTAGCCTGAACTCATGTATGCAAGAAAAAAGTATTTTATACAGTATTGTAAGTATAATCACAAACATTTAGAAAAGAATCATTTACTTTGCTAAAAAATATGATTCTGGTTTGAGGCTGTTCTGATACTCTGAAGCAAACTTTGTCTCACAGACTTTATTTTCTTTCTTCTTCTTTTTTTTTTTTTTCCTTTTATCAATATAAATTAAGCATTAGCAGTTACCTCTTAGTTTTCCTCTATTTAAGGAACACTGTTTGCTCTATAACTATTCATGCTCCCCTTTTCAAAGGCCTATCATGTTGTACATGGCTGAGCTGAAAAAGAACAAAAAAGATGATTAAATATTTGGAGAAATCTAGGTATGCAGCAGTGCAGCAAAAATTACCTAGAAATTATATTGGTCCACAAACTGCATATTGGCCCAAAAATAGCAACATGTTATTTCAAGATGAATCAATGGCACTCTGACAGGTTTCAAGAAATGTTTTATAAGGAACAGGGAACATTCTCCTAGATGTTGGTGAAGCTTCATCCAGGAGATGGGTCTTGGGCAAATCTAAGACTGAAGAGAAACTGGAAGGATCTAAGAGATTAATACTAACCACAGGTGTGTGAAATTATCAGATTATAAAACATGATCTGGGAAGAAAAATTGAAGAAACTCGGAAATTCACATTGAAGGAGATGAAGTGGTGACAGGAAAGCAGTCTTCCAGCCTCTAAAACATTATATCACTTCAAAATACTGATCAGTTCTCCATTCCTAATATCCGTTAGGAATACCTCAAGAAGATTTCTATTTAAAAAAGTATAAGATATTTGGAGAGGCCTTCTGTCCATAAAAATAATGAAAGGCTGCATCAAAATAACATTTGTTATTTTTAACAATATTTATATAAATCTATCTTGGGTGCCAAAGATACGCTTGATTTGACTTTTTAAATAAGGGAAATTAAAACAAGAAGTATTTAAGAAAATAAGGATTGCAAAATATGTGGATGCTTCTGGACCCTGGAAAACACACAAGATTCACAGCTAACAGAATGCTGAGCATTTATGTGATCAAATACATTAGCAATAGTATTGGCACTAGAAATTTTTATCAAAATTATTGTAATTGAGACAGCCTGACCAAAAAATGTGATATGTATCTGCAAAAGGCATACTATTGAGTAGTTCATTTAATATATTGGAGTGGAATAAATATCTATATCTTCGCCTCTATAAATATCCAAATATCTGTATCTATAACCTCATTCCAAATCACCAAAAAATATTATGTCTTGTTTGCTATGAAAAAATACCTGTACAAATCTATTTGTTATTGTGATAAGCATATACATTACATATACACAAAAAATTTTAATGGACAGTCCTTTTTGTACATTTGTAGTTTTGTATATTTTTGTAGTTAAACTCAGGGGTGTCTAAAAATTCTTGAAGCTCTTGAAGTAAATAAAATACTAATGCTATGAAGACATTGTCTTTCAAGTACTTATTTGCAAAGAGTAACCTTTTTTCATACCTGCAATTATCTTACTCTAAATTGATTGTTGTTGACATGTGTAATTAATGCTTTAAAAAGGAGAAACCAGGAACTAAGGCAGGCAGCCATTATTTGAAGTGTAATGTCTGCCAGATTAATGTTGCTGTAATGAATGTTCATTGTGTATTTAAACTGCATGACAACTAGAATAAGAGCCCTTGAAAAGCTGGTTCACTGGAAAAAAATTATTTATAATAAAAATCAGACTGAAGAGGCTAAAACCCAATAGTTTTAGTTCACATCTAAGGATTAATCTGATCCTGTATATTTACATGTCTTTTTACAACATTCCTACATTCTTACCTATTTGTTTACATTGTGCTGTACCAGGTCATGACCTATGTCTACTAAACTTGATATTAAGCCCCTCAAGATTGTAACCCCTCAATATTTTAAACAAACTTTGCAATTTTTATTTTAGCTGTTCATTAGTAGCTCTAGCTGGACAGTTATGATTAAGCAATTGCATCATTATTGTTGCATGCTTGGCTAATCTTTTATTTCAAGGAAAAGTAAAGACAATCCCAAGATGAATTGACTGTCTGGATGAAAGCCACCAGGAGTGAGGTCAGCAGAACTGAGAAGAAACTGGTGGAAAGGTAATTCCAGCTGTAGGATGTTGGGACTGACCACCTACTCAAAACAGACCCCAGACTCAAATGAAGGGAAGAACTGCGCATTCACACTAATTAGAATGTGGAGCAGGAGATACAACCTGCAAATAGGGGTTGAATACCAATTAATTAAAAAAGTTACATTATCTGTAAGTAATGCAAGCTGATGCCTTTTTTGCTGTAACGTATAAGTGGTGTAATGCTTTGATGATCAGGGAGCCAATCTTCTGTGGGTTACCACTGAGCTCCCTATTTCATGCAAAGTAGAATGAAAAACAGAAATACCTCGCCTCAGTGTGTGAATTGGCCCTGTGCACTCTTTGGGACAACAAAATCAGTGAAAGGTCTTTCTTTACTGAACAGGATTTAGACTCACACTCCTAGTACACTCTTGCTGGCTGCATAAAAAATTATGGTGTGCTTCATTATCTGACTTTTGATTATTTTCATATACTACCTCTTACTTCCAAGGCTTTATTATGTTGCGTGAGATTCTGAAGTTCAAAGAAGATTCCTTAAACAGACAAGCAGTTCATTCCTCCCTCCTTTCTTTTGTGCTTCAAAATAATAATAATAATAATAATAATAATAATAATAATAATAATAATAATAGAAAGAACTAACAAATAAATACATGGGTTTTTCTTTAAAACTCTGTACATGCAACAGAACTGCCAGCTACCTAGAGAAAAATTAAAAATCACTTCATACTTTTAAAGGAGGAAAGAAAACTAATGGAAAGGATAAACATGTTAAAGTAATGTTTGATAAATACTTTTGACTCTGAGCATCAAACACAATTACAAAAATAATTGTTTTAATGAAAATTGTTTCAGATCCTTGGTACAATACAAACAGTAAATAAAAGTAGCATCTACTGCTAGCATCCACCCCATCTGCCCATGGGCGCAGGGGTTTGCTCAAGCTCATGCCTGCAAATGAAGAGCTGCCTTGAGTTAAGTTGTAGGTGTCCCTGAGCTCAGACCTGTCTCCTGATGTCCTGATTTGTGGGTTTCCTGGAGAGACCTTGCACTTACAGTGTAAGTTGTCTTTTCTCCCTTCCTGACGGTTTCCTTGGGATCACCTTAGACTTGTCACTCCATCTTGTCTGGGACTGTCTGCAGATCCTGTCTCTCACCACTCTGCCCAGGGGTATCATGAGGGAAGGCACTGCCCTGCCCATGCCATACCTATTCTCAGCTCATCCTTCCTGCCTAATGGATCAGCTGGCCTCTTGGGGCTCCCTGGAACATACGCTGTAGGTTCCTTTCAAAAACTGTAAAGACCAGATTCATATTGCTTGCCATCACCTTGCACTCATCTGTATTTCAACACAAATACTGCTGTGCATCTCAGCTGCCTGTAAAATCCACAGAACGATATATCTTCACAAGAGAGCAAATTTTCAGATGTGAGTAGAATGGAAGGAAGATGAAATAGCTGCTGCATGATGGCTGTGGTACAGCAATTCCAAGCAAGTACTCACTGAACTATTTCAATACCTAGAAGCTGCACAGCTCATAGCTGGTTTATCACAACATGGATTTAGAGTTCCAGCCACAGAATTTTTGTGTTTGGAAGGGACCTCTTAATATCATCTAGTAGACTCCTCCTGCTCACACAATGTCAGCTAGATTTTCCCAGGTCCATGTCCATATGGCTTTTGAATATCTCCAAGGAAACTCCATAACCTCTCTGGACAAACTGTGACAGTGTTTAAACACCTTCACAGTAAAAAAGTTTTTTTCTTGTGTTCAGATGGAATCCCACATTTCTCAGCTTGTGCCCATTGCTCTTTTCTTGTCTCTCAGAAGAGTCTGGCATGACTGGAACATGCCCCCTGTTATAAGGCATTATGAATGGGAGGACTTATTTAAAGAATCTCAGACAGAAGCGCCTGCAGCAGGACAGGTGTGCATTTTCATAAGCAGAGACTATGAAAGGAACATTTTTAACTTTAAACTGATTTTTTCCTATGTTCCTGCTTACACAAAACAACCCTCTTAAAACCCCAGAGCATCCAACACAAACCAAATCAAATCAAACCAACCAACCAAACAAAAAAACGCCTAAACTAAATCTCAAACTCCCCGAACCCCAACTACTCTTAAGAAGTTTGGGTGTTAGTGGAACTCCATTGAAACCAACAAGCTTTTCAAATGTCATTGAGTGTAACATATAGAAAAATAGCTCTCTGACAAGTAAAAAAATCAGATGTGGCATATTTATACTTTTGAATATCATTATCAATGCTGGAATTTGATTTATCAAACAACTGTCTATGAGTCAACAGTAACACACAATACCAAATAGAAGTATTTCTTTAAGCTACTTACTGTGAAGCTAAGCTAAAATTCTCCAAATGATAACTACTAAAGTGGAAACATTAATTATATCAGTCTCCCTTATTCACACTGTTTTTTCCTCACCATTTAAGACTGTGGTAATTTGTTATGTAGCACTGATCTGATACAGTATCTTTGATGAGACTGTAAGCTCCATGCTGTTTCTTCCTAATAGACCTCAGAAGCATCTCCGTGGGTATTCGGCTGAGCTTTCTCAGCATAAAGGAGGACAGGGCTTTAACAGCCAAAAATCAGTTTTTCTCTGCAGCATCATATTTTTAGCACAGCTCAATGCATGGTAACTGAGCTAAAGTTAATGCTGTTTAAGCAGCATCAGCGGTGTGCTGTGGAATCCTCTGAGCAGCAGCTGCTGAGCAGCCCTCAGGTGGACTGGAACAGCCTCAGGACCACCTGTACACAAGTGCTAATTCTGCTGACCCTGCAGTTCTTGTTGAGCAGACTGAAGAAAGAAATGAGATTTTTCTTTTCATATTGACACTTCAGTGTCTTGCCTCTCACCTGACAAGTATGGAATTGCATTAAATGCTGATCACTAAAACCTTTTAGAATCTATGAACAGTTTTCATTTTTCTCATTCTGCATGTACAGAAACCAACGTTTATGTTCATGACATCATGATAGATGTCCTTTTGAATAGCAGCTTTTGAGCCAAAGCAATAAAATGATGAAATGTTATCTACATCTCAGTTACTAGTTTGAATTTTTTGAAACTTCCCTTGTCTCTAGATTTGCTTTATTCAGAGCTGGAACCTGAGTTTACTACAAGTAGACTCATTAAATTCATCCTTTAGATCCAATGGCTTTTGGACAGCCTTGTGATAATATGTAGTCTCTTACTGAATTGTGAAATCTCTTGGTGTTGACAGTAAATGATGCACTGTATCCTTGGGAGAACAAATGCTTGCTACAGGTAATTTTTACTCTTTTGGTCTATAATTAGGGTTTGCAAGAGGAGTATAATGACTCTGCACTGACTATTGTATTATATGTCCTCAAATTACTGCAAGGCCTGGCTATGCAAGTCACATAAATACTAACGAACAAATCTTGCACTCTTCCAATTTTCTGATTCTATTATTAGTTGTTCTTAAGCTTCCATATTATTTCTTTTTATTTGCCAGACTTCAATGCCAACATGTTTCTGTGTTCTCTGTGTTTTGTCAACAAATTTTTTTTGGTAGTTGAAAAATCAATACATATTTTTTCTTCAGGAGATGCTTCATTTTCAGTTTCTTCAAAAATATGATTTTAAGAACATCTTCCTCCACTTCTAGGTATAGGATAATGATTCTTTTGAAATTAAAAGAAACCAGGTAAAAAAACTAGTGTAATGGTAGTATTTACTGAATTGCTTTTGCTCCATGTCTCACATTCAGTTATGTTTATTGGAATTTAAGTTCAATATTTATAAAATGATTATGCCTGTTCATTTTAAAGAAAGAGTAGATGAAGAAATCAAGCCACTGGAGTATTTACTGGAAGCACATTGACTTAATTTTTGTTACTGTAGGTAAATGACATAGGCCAAAGGTGTTTATTCTAAGAGCTGCTGAATTCAGTCAAATAAATTTTTCATATAAAATTTGATTTCAAATAACAAAATATCCCCTAAATTTGTTAAATTATAAAATTATCCATATACAGGAGTTATATATCCTGGTTATGTATTTCAATAGCAATACTATAGAAAAATGTTTAATTTTTTTCATGCAAACACAAAGTCTGAATTAAATCTGGATCCTGACTGGTTTCAGTAGCAAAAATAGTCCAAGAAAAGTCAGATTCATCAAAAAAATATCATTACTCAACTTAAGGAGTTTCAAAATCATGAATTCTATTGATATTATATTCTGATTTCAGAATATTAGGCAAAATACTGGTGAGTGGTAATTAGAAGGCAGAACCTTTTTCAGACACTAGACTCAGGGTTGCTTTCTTCCAAGTTTGTTGTTTTTGGAATAGCGATTAACATAGGAACTAATATTTTAATAAAAATCCACTATTACTAAATGGCACATAGATAAGCTTGCATGCTGCATTAAAAAAAAAAAGAAGAAATTATATATCTGTGTAAGGCTGGTATATTTGTTGAGAATAAATGTGATATATAGATTTCATGGCAACAGTTAAAGCATTCCTTATTTCACAGTTTCACTTGTGCCAAATTATTTTTGGAAGGATTTTCAGAATTGTTTTTTCCTTCTATTTTCCCCCAATTTTCCTCCCCACTGATTTCTAGGAAAGTTCTCTCTTAGTTTAGTGTCCTTTGAGTTTAAATGTGAGATTGATTGCCTACAAGATACAAGAGGAGCCTTGAGCACTGTTGCTCTGTTCTCACACTAAACAGCTGTGGGTGTCATAGCAAAGCAGCTCCTCATATAATAAAGACATACTCTTGAGTACTGGACTCTTCAGTCTATATTGGGAAAAGGGCTAAAAAACATATGTTAAGCTTGGACAGATCCCTGCTAATGTGCTGTGTTTTTCTGATCACCTTTCAAAAAGTACACTGAACACCTGGTAAAACTGTCAGAGGCCACAGGAAGACAAGAATTCAAGAGCAGATTGGATGGAGCTCTGAGCAACCTGGTCTAGTGGGAGGTGTCCCTGTCTGTGGCAGGGAGGTTGGAACCAGATGATCTTCAAGGTTCTCTTCCAACCCAAACTATTCTATAATTCTTTGATTCTGTGATGAATTCTGTGTAAAAACTATGTAGCTGTAGAAGTTCTTTCTTGTTTTAACGTCAAATACCTCATTAAAACCTGACAAAAATTGTTTTTCCATCAAGCGCTCTGCTTTATAAGCAGATTCAATTAGCCCAAAAAACAACAGTCAAAACAGTTAACAAACAGTCTCTCAGAAAACCTATACATTTAATATCAAGTTTTCAAGTAAAAAAAAAAAAAAAAAAAAAAATTTTTTTAGTTTGAAACTATTTTTATTCTCAATATTTTCTGAAATTTTATTCAGGATAGACACTTAATACCACTTTAAAGGAGAAAGTTACAGACAAATAATTTTGGGTTTGTCAAAACAAAACACAGTGTGAGCTTAAGCTCAGTGTTTAAATTTTTGAGACAGATACCCCGCTCCACAGTCAATTATAGACACAGTTTCAACTGTGATGCACAATGTTCACTACTAAGAATGTTGACATTTGGTTGATTATATTTCTGTGACAGAGAAATCCCTAGAGGTTGCTGTTGTGAGCAAAACCCTTCTTATCCTGACTGTTAAAGGCTGCATTTAGTAAACAACTGTGTGGAAGAAAAAGGAAAAATGATCTTTGCATTATCATTTGGGAAGCTGATAAAGCCTTCTTTCCCGTAAGTTTTGGACAATGAGACAGCATACCAGCTTCCTCCAAATTACTTCCATATTGTTATACCAACTTTGTACCCTCTATCATGATTTAAACTAGTTCAGTTCAGTGGGGTTAATTTATTTCTCCAAGAAACACAGATGCTTCACCACTTTGTGCTCAAAGCGAGACACAGCAAGAGATGCTTAAACACTTGAATTTGTCCCTGATTAGCTATCTTGGAGACTAATTAAGTAATCAATAAACAGAACAAGTACAAGTCAATGGCATCTCTGATAAGCATGCATGATCTTAAACGTAAAGCAACATAGTTGTCAGCAATTACAAGGGAAGCTATACCATCCTAAGGTTCATTAAGATACATTTGTACAGCTATTAAATGTCCATCTATTAATAGATTTTGTTCAATATGTGAGACAAGGGGGGGGGGTGTCTTTAGCTTCACTGGTATTTAGAGCAAGTTTTGCTTAATCATCAATAAGAAATAAGATATACTTGCATGTTTACACACACACACACTTTTATATGAAGCAAGCTTTTTTCACACAAATAGTTGAGAATTCATGTTAAACTAATGTCAGTAGCTCTCAAGGCATGGACTTGATGTATTTAATGTGTTGCTATGGAAGCATTATGTCTCTTTCTATTGCAAAAATGATATGCCTGAACATGAAACAGAATCTGACTGATTTCAATCTTTGTATAAGTCCTGACACATCAGCTTGATGATGAGATTTTAAATAATCTGGTTATCTAAAAACACATACAGTTCCTATTTTCAGCTAAGCAAAACTGCAGAATTTATCACAGCACTTAATCTTATCAAGGCTGTTATATGTAATTACAGGGCAAAACAAGGAAAAAGCAATCCTGTCCTAATTGCAGCCCTATTACTAAAATGGCAATGATCTTGCTGTACTTTGCCATTTCTCCTGCAGGAACCCACAGTGTTTTCATGAGTCACTGTAGCTGCTGTTTCTTGAGCTCTGGGATTGCTGATTACAGTATCATCTTGCACATACACATTATCTTTTCCACTGACGCTCACCTTATTACTTGATAAGACTTAGGTTCTGTTTCAACATGACTGTCTTTAAAAAAGAGTTAAGGATGCTCTAATCACTTGCCTTTGCAATTAAGGCATTTGTGAAAGGATTCAACAATAATTTAAATCTTCCCCAGCTTCAGTGTTGGCAGAAGACCAATCAAGTAATTTGAGCTTTCTTCCCCTTTATAAATAAAAAATGCAATTCGTATATCTGCAGTTCAGAGTTGATTAGGTTTTGCATGTGCCTAAAATTATGCAAATACTCAACAGTTCAATGGAAGAGTGTCCTCTGATTTTGTTCAAATGTGTTTCACAGCATACAAGAAATGTGCATTGAGACAGAGGACTAATTAACACAAGAAACCTAGAGTGTCATTTTCCTGAATGATTAGGTTTTGAAATTCTGGTCTGGATCTTCTGTGTAATACTTGCTCGTATTTTGCACAGAAGTCAAATTGCCATCACACTGATTAAAACAGGGACACTTCTTTAACAGAGTTAATAAATGATCAGGGTGACAATTCAGCAAGGTAGATAAGCATGTGATGGATTTACCAACATGTTCCAGGTTAGCCATGAGTCTAATAACTGGGACAGCTGGTAAAAAACAGGCCTTGATGTTTGAAATAGAAGAGACAATTGTCAGTAAGCAGAATGTAATTTTCCACACTGGAATTTGGCCAGCCTGATGAGTTCTCTACAGTGCAATTCTTCCAAAAACTGTCTTCTGGTCTTTAATAACTAAAAGCAGTTAGAAAGTTGGGTTTATGTCTTATTGAAAATCTGGCAGTAATTTCACATAAACTCTCATAAATTTTCCTGAAAATTTCAAATTTCCCATATGTCCTTGTAAGGAATAATTTTTAATTTAAAAAATAACTACACAAATTATTAATAGCAATAATAACAATAGATGTCATGTTGTCAAATATTCAGTCTTAAAAATGGTACTTTTGCTGAATAAAGGTCATGGTTAATTTTCTATCATTTATGTACAACAATGACTTAAAAAAAAATCCTCCTTTTCTTATTGCTAGAGTATTACCCTCCAACACTGTCAAGGCACATTGAAATGTAATATTATAATTTCATAATTTGACTTTCAGGACATCAGCTGAAACTGTGAACACTGTCAGCTGAATGGTCATATTAAAAAAAATCATTTACTTTTTATTTTTATTTTAATCTTGTAAAATATAAAAAATCCATTGAAAATCCATATGCCATAAGAAAATCCATAAAACAAAATCAAAAAACAAGCAAACAAAAAAAAAAACAAAGCAGAGGAATTTAATCTACATCATGAAAGGTGTTTTCTATTGGTGTTATCTTTCTACATCTGTTCTTTCCTGTTTTTATGTTCTGCTCTTTCCTATCCATCTCTTATACTTCTTGATTTTCTTAATATTTTTCTTTTTCTTTGTTCCTGCTTCTTCTTCCCTGTATCTCTGCTCCCATATTTTCTTTTTCTCTTTCCCTTCCCCTTCCTCAATTAATTTCTATGACCTTTTCAAGTTGCTCTCTTACAATTACTAAGAATATTTTGCTAATTCAAATTGCAAAGTGAAATTAGCTCCATCAGTGATGTGAAAGAAATAACCCTGGTGTAATTTGGAATAAAACTCAAAGTCTCACGATTGCTGTATCAGGTGCCAAGACCTTACAATCTCACATGAGCTCTCAGAAAAGCTTGCAAATAAAAGCAACTATACATGTGGGCAGACAAATTTGCCTAATTTTGGCATTTATACAGCTGTTTCACTGATCAGGATTTAATACATGGCAAGATAACATGGTATATTGACAGGTACTGAAAAAAATTAAAAAGGACAATGTAAAGTATGAAAATGATTACACAACAAAGACTATTTCAATATTGAAGTCCTTCCTTAGTGAAGGACTTGTTTGTTCCTACCTTGGTGAACTGATTCTTCTACTTTTAACATGTAAAACTCAATACTCATGCGTGGATTTCACACACCAAAAAAAAACCCAAATCAAGAAACAAAACAAAATCCAAAACACCAAAAATGTATAAAACTTTATTCCTCAAATTATCTTTAATTTTATAACAATCAGATTTTTATAATTGGAAATTATAACATTGGAAAATGTAACATTGGAAATCTTAATTTGATCATGAATGGGGAAGAGGGTCCTTAAAAAAAAAAAAAATTGTTGATACCATCCTGGTAAATCTTAATACATAGATCCTGATTCCAGAATCTGCAATGACATAAGTACCAAAGACTTTACCTACAATAGGAGGTAAGAGAGGCAGGACATGGGCTCAAGCACCATCCTGCATTTGCCTGCGCTGTATGGTCATTCACACACTTTCTGACATGGCAAATTAACACTTTCCCAACAATGCCAAACACAGTATAGGATACAACATATTGAAGGGACTAGTCAGTATGGATAAAATATGTTTCAACACAAAGCTTAGACCTCTACTAGGAGAAAATGTAGCCCTAAAGAAGCAAAGCAATCTGTGCTGGGCACCTCTCGGGCCTAGAGAGAACTTTCCAGAAGTACAATGGCAGAGTTTGCTTCCCAGCAAAAAGGAGAGTGAATGACAGGATGTTGACATGACCCAACGGGATAGGAAGTGAAAACAAGCACATTGTTTCATTCTGAATAATATTAAGGTGCAAAATTTTGATGGTTTTGGATTTCCTTTCAGGGCTGTAACTCTCAGTTAATGAACTGCTCTTCCTCCTCTAGAGACTGAACCTTACAGAGCAGCATCACTTGTAGCCATCTAGGAAAGAAAGGCTAAGATTTCATTTTCTTTGCAACTGGGGAAAGATTGCAAGTTATATCTCTATTTTCATGGGAGTTCCTTAGTAATAATCTATAGGTTGTTTCAGAAGTGGAAAAGTGATGGAATATATTTCTTTCCCATTATGGATTCACTCTCCATGCTATAATTCAAGATTTCTTGTGCCAGGAACAACAAAGGAGAATAATTGCAAAATGCTGGTTTGGACTTTCACCTGCAGTGGGAAAAACAACAGCTGTAAATTATAATCCAAATCCAAGCTTTGTTTAAAACTGTCCTTAAACCAATAATTAATATTTCCCCTTCTGCTTGTGCCTAGAGCACTGAGCTAGAAAGTGTCATGGTCACAGGGAAAAATATTCCTTCCATATTTGTGTGCCTGCTTTTTGAACTGTAAGCACATTTTAGCATATGTATTCACCATACAATCTGATATTAATTTTAATTATTTTCAGCATTAAAGGCCCATGACACTATTAGCTGACCATTAAAAGTCATCTATAGCTCATTATCAGTGATTAATCACCTGCTGTCTTATAATTAATGTTTATTAGGGGAACAGCAGTTTAATAGCTGTTCCATATTTTGTGTGCTAATCAAGGAAACTTAAAAGGCAGTTATAATGGAGACTCAAAAATTTCAAATGGCAGTTTTTGACATTGACTTTTATGTCTGAGGAAGTAAATTTTATGTCACTGGGAAGTAAATTTACCAGCTAAAAATGTGTAGAAAGGAACAGTTTTAGAGACTTATTTTTCTGTAATAGTCACTGAAGTCTTAATGGACCATTTTCTTTTGTAGAGACTGCCTTAAATTTACAGACATTTCCATATATTAATCTGGCCATACCAGGACCATCTTGCCGTATTTGACTAATAGGCCTGTGACCATCTTTCACTTTTGCTTCAGTGCAGTATCTCCAGCTTGCAAAACTTAATGAAAATATCTCATGCTTGATACCAGGCAGAAAGCAAACAGGAAGTTTAAGTCTTGACCTGATTGATCTCCACAGAAATTTCTTCTCAATCCCTATTAAAATGTACAAGAAACTAATCCAAGTGACACATATTATAATTAATTTTGTTGTCTGTTGATCAAGTCCCCACCTGAGATGAAAATGTCTGCCCCCCCAAAGTACACTCAACTTCCTGCTGGTCACAAGAGATAACAAGTGCCATCCCTTCTAAGTGTCAGCTGTAGAACTGTGGGAACAGTTAGGTTTGCTTTTTTTCTTCTGTCTCTTCTGTGAGTATTTCCTGAAACCAAATATTTTAATGAGCCAGTGTCCAAATTCCCATCAGAAATTATTCTATGCTATTTTAAATGTATTTATTGTACTGCCCAGACTGTGTATATGATTTTGTTTTGCTTTCTTTTTTTTTTTTCCTTTTCCTTAGAGTATTCATAGTCTTCCAACCATACAGGGCACTTCTCTCCTTTCACAGCTTCCACTTTGTTTGGCTAAATGAAACAATGCCTTTCACAGTCACTGTGTATCATAGGTTCTGTCTCCCTATCATCAATTTTGCAGCCCTTTTCTGCCCTTAATCCCATTTGAAATCACATTTCTTAAGCAAAGCTATTGTCTTTAAGAGGAGGTTTTCCTGGTCTGTGTAGTTATACCCTTGCTCTATTGAAGACATATCTGATAAATTCTGGTTATATACTTGTCTTTTCCACAGCTGCAAAATACTCATGCCTGATATTATTTCTGGGATTGCCCCAAGGTCCCTCTCTTGCTCAGTAATCTATTACCTACTTTATGATTAAAGGTTACATTATGTAACCACACATTCCTGGCCTTGCCTTTTTACACTATGATAGTTTAGGCAATTTCTATTATTCCAGTCTTCTGTGTCATTTCTTTCATTCATGATGAATTCCTTTGAGTTAAAATGATAAAGGATAGCATTATGCTATTAGAAATCTCCGTCAGATCTCAGCTTTTGTACCAGGGTTGTCATCTGGAACATTAATTAAAGCTGATTCTGGAGAACTCCCTGTGGGCCACTTCCTGGCACAGCAGTTTCCTTTCCTGTGCTGTCTTACCACTGTGCTGTTCATTTTACCTTGGAAGTCCTAGTCCCCTTCTCTTACTAATCTTCTTTCACTTCTCATGTGACACTGCTAACTTTGAGCAAGCAACTTTAAGCAAGCACCTAAACTACTTAAAATATAATCAACTTAATACAGGTGCAATATGCGCATTTTGAAAGGCATTCTCTCATTTGGAGCAGAGCCCAAATTGCTACATAAAGACAGAACTTCCATTGTTTCAGCAGTTTTGTGGATAAATCTGTGGGAATTTGTGTTGCACATTCTCCTAACCATCATGTGCACCATCTTAGCTGCCAAAAGTATACTTAACTACAGTCTGCTCTAATGGATTTTTCTCAGTTTAAAGCTTCTTAAGTTAAAGCATTCAATGAGGGAATTCCTTTAGGTCAAAGAAAGGAGGAGTACTTCTTAACAAATATTAGCTGCTGATTAATTACCTGCATTTCAACAGGTACAAAATTTAAGTAGCAATAATATCACCTTGCATACCAAAAAACCCAGCTTGTTTCCTAAAAATATGTGCAGAAATAAAACTGACCATTTTTGGTCTGGATAGACAATTTTGAAATCAGTAAGTAAGAATGAAATTCTAATGAATTTTTAAAGAATCTATATAACTGCTCTTTTACTTTAAATATGAAGTCCTTAACTAATTTGATGAAGTGAATAATCTGAGACTCATGATTTCTGCTGACTGATATGTACATAGAGAACTGTATGGAAGTATGCCTGGAATATGGTCTATAGGTTAAATTAGTGATACTCCTTAATTCAGTACCATACATCTAATAACAGTCTTCATATTAGTGTGAAGGTCTGTCTCTTTCTCCACACCTTTTTAGTAAGATTATTTTCTCTGGTCACCACCCTCATGATCTCCCTTCCTTTCAATGGTTGTCTGCAAGGTGTGAAGATAACTGAAGGTCTTTTCAGAATCAGAGGAGGGATTGCAGCTATTGTAGCACAAGAGCAGGGCATGCCAAGCCCTTTTGGGACTTCCCTGGCTGCTATCAAATGCAGCTTTTACCTTTCACAGCGAGGAGGCAAACTTAAAGCCTTGTCCTCCCACAGAGCAAAGAAACCTAAAAATAAAAGGTGAAAAAGTCTTGCAGATTTATTATGAAGCTTTCTCATTTTTCCCCCCTTGCTTGAACAGTAAAGGATCATCTGAATTCAGAAACCTTTCTAGGTACCTTAAGTCTTGAGTTAGGAATAAAACTGGGAGATGTGAGATTTTCAAGTTTTGTCCACTGACTTTTTACTTTGAAGTAACCTCAAGGCAAGCTGAGAAAGGTCAGGTGATTGATGAATGTTATATTTGTTATGAAATGCTAAACATTGGTTTCTTTCTTCAAAACTTCTATTTGCTTCTATAAAAGGTTTAATAACAGAAGTAATCAAAAACTGAGCAGACCTATCCATTTGCATGAGGCTATCAACATACAGATAAGATGGCATTGCATTGTTTTGCTTGCAGTATTCATCTTGTTTGAGTTTCATGTACCTCTAGATAAAAAGGAATTATTAGCCCCAGTAGAAAGGAGATTCTGCTTAATCACAAGCATAAATGGAGGTCTAGGGGTTTAACAGAGAAAGTGCTCTTACTTGGGAGCTAATGCTGCTCCCAAGTCAGTGTTAAGAAAAAATTTACTCTATGAGTTAACCCCATGAAAGCTCTGTGCTGACAACCAACCAGAAAGGTTAAGGAAAACTATGGCCCTCTTCACTTTAATTAGACAAAGAGTTTGAATTTAGCTACCCAGGTATATTTATCAAGCCAGTAAGGCACATTATTATTTATGGCTTCTAAAGTTATAATAGCCTGGATTAAGGCCATAATACATTTATTGTACACACCGCATTTGATGGCAGCTTAATAGCAAGGAGGATGAGACAACAATGTATTAGACAACACAATAACAAGAAAAAAAGTTTACATTTACATAATCCTTTAGCTCTCCATACTCATCTGTTCTTACTAGTCAAGTCATCATTGTAACAGTTTTGAGGAGGAATAAGTAAAAGTCATGACTTTCACTGCAAAAAATAGAGAAACAGAAGCAGAGGAATGTTATGACCTCTGGCTTTTACCAACACAAATCTCATGTTACCTGAGTATCCCTGTTAGGACCCCTGTGCATATCTAAGAATAATTTTCTTAACTTGTTTCTATATTAAAATAATGGTTAATGTATTTTGCCTGGCTGTCATACTAAAAGCAATGTCAAGATGAGGAGCAGAATAAACTCTTCTGCTTCACTCTGCTGCTCCTGAGGGCCAGCAGGCTGCTTGCAATTCACACAGTTCTGTTACTGTCCTAAGGAGATTCTAGGAGTAAAAAGCCAGAGTTGGCTAAAATTTTCTTTGGGGATTGCTCCAGCTCTAATGCAACCTTTTTGTCCACTTTCACCAGTTCTTGAAAATGGTTATTAATAAGTTAGTGTCTACACCTTTTTAAGGTGATAGTTTCAGAACTATTTTCATTTCATAACAGAATTACAAACAATTCCCAGTGCTTCAAATAAGTTGTTGGTAATTCTCCATGGTAAAATATGTCTCTCTTTGTTGATAGAATAGAACTCCTGTTTCTAGAAAGAGATTTCCAAAGAATGCCAATGAGAGTCATTAAAAAAAAAAAATTAAATCCATCACTTGTTCAAAAAGGCAGATTTTCTTTATCCATATAATTACATTCAGGACCAACTCTGCGTTGAATAAAAAACCAACAATTAAATTTTTACCCTTCTCATTAATCTTTATTTTGAATTGAGTTGAACATATTCTTTACCACAAATTCACATATTTTACAGAATAGAAAGAATATATGTAGAATAACTTTTTCATCTTCAAAATGTAACTGCCAGTCATATTTTGTCACAGAGGTTTCTGCTATTTCTTTTTCAGGCAACACAAAAATTCAACACTAAAGTACAGTAAATGTAAGTTATCACAAGTTCAGTAGCAGTATTTATTCTGCCATAAATTAGTCTATTTTAAAGGATTTTGAGGATTTTTTGAATTTTTGTAAATTTGCGACCTATGAAGATCAATGGTAAGAATACTAGGCAGGAAATTGGAACCATCTAAACACCTGCAACACCCTGGAAAGAAAAGTTTCTGCATAAATCTATAAATGTTGGGCAACATGGTGTCACTATTCCAGTCAGGGAATTTATCAGAAAGTGATTGCTTATATTTTTTAGATATTAATTTAAATATTTTAAATATTTTTTTTAACTTTCTATTTTATGTTTCTAAATTTAAACCTTTTAAAATTTATAGTGTTTAAATTCTTTTGCTCTGGTGCAGGTTTAAAAAAAAAATAAGAACAAGAGAGGGAAAGAATGGGATTGGTTGTTAATGGTAGTAAAAACCCCAGACTGTTAAATTCAATAATAAAGATATTTCAAGGAAAAATACCTAATCAGAATGAATTATCAAGTGGAAAATCTTGGTCATCTTTATACAGCACCAAGAGGCACTGTAGTATTCAAGTAACTTATGTAACCATTGGTAGCCCCGGTACATCCATAGGTAAAAGTGCCTTACCCCACTTTTCCCCCTGTTTCTGCAAATTTATGAATTTTATAACTGACATGAGAAAATATGACTTCTACATATTGCATAACTGGGCACCAAAATCCCATACATTATCTAGTTCTTATTTTTTGAATGAAATAATATTTTGGAAATTTATGACTCAATATGCAAAATGATCCATTGAAATGATAACATTAAAAAGGAATCTGTAAAAGAGACTTGCTCAGGTTTCTGTGAGTTGCCCTTGAGATTCATCCCCTTGTACTTAATAAATCTTCCCCAGGGTGTGTGCATAAGTCCTGTACCCAGCCTGAAGCCACATTACCTAAGATTCACTGGGCCTGCACAGCATGAGAAATGATAATTGTTACTAAAGATAAGGCTAATGAGCAATGATTCATCCGGGGCAGCAAAGCAGATCTGCTGCTGCAAATGTTGCCCTTTGGGTGTGATTTAGAGGTTTGCCAGAGCAGTGGAAACAGGAAGAGTCCAGAAATTTTTTGCCGCTTTGTCACTTGGAATATCCATTCCCATTTCAGTGGAACCCTGCTTTCAGTTCCAGATTTCCAGCACCAAAGCCTAGAAACTGGGAAATAGGATGAGCTGAGGAAGCACCTCAGAACAGGCTCTCTCTCCTGTTGCACAATGGAAAACCCAAACCTGTCTTTTTTCACCCCAGCATTTTAGGGTAGCCACAGGCATAAATATTGATTGGTGATACTCAAAGCTGCTACTTTGTTTGCCTTGTGGCTAATGTCAACCCTTTCATCCTGTGAAAATGAAAGTAATTAATTTCCATAGAGAATGAATGCTTCCATAGAGAGAGAGAAAGTTTATCGAAAATGAAGATATTTTATTAATGCAAAATTATTTTGCAATGACAAATTGGTCTTATTGGCTGCATTTCCCCCAACACCTTTCAATAAAAAAATAAAATAAAAAAAAAAAAAATTGTTGTAATTCAGTTGCTTTTTTTCTTGTTCAGGTTTATTCATGTTGGATCAAGCTTTATCCTTCATACTGACTAGAGAAAAAATATGTGGCATAGTTGAGACCGAAGTAAGACTCAGTCATTTCCACCTTTAATCTGAGGTCTGAAGCATTGATTTGGGTGAGATGGCCCACAACTCTGATTGTTTTCAAGGTATTTAGAATGGAAAATGAGAGTCTGAAATGACCAGCTCTGAAACATTCACTTAATTCTTCTGCATTTCATGTGAAATTAAATTTCCCAATCATTTGGGGTCTCTAGTTAATTTCCTAAACACCACAAATTTCCTGACAAAAATTTTTATAATCATCATTACATCCTCCCAATTTTTTTTAATTTTCAAGAAGCTTTTGTTTAAATGGGTCATTTATAAAAATCTATCACTGTAAATAATGTATTTTCACACATAAAAATCAGAAGTCACTTAACATTAGATTTGAGCTCACACTTATATTTTAAATGCTATGTTGGACTTGAATAATTATTTGCTGTTTGATTTCTTTTAATCCAAATGAAGTCCACAAACATTATCTGTTTTACATTCAATCAAAAGAATTATAATCAAGTCACCAGGCCTCTATTAATCTGAATATCTCTTTTAGATGTGGAGATTACTTAATTCAGGGCTATCTTAAGTCCTTTATTATCTGTGTCATTGAAATCTTGAATTTCACAGTACAAGCAGTACTTTATATTAATCTCCATAGATAAAGGGTAGGATGCAGCTCAAGAATGAAGATGCTTAAATTAGGTGTCTACCTACAGGTTCTTGTTTATGTCCTATGTGTCTAAGTACCCATTTAAAACAGACAGCAAAGCTTACACAGATACTCACATCAACCTACAGCAAACACATTTTGTCAATGAATGACCACCATTAGGTATACTGATGGTTTAGACAAATTCTTTTTATGTTGACAACTTCTAGAAGATTAATTTGGTTAAACATAGGTATATAGTACTTTCAGAGAAATCCTGGAGCATCCCACTGGTATACCAGTCCAGTTCCAGAAAGGTGCAGCTCCCTCATAGCTCCAAACATGCTGGCAGCATGATGTCTATGTTCAGGGAAATACAGCAGACCCTATGTGCAGATATTATGACTTGAGTATTTTTATCTATGCAGTGAAACTCATCTTTATTTAGGCTAAATTTCTACTCCTTGAATTGCTCTCCATATGCTCTTTTCCTGCAGGTTTCTTCCCTGAAAGATTTCTCTACTTTAATAGGCTGGTAAAGCTCTGAAGGCTGACATAAAACATATTAAATATATAGCTGCTAATAATTTTCTCAACTAGACCAGTGGTGAAATAAGTTTTTTGCCATAAGCCTGAAAATGTGATTATAAAAAAGCACTAACCTTTTGATGTCCATCAGACTTACACATTTGTTTCCCTTTGGTGTTTTCACCTCTGCAATTATTTCTGGCAACAGAGATTCTACACCCTTCTGCATTCTTACACTGTCCTGTTTTTTTTCTTTTTGACCTAAGTCCTCTGAGTCATTTGAGATAAACCCATGACATTAGCACAGCTGACCACATGGGACTACATCCAATCCTTTCAAAGAGCTATAAGTGGTAGGAAAACACAGAGTACTTCTTTGGAAGATGAGTGAGTTTCAGTTTTGAGCATATTTTGCTGTGCAGTGTTGTATTTTGGGTGCTGTAAGTGTGGAGGTTTTTTTATTATTTTTTATTTTTCTTGTTGTCTTACATATTGATATGGCTCATAATGGTTTGTGTGTTCAATAGGAGAGTTTGTGGTTTTAAATTTTTTTTGCTGTAATATCACCAACATTTATTTCTACTGCCTGAAATGAGGTGGAGAGTTCTATGGGTCTGAAATTCCCAGTGACTGTTTATGGTGCTGTGCTTCAAAACTCCATTTAGAGAACAGAAATACACAGGAAATTAGAGTCCTCTTTACTAGTCCGTACGTATCTCTTAGGCATTTGTTTCCTAATTTGAACAGTATATCTACTTTCTTCTTTCTTCTCTTTTATTTTAAATGGGGGTTTGTTTCACAAAATGCCAAGGTCAATATTACAGCAATAAGAAATGAATTTTACTGCTTCTAACACCATTTACTTCTTCCTGTACTGCAGAGCATATGACATTATACAGTAAAGAAAAAAAAAACCTCATTCAAACAAGCATTTTCTGCCTTAATGTTTGACTTTGTGTGAATAAGTAACCTTTTACATTGTGAAAAATTTTGTTGCAGATTATCCTTCTAAATTGAGTTTATACATACTACATGACATGCTACAAAAACAAAAGCGAATAAGAGGCAGAGAGAGATAGCAACCTTTCTTGTAAAGGTTTACAAGTAGGAGGAAAATATTATATATTTGTTATTGAAGTTCATTATCACTGCTGTATTACCAGTGTAGAATATTGTTATGCATTAAATATTAAAGTCTGGAGATTTTATTTCTATTAATTTAAGATACTGTTGAATTTCGTTCTAAATGTTAATCTTGCCTTCTGTATCTGGAACATATTAACATATTGCTTGAAAGATCAGCAGGCTTTTTTTATTTTTTTTTTTTTTTTTTTTTTTTTTTTGCATATGCAAAGTAGTTTCTGCAGGTCTGAGTCTCCTATGCTTAGGGAGAGGGTTTTTCAGCACACATACTCTTGAGTCACAGGATCTAGGTTGACATATAATGCACTTGTGGGACACTACCAGAAGATAATATCGACAACAAATGCCTAGCATGATTATAAAAACCCCTAAAATTTCACAATTCAAAATGAAACTGAACCTCCAGCTGTGGTATGTTGTATTCCCTTTAGGAATGTCTTTCCCCCAAAACCCCTCCCCCAGAGACGGTAACCTGGCCTGGGTTACCTGCCCCCTGGTCTCCTGACCTATAGGATCGGATAGGTCACCTGACCCCGACCCCAAAGGTGATAAAAACCCCTCTCCCCCCATATGATCACTCTCTCTCTCCGGATCCCCTTCAAGGAATAAAGGCCTTGGAATACATCCTGGGGTAAGAGGGCCTCTTTTGCAACTCTCTCTACCCTATTCTGTAGTTCCCTCTTCCAATACTCCCCCTAAATCTGGGCTGGCAGCTTGTGGGGGGGTTAAAGGGACAGGAGAAACTACAGTGGTAGGGTTTTGGAAACAGCCCTCCTTATGTGCAATCTGGCTCTTCAGAGTTTCTTGACCCCCACATCAGAACAACATTTTAAACTGAGGTAAAACACTTAAGAAACCAAAGCAGATGTACAATCAGGCTACAGTTATCCAAGCACCCACAGATGAAATCAGATGCATACTAGGACATAAGGGGCAACTGAAATGGATTGGACACAAGTGGGAATTACAAATGGAATATGATCAAATAGTTTTAAGCATTTACCCACTGGTCTCACTTTTGTCTGAGTACTTAAAAAATTAAGTCCTTGAACATGTGTAATCTAAATATGAGTGCAACTGAATATAGGAGTCTGTACTCAGAGCAGTCATCAAACCTCGAGTGCTGCTTCTCAGTTACACAAAAACTGTAATTAAATCTGGTTTCAACATGAAAACCACCATAAATACCTACAGCTTTCATTTACCCCACAAACATGTAGCCAAAATGCACACTTTCCCTGGCTCCCAGAAATTCCATCAAAAGCAAATTGTGTGTTTTAAAAGACAGGGAAATGAAATTCCTCAACAACAAAAAACCCAGCAATACCAGTATGGACATAATAATTATTTTTCCCAAGCACATATGGCCAGTGTTCTTAGGTAGGATGAGGTAACTATGAATCCCCTGCCAGTTCTGGGCCAATATTTAGGTCATTTTTCCTGTGAACTTCTGGATCAGAAGATCTTTCCATGTCCTTCTAACTTGAGCTATGCTATGTTATGCCATTTAATTCTATTTTATTCTATTCTGTAATTATAGCTCATTACTTTTTTGTCAAAAGTTATTTAACCAAATATAATATCTGTACTTTTTCTCAGCTACTGTTCCTGAATTTAGAGAGTGCCTACCAAAAATTCTGAATGGGGTCTAGGAGAGAAATGAATTGTAAGACATATTCTTCTATCTTGGCATCTGTCCCAGTGGGAAGCCCTATGAAACAGGGAGCATTTCTCTTGAATGATTTCTCTCATGCCTTTCTAAGAGACGTCTATCCAGGGGAAGATGTGAAACCTGCAGCTCTCCATCATTAACATCCAGTGTCCTACACTGGCTAGAGTCTGCTGCTCTTAATGACCTCTTTGGATTTATTCAGCCCTGTTTAACTTTTCCCAAACACTGCCTGGGGGAACAGTTACTCAGCACATTATGGTTTTCTGCAACAGATCTCACCTCAGTCACTTAGTCTGTGTCTGTGTGGTAAGCTGTGCACCTTCAGCACTTGGCTGAATTGCAAATGTTCAGCTCCCAGAGCTGACAGGCTGTGCAATGGCTCAGCGCATGTAGCCCACTGTGCACTTTTGACACACGGGTGCACCAGGGGGTGCCTGCACAGAGACAAGCCCCACAGGGGCCTGAGCTGTTCTCACATTTCATACTTAGACCCAGTCTTCAGGATTTAGAAAACAATGACTGTCAGGATCCATTTCATGTCCTTTCCTTTGTTTTACTGCTGTTTGTTTCCTCCAAGAATAAGCCAAAGCTATGACTTATTCTTGGGTAACAATGCCTCATATCTTATGCTAACTTTCATACCAAAATATTTCTGAAAGTTATGGCTGCAGAGCCTGGAGCCTGAGGAATTGGAATCATAAACAACCAATAATAAACCAACCAATAATAAAAAATTACATGGCTACATGACTGCTATTTCTAAAATATAGGAACAGGACTTAAGTATCCTAAACCTTAGAAAGTTATTTCAGGTTTTATTCTTTTTTTTATTTTCAAGCATCAGTTAAATGTCAAGAAACTTATTTTCAGAAAAGGTGGTGTTGGTTTTTTTTCCCCTGCAGAGTGCACTTCAATATCCAAGAAATATCAAATAGCTTCAAGTTTTGAATTCCTTTTCAATGAATCCAATATTTTTCAACCATAACCCTAAAGACAGCTCAGATTATAATGGAGGCTATAGTATGCTGGGGTGCTGGGAACATAATTATAAAAGGAAAAGTACACTCCCTCACTGGGTCTGAATTTTAATAAATTATTTCAATAAAAACATTTTCATTTCCATAATAGATATTTTCCTTTCTCTACCTTAAACTCCAGAAATTACCTATTAAATAATCAGTTTATTGAAATACTGAATGCAACTTACATAAAAGTAAAAAATATTAATTACTACCAAACCAAGTCAAGCATTTTATAAAGTCTTATTTCCTTATAAAAAATTTCCAATAAATTTAACAGATTACTTAATTCTCAACAGAGGATCCCACTAGAGAAGGAAAAGAGTGACAAAATAAAGGTAATTTTAAGGGGTTTTTATCTAGCCATAAAATGATAATATTAGCTCTCTACACAGGGCAGTAAGCAGCTTCCACTAATGTTCTAAGTGAGAGTAAACATTTTACACTACAGCCACTACCAACACAATGTAGAATAGAATAGCACAGTAGAAGTAACATAGATTTCTTCTTAACTAACATTTTAATCTCATGCATAGAGATATTAAGTAATAAAGATTGAAAATCCGCACTAGCATAAAAGTATAGACTGTGTTCGTGTAATTTTTCAGATGAATTATGGACATACTTACTTGCCTAACTTCTAAAACGCTACTAAAGTGCTCTTGAAAATTAAGCACAAAAGCAATCCTATTGATCTGCAAAAAAAAGTGTTCAAAGTCCAGTACCTGAATACAATTTTGTGCATAAAACTCATGTAAAACATAAAAATATTTTGTAGGTTTGGAATCAAACTTTTACACAGATTCATGGCTGTGTGAATATAGTATAATTTAGTCTAACTCTATGCAAATTCACAGGAACTATTCATTGTCTTTCAGGTAAGTGTTCTTACTTTGATCCTTTATTGCATTCTTATTTTTATCAATTAGATTCTGTTGAAGTAAATGATTTTCATTGTTGTGTTATTTTGGAATGGTATTGTTATATATCATCTAATACTTTTATGGAAATTATCAATAAACAAATGCTTGTTAATTGATGACCACTCATATTATTAAAATAATATTGTAAGGATGTCATAATGGTGAAGTTGTAATGCCTAACTGTGCTGAATTTCTTTAAGCAAAAATAATAATTACAGAGTCTGATACATGTTCAGTAGATATAAGAAGTCACTTTGATGGTATTCAACCATTGAAAATAACTGTGCTATTAATTAAAACTTAATGACCTGAATCTATCTGCTATTGACAAAATGTGGTTTATAATTGCACAGGAATTTAAGTAGCATGGCTAAAATAAAGCTAAAAGGGCAAAACCTAAAGATTTTGCTTACTCCCAGAATGAATTAAGATTTCATAACTGAGCTTGTCCTTTTAATTAATAACAAACTTGGTAAGTTTTCTCTTTGCTTCCTAAAGTTGATCACTTTAGATATTTTTGTGAATCAATCCACTACAAATATTCTGTGGAATTTTGGTCTATATTTTGCAGCTTCAATGAAAAGTGCTTTATAAGTCAGTGATGAAATAGTTGCCAGGTCATAAATTTCATCTTGATTAGCTTTTCAATCTAGAATAGTAAGTATTGCAGGTCTAGTCTTAATGTTTGGAACATAATTCTTTTACATATAAATTATATTGTTTCTATTAGAGAAAACCAGGAGACACTGCCCTTGAAAACAGCTATTTGCAACTGCTATAGGTGGTATTATAGGTGCTATAGGTGGTATTATAATGCTGAAGTCAACATTTTTTCCCTGAGACAAACTGTTTCCATTGGCTCTTGCATTTTCACTGGGCTCCACTTCCAGGAGCTGTCCCTGGGATGTGAGGAGCCAAAATGAGATGGCAGTCAGACTCCTACCTATGGCCTTCAACACACCTTAGTTCTGTGAAAAAGAATTGTCATTCCCCACTTCCAGGGACTCCCCTCTCACAACAGGGGCAGGGTAAGGCTTTCTCAGAGCAGAGCAGGGCTGGGCAGGGCTGCAGCTTCCCAGGCTCCGTCCCCTGAGGTTTCCAAGTCTCAACTTGGAACAGCCCTGAGCAGCCTAAACCAAGCTCTCAGAAACAGTTCGGGTAAAGTGATTTATTGAGCTCTTTTCTTGGTCTCTAGAAATATAGACAAAAGGGCAAAACTGGCTCCATTTTCTCCCACCATGTTTTTTTTTGGGGGGGGGGTGTTAGTTTTTTGTTTGTTTATTTGTTGCAATTGTTATTTGCCTTAAAAAGTATGCATCATAATACTCCCCAAAAATTTCTGTATTTTTCTCTCTATTTGTCCTTCACTTTCAAATGAATGCGTGTAAATGAAAAACATTTCATGCTAATTACTAGAGAAATGCAAACCAGTGAAAAAAATAGAAGAGTTTCACCAAATAAATACATTATAATTATGAGAAAAAAATTGTGAGTTCTGAGGGGGTTTGCTGCTGCAAGCTACGAAAATAGAGATACTGAACATCTTGATTTTATTCTGGTTTTGTATTCAAATGAATTAACAATAGTTGATTTTAATAAAAAAACCTCAAAGCTAAATAAAAGAGGGTGTAGCCACAAATGAAACTATCAAGATCAAAATTTCTTATAAACAGATTAATTTTAAATTGTACATACAAATGGACAGATACATAGATATATAGATATGTGATGCTGGTTATAAGAAAATGACAAATACAATGATCTTTAAAAACCCGAGTTTCAGGAAAGTAGAGCTAGGAGCAACATCTTGTTTAAATTTTAATAAGACTCTCAGTACTAAAGGAATAAATACTGCTTAATTGATTGCAAAGGTTTTGCCATTTTAAACCAAGTTTTTCTGTGCAAATTGCAGTCCTGGATGTGGTCTGAAGTGACAGCTGGACATTGGACCTTTTCTTCCTGTTACAGACTTTCTGTTTAGAGTTAACTCAAACTCTGTTTGGAGATACTTGAGATTTAGGTGGACATCTATGACTGTTGAAATCATTCTTGTTTGTGGTGCATGCCTTTTAAAATATTTCTGATGAAAGTAATGTGGCAATATCAAACAGTATTTTAGGGCTAGATTCCTGTGACAGCCCCACTCTAGAGGGAAAACGGGCTGGGGATAGATGATTCCAGTTGGCTCTCAACTTATTTCCTCACCTTCTAAGTTTCTAGGTTCACAAATTTAGAGCAGAGATTAGCCTGATTCAATACTTACGTTGATCAAGAATAAAATCTATACAACTCCTCAGGTCCTACAGAACACAAAACCCAAAAATGTTTGCAAAAAAGTTCCAGCAAGGCCAAAACTGATCTTGCAAATTTCAGCACAAGAAACAATGAAAAGAAAAAAACTTCTAATAGCAACTAGAACAATGATCAAAATGCACCTATCAGAAGATAAATGTTTTATGCAGTCTACAAAAAGAGTTTTTAAATTGTTATAAATTTGGTTTTGGTCTATTAAATATGTCAAAAAAATTCAATTTTATAGGTACTTTAATTCATGGTGGGTTTTGTAATTTTTTTTGCTGGTCTTCTAGAAAATAATAATTTGAAACTTTGTACCGCCAATCTACTCTTATAAAATAAGTGTTTTTTTCCATTTGCTTCAAGAATGAAAATAAGATGACAAAAAACACACTCATATCAAAATGTTCCTTCACCTTTATTAGAAAAATTAAATTCTGTCATTGTTCTTTGCTCTAAAAAGTCAATAGACAATTCTATTAGATATTGGTGCTTTATGACAACATAATATATATTATTATAGAATAATTTTAAGAGGACATAATGCATATCTGAGTGTATATGGGAAAAATATTATTAACATGTTAATAACTAAGCACCTTCACTAAAATTATACACATGGGAGTAAAAATAAAGCTACTGTAAATATTAATTGATTTTATTTCTAATGCAAACATTTTCCAGTTATCCTGTAGGTATTGCCTCAAGACATTCAACAAATGCAAAAGTATCTGTACAACAGCACCACCATATGCCTGCCAGTTTTAATCCTATAGTGTTTTTGTTGTAACCCATACAGTGTAATTCCGTGTTAAGCAAATATAAAATGAAAAAGAACAGTTTCCATTGTATAATCTTGTCAGTCATATTTAACCCTGAAAAGATACTCAGCTTCTGATTAAATCTTATAAAAATATTAATCCCTAATTTTGAGCTTCTTCCCTTAAAAAATATTAGAAATTTGAGTATGGAGAGACAATGGAGCATTCCTAGTACTTTAGGAATATTAAGAATTTTCAAGTCATTAAATTAAAGTAATGAATCAATACATGTTCTGGCACTGCTCATGGACACATCAATGAAACTGAGATTTATCCTATGTATGACCTAGAATAAAAATATCCTTCATAAATAATTAATTGGAAGACATATGATACTGGATTGCTAATCTGCAAGTAACAGTTATTCTCAGCGAAGTATTTTTTAATTAGGTCAGAAATGAAAAATAAACCTGCTGGCCAAAGTGACCTATTTTCCTCTGTAACCACTATGGAGTTACTTTCTTTTTTTGGCATGTAGTCTCAATTAATTGTTTTAATGACACAGTTAATTTTGCTTCTATCTGCATGCATATTCATGCGCTGAAAAAATGAGATGCTGGAACAGAAGAGATGCTACTTAATCTCTCTGTAGGTCTGGACACTTCGAATCACTCCTGTAGCAGGGAGCTCCAGGAACTTTTAGCACAGAACAAGGGTCATCCTTTGGTCTTTGAAACAAATTTTCAGCCTTTATTAAGTCTTTTAAATTAAAAATCCAGACTGCTGACAGGAAACTCAAAATGTGCAAAAATCTAGGTAGGGCGTTCAGCTTAGTAATGCTAATTTTCTCCCTCCCAGAAGCTCAGAGGAAGAAATTGCCACTGATTGGTATCATATGCTAGCTGTGAAAGGTGGGTTCCAAACACTTTTACCTTGTTTTAAAAGATTTTTTAGCTATTTTTATACCAAACATTTAACTGATTTCAACTACTTGTAGAAATCCCACTGAGAGAAATCTCTGCTACAAAGAGAAATATTTCAAATATTTATGACATTTCCCAGTTAATTCTGTAGTTCAATTGTGAGATGAAATTTGGCACTAACACCAGGAAGAAGTCTAGCCAGAGCACATTGTAAACAAGAAACATCCAAAGGTCTTCCATAAAGATTTGGGGTCCTTAAAATGGTATAAACTGTGGCCATGGAACAGGTCAAAATCTAATCTTGGGGCACTCATTATAATTTAGCCACAATTCACTTTGCCAAAGGTCTGGTCTCCATCTCAGAAAGCTGGCAAGGCTCAGAGAGACCACTGGCCCATTACAGGAAACCACAGTAGGCTTCAGAAAATTTGGCATGGGTATACAATCACTGAGTGTCTGGATGATTATATAAGCTTATTTCCACGTCACCAAGGGAAGGAAAATTGTGTTCTGCAGTTAACAATTTAAGGTTGGACAGAATGCATGAGATGGAGAAGAATTCATTAAATTTCAAAGTCAGAGGTGCCCTGTATAATGAAATCAAACTGTTCAGTAATGTCAGGCTTACTGTACTGAAATAATTCTGCTTTGTCACCCCCTTTAACACTTTTCCTGACAAATGAAACCAGTAAACCAGTAAAATGTCATTAAAATTTACTATCCAATTTTTAAGCAGAAATGTCAACTATAGAAAGTAAAAAAGTACTGAAATTTGCTGAAAACAAAATGAGTTACCCATTTATGTCTGTCCTATGCAAAGAACATCTCTGTTACTTGGTATATTTGAATTTAAAGAGTTCAATGCCCAAAATATCAAATGTTTCTTCCTGGTTTGCAAAAAAAAAGGGATTTCATTCACTCTCAGCTTTGTAAGAGAGAGGATATTAGAATTATGGCCTTGAGTCTCTTATTTTCCTTTCACATCTAATTTCAGTTTCTGATTTCTATATTGTCTCCCTTGGAAAATGGTGACTTCTGAGAAACATCAAGGGTACTTTACATGCAGCAATTTTCCTGTTATTTTTTGGGAGACATTTAAGGAAATCCGAGATATAACATTATTTTTTTTAATCACCACCTTTGTTGCTAAATCTGTAGAAAAATCCCACTCCAGCTGATTTTTTCTAGAGTGGTAATGGTATCTCTTGAATATTTATTTCAAAACAATCAAGTTTCACTCATCCAAAATAATTTTCTCATTTTATGCAAAATCCTTAAAAATGGAATATAAATTATTGGATAAAAATTATTCAATTTCTTTGAGAAATGCAGTTTTGACACATAGAAATGTCCAAGTGATGACAAACAATTATGTTAGTTAGTTCTGTTCCTCCTGATTATTCCTGCCCATTTCTGAATTAATTATTTCTCCCCTCCTACCTGATCTATTGTGATTTTCCTTCTTGGTCCTCACAGACAGCAGAAAAGGAGTCTTAAGGCAGTGAAAACAATCTGTTGTTGAGCTCAAGTGGGTGAGTTATTTTCAGATACTCTACCTATGTGTCTGTCTAAGAACCACAGGAAAATAGCATCCGACATCATCACAAAACTCCTTCATAAACTGCAGATCACTTCATGAAAGATGACATGATACTTCCCTCCAAAAATATTCTCTAGAATACTTATTAAATTCTATAATTCATGAAACTTTCAGAACTGATAGTTCTCTTCTTCCAGAGAAATAACATGGGGGGACCTTATTCGACACTGACAAGGTTTTCCTGTTAATTTTGTCATTTCTTTATCATTTCAAAGAGTCACTCTTCACCTCACCAACAGCTTTGCAAATTCTTTATCTAATATTTTGTTAAATGCATTTCACTTGATAAAACAGATTTTTCTTTCTATTGCAGTGTGAGATGGTTTCTTCTGTGTGAACATGAAGAATACAGCTTTTAAGGCTCACAAGCAATAAGATGGTTTTGGAGCCAAAGGCCTGTAGACCCTTCCAGTATAAAAACCATTTAGATCCATCATTATGCATTAACAATCTCAGGATAAGCTTCAGAGTTTTCCCTAGTTCTACACCTTCAGTATTAAAATCTTGTGATTTGCCTTTATAAAGGGACAAATGAGATTAAATGCATCAGTATGCCCAGTAGCCTGCTGTCTTTGAGCAGGTGTGACCTGAGCTTCATCCTCACATGGAGAAATAAATCTGTCTTACTGTCCAGTGGGTGCAAGAAGACTCCAAATGCAGCCCCTGTTTGGAGAGAGTCACTACAAGTTTCGCTGTGGAGAGATCTGCAGTACCCTTTTTGAGGTGAGTCAACACCTGGCACTTGTCCTGTGTGATCAGTTCTAAGGGGGAAAGACATTGGCAACTCACCTGCACTTGCAATCATATTGATACCAAAGATTTCTAAGAATAAACTATAAATAATAAATTTATAGTATTTCTGAGCTATTCAAGAATTCAATGAACCCTCTTGTCTCTCCCCAGGTATTTCTGCAGGTATGCTGGATCCTTATTCTTTATACAGTATGCATCTCACATGATAAAAAAGCAAATTCAAATGAATTAAACATTGCAACAGAAAGAATTTGGAAGCTACTACTATTCAAAAATTCTGCCCTTCTATAAAAGGTTAAAAATCTCAGTTACCAATATGATAAATGGGAATTAGTTCTGGTCCAGTTCCAGTTTGAAGGTATTTAACATGACTTCATGTAATTTTAGCATATGCTCAGAGATATGAGATGTATTAAATTCACACATATTTTTCCTTAATTTACCTCTTCAGAAATATTATCAGTGTCGCTTTCATTTTCAGAGTTTTAGACAGTTGTGCTTGTGAGGTAGGAAAAATACGTTATTTTTGCATGCATATTAAAACTAGGAATGACACAAGTTGATATCAAGAAGACAGAATGTAACTATTTAAAGATACTTGTAGGAAGAAGTGTTGTCACTTTTGTATTCTTTCACTGCCACAGCCACAACAATTTTACTATGTAACAAGCTCTCAGAAAGGTTGCTTTACTATAAACCCATATAACCTTAATTTTGTGAATGTGGATGACTGTAATACATATGCTGATTTTGCTAAAAATGTTGATTTACTTGACTTTTGGCAAAGACACTGATTTCTAGAAAGGGTTTCATTGTGCAATGATGGCTTTATCATCATATAGCAAATGATTTTCAATTAACTACTTGCTACAGGTGGGAACAGGTATCATTACAATCCCTGCTAAAATTGTAATGCTTTAACTTACTGGGAGAAGACATTTTTTGCAAAAAAGACTTTTCCATCAAAGTGCAACGGAATACTCAGGGACACATTCCTGTGCCTGTGTGTTAATGCCTTCTAGAAAAGGGCTAGAGACTGATTCAACTACAAGTAACCTAACACACAAGATCTTGGCATGACCTTCACAAGGATTTCCTGTGCAGAAACGCAACTTCTTGGGGGAGCATTTCCACAGCATCACACACACAATATGTTTCCCAATACATGGCTCTTCCTTCTTTTCTTTCCAATAGAAATGTACCAGCAGGTGCAGTTAAATAATCAACAATCATCTTCCATTGCAGTAGATGGCCTGGGTCTCTAACAACAGAGCTCAAAACATGTTAGTTTAATGTGCTTTAATTACTTTGGTAATTTTAATGTCTTTGATGAAGTCATTGAAATGCTCATAATCTGCAGTGTTCCATTTACACTATACATACAGCTGGATTCTTTGTAGTATCTTAGTAGCACACTAATGGAGATACATAATTTTTTTATCACTAAATTTATCTGCTACTGCCTTATAAAGTAATATCTAAAAAAAATCTGAGGCAGAAAACAAAGCATATTCCTGTACTTGATCAATGACTTTTATCAAAACTCATTAAGCAACAAGGTAGGCATATGATTGTATTTTCACACACAGATCTTCAGATGCAAGCAAGAAAAAGGCTCACTGTGAAAACCAGTTGCTGGAAACTAGCTGGAAATCTTTAATCTCCACACCACAAAGTAGACCTGAATTTCCAGTCCCAACAAAGAATGTGTCAGGGGCAGAGGAGAGCTTTTTCCCTATAAAGATCCAGGGGTGAATAGAGATGAGGGATGAAAATAGCATGTGGTGGTGGGTGGTTGGGGTAGAGTGAAAGACTGGATCAAAATAAATACACGCCTGGAGTGATAATTCAGGTTGCCTGAGTAACCTTAATTTTCAGGTGTTACATAATTTCTGGATCCTTAGGGTTCTTTTGGCATGGTTCATAGGCAGTGCAATAATAAGGCTTTAAGAAAAACAATTACCATACAGCACTGATGAAAGAAGATGATCCCTTTTTGTACTCAACAAGGATGTTCATACTAAACCAATGACAACACTGGTAACACCATTAGTCTCCAGCAGTGAATTCTTCAGTGAATGAAGGCATACCTAAATTTCTCTGCTATTTTATAAATAAGGGAAAGTAGATATGCATGAATGATGTAATGAATTTTTATATATTAAAGAAAAAAAATATATTCTATGCTTTTAAAACATTCTGCACCATGTTCCCTGTCAGTCTTTCCTTTGGCCTGGCCTTTGATGTAGTCCCTCTCCCACTGTAGCTTCTAAACTCCTGTTCCCTCTGCTGACTCCTGTCTGCCTTTTTCTGCCCATACCTTACTTATCTCTCTTATCCCATGCAAGTCTGTATTCATCCCCTAACATAACTGCCTATATTCTTTCCCTGCTGATATTCAATCTCTTGTATCTTCATTGGGAACATTTATTTCATTTCTATCTATTTTCTCCCCCTCAATGTTTTAATTTATCATAGTTTCTCTTCTTCCTGTTCAGTCCAAACATTTCCCTTCTCCCCTTTCTCCCTTTTCTCCCCTTCAGCCCTCCTATATGGCAGGAGGATGCATTGCAGGGGGCAGAGAGGGGAGGCAGGGGCTGGGGAAATTGTGGGGAGAACTGATTGTGTTCTTAAGCTTTCTTAAGAAAGAATTTATTTTAATGAAAATTTTAACAAAATATGAGAGGATATATTCAGCATAGAGTATTAGAGTCTCAATGGCTTATATTTGGCAGTGCTATCAGCAACTAAAACCAGAGACTTATGATTGAAACCTTCTGGCAACCTCACTCATTGGCATCAGAACTCTGCCACCTAATACAACATGCTGTTTACTTAACAGTTTCTGTTAAATGAAATTACTTGTCTTTAATCAAGGGAGATATATTTATATTTATTTAAAATAGCCCTCCAAATGTTTCTTTTAATTCTAGTTCATAAATTCTAGTATAAGGAGGCAATGTTGCTGCATTTTCATGAGTATAATAAACCCCTTGCAGGTTGGCCTAAGTTGAATCTATCATGGAAGAGAAAAAGGCAAGGAGGAAATAGTATAACCAGAAATCAAGCCACATCTAAAATGTGAAAAATTTACTTTAGAAAGTACTGAGGAACTCCACCGTGTATGGAGCATGATAATGAAAAGGAAGAGAATAGTACCTACATTTGTACAAATATTAAAATATAGGTTTTAACTTAGATTCTACTGTTATTTATCATATTTAAATATTTTTATACTCTCCATGTAGAAGAAATAGTAATCTGAATTAAATCAGTGGAGATAAACAGAAGCAAAACTAACATCAGAAACATCAATGAACAGCATAGAAAAAGAAAGATGAACTTTGGGACCATGCCCTGGTTCTTATATAGGAAATATCCCACCATGAAAAGTTATCAGTGTTTAAGGACGTTAAAATTAGAAGGGTAAAATACCTAACGTAATAATTGAGATTTCAATGATGGATGAAAAATGGCACGTTTATGTACTGCAATACTTTCATATTTTATACATGATTCTACTGTAAAAAAGGTAACATTTGGCTGGAACAGCATTAAAATTGGCTTGTATTGAGAATACCATCTACATTTTATCAAACTTTTTTCTGATTTCAAATGCAATGTAACTACCTTCCCCACTGTTGCCACAAAGTTAACGATTCACAAAAACACAGGGAGTATGAAGGAAGACTAAAAGCAAAAGTGGTTTATTTTGCAATCCTGAAATAAACTTCCAAATATTTGTAGGGTATTTTTCTTAGGTGCATAACATCACAGTATAAAATTATTTTTCTTTATACTCTTACCAATGTTGTTTGTGTAAATGTGAAGGTATCACAAGCTGAATCCTACCGAAAATAAGTTTAATAGCTCACTGTATAGCTTCTTTTTCCTAGAATGATTTTCACCTCAAATTTATGAGTTTTTCAATATGTAAAGACTCTCATGTTTATTGTTCTTAAATGCTGGGAAGCGAAATGGAGGATAAAAGAGAGCAATCATTTTCCAAAATGTAATTTTAGTAAATTTTCTTCCACTGACCAAAAAGTCATGATGCTTGGAATTGGATTTTCCAGTAACTTGAGGGTGAAAAACACAAGGCTGCAGGTCAGTGTGTGTTTAAATATTGTTTCCTAACAGTGCAATGTATTTTCTACTTTTCTCCCTTCTTCCCATTAAGATGACTAATACAAGCCTTATGGAAGATCACATCAGTCATTTACTTCCATCTGCATCCCAGCAGAAAGCTTTAGGCTAAGAGCAACATCAGCCCAGCACCAGCCACGAGTCCCAAACTAATCAAAGCCCCTGCTGTGCGCTCTGCTCGCTTTTCCAGGAGAAATTACTATGTTTTCTTTGTTAGTCTGCATATAGACCAAAGAAGAGGCATTGCTCTGGTTGATACTCAGGGGAGATTGATTTAGAGTCTGCTCCATCCCATGATAAACCTTTGACTCCTGCACTATAGGAAAGACTAGATTTATTTGAAGTCCAAAATGGCTCTACATGAGCTTTTCAGGAAGACACAGCAGAGAATCTCTATCCAGATGAGACTAATAATTAGACATAAGATCTCTAATACATTAGAAGAAAAGTTCTTTAAGTACATTACAAAGAATAAAGTTATTCTCCATTTTTAAGTAAGGCCAGGAATTACCAGGAAAATGAAAGCAACTTGCCACAGTCGTTTTATGCTCATTTTAAATCTTTCTTGCAATTATCCTGCTTGATACTTCCATTGCTTATAAGTGATTTTCTAAAAAAAATCCAGTCTTTTCTCTTTCAAAAGGAATTATTTATCATGCTAGAGATGCATTGAATATAGATCTAGGCTGATAACGAACATAGCAGTGCTGCTGCAAGCTTTCTGTCAAGCAAAGCTAACATCAGCAATTATTTCTACAGATGGGCTAATTCAGTGATGCTGAGGTGCTGTTTCCTTATATTTTATCCTCATCCTATTCCTGTATTGTTCTAAAAGTAGGTCTCTGCCAAAGACATTAAGCTAATTAAAATAATAAAACCCCATTCAGCTGAACCAAAGGCAGTACTGAAAATTCTCTAGAGAAAAGGCAAATGAGCTCACTTAAAGATATTCTGCCTTACCTGTCATTTTCCTTGTGCATTTTTACTTGGAATGTCATAGTCTCCCATGTAGTCAATTGAAACTTGTGATTTATGGTGTCTTTCACTATGTCCACTCACATTGCCAAATACAATGTTTTTTTAACATTCAGGATTTTTTCTCTACCTTGCTATACAAAATATAAAAACAAACAAACAAACAAACAAACAAACAACCCCCCCCAAAAATAAAACCCAGAAAAACAAAAAAAAAGGAAGGTATTTCCTTACAATATACAATCAATCACTTGATTAAAATCAAGCATCCTTAACTGAAATCCTAATAGCTGAATGAAATCTTAAATGAAACTTATTTAATTTGACAGCACTGATAATAAGTGACATGAATCTGTATCACAGGCACCCTACACAGCTTACTCTTCTGTGACACTCATCCAACTCATCCAAGTCAAGAGCTGACTGCAGATTAGGCCAAATCTATCCTCTGTGTGCTGTTTCCCAAACAGCAGATGTGTTGGGAGACACTTGTAACCCACAGACGTTTTGTAAATAAATTGGAAACCTAAGTATTTTTAGCATATGTCAGAGTTTAAATAACACATCGGTTCAAAATACTTAAAGGAAAATAAAATCCCAATAAACTTGCAGTCAAATTCAATTTTAAGGATTTTTTCTGGTTGATGAAAATGAAACAAAGCTCTATTCAAATATACATACTTATTACAAAAAGATGTCTTTAGACATGGAAAAATTTCTATTTTTGTAAATTAGCATCATAAATAATTTTTTCCAGAAAGCTGCCCAGAGGAAAAGGACCTGGGGGTGCTGGTCAACAGCAGCTGAACATAAGTCAGTGTGTGCCCACGTGGCCAAGAAGGCCAATGGCATCCTGGCCTGGATCAGCAGTAGTGTGACCAGAAAGATCAGGGCAGAGATTGTCCCTCAGTATTCAGAACTAGTGAGACCACACCTGGAGTGTTTTGTCCAGTTCCAGACCCCTCATTACAAAATGAAATTGAGGTGCTGTAGGGTGTCCAGAGAAGGGTAATGAAGCTAAAAAATTTCCCTTTAGCAGCTTAGCTGAAATAATTTACACCTAAACTTCCTTTTTTTTCCTTCTGTCATGATTTAAGCCCAGCTGGCAACTAAGTACTATGTACTATCCCTGGTGGGATGAGGAGGAGAATCTCCAAAGAAGAAGTAAAACTCATAGGTTGCAATAAGAATAGATTAATAATTGGAACAATGTAAAATAAGATTATTATTAATAATAATAATAACAATAATAATAATAGTAACTAAACAGAGAAGGAGTGAGATAAAACCCAAGAAAAACAAATTTTGCATAGTACAATTCCTCACCACCTGCTGACTGATGCCAAGTCAGTCTCTGAGCAGAGAATAATCTCCTTCCACCCAACCCAATGTTTATATACCGAGCCTGATGTTTTATGGCATGAAATATCCCTTTGGCCATCTTAGGTCAGCTGTCTTAGTTGTGCCATCTTCCACCTTTGGGTACTCCTTACTGACAGAGCATGAGACACTGGAAAGTCCTTGACTTAGTGTAAGCACTGCTCAGCAACTCAATCAGCATATTATCAAAATTATTCTCAATCTAAATCCAAAATACAGCACTGTAGTGGCTACTAAGAAGAAAATTTACTCTACCCCAGCCTATAGCAGGATACCTTTGATGGATCTGCTGGCATGGGTTTTGTTTTTTTTCTCCTGCACTGACTTTCAAAATTATAGCAGATAAACCCAACAGCAAGCAAAAATGTAATCACCAGTATTATTTTTAGTATTTGACATGCAGATTTTTATATCAGTGGCTTATTAACTCTCTGCAAGTGGATTTATTGTGTTTCTACAGGAGGAGACATAGGTGACAGTAAATACTCTGCCAGCACTTTTCCATGCCTGAAAAGAAGTGGGCTCATGTTTGGTTAATAATGCCAGCTCCTAGGGAAGCTGTGGATATGGACTGCATACGAAGTACTAATTTTTTTCAGAGCCAATGAGAAAGCTGGCTTTTAGGACTAAATTAGCTCTTTCATGGGAGAGCAACAAACCAGAGCAAATTGCTCAACAGTATCCCTCTTAAAATGTCAAAAGTATTTTGTCAAGCAGAATCATTATTTATGTCATACAGACTTTCTGCATCTGCTTTTACTCTTATCATGGCCCAAACCAGAAGTACTCACAGAGAGCATCACCTGCAAAGAACTAAAGACAAATGGTGCACTTCACAAAACAGAACATCATGCCATCAGAAAACTATTTTGCTGAGCTCTTGGTTTTACTTTTTTCAGATTTCTTGCTATCTGTTAAAAATTAAAATCTGGAGAGCTATTGAATCTTTTCTGTGGAGGTAGAAATTTTCTTCTGTTTTATCTAAGACAGTGCAATAGTCAGGAGAAATCATTATTACAAGTCCTTGGAGTCATCTATTTTTTCAGATATTCTCCCTATTTCTAAATCTGCTTTAATTTTGCATGAGGACCCTTTTATATTTTAAAGATTAAATGCTGGAGAATAGGAGAGAAAGTGCTTTTCTTTTCCTATTTTCTGTTTAGATCTGATTTTTTGCTTCTGTAAATCAACATAATTATACTGATTTCAACAGATCTTCAATAATTACCCCGTTTGAAAATATAAACCTTTTTGAAAACAAAAGAAATTTCCACAGTTAACTCCATTATCTAGGAAATCTAGATGCTGTAATTTTATGTTTACTGTACAATTTGTCCATGTGGCTATAATACCTTGATTTTTGATTCATCTGTCCATCATGCTCTCATATCTCTTGATCTTCCATGATGCTGAGAAATGTACTATGTGCTGCAGTAAATGTCTGATAAATTGCTCCAAAATCCTTGATCACAATCAGCTCCTCAGTTGTCTAATTAACATTCTATTTCCACCAAGGCTGGGCAGTGCAGTGGAGGTGGCAGGAGGAGGCATTAGTAGAGGTCTCATTAGTCCCCATTTCCTCATTCACCCCCAGATGTAATGCTGGCAATCAGTCCTATGTACAACTGTGCTGTACTCAGGCCTTCCCTATGGTGCTCCTGTCAGGCATAATTAATCAGCCCTTTTATTGATTGCATTTTGTATATTGGCTTTTAGACCAGGAAAAATGCAGTGAATAAACAGCTCTCCTGAATTTTGCCCTGCACCAGGACTTCATCGCCCAATCCAACACAAAGACCATGCCCACTGCATTAAAAAGTTAAGATATTCTAGGTGTTAAACATATTATGCTTCCAGAGCTGTCAGGCTGTTCTCCCACCTACACCTTGCAACTGCAGGGCTGTACATGCCCTACTCAGAGAGAGCTCTGTCCTGTGTCAAACTCTACAAATGGAAATAGTAACAGGATTGATATCAAAACTTACCACTAATTGCCTTCTGAAGAAAGGGGACAACTCACAAGAACTTACTTCATCCTAATTCAAGGTTTATTTCAAAAACAACTCTTGGATAGTAATATATATATAAATATATATATATATATATATATATACGTCTGAGTTTTCTTCTGGTCTTAAAGCTAGCTACTTTTATACTTTGAAATCCACGTTTACACATCTTGTCCTACAATTTGGTGTGCTTCTAAAAGTACTCCATACTGCTGATGTTCTCTGCCTGTAATCATTTTAATCTGATATATGGCTTTTACAAGTAATCTTACCATTGACATATTTACCTATGCTTTCCACAGGCATAAATTTCAAGCCATAATTCTGACTATACTACATTTCTTGTCTTTGCCTTCTGTAATTGCTCCACAGGATGCCCTTTTATTGAGAACTGGGGGGGCAGGGAGGGGCGTCCTGTGGTTGGTGGTTGTTGGGTTTGTTTTGAGGTCTTGGTGGGCACTGCAGTGGAAGTGCAAAATTTAAAAAGGAAGTTACTTATGCTGGATCTGTTATCTGTGGTGCAACAAGGCAAAAAGAATAAGGGGACAAGGAACAGACTTTTTACTTGCAGCTCAGTCCTTAAGGCATAATGGTTTAATTGGATGAAGATGAGAGAAGATGAAGGGGATATAGTGAGAGAATGTTCAAAGGATGCCATGAAGAAGCAGAATAAGAAGAATCATATATCTCAGCCTGGTAGTGGAGATCATGTCTAAACACTCAAAATATTCTGTTCTTTTTCTTTTTGGTCTGTCACAGATTGCTTGTTCAAGCAGATTGCTGGAATATGATTTAAGAAAGGGAAAAAACATTCAAAAATCACATAATATCTCTGCCTTTAACTAATTACAGGCATGCCTCAACTACAATCTTAATTGATAAATATAATCTCATAAATCCTTGCTCATGAATGTGATGCTACATTGACTGGTTGAAAATTGTACGCATTTCAAAGCATCAGCCAAATCAATTTTTTTTAAAACATGGTGGATGGAATTGATGATCAGCCTTAACTCTGCATTGAGTGCCTCATGCCACTCATGCCCTTGTGGGACACGTATCCTCACTTCATACCAAAATCAGTGTCCTCTGACTGCCTGGCACCCACCTTAGGGATGAAGGGTAAGGCATTGTACCTTGGTGTGCACCTGGACTCCACTTTCCTCATTTTCCAGGTTTCACTTTTTATAAACTGCATATTCAGAAAGATACAATGTAATGCTAATGTCTTCTGTAGGAGGACACAAAGTCATTTTTCCAGTCCTGCGGTGGGGTTGAAAAATTGCTTTGAATCTGGCTTCTCAACCCAGATTCCTGGAATGTTCATGGAACACAGCAGGAGAAGACATAGCTGTCAGCAGTACTTCCATGAGCCAGTGCCACCAATGTGATGTGAAAGGCCAGGTACCACATGGTGAGTGATACTCCTGGGTCCTTCCTGGTGCTCCCACACCTAACCCTGGGAGAGTGGTCATATGAGTGACAATTTCTGCTAACTGTATTAAAGAACTGGTCCAAGAAAGACATAAAAAAAACAAGGCAGGCAAACAGGCTCTCAGACAAAATGGAACATGTTCCCTATCCCCATTGCATTTGAAGAGCCTGCCTAAAAGAATACACAGACATTAATGGTGTTCCCAGTTAACATAATTTGTCACTGAACAGTTCTCAAAGAAAAAGCTTCTTTTCAATTTCCTAAATTCAAAATTAAGCTGACTTGTACCACGTTTTAAAGATTTAAATTAAATATTGCTATATAGAATTCTATATTATAGAATGTTATAAGGCGACTTACAGGTTGCAATCAAATTTTTCATCTGATCGGTCACTCAATATTATAACAGGAGAATGATAACAAGCTACTACAGAGTCCAACACAGGTAAGGATATCAACCTCAGGCCTATAATAGCTTTTGTTTTTAAAAGACTATTCTTCTGTTGAGATGCAAAAATTTCTACAGAAAAAAATGAGGCAAGAAATTATTATTTCTTATTGACTAGAATCCCTAATACACAGGTTCACTAAAGTCTAACTGTACGCTATAATTAAACTGTCAAAGTTTTTCTATTAAATAATTAAAGAATGTAAGAAACCCAGCATTAATAAATTGGGTGTATCGTGTCTCTTCCTGGACAATTTGACTGTGGAGGCTTTGAACCATGTTTCCAATTTCTCATACTCAATGAACTAACTGGGTTTGCTTCTCATCCCGTTATCAGATGAATTAATATTAATAGTCAGTGCAGATGATAAACTAGTTACACATATATGTTATTATGACTCCACAGCTATTGTGAGTCATTATGATAATCTAGCAACAATCTTCTGACCTGCTCCACGTATTAGCATTAAGGGTTCAATACAAATCACATTTATCCATAGATTCAGTGTTTTTTTCAGTTCAACATGTCACCATATTATGTTAACTGAAAAAAATATATGAGCAGTCTGAGTCAAAAAATTATAACTGCTATTGCATGGTGTAAAACAGAAATTATGGAAATATGATCACAAAGTCAATGCTTTGAGAGCAATTTTTGATTTCTAAAGTAGTTATTACCATTTTTCTATAATACTTCTTGCAGAACCTAGATGCTTTTCATGATCTGAGAGGTCTAAGAGGAAACAATGACACTGGAAAAAAACAACTGAAAAAAAACCCTAAACAAAACCAACAAACCCCCAAAATAAGTCCCATGTTTAAATCCACAGGTTACAAACTTTAATTTTGCCTAGTAAAAAATTAAAATGGTCATTTTATCTACAAGCATTAAACAGGTCCTGATGGATATGTTTCCACTCTACATGCTCTTTTTCTGGAGTTAATTATGCCAACAACCAGAGGAAGGCAACTAGTGACAGGATGGGTTGCCCAGGGAAATAGTGGAGTCACCATCCCTGGAGGTGTTTAAGGAGAGACATTAACATGCCACTGGATGCCCTGGTCTAGTTGATAATGTGGTGTTCAGTAATCGGTTGGACTCAATGATCTCAGAGGTCTTTTACAACCTGATTGATTCTGTGAAGGAGTGGAACCACAGATCTGCTCTTGGGAACAACTGCATACCCTGGATCTCCTGCTAAGCGGGCACATTCAACCTGGGTGGTGACTGCTGTATCAGTTCCTGAGCTGACTTCAGTGGCAGCTCTTGCTGGCTGGTTTGCATTTAAACAGCCTGTCCTGGCAGCACCCTGGCAGCACCCTGTCTCTGCTGCTGGCTGCTAAGGCACACACATGCCTCCCCAGGGCTGCTTTCACTGGAACAGGATTTTGCTGCCACAGTGCAACACTGTTCACAACATAACCACATCAGTGACACACAGAGTGCAAAGGAGAGTCTGGGGAGCTGGTGTGAGCTGGTGTGAGTCTGCTTTTATGCCAGCCCTGAGTGATGATTTAAGCTTCTAGGCCATCCGGTGTTACGTGGGCTTCTACGGGACACTAAGCAGTTGCAATTTCTATTGTTATCCACTGCAAATTCTCAAAGCAGCACATTTAATAAAATTTCAGAAAACACAGAACTCTGCTTCTGTTCTTGAACTACTTGATCGATACACTGCACCTGCAATATCAGAAGTAAACTTATATACTGGAATCATACTACAAATTACTGATTAGTTAATCACAGAAATGTCTATCTATTAAGATAAAAAATAGCTCATCATCTCTGATTTGTATAACCAAAAAGTTAAAATTGGTATAGAAGATTTCCCTGTTTTAAACTCTGCATTTCTTTGACCAGATCAATGAAATATTAGGATTTATATCAACTCTACAAAGAGACTTCACAGTATCTTACAGTGCTCAGGGGTTTATTAAAGCTATTTCTGCAGATTGTCTGGAGGATTCTGATTAATTAATTAAACTCAAATAATAAGAGATGTCTTTTAGAGAGAACACACATTTTGGTTAATTTCTTAGCATAAAGTTGCCAATCTGCAGGAAATCCTACTGAAAGCAGTTCTTAGGAAAAGACCAGCGTTGATAATGATACCTTCTTTTGCCAGCTTGAACTAATCTGAAATTTGCAATCTGCCCATTCCTGACTTTAGCCTGTGTGAGTGTAAAAGAGCCATCTTTCTTCCTGACTTGTTTCTGCTGCCTCCATTACAATTTAGGTATGCCTGAAATCTTAACACTTAGGATGAAAGAAAGTAAATTTTCCAGCATTGCCTGGAAGTCAAACACGTTGTGCAGATACCAACACTATCAACACCCAAAGCAGTTTTGAACTAAAGCAACAGCCAAGCTCAGCTTAGTGTCATGATAGAGAAAACCCCACCTAACTGGTCTTCTAACATAATCAAGCCACACAGAAAAGGTGCCCATGCCAAGCATTTCTAGCTTCCTGAGATCAAAACATTATGAAATACTTTTGGCAGTATTTCATGCTTTCCCTCATGTACTCATGATCTTAAACACTTCACATATACAAATATGCATTATTATAACTGATTAAGCTATAGGAGTATGAACAAACTGGTAAGAAAGATAGATCTCAAGAAGAGTTCTAAAGAGCCATGATATATTTCTAATATATCTAGATGTAAAATGTAATCTCATAATTTTTAAGACATCTACCTACGTAGGAGTTAAGAAAGCATTTTCTTTTTATTTTCTGATGGATTCTGAAATATATGTAAAATGGTTTGAGAATATGAAAACGTATTATGCTAATCACAAATGTTATTATACTAATATAATACTAATTAATGCATTTGGGAGATACACACAAATATATGTCCTTTCCTTGCACAGGATTTCTAGTATTATTACTTGCATTTTAATATAAATGTTATAATAGATTGCATTATACTTACCCAACAAGATTAATTTATGAAACCATATTGTGGTTGATGATGGCAGCTGAACCCCTCAATGGAATTAATTAAAGGATAATCGCCATTGCTTTGCAGAATACAAACCAATAAATGGCTGTTGAGATTAATAGCTGAAGCGGAGCTAAAGTGTTTAAGGAATTTCAAACCCCATTTATTACACACACCCTACAAAGCAGGAGAGATTATAATTGTACAGCAAACCAGAACATCAAAAAAATTCAGAAATAAAACCAAAAAAGAAGCCCACACAAGGAAAACAATATTTCCTTCCCTTGTGAATATTTGAAAATGATGCTTCTTTGTTCCACAGTTTTGTGTCATGGAGATGGACTTGGCTAGAATGAAAAAGAATGAAGCCAAAAATATGTGCCAGGTCTTTTGGTTGTTCATCTAAATCAAGGAGTACATAGGGAAAACATTTCAAGCAAATTAGACCAGGACATTGTTTACGAAAACATAAGTAGTTTTTTTTAAAAAGAATTTGTGAGAAAGTTTAAATTTTATTATTCAAGTCAACATTTCCCAAATAGAAACTGGAAAATTATAGGGATTGCAAGGCTTTTGGCAAATGTAGTTTAGAGCAGAAACTGTGGTATCTTTTGGATGAAAGTTCTTCTGTATCTTCACATAGAACCTTCAGCAGACAGAAATTAGATTCATGTAATGTTCAGGTCTCCTTCTGGCTTTGGTAGGAACAAATGGGGTACAGGTGTGTGTTGCAGCAGAAAGGATGTTTGAAACTTTGTCAAAGTGACAATTTTTCAATGCCATTTTCAATGGAGTTGTACAAACCCTCTTTGGCAACAACCATTTTATTCTGATTTTTATTAAGTCAATTGAAAATTCTTCTTAAGTAGCAAAGCCTGTTACTTTGCCTCATTCCTTTTGCATCAAATAATATCTTTGGTTTGATTTATTCCTGAATATAAGCAACTCTAATAAACACTCCCTAAAAGCATTTTAATCCTTCTTTTCATTTTATTCCTCCACAAAAAATTACTGGAAAATTCAGAAATTTTATTTTAAAAGGGGATTTCACTCTTTCTTCCCTGTCTACAGAAAATTGATTAAAATTGAAATGAAAAAGGTATGAAGTGTGGGTTATACTCACCCTACCCTCTGCACATCTTTCAAGATGATGAGGGCTCAGCTCGCTGGACAGATGTTAATTGTCACCTGAAGTCAAAGAAGCTTGTTTCATGATAAAAAATATATTTAAAAGAAAGGAATAATAATAAAAAAAGTATATGCATCACTGTCTGGTCTGTTAACGCCTACTCTGATCTCATGTTTGCTTGAGAAACCTGCCCTAAGAGCAGCTCTCTCTCAATAATCTGTGTGAGACAGAAAGAGAAAGAAACAGAAATCTGCCAGGATATGTGGTCATTTCAACATTCCTTCTGAGCTTCACCCTTTCAAGAGGAATAAGAAAAAAAGTCTAGAATGGAAGAAGCAAAGTACAAAGAACTTCACTTCTGTTAGTAAGGTTTTGAAGGTAATATCCTAATCTGCTGAGTCAGAATTATAACCAACAGTGTTAAGTCCTTAGCTATATTTGTAATAATGAACTGAAAAGGTAATTTATTGCATTCTCTTGAATATTGCTTTCTCATCATTAATTTGAGAAGTAAATTTATTTCAGCCTCTTTTTTCTAGCCCTGAGTTGCACACTGAAAATATTACTGCATTAGTGCAAATTATTCCTAGACCTTTAGAGAAATGTTCTTGTTGATTTCCCTTTAGATTTTATTAAATCTCCATTGCCCTAACTTGATTTTATAAGCCTTTTTTTTTGTATGAAAGACTACCATAATGCAAATAATTTGACAAACAGGAACACAAGACTAATCCAGGAAACAAAATGATGAAAATACCAAACTGTTCAAAATGTCACAAAAAGGCTGAGATTTGGGGAGATTTACTTTTTCCAGAAATTAATTTTTAAAATTAATAAAATCCTATCTTGAAATGAGTATTTTTAAAATAGATCCTTGCCAGTCTGGAGGCTTAAGTTATTTTGACACCTAGAGTTGAAACTGGTGAGACACTGGGAATTTCCACCTCTGAGCATAGCAGAGGCATCTTTTCTATTTTACCTAAAGAGGAATTTCTCCTACTAGTCATCACATTTAGTCCATAATTCTCACATAAATTTCAATGTATCCACTAAAATTGACACTGTCTCATATGAAATGTTTGAGTATCACCCCCAGTGATAAAATAAGAGCTTGCAAAGCATTTTTAGACAGCTCAGTTGAAGTATATCAGTATATGTGAATATGTTTGCTTGCAGCATGACTTTTTCCAGTCCCAGTACTCAGCCTGGGTTATGCACTGTTTCTGAGATGAGTGGGGTTCATTCTAGCTTTAGCATTTCTTGGACAAGAAATTTAGCTTAGCTTAACTGAAATGAATACTTGAGAAAGCCTTGTTTTCTCTGAAGAGCTATTGAACATGCCTGAGAAAAGCTTTGAAATGAAGGTAGAGACCTAACTATTTAAAATAAGACTTGATGATCTACAACTTTCTAATTCAAATTTGGTTTTGTCTTCTGGTGAGCATAGCAGGAAAATGGCCCTGTAAATAGGCTGCACAGAGTTAACCTGCAAGCAAAAGAGTGAGCTGGGAGAAATAAATCTCTTCCACAGCAGGGACTTGTGCAACGAGAAGCAGGAGGAGCCCCCTGGGTAGCACACGCTGCTCTGGACATGCTCCCCAGGCCAGTGTATTACAGCTGACAAGTACCTGCCATCAACCTGGCTGCCACTGAAGAGCACAGACTGATTTCTTCACACTTATATGTTGCTTAAAAACAAAGCTTCCACCAATTTCTGTGCATTCTTATGCCTCAAATCAAAATCATAGTGATTGTTCTGGAAATGGCGATGCAGAACTTTCTATTTCTTGATTGTTTGGGCTTGTAGCCTCACTTTGACCTTTTACTCTTTGTCTCAAAATATTTTATAGTTTGGCACCTGTTAATATACTTTTGTTAATTGTCTTCAGCAAATGAGATTGCTGGTCCCACCTCTGAGTGCTGAACTAGAATCAGATGACCCCCTAAAGCCAAAACATTTTCCTATAGTTACCTTTTATTGAGAAGCACGATGCCTGAGAGAATGAGACTTTTCTCAGAAGAGCTTCAATTGCCCATCCAATCAGATCAAATAATAAGAAAATTGTAGGAAAAAAAGTTTAAATATTTTCATGCATTATTTATGTTTGGTATGTATTTATTATTTCATAATAGTTACATAAATATGTAGGGCAAATCTCTTGATTCTGCTAAACTCTGCAAACCCCTGTAGGTCAAAATGTTTATATATTCCATGTAAAATTCCCTTTAGTGGCCAATAAGAAAATAATAAAAAACATGGTTTACAGTTTTACAGGACCTTTCATCCAAGAGTCTCCAAAGAGCTTCAGAGATATGTGCATAGTAACATTTTCATCTTAGAACTAAGGAAATCAAAGGTTAGGAAGATTAAAGCCCAAACTTTTGAAGATGCCTTTGGAATTAATTGGAGCGTTTTAAAACTTTTCAGGGTCTATGTGACTTGTCCAAGGATGCCCCCTGCACATAACTGGAAAATAAAATACAGGTATATTTAATTACTTTTTCATTATTTCAAGGCCACCAAAGAGGAATTATGCATACAGAACAAGAGGAGCTAAATCATGCATTGCATAAAAGAGATCTTTCACCATTAGATATATGCAGTGTAATGTACAGTCTTCTTTTTCATTGCACTTGGAGAACATGCAGGAATTGCCATCACAGTTCCTGATCCTGCATCCATGTGGAGGCAAGTGTGTATGTGTACATGCATTCAGCCCCAGGGACATATTTGCATAGTGGAAGGGCATCAGATTATGAAGATTTTGACCATTAAAACTAACTTTCCTATCTAGAGAGCAGAAAAAGGGCTGCTTATTTAGAAGGCAGAGCCCTGAAAGGAGTTGGCTGGAGGTGGATGAGATGAATACATCCCTCAAAAGATCCACATCCTGAACCAAATCCAGATGTTTAGATGCTTACTTTATGTTTCATGCTGACACAGGGAATTGTATTAGGAAAAAAGGAAGGGGAGCAAAGAGGAATAGGGTTTGAATCTCAGAAGTTTGCAAATATTTAGAAGTTTGTACTTCATAACATGTTGATGTGGTTTATGTCAGTGACATTGACTAAGTGGGATCCCACTTCTGTCAAAAACCATCACTATTTTTAATAGTCTAAGATTGAATTTTAAAGACATTTTTATATGTTATTTAAGATTTTTATATTAAATATTCTGCTAATCAAGTCAAATACTTAGCAGATGAATGAAATTTATATTCAACATCTATAGTCCTCTCAGTAATTTTTGTATAGATTTTAGATATATATATATATATATATAAGCATGCATTGCAAAAGAGAATTTTGCCCTATAAAACTAAGCAAAAATATTTTTGTTATTAAATGTCTGCATTTGTTTCAGATGTTCCTCTTTTAGTTTCTGAAATGCTAACATTTCTCATCCTGATGCTTTGAAGAAAATATTGACCTAAAAGAGTACAGCATATTTTAAAAATTACAGGTACGAAGAAAATTGGAATGCAAAAGAAACCTCCTGGGTGAGATTACTCACCAGAAAATACAAAATAACTAAATAGATCATAGTTTTTGAAAGAGGAAGAGCCCTGGAGCAGGTGAGATTTGCATGCTAATTAGAGACAAAGTTTATTCAGGCTCACAGGCCAATCTATCTTCCATCACAAGGCAGCATCTGTTTTAGATGATTCAACTCCTTTTAGGTTGGCTGCTGGTGCTATAAAAGCTGAAATATTTTTCAGCTTTCATTACAAATTTTTGCATTAGAGGGTTTACAATTCAGTGAGTAATACATTTCTCACATTTAAGGTAATTCTGTATTGAAGTTATTTTTAATGAAAAAATAATTTCACCATTTCCCAGTTTGTGTTAAAAAACGATTTGTCTAATGGATGTGAGGTGAAAAAACCTTAAAAATTGACCACTGTCAAAACAAAATATAAACTATCCAATATTAATAAAAGCAAAAATATACAGAAATGGAAGAGGGAGCAGAAAAATTATGTTAATGAGTGACCATCCCCTCATATTTAACTGCCTTTCAATCACCACAGCCATTATTCACTATATCCTATATGATGCCCCACTTCTGCTTTATTATTGATGTATTTCTGCCTATATGAGCAAATTTCACAAGCATACTCAAAAAATGTACCAATATCAATAGTGATATTATTATACAAAAAAAAAAAAAAAATCTCAGGATTATTTCCACAAAAGCTTCAGATGTAAACTCCCTGCAGTGCAATACTTCCCAATTTGACACTCCTATCATGTTCATTTGCAAATTCCTTGTTCTCTTTATTATTCTTTTTACTACGCCCCATGTATTTTCTAGCCTTGTTCTTGATGTATAGATTAACTTGCACAGCAATTTTAATATTTAAAAATATGCATTATATTTGGACAATCTCCATGACTGGATACTATCCTGGTTTAATTGCAATGAAAATATTAAGAAGAAAATATGGGTTCAAATGTTTCAAAGAGAATATGTACAAAACCTGAGGTACCTAGTTGCATGTGAACTCAATTCAAACATTGTGTGAAGTCTCGCAGGAAAAATATGTGTCAAAATAATCCAAGATAGTAAGAGAAATTATGGTGTCAGTTATTGTAGTTCATAATTTTAATTTCATTAAAATGAAATACAATATACAGGAATATTCTACTGCTTTCATGGATTATTTTCTCAGACCACAGCTAAGTGACTTACAAAAAAATACTGGCAATTTTTTCTTAGTCATAAAATACTTGTACTGTGAAAATTACCTTTCATTAGTAACACACACATATACAAGATCTACCTGAAATAGTTGTCTGACCAGTCCTCCAATTTTAAACAAACACAAGGCCTAGGGCTAGCTATCATGCTGCTTCTTTTCCTAGATGGGTTTTCTGTTTTCTTCTGAATTTTTTTCCCAATGACATTTGAAGGCTATGGTCTTCATTCTCTATTTCCATCTGTTCAGTCAAAGACAAATGACAGCTCTAATCTGAGCATATTTGGCAAATTTACTTGACTCCTGCCCACTTTCTCAGAGATGACATTCAGTCTTTTTCACCCAGCCTTAGTAGACATGGCTTCCTACCTCCTGGGGAGAAGGAAAATCAGTTCCCCTTACCTCTTAAAAAAGGGATTATGGCAGAACTACTCTAATGTGCTATTCAGTTGAAGTATTTGTTGTCTTTACTGGACTTGCATTTTGAACTAGGAAAGCAATTGTAATAATGGATTTGGTTGTACCATTCAATCTGTCACCTTACCTTGTATTCATCAAACTGACTTTGTTGCCAAAAAACCACTGTGCAGTCTGTCCCACTCCCACTTGAAGAGCAGTTTCATCAAATACAGGTTATTCTATGCATCAGTCAAATCTCTATGTAAAAAAAAAAGGGAATTTCACTCTAGTAAGGCTTGAGACTCATCTTTCTCAACTACTGAAATGTAATGCTATATTATTGCACCAGTTCTTAGAAGACCATAAGAATGCAGTGCTTCAGAAAACACAGATGTGAGCAAGACAATGCAAATCTTTATAGCTGTAAAGAGAATAGCGATTAGCTCAGTACAGCTAATGTGAAAAATGTTCCTTCTTTACAAAGCCACATATTTTGAGACAGCTGTAGCAATTCAACTTGAGACATGACACCATTCCCAAAATTCTACTTTGTAAGAGTTATGGCCATTCTTGTTTACTTTAGTTTGGCATAAGCAAAGTGAATTTGGCCAGTGGATCTCTTGGTAAGCATACTGATTCTGGTATAAGCCTGTCTAGAAAAGAAGCAGCTTCAGGCAGGATCATCATTGCAATGTAGCCAAGACAATGGCTCTCAGATTTTAACAAAAAGCTTTCCTTTAACTAACGCAGAATGAGGATTTACTCTTTTTTTTTCCTCTTTCTCTCATGTCTAACACTTGTCTCTACAAGGCTTATTTCACAGCTGTGAATAAATGTTCACCTACATCCAACAGGCAGGCTTCGGAGCCCTGCGGTTGCTTCACAGCATGCCAACACAGCAGAGAACAGGATGCAGGGGTGATGAGCACAGCATGGAGAGATCCCTCAGTGATGTTGAGCTGGTGCAGTGGGGGACACAATTTCCCTTTCTCACAAGTAGTACAAAGAATGGCCAGGGGAAATAGGACAGGACCCAGCTTTCCTGGCAGTTTCTGAATGTGGTAATAACTCCTTGGCTTCTGGCAGCAAAAGGAATTTTTGAACAGCCCTCTGGCACAGAGAAACACTTCAAGGAGTGTGAACATAACCATACGCCCTTTTACACAAATGTCACACACAACTGTTGTGAATGAATGCCAGGAATGAAGCAAATATTTTCTTATGACTGGTATTACATTTCTTCCACAGTTTTCAAAGTGGTCCCTCTATATTCTCCATTTTTAAGGGTATTTTCCAGTCACTGTATAATCTTCATGAGATAACCATAAAGAAACTATTTCCCCTACAATGAATCCAATTATAACAATAATGAATGAAGTTCCATTACTACACAGGGAACAAAAAACCCTATAACTGTACTCCAAGGTTTAAATATAAATAACAAAAAATGCCTGTCCATGATATTTATTTATTTAATTCATAACATGGTAATGCTGTTCAAGGTCATAAAAGAATTAGACAATACCATGAATGCTAAACTTCTGAATAACAGAGTTCCAGTACTAATTAGTCACAAATTAATTTTTCCTTGCTGAGAAATACTCATCTTTTTGATGGTGGAATTTAATTTATATTGTCATAAATTTATGAATGAGATATTGGCTGATATTGTTGTTGTGAAGCAACTAACATTGATAACATTCTGTATTTTTAATCTTTTACAAAAATTAATCGTGCGATCACAAAAGGACAGAAAGGAGTAATAAACAGCATAGACAAATATATAACAAATAAAATATAATCCAGTAATATAATGCTGAATTTTAAAGGAGCTGCCTCGAATATTTAAAAAACCTGACAATGCATTGTATTATTTACTACTTCAATTTAATTTCAGAATTATGAAAGTAAATCAGAAGAGACCTCAAAAAGACTATGCCTTAACATTTGATGTCTGATCCTGGAATTAGTATCATTACATAATTAATGAGCTTTGCAAATGGAAGAATTTTAATTCTTCCATTTTTCCTCAGAAATATGACAAAAAACACCATAAGACAACTTCATATTTTAAGTATGAAAATCCACATTAACTACTTGTGCACAAAGAGCAGCTGGCCATGATTCATGATTCCTTTTTATGCAGGATAAATTACCTTGCTTCAGCCTTCTCACCCAATGGTATTAACTGCTGTATGATCTAATTAATATATTCTGTACAATAATATATCTAGCTATTAAATACAGGCTATAGCAATGTAAAAAAAAAAAGAGATGTCACAGACAGAAAGAAAATTAAAGGAAGTATTAGTTATTAATCAGAGGAAACAGTATAACAATTAAAGACATGGCAAAAGCCAGGTTACTTACCTTAAAAATGTACAGTCTTCCAAAAATGAAAAAAGGCATACTTGATGCAGTCTGAATTTTTTAGTTGGCTGAAAATCACTACTTAGCTAAAAGGATATTTTTCATGAGGATTGGGATGACTGATATTAAATGAGAAGAATTACCTTGATTAAGTATTAAGTAACGGTTTTCAAATGCATGATGTCAGGAACTGAGAAAGTACAATAATACCAAAAAAATAATACTAACATAATCAGTTTTATAAGGTAACATATTTTAACTTCCACTTGAGTTTCCTCAAGTTAAAATATTTCCTGATTTTTTAGAAATGATGAGCACAATCAGCAGCAAATCATGTCAATAGCATAACAATTATCATTTCTGAAAGTCCTACTCTTCACCTATACCAGAAAATTTACTCTGCTGTTCATTCCACACCCAGCACTGCAATGCACAGCATTTGCACCACCTAATAACCCCAGTACTGCAATAGTATGGATGGGTAACCACAAGACACACCAAATTAAGCTTAAGAAACTGTTTCTAAACAGTCTACCCTATTTATTTTTCCCTATTTCAATGCAAAGAAACATAGTGATCTCAATTAGAAGTTCTGTACCTTCCTAATATACCTTTACAAAATTTTTAAACCATGATACTAAGTGGTTTATGCTCCTTTGATAAATCTAATCAATCTATATCAAATCAACATAGAAAGAAAAATTCTAAGGCTCATACTTGCTTTAAATTTCATTGAGAATCCCTAACTCACAAAGGATATCCTAATCATTCATGCAAATTACTAGTTATAATCATCAGTGTAAGTTAAGCAATGAATTGCTTTTCCAAATTACACAAAATGAAATGGAAAATTCAATCCTGAGCTTGTAAATGTCAAGTGCAATTTTGTTCCATGTCAGACACAACTACAGATTCTGTGTATGTAAAGAACTTGCCACAAACATAATCCACTTTTGTGGTGGTGCAGAATGCAATGATATTCAGCACTAATAAATAAATAAATACATTAAAAGATACATTTATACGAAATTTGGTTACCACAGTGGGCCAGATCTAGCACGGGAGTAAATCAATAGCACTCTATAGGAGCTGAGCTATTTCTGAAAATTTGCTCTGGATCTGGCTCTTGAAATAATTTTTTAAAATGATTAAGTAAAGTATTGCACATATAAGACATTGATTTTTGTCATTGATTTTGTGCTGGCATTTGAGCCAAGCCTCAAAAACCTTGAACATTTTATGTATTTACAGTTGTCTGCTGGCAATAATTCATTCTTTCCAAATGAAACATGTTCCTGAATCTTATAAAAACAGCATTTTTCTAGACTAGGTTTATAAGCAGATTTTTCAAATAAAAAGTTAGAAAATGTGCTTTAAATCATTGAAACAAAAGCTGAAGTCTGTTTCTTGATTTTTGGGGTTTTTTTAGTTTGTCAAACAGATAAGATAGATATTGATTATATTTGCCTCCCAAGAGAGTTGTTCCATCAGCAGAGAGAAAGATCAATGATCAACCATCATGTCATAACAAAATATTTCCCGTGACAAAAAAAGCTTATTGTTTAGTATTTTTTGTTAAATATGGATGTAGGAAAATTTTGGTTGCTTTTCATTGTGTTTTTTCCTAACTAGACCAATCCAACCATCCTTACATAGGGAGAGCTGTCTCATTTTTGTCTGATCTGAGGTAACCTCAGACACAGGCCCAGCGTGAGCAGCACCTACCTTTGATTCATTTCCAAGCCTCTCTTTTGTCACTTTCTATCAGCAAAAATCTCTTAGCTGTACATAAGAAAATACCATCCTTACAGAAACCACTGCTTATTTATTTAAACCACTCAACTCCCCCAAGTCTCAACCAGTCAATGTGTTATTCCAGAAGAAAAAGCTTCTTTTCCCTCTCTTTCAGAACATGTGTTCATCAATGTAAGAGTAGGCAATATTGCTACCTGCAAGTGTACTGCCAAAAATAAAATACAGAGTGGAGAAATCACTTATTCCATATGTTCCAACCCTCATTTTCTCTTCTTACCAGTTTGAGTGACTTTTGACTGAGCACAACATCCAGAACAGATTGTAGCTTTACCAGTAGCAGAGGTTATGTTTTCAACATATCTGTAGACAACTTTGTGGCAGTGGTTGAAAGCACAGATATTAAAACATTTGCTTTTAAATCTTAGAATAATGGGTAACACTATGAATCACAAGCAAGAATTTTGATGACGGAAGGGTTTACTGGAAGTTTATTCTTATTTCAGGCATGGATAAACAAAAAAAAAACCAAAAAACACCCAAGGCTTTGAAAGGTACAGTTCAAAAGCATTAGAACCATCAGGGGAGTCAATAGATGTAGACTGAGTTGCAAATCCACTCTGACCCCAGTGAAAACAAAGGGTATTTAGACCCCACAGAATGGGATTTGCATTCAAGCTTTAGATTGATTGAAAATGCCAGTAAATCATCTTTAATGGCATTGTGTACAGAAATTCTTATGATTAAATCAGTGAATCCAAATCTTGCAACCTCTGCTAGATGTCTCTTCATTGCTGGGGCAACTAAGCAGTAGTCATTGGAAGCACATGACAAGGACCTCTTGTGCACCTTTTCATAAAAATTTCAAAGAAGAAAAGGGAATGTTTATACCACACAACTGTCACCCATAGGTTTTATTAATCCCATACTAACATTATTATTCTTTAGCCTGACTGGATACCATTTATTTTTGAATCACCACACAGAGGCAGATTCTACAGAGGCCACATTTTAGCAACAAACATGCCTTTTTCGTAGCATTGAAGAGTTCAGGAAAAGCTGCCTTTTAAGACAATTTAGGATCCTGCCAATATGGGAGAATAAACAGCAACTACCAGCAGTTATCTTAATCCTGTACCTAATGGTACTTGCCAGGACCCTGAAAAATTACAATCAGAATTTTCCCTACTTTGAGAATTCCTGCTTAAAAAATTCCTTTTATGAGCCATTAGACCAAATCAAAACAGCTGCTAATCTGAGGAATCACAAGAGTGAGAAGCAAGTTGACAGATACTTCTGATTTAGCTCTTCAAGGTCTTAGGTCCTTCACTAAGGGCAGCTTCCTCAGGCCTCAGAAATGAATTCAAATGAAGCTGAATAAAACTTTGTGTGAAAATATTTATCCATTATATCTTCCTATTCATGCTCACAAAGCTTCTGCACTGTAGTTATTCAAATTCAAATTTTTCCTTTGTATTATTATTTTCAGAGATATTATAGTATCATCTCAAAGATCCATATTTATCAGTCTTGAATGAGCTGCCAGCGGTGTAGGCACTCCCTAACAAGGTAGAAGCAAACTGTCTTATTCCCATTTCCTGCTGCACAGCTCTTCTTTTATAATTGCAGTTTAATTATGATACCTTCCATCAACAAAGAGTGCCTTTACTTCTAACTAGCCAAATAAATAGAATAACTAGAACAAAAAAGCAGAAACACTCTGGGGTATACCTACACCACTAGGTCAAAAACAAAACAATATCTTCCCATTTATCATCTTATACTCTATCCATGGGGTGACAGCTGAGACTCAGGTACCTTCAATATACATATACAAAGGGTAAAATCTGGACATATGTGTTAATTCTCCACCTGCCCCCCCTTCTTTCATACTGAAAAGCTGAGCTTCAGAGATATTAACTTCAGTACCCTGTATCAGCTATGGCTCATTACACATACCGATGGGAAAAATAATATTGGTTCTAAAACACAAAAAAGGAAAAAGAAGTGTTACAATAATGACTTTTTAACCTATGGATATTTTTATCAACAGAGAAAGACCCCATATTTTTTTCTCAAAAGATCTGATCCTAGAGTTAAAATTGTGTCTCGCATGGTGTGATCCTTTAACCCCTGTCAGACATGAAGTCTCCAAAGCATACTTCCCAGAACAAATCACAATTCTTGGTCCAAAACAAAACAGTCAGAAAAATGGTGTTTTGACAGCTGAACATCTGACGACTGTAACTCTTAAACTCTTCTGTTATTTAACCCTTCTCAAGACTTAACATAATAACATGTTCCGTTTTGTCTCTAATAATCAGTCTAAAAATTGGGTTATTGAACGACACCAAATTTATCCTTCACATTTAAGACTCAGCAGGCCTAATAAATGCCAAAATTTCTAGGATTCATTAATACACTCTCTTTGTCAGTGCATTTTTTGCTAAGTAGGGCATACCTTAGTCTATTTAAAATGTCTGATTGATTATAATCAATACAGTATTAAAGGCAAGAGACAGATTTTTCTGCAGCAGTAACATGAAAAGCTAAAAAATATGCAAGCTTCTGTCCACCACCTTCCATCAGAAACAACTGACTTTTTAACTGCTGTTTCGCTATGAATAATGCATTCTTCTAAATCCTCTCAAAATGCAAAGGAGAGGCTCTAGAGCTAAATAGCTTTCACTGAAAAGATAGTTTCAAGTTCATAATTTCTGTGCTTGGGTTTCATGTGCATAGCATTTTCTTCCACTGTCTGCATACGCCACACACACGCATTACTTTAACATTTTCAAAGCTCCATTAGTTATTCTGAAATAAGTCTGAAATGACCTTCCCAGTATAGAACCAACCATCCTATTTTACACAATTTATCACTGAAAGGGAGTAAATCCTATCACATTTGCTGTGAAAAAGTTAAGAAGAGAGTACAACCAGGTAAACAATTCTCCATTGATTTAGTGGAGACATCCTACCAATTTGCATCAATTGCAAATATTGGTCACCATGTCAAGAAATGTCCAGGCCAGAAGTTCTTTTAAATTTACCCTTAACTTCAAATAAACATTAGCTTTGGGTGGACTTCTTGCCTTTTATTATTTGCCTATGGAATTATTTGTATTTTATTAAATTTTAAAAAAACATGTGGATGAGGCACTTGGTGATATGGTTTAGTAGTGAGCATAGTCATGGTGGTTTAAGAGCTGGACTTGAGGATCTTAAAATTCTCTTCCAACCTGAATAATTATATCATTACAAAGGATCAGTGAAAATTTTTCAGATATGTTAGCAGTTAGCATTGTAGAGGGACAGAAGGAAGTTTGCATGTGAAACTGAAACCTTAAAGAGAGAAAAAAAAGGAGAGTAGAAGGGAATTTTACAGGTCTAGGCACCAACTCTTTCTGTTGGGAATACACATCCTGCTACTAGATACTGTGCTCCTTTCCCTGCCCAGTACCTTTGCAGTTTCTACAAGGGTTTTTTCTATCTCATACCATTCTTCTACATATTTGCAGGAGGTAACAGTCTTCAATGTGTTCCATAAGATGTGACTATGCTCTCATCCTCAGTCAAAGGTTGAAGTTCATGAGTGAAATCAACTAGATTTTTTCATTTTACTCAAGGAAGGTTAACTGTATTGCACATATGTAGAAGAAATGACTCATAATAAATGGATAATTTACATCAACAGGAAAATTATTTTCATATTCTCAGCTTTCTCTAAAGGAAATATGGTAACCCTTATCTGCACTTCAGTGTTTGGGTTTGTTTTTTATTTTGAGCTTTAAAACAAATATGAAAGTAAGTAATGCTAGAGCTTATTTCCAAAGTGCAATCAGTATCACATTCATCTCTAATAATCATGGGAAAGTACAAATAGGAAAGTCCCCACCACATGAATTAATTAATAGATGTTTAGTAAGAGATACAGGTGTATGGAGCCTAGAAACTGAATTAAAAAGTTCTCTCTCATTTCCTGCCTTCTGTTGTGTAACAGGAAATTTCTCATCATTAATGTTTCTAAATAAATATGAAACTAAAATATTTTAAAATCCATTAAGATTATTATTTAAAATAAAAAAGAACTAATGTATCCCTAAATATTCTAATTAAATTTTCTTTGGTAAAGTTTTTGAAAATTACTGGTTTGGATTAGGACTCTTTCTATCACACTAGCTGCACAATTTCACCACAATCCATAATACTCTAATTTATAAGCAGCTTTAATAATAAGATGAGGAAAATGCCTTGTGTTGGGATTTGACAAAGCACAAGTGGGCAAATTAGCAAAAATTTAGACGATGGCAAGATTCCTCTAGGTGTTAATGGAAAAGAAATATACAGAATTCTGGCTTAATTTATGTTGCAATAACTTGTTTTCTTAACTGCACTCCTTGAACATGATAAAATTTTGGCTATGCTTGTTATATAATTACAGATGCCAAAAAGTGGCAATTGCAGATGTCTTTCTATAGCAGCCAGTTGAATTGAAACTCTCATAATATATTACTAGCTAGTTAAGTTTGACTTTATTAATTGTCTGGGAATCTGACTTCAGAAAACATCAATACTGATTTTCAAGAAATCACTTTATCTTACCTGGTACTTTAGCATTTTTTGATATAATACTTCAGAATAAAGTAAGAAAGGTATTTTTCACCAAGATGAAATGCTCGCTTTTCAACTCCACATTAAATTTTTGTCCACGATATACCTATTATTCTGAGACAAACAAGTGAATTGTAGGACTTGACTTAATTTAATTATGTGGTCATATAAACTTATAATTAGAGACCTTGAAAAGATGTGCATTTTGGAGGTTGACAAGTCCTTACCTGCACAACTAAGGAGGTTCTTAACCAAAGCCAGAAGTCATATCACCCCCTAACACACCACAAACCTTGCAAGCTTTGTATCTGCTAGGCTGAGACTGAATATGCAAATGAAACTGTGCTTAAACCACACTAGCTCAAGCAATATTTTTCCATTAATTTATATCAACTAACATCTGGTTTCTTAAAAACCAAAAATTATTATTTTTACTCTGGCTTGTGAAAATAACTATCTTAATTTTTAATGATTGAGTTGTAGTCTAGTATGTGGGGTTTGTTAAAAAAAACCCCACTTTTTATCTTAAGAAGAAATTTATATCTTATCTGACACTATATATCATAAAAGATAAGGTCATGTACTATATAGGATTTCACATATATACACATATATATATATATCTAATGTAGTATATGAAGGAGTGACTTCAGCAGCTTCTCATAGATTCTCTTTAACTCTTGGAACATAACTACTTCTATGACAGTCAGCTAATTTAAAAATCAAAATTAGCTGCATGTCTGTTTAAATTTTTGCCTACAAATGGAGCTTTTCAAAGACTTAACTATAAGTTCACTATTTGTTAACTTAGCTTTGATGTCTCTTTCTTCTCCACCTGCTCTGAAACAAGCTCTTATTATTCTATTAATAAGGACCCTTTTTTTCCTTCTATTTAGGTTGAGATTTGTTAAAAGGTGTTGAAGAAGATAGATACATAAAGAAACCCTCCAAGATTAAGAACTTCCTGGGGCCTTACAAAAAAGACACAACGACAATGATATCATACCTCAAGAATAACAGAAGTCTTATATACCACATTATGAGAATGAGAGAAAAAAAATGTTAATAGAAAGAATATTTTAAAATGCATAAAGATCTTTTCACTGATTATATTTTCAATATAATGCTGGTGATAGGATCTGACTGAATGAGTTCATGGGATAATGCATGCAAATACTTTAGATGATTTCACATTGAAAAGAATTTAAATATTTACATTGTGTGTATTGTTTTGAAAAATAATAATTGTTATTAGTGAATACATACTTTACTGCAGAATCTTGAACGCTAATGGTGGGTTGAAATCTGCATATAAGTCATGTGGATTTGAGGATGAAGCTCAATCTCTGGTTTGAATAAAATGTTAATCTCACTTCCATTGCTGGAGATGTCTGTGCTTTGGCTACACAAACCAATAAAGTTTTCCTTTCCTATCATTACTAAAATATAAGCATTTGTAAAGTTTTAAAGATCTTAGATAAAATTTGCCTAATACAATAAGTCCTTAAAGAAAAGTTACTGTTCTAAATGAAATATGTGAACATATATGGGAAGATGAATGTCACCAAAACCAGAGGACTTCCTTCCAGAGCTTCTGCTGTGATACAGATACAACCAAGCTTGAGTGGTGTGTTTTGTTCATTAAAACATGCTTATAATTTGAAATCTTATTCTGATACTTCCTCATGCATTGGTGCAAATAGAAGGTATGGTACAAAATTTATAGCTTCAATAAGAAGTTACAAGGCAATGCTCCAAAAGCAATTTTCACAAATAGTTGTATTTTTATGCTACCATTATTGCATATTTCATAATGAAACTTCAAATATATTTGTCTAGACATGTAATCTCCCTCAACAGAGTAAATATAAACTGTACACATACACATTCAGAAAACACTATATTGGAAAAAGATAAGTAAGTTGGCAAAGTCAAGGAATATAAAGTTAGGAAATGCAGGAATTTAAGAACTTATAAGATCCTATCATTTGAAATTATTTCAGGAGTTTGATATGAGCTGCAATATTGATCTAATAATGTATTCCTACCTTACCTTCTTGCAAGTATATTGCAATTTTTTCTTTTCATTTTAAAAATTGTGTTCCTGCTTTAAGTGTATATTCTACAGTATATATGAAGGTTTTGTTTTTCTACAGAAGATAAAGTTGCTGTTAGTTGATATGATCATTAATAGATTGACATGACAATGTGATCTGTCCTGATATCTGTCTAATTGCACAAGGCATCAATTTCTGCATCAATGTATTAATATTGATAAACTATAAAATAAACTATAAAATTAACTATAAACTCTTCAGTCTCATTTATTGCATTATTATTCTAGTATTCTACGAATTCTATTATTCTGTGTATTCTGCTAGCTGCTTCTGAAAATAACCTTTTCTTATTCTTTGCAACCACCAGAAACAGAATGAGCTATTTTGCTTTTAAACCACTATATAAGCTCTTTTTTAATTTTAGTGTACCAGAAAAGCTATGTACCAACTCATTTCATAGGAAAAACAGCACTGAACTCTATATTAAATCAAATTTTTCTAATGTTATCAAAAACCCTGAATTCACCAGGTACCAGTGTCTACTCTGTTACACTAATACCCTGTTCCACATTTAAGAAACAAATCCTACTGTATCCCTACTGTATTGAAAACAGAAGGCTGATCTTGCTTCCAATGAATTCAACAAAAAGGTTCTTACAGGCTTAATTAAAAGACCAGGAGTATCCATGGATATAGCTACATAGGAGCACCTTCTACATATCATGGTATGTTCTGTACTGCTCAAAATACATGGGAAAAAAGATACTTCCATGAGAAAATATAGTGCACAATCTTTAAGAAATCACATCCACAGGTTAAAAGAATTCTCTCGTGTCACAGCCCAAGTGGACTAATATTCAAAGTGTTGTACAATTGCCCCTGAGAGCAATATCTGACTCCCAGTTTGTCCAAGTCACACATAGAAAGCTACACATTATATGTTCAAGAGTACCTGGTATGCCTTGTCCTTTGCATATCTACTTAAAGTAAATATCTTTTCCTGTATCTTTTGTATGTGAAATACCTTCTTGATGATGGTGGCAGCCTTCATTCAGCCTTGTTTTCACTGCAATTCTATTTTCCAGGCCAAACAGAGATTGCCCACATATACACTAATTACTGTAGATACACAGATGACTGTCTAAGCCATCATGTGCAGTAATCTACTTTCCACACAAAATAAAACTTTCACATAGGTGCTGAACTCAGGCCTTTAACTCTGTATTTACTAGAGATGGCCAAAATTCTCATGACTTTCAAAATTTTCACTATTTTCTTGGTTTTCAAATGTTGACAGAACTGCTTGTTGCTCTGTGTGAGCAGCACTTGAGAGGCAAGCATCATTATTTTTAAATCTTTCTTTGAATTTCAGTGGTGAAGTCTAATGTCAGGAGAATTAAGCAATTTATTGTAAAACACACATGTCACATGAAGCAACTAATACTAAGAGATACATTTTTTTATCACTTTCCCGAAGTCACAAAGTACTTAATTTGAAAGAGACAGTTTATAAACATATGTAAGTAGCATTACCCTTTCAGGAAAGGATCAAAGCTTTTAAAGTTTTCATTAGGAAGTTCCTAGTATCAAAGGTGCCAACTCTATTACTGTACTTCTATAAAGATATTTTACTGATGCACTGAAAGGCTGTAAAATATAATAGTAAAGAGTTGCTCATAAAAGAAATTGATGATTATGGATTATACAGTGGTTACATCTTGAAGTGAAATGGCAATTGCAATATGAAATTATTTTGTTGCACACTGGAGAAGATAAGTGTTACAATGCAAACTTTAAAGTTAAAATATCCAATATTTGTGGCAGAGATGATAGAATGGTAGGACTGAGAATAGGCAAAAGATTTGAGTCAGTGAGAAAGACATCATCAGATCACCTGTGTTTTGCAAAGCTTTTGTTTTAGATTTGTTTGCACAGCTCCTTCATCTTGCTACTGCGGGCAGTCTTATGAGCTCACCAGCACCAGTGTTGCCAGAATATCTACTCAAAGCAGGAAGAAAGTCAGGCTTTTCCCTTCTGCAAATGACTCTAAATTCCAAAGCATCTGTATCTACAGTAATTACACCACATTTCAACAGCACTCGAGGACAAGTTTCAAATTACATCACTTCTCTTGTACAGTCAGTGAAGTTACCGAAAGTTAAGGTAGGCTTCTTTAACCAGCCTTAAATAACACTTGAGGCTGAAAAACATGGCCTAAATCTCCAAGAGGTATGAAGATTTCCTGCACCACTGCTACCTGCCTTTAAACAAAAAAGCTCACCTCACACTATAACTTTCTGAAGGCCCAGGAAAGACTTCTATGAGCTCTCTCACTTGAAAAAATCCCAGGAAACAGAAGCACTGAAAGAAAAGCATCTCTCCTGGTTCTAGGAGGGAGATGGACATGGTCTCTGCCAAACATATCCTGGTGCGTGGAGGAATTCCTCCTTTTTGTCCTGTGGGACAGTCACAGCTCTCAGTACAGTTCTCTGGGGGATCTAAGCTGTTCCAAAGGGCTCCCACCTTTTACAGAGACTGCTCAGAGACAGGAAATACCAAGTTCAGAGGCTCTGACTTCCCCATTGATGTGAGAAACTTGCTAGTCAAGTGTGTGACTCAAGTAAATTGAGCACAAATAATCAAATTCTAAACACGTAAAAATAATACATCAGACAGACTTCAACAGTAACAAAATCTAATGTTTCCTGTCAAGTAATGAGGCAATAGTCACTTGCATAAATTTGTAGTGCATCTTTTAAGAAAATTTAAAGTTCTCCTAAATGTTAATAAAATGAAACATATTCTTAATCATTAAATCCCTGAAAGAAGTAATTGTTTTCTTGCAGGTTTATGTAATTTTTATTTATTCATTTATTAAATAGCATATTTACATTTGACCTATAGTATTTAGGGTTTTTTTACCAAAAGTTTTTTTAGGATATAAAATTTGTTTCAGCCTTATGAACCCGAATGTTCTGCTCTGGATCTGGACACCAGCATCCGTCATAAGCAGTATTCCATCCAGAGTATTTTGAAATCTAACACATTTCTCCACTCAATTTCTGGAATTGATTATAGTACCTAAGAAGCACTTGGGAATTCTTAGTTTTTTCTATTTAAAAAATTAAGTCTTCAAATTTAGAACTAGGTCTTGTTTTGTATTGACTCAGTAGCTAACCTTTGCCTTTTTTTTTTTTGTATCAAGCAGGTTGGTACAGGGGAGCCACAGGACCAATTAAAGATCTAGATTTAGGAAATACTTCCTTAGGAAGACCAGTTACTGAACCTACCCTTTCTAGTAACACTCCCAAAGCTCCCTTGTGAGATGTAAGGCATTCCTGGTGGGAACAGCTGAGAGGAAACAAATACCTGTAAGGACTTAAGAAAGGCTTAGCCAAAGTGTCCTTGTAGTCCTTCACCTTCACAGTGGCCTACTTTCCAGCTGGGAAGAAAGACACAGCACTGGGACCAAGCCAAGAGCCAGACCAGCACTAGTCATGGGGTCCCTGTGTCTTTTCTGACAGTCACAATGTGCAGGAAAATATCAGATAGCATTCTTTACTCTGGTGGGAGCATTTGAACTACAAAACTGGATAATGCACTTCAAAATTCAAACTGAGTGAAAGAATAGGAATAGTTTTTGTTTTATACTCCCTCTAAGAGGATAGGTTTGAAGGAAAGGGAGGCAGTAAAGCTTTGAAGGAAAGGGAGATAAAAAATAAGTAAATAAAGGCCAGTATAAAGTCTGGTTTTGGATCCACATGAATAAAACTGAAACACATAGTCACGTGCAAACTGATTTAAAGGGTTCAAGTTGGATAAAAAAGCAACAAAAAATTTAACTTTTTCTTGTTCCTGAGCTAGGAAACCATTTAATTCGTTCATAGTCAAACACATGAGACTACTAGAAGGAAAATAATCCTACTTCAAGAACCACTTATATGAATTGTATCATGTCATATTTTGTGAGAAAATGGGTATATTTTTTTTTTTGTTTGTAACACTTTAATTGTTGTGGTTTCATTAAAAAAATTAAACTAGTGAAATATGTGTAGTGGTAATGAAAGCTGAAGTAGAGAGGGAGAACAGCCTGAACTAGAGAAGAAGGTAAGGAAGAGTGGGGATTGAAAACATCCCCATTCTCTGGAGCCTTAGCTGAATCACTGGGTATTTTTTCTCCATTTTAATTTCTGTCCCTCCTCCTCTTTCTACTCTTCTCCCTCTTCCGTCCCTCTCCTATTGTTTTCTTTTTTTCATCCTTCTGAGCTGTGCTGACACCAGGAGAAAGGTCCAGAGAAGGAGGAAAGGTCCAACAAGTCTGAAATAAAAAAAAAATTACAAATAAAAGATAAAAAAGATCCAGAAATTCAAACAAGCACACCCAACATTTGAAAATATGATTTCGTCTGTCAATGCAGATCAGTGTGACACAGGCCTCTATAGCTCGGTTGACTTTGCTCTTCAAAGATCTGAGAGTGTAAAGTAGCCAGTCCTGTTCTGATTATGATGAGTATTTACAATATTCTTTAATATTTGTGACTAAGTATTATGAATTTCTGAAACCAATTTTAGATTTCTGAGATAAAATGTCATACTATATATGATGTTAACTTCTACATGAAATTAGAAATAAATAAGTAAATGTGGCATCCCTGAAATAGTTTGTCTTAAACTGAACTGCAATTATTTTTCTTGTAATCTTGCTTTTCACAAGCCTGTCTCCAAATGTGTGATCCCCAGTCAAGATGCTAGACTACCTACTCACCCATTGCAGTGGGCAGAGAGAGACGAGAGACACTTAATTTTTGTTTGGCTTACACGCCCTGCTCTCACTGAGAAATTCAGTTTGGCCTATCTGTGTTCTGACAATCTATGGCCATGAGACCTTTATATTCCTGTGACAACACCATGCTCCTAACTCTGGGCAGAGATGCGAGAGTGAAAAAGGAAATGTTACGGTGCATAAATGAAAGCAGGAAAAGAGGTGAAAACTTCATGAAGTCAGCAAAGGGTTTTATCCTTGTAAATCTGTTTTATGTGAACACTGCTCAGACAATGCACTTGTGAGGGACAGTACAAAAGCCTAGGTTTGAAATATAAATAGAATGTGAAGAACAAAGTCCAAGAGGTGGTAAAGTGTGTAATGTGACACAGTAGCTGCTACTAACAGTTTATAGTACCCAAAGAACACTACTGCACTTATTTAAAACAGTTATTTCAAAGTGCTGAGAACTCCAATTTTTTAACTTCCCTTCTCAATTGTGACAAGTCTGTAAGATTTCTGAGTCTGCACAAACCATATTATAGCTGTTAGAGCTTACAGCTGCAGCTTACTTTATCATGGTAGTAATACCGTGGTATTTGGGCAATTAACTCTCACTATGCTGAGTTTTGTGCTTACTCCTATAATACCAAATGGTTCATTTCTAATTTGGATTCAGCTTTAGTTTGGTTTCATACTATGCTGTCAGTTAAAAACATGGCCTGTGTGAGCAGTTTAATGATGTATGCACAGGCACCCAGCTAGTGCCAGGCCAAGAATGAGACAAAATCCATGATGGAAACAGGTACACTATATTCATATATTTCATTACTTGTAGCATTTCTTACAGAAAGCCCAAACATCTATTGAATGAAATAGCAGAATTCATAATTTGTGGAAAAAGAGGATGACATCACAACATACTGTGCAGTGTCACGAACTGGCCTTTGCTTGGCATCCTGCTACACACAATGACTTGCCAGATCTGAAGCAAGGCACTGAAGCAAACTTTATTGAAGAACTGATTTTACAGACATTAACAGTCTTATAAAATTCCAGTACTCTCTAAATTTCCTGAGACAGGGAAATGAAAAGCTATCACATATTCAAGAGACAAGTTTTACTAGAGTATTTAAAAACAAGCACATACATGAAGGCATCAGCAGCATGCTATTAATATCAAAATATTTCCCCTACATTGCCTGGATGACCTCATCTGACAAACTAAAAAGGCTTTTGTAGTTTCAAAATCCAGCTTCAGAGACATCTAGAACTTTCAAATTCACATCTTCTGCTCTTGATGTACTACTGAATTTTCTAATTTCAACTATACACATATATACCATACAATGATTCATATATATGTATAATTAGTTGATTCCATTGCCACACACATAATTCTTCTGTTTCAATAATTTTCAAAGGTTTTCAAATGAGGTCCATGATTGCACCCAACAGCTTAAGTCCCTGGGTTTTAGAATAGGACTCTGTGAGGAGAATTCATTGAAGGACTAATGGTTGTTGATGACATTATAAAAAGTCAAAAAACTGGGTGAAGTGGTGAACAAAAAAGATGTGAAATCTTGGTCACATCAGATGTCCCTGTGTATTTTGTCATAGGCTGTAACTGATCCAAAATATTTAGAAACACATTTGTATTCCTGTGAGAAGAACTGCTGGAGAAGTTGAAAATAAATTCAAGTAAAAACTTAAAGTCATGAAGATTTTTTGGGCAAAAAATAATTGTTTAACCAAATATTTCATTGCAAAATTAGGATTTGAAGAAATGGAGGGTTGGGCACCATGTGATTCATCTCCTTTAACTTCATCCATCAAAAAGTTAGGAATCTATTTAAAATGGGCCATCTAGGTTCTCTCATCAGGACAAAAGGAAAGGTGTTTTAGGAAGGCTGTTCATCTCAGCCCACCACAGATGCCTCTGTTGGAATGTAATCTGTAATCCTCTGCAGGGAGAGAATATTTATCTCCTTTGACTACAAAGCCTTGAGCAACTGTGTTAGACTTCAATGACTAACTTTTAGATGGCTGAAATGATGACTAGCTTAGTTCTAAAAACCTATTTTTTAAACAGCAAGGTTAAGTGAGATGAATGGGGCCTTTTGTACAAATCACTTTATCAAAAAAAACGTTTTGACGTGAAATTTTGACCAGCATATGTATCACTGATTTTAATAGCACCAGGGACTAATTCTGCACCTCTTTATTTCTACATTACCTAGTGGAGCAGGGCACGTGCTGAGGAATGGTAATCCAGTATGCTTTTCTCATAAAATAATAAACACTAAAAATAGCATCAATGTCCTGATAAACTACCCTCGTAAAGCAAAAGTGGCATAAATGCAGTTTCTCTTTCCATTATTCATAATGTACGTTAATTGTCTACAAAAGCCCAAGTAGAAGATGGTAACCTCTTCAGAGATAGTCTTGTAACTGTATCATTTACAGAACTCCCATTTAACTGGAAGTTGTATAGGCAGGAGGAAAACTTAATTGAATCCTTCTTCTGCAGTTTGGGGAAAATGAAAACAAAGTGAATGTGAATTTATGCAGTAGAGAGCACATTAGAAAACTGACCTACTGTGCAATACCTCAAGTGTTGGGTTTTATCCTGTGAAATCAGTGGCAAAAAAAAGATGAGAAATGGGTAGCACTGATCATGTTTATGTATGTGTGTGTGTCCTACTTAGAAAACAGTAACAGTAATCTCTTTTAAAGGTACCCAAAGAGGAAGTTTTGTTTTAATTATACCTTCAGGGGGCCTGTTTCATAGACACTGCATGACAGTTTGCACAGCACATTTTTAAATCTGATGTGAATTATGTGGAGGTTCATTTGATAAAATATTGTAACTAGGTAGAATGACTTTTCTTTTATAAACAGTAACTTTACAGGTCAAGCTCAGAAGCATGTTGCTGCAATTACTAAAAGCACAGTGTTTCATCATAAAAAGTCAGTGAGTTATTACTGTAACTCCCTGTACCCACAAGAAGATCTGTTAGCATGGAGTAAGCCTAGAGCACAGGCCTGGTGTGTAAAAATTCACAAGGCAATCTTTGTTACTTTCATTTGTATTGTCCTGAAAAAGAACGTCTTAGGAAAGTGCAAACGTTTTAGTGCTTTTGCACTCCATTATAATACAAAACGGAAAGGAAAACTAGCATTGTCAGCGCTATGCAAATATAATTCTTTGAGACAGAAACTCCAATTCTTCAGCCAGCCTAAAAATACTGCATGCAAGGTATACATGTGCAGTGCCACCTACAAATTGTAAAGTTATCCTGATTTAACAAGATGTGTCATATCTCTTTGACAATAGGTCCTGTTCACCTTCTACACAAAACTAAGAGCAGAAACACAGATACCTTTCTACTGAATGAATTATACTGATGAGATATTTTCCTATAGAACAAATGTAGCCTCATTTCAGTCAGATTAAGAATCTCATTAATACTTGATTTGTGACAGATATCCCCTTTTGGTTGACCCTAAACGCCACAAAGCACATGATTTACTCAAGGGAGGACCTTGAAGAAGGCAAACAATGTGACTGAACAGATTGAAATAAAGGGTGTTGGTATGGGACAGAGTAGGAAGGTGGAGACCTGGCTTTCACCAAGTTATTCAATAATCACTGAATTCCAAGAGTTATCATTGTATCCTTTATGATATCTTGTTCTTTAAATAATAATAATAATAATAATAATAGCCTGTACTGCCTTTTAAAAGCCATTTCCCATCCAAAGGACTGCAAGCTGTTCTCAGAGGACCATAAAATTGACTATAGAAAGCATGAGCTGTTTCCAGAGCTCCACACTGACTTGGTTGCTCAGACCACACATCAGTAGAGGCAATTATCAGTGACATCAGGAGAAGGCCACCTGGGAAGGACCACTGGTGTAAACCAAGTTTAATCAGACCTTTGGTATTTTTGGAGAAAGACTTTGTGAGTGTGCAAATAAAAAATAGAGGCTGGGGAGTGTCATTGATATTCCACCACCTTCATACCCACTGTTCGTCATCACTCATAAGAGTCCACCTCTGTTTCTTCAAACCTCTGCCAGTCAAGTCAGAATAAAAATGATTCTGCTTACCACCATAACGATGAAGGAACTGCATCAAAGGAAAAAAAATGACTGCTCCTGAAACAGAAATGCGACTGCATAATGGTTGGGCCCCAACATCCTGGCAGGCCAGCCAGGACACAAGAAAGGAGCCAGGAGACAGTGATGTATCAGAGACACAACTTACTAACTCTGTAGCTTTTGTCAAGAGGCAGCAGCTAATATAGGTCTGTATAAATCCAAAACCAAGAAAGTTAAACTCTTAGTTATTTTTGTATATAAAAGTATTGGTTAAGCCCCAAAAGAAAATCAACATAAGATTTTTGTTAGTTCTCTATCACATAAAAACACCTTTAAAACTCTGTCTATGGTTTTGTCTATTCATCTACATATCTATATTTTTATTCCAGAATACCACAACAATAAAAAGTGTTAATTTTATTCATGCTAAGCAACCTAAAACTTAATTAGTAATTTGAAGGTCTACTTGATAATTTTTTTTTTAAATTTGTTGGCAGATGATTCATTGAGATGAAAAATCACACTTCATTGTACAAAAATAAACTTTCTCAGAAAATACTGCCAGAGCTGTGGTATAAATGCTTTTGAAAGATTAAGTACATTATAGAGATGAGAGTGTCACTTTGAAATAGAAAAAGAATTGGTGGAAAACATACAAATTATTCTAACACAAAAAATTCTAATTGTATGTGCAAAACAATAATCTTTAAGCCATTTTACTCCTGCAATTTTTTTAAGATCATAAAATAGGATTGATACTTTAACAAAGGTCAAAATGTTGTATTTTTATCTACCACTTAAAAGCAGCATTTTGGATTTTTTGTCAGTCTGGGTCTGAGTTTAAGGGAGCTACAAACTGGATAAGTATGTAGTGTCACAGATTACATAATTTTTCATCAGGAAATACTCAACTTTAGGTTTTTGTTCAGATATTCTGTAAGTACTTAAAATGTAGAGGATTTGGCTTCAGAATTTGACAGAGCACCACATCCTCTAAGACCAAGGGAAGTTAAAACATTCATCTGAGGGCAGACCTATCAGTCTTTATAATCCCACACTTTAAGCACTATTAAGCTTTTTTATCTTTTTATCTCTTAAAACCCAAAATGCAGGGAAGGAAGAAAATAGGCAAAATTACATTATAAAAGTGAAACAAACTGCCATAGGAAAATAGTTTAGAAGACTAAAGAGCTAAGGTATAAGCAACCTGCAAAGACTTTAATAAGGTAAAAATTATAAAGAACATTGTAGCAAACTTACACTTTTATTCCTGATAAAAGATAGTCTGTGATACAGCATCACCTCAAACCTATTCACATTCTCTTCCCTGGTATGAATACAAAATACTAAGACATTATGTAGAAAACTCTTGAGAGTTTAAAAACCAGAGTGTTACAGAAGAAATTCTCAAGTTCTTTCCTGTTGCACTATAACCAAAGAACTTCAGGGTGGTTAGGCAGTGTGAAGGGAAGGTCCACGGGGCACAGACCCCATTTCACCACGAAGGCATGTCATGTGTGTGTGGCTTCAGGTGGAAATATTCAGGCTGATGTAAGAGCCAGAAATCAGATTGCCATATTTTCAGCTGAAAGCAGCACAGACCATTTTGGGCAGAAGAGGATTTGAATGCAGCTTCCCTGTTGCTGCTGCAGCATGATTTTGGGCAGAGCCAGTCTCAACAACCCCTCCCAGCACCAGCCACACCTTTGGGAACCTCTCCCAGTTAAGCCCAGAAATCATGAGGGAAAAGGAGCTGAAATTGCTCTCTAAAAATACACTATACTCTGAAGAGCAAAGACATGAAGAAGGAGCCTTACTGTTTAAGGTCAGCAGTGGCATAAAAAATAAAAAGGAGAATAAACTGTCTGAAAATAAATTTAGGACAGAAATTACGTTTCTAAAACCATGAAAAGTGAGGATCTGCCCTGCCTTCAAGAGGTGCAGTGAGAGTGCTATCCCAGCTAAATTTAAACCAGAGTTTTTTGAATCTGAACAAAATAAGAAGATCAGCCTGCTATCACAGCAAACAGACTTCATGACTCCACAGGCCACTTTAGTTCTCTCTCCCATGTTGAAAAATGTAAGAAGATTGTCTTCCTTTGCCAGTTCAGGCCAGTACAGCAGCTAAACCCATGAATTCATGAATCAGCACAGTGAATGCTACACAGTTTTTCATTCCTGTTCACCTGTTCTTTTTCATTTGCAAGTAAATACTGATAATAATAGTTAGTTATGGAAGAAGAAAAGAAAAACTGCTTTCCAAAGATTTTGGAAGGTACCTTTATAAAGGTATCTTAAACCCCTATACTGTCCTGAATACCAAAACAGATGTAAAGAAAAATAGAAGATGTCATTTCAGTCTAGACAGTCATTACTTTCAGGAGCTAGGGCAGTATGACTATATCCTATACTATATAAGGAATATAATGATATCATCACTTGTAGAAACAACACTGCAATTTGTAATCAAAATTTTTATTCATCTCAAAAGCACAAAAGGACAATTGTCTTTGACACTAACTATGGCTTTCTAAAGCACACTTTCAACATTAGTCAGAGCATAACTATAGAAGCATCAAGCTGAAACCAGTTCCACCAACCCAAATCCTACTCTGCCCACATACTGCACAGGGGTAGAAGGAGCCTCTTTCAAAATTGGTTCCTTTATTCCTATTTTAAGGTCCCAAGGCTGTTTGATATATATGAACTCCTACAACCTCCGACTGCTGCAAATGAAATGTATGTATATTAATTACCATACTACTCAGACAACAGGTGCTTTGTGGATGAAATCTGGGTGCTAAATAGAAAGTTTTAAGAATGCACTCTCTCAGACTTCAAGATAAGACTAGGAGAGTAGGATTAGCTCTTCACTAGGCAATTATCTGTAAAATTACTCACACAACACACCTTCAATAATAAAAGAAAGGACAAAAAGATCATTCTGGAAACTGCTAGCCTAGTTAGTTTATTTCAGTGCTTTAGCTGTATCAAAATATTTTGCTTACTGGAAGTTGCACATAATTTAAAGAAAACACTTCATTGAAATATAAGGAGGGATGAAAATAAATAAAGGGGTGGAGAATAAAGTTTCAATCTCTCTTGTTTTTAATGTCTTGCTTTTAAATTAAATCATGAAAAAATAAGCAGGATGAGTCTTCTTAAAATGTGGAGGAATAACCCAACAGATCGTAACTATTTTAGAAAAGTCACCATAATCTATCATGGAAATATCTCTACTGGTTTTATGACACATTTTTACTGACCCTGCTACATTGCCAGAAGTATTTTAACATGTCAGAGCAGAAGCCATGCATAAATATGTGCAAAATATTTTTATTACAGTAAAACTGGAAAAAGCCAGTGTAAATACATAATAGTTATGCTTCTATAAAGATATTTATTTTTAACGTGATTAATTGCATGATGTAAAAACTTCTTACACTTTCTACTTTAAAGGAGCTATTACATTGCAAGAATTTAAACATAAGCATTAGAAGCCTCAAATTTCCAAATGCATTTGTAATTCTATGAATTATATTTGTTTACATGACAGTGACAAAAAGAAATATATTCCCTGTAATTTACTTTAGTTTCCACATCTGAATACATGGCATATCTTTATAGTCAGTTCTGGATCCTTAAATGTTCTTTATATAAAATACAGTAAGCAATCCCATCACAATAAAGTAAACAACAGAGAACATCACAGAACATTCAGCACTTGAACTTTAGCATAATATTAGCATATTTCTTTCTGAAGTTAAAAAAAAAACCAAACCGAACAACCATAAAAAAACCAACCCCCAAACTAACCCACCCTGTCATCTGGAAAAATCTTTCCAAATTGTGTTTTTACACAACCAATATCCTGTCTGTACATCAGGGGCAGCCTCTGTTTAGCATGTAGGTGCTCTCAGTGAAAAGTAACAGTTTCTCCTCCAATCCTGAACTCTCAATAACCATCACGGAAAGTAACAGTTTCTCATTCCCTATCAGCCAGTGGCATTATTAATCATCAAAACAAAACGAAACACCTTCAAGCAAATATCAGCTGTTGATTAATCTTCATCCCAATGAATTAGAGTCATAAGAGGCAACCTGCTGCCTTGTTTACGCCTTTTTAATATGAGGAGCAGAAGTTGGATATAAGGGTTTTCTGCCCTTAGGGCTACAAAATATGCCTCATGTGGCAGCAAGCCAGCTCTCCGAGGGAGCCTCCTTCACTGTTTCACAGCTATTTTCTAATGGATAAATTTAAACAGCACACACAAACACACGAGTCACCACAATACAGGGCCAGAGCTATTGTTTTTGTCTAAAGTCCTGTGAGCATCTGTACTCGCAATGAGGTTCTCAAGGTTCCATCCAGTTTCAGTTTGGGCTTTACTTTTGGCTGTTTTGTTTATTTGGGCTTTTATTTAAACACAAGGAGAAGAGGAGGGGTGTCTGGATTTCCTTTTTTTTTTTTTTTTTTTTTTTTCTCCACCTGCCTTCCCCCTATCTAGCACAGTACATAAAACACCTCTCTTCAGCTTTAACCGACCTAGGCTCAATTAGTGCAATATTTTGCACACATCCAAGCAATCACAAGGCAGAGGTATTCAGTCCAGTCCTCATGGGTATTGCACAGACACCTTTAGAAAGGGGTGGAAGGAGATTTCTTTAAAAAAAAAAAAAAAATCTCACAACGTAATTTACACAGTGTGGAAACGCCTACAAGGAGATGAAGTACCTGCACTGGGGAGATGTTCAGTTGTTCACTTCATCTTCCGTTGACAAGGAAACCAAACCGCACTTCATTCTCCAGGAAAACCTTCCACTGCCATCATTTGAAAATGTATTTATTTGTATATATGTATATATCTATCATCATCATCATGATAACAATAACCATCATAAAACACTGCTGGCAAAAGAATAAAAAGTGAAGGTGCAAAATGTGCAAAAGTAAGGATCATCTCTTTGGCATTCTCTTTTGCTTTGTTATCTTGAGGGAGGAAAAAAAAGTATTTAAAAATGATAACTGCAACATGCTGCAAGAAAAGTTTCACATTATAAGCAGGCATCAAAAACTGAAGAGGAGGAAAAGCAAAAACCCTGCTGGTTGCATTGTTAAAAAGAAAAAGAAAAAAAAAAAAAAAAAAAAAAGAAACCGTAACAAAAATAATAAAATTAACATCTTGCTCTGTGGCTTCCACCAGTATTGCAAGATTACAAACTCTGTGTAAACACTGCTGTAAAATGCATTTGCAATTCCCATCTCTTTATGGAAAAAAAAAAAGCCCTTAAAAAAACACCTAAAAATAAAAATAAAACAACACCAGAAAAAAATCCTCTGCAAAAAGAGTTAGAAACATGCCTTTTCTCTTATCTTTAAAAAATAAGCATCATATTTCACATTGCTTTTCTGTGCCACAACAAAACCAGTTGCATATATAGATATATAGCTACTAAATGTATATCAGTTGTTGCTGGACTGGCAAGTCTGTATTATTAATATTATCATTTTTCATTCCCAGTGACTCCCGGCCCCAGCAGCACCTTTTGCTCACAGTTTAGTAACCATCGCATGCTAGGAAAAAAACTTGTCATCAGCAAAAGATCAAATCCATTTAAACAATAATCAAAGAGGAAGAAAAAAAAAAAAAAAAAAAAAAAAAAAAAAAAAAAAAAAAAAAAAAA
>CM031858.1:125947976-126041833 GCA_018697195.1 Certhia americana | reverse complement strand
CGCGCCGCCGCTGCCCTCGGCAGGTGCCGCTCTCCGCCGCGCTCAGACACGCTCCGCTCCGCTCCGCTCCGCTCCGCTCCCTCGCTGCCGCCGAGCGCGGGCACGCTGCCGGCCGCGCGGGCGGGGTGCGGAGGCGGGCGCGTCCTGCGCGGCAGCGCAACTTGCTCGCCGGCGCTGAGCGAAGTTATCTCCTGACACCGCCCGCCCGCCTGTTGCCCTCCGGCCGCGGCGCCGCCGGCCCCGCCGCTGCAGTGCCGCTCGCCCCCGGGAGTGGGGCCGGCGGCGGGCGGAGCGGAGCGCAGCGCCGGGGTTTGCCCGGGTGAGGGGTGAGGTGCCCCCGGCGGCGGCCCCGGTGCAGCACCGGGCTCCGAGGCGTGTGCGCCCGGGTCACCCCTCCCGCCGATCCGGCGGGGGATGGAGGACTGCTCGCGGGGTACCGCGTGTGCGCGCACGGCAGGGGTAGCCCGTCTCTCGGCTAGCAGTCTGCGCGGGATGCCAGCCCTGATTCCTCTGTGTGTGCGGGGGTGCCCCTCCCGCAGCTTCACCTCAGCGTGGGGGCGCGGAGTACCCGGCAGGCAGACAAGGCAGGCAGGGGCATCCCCTGTTGTCACGCCAGCTCCACGGCACCGCTGCTGCCGGTGCAACGGGGGGAGGCGGGGGGGGGGGGGGGGGGGTTCCCCTGTGCCACTCCTGCTCCGGTGTGCGCACAGCCAGGGGTGCTAGCGTGCCTAGCGCCGGGGTTGCAGTTACTGTGCGCCCAGTCATGTCTGAGCAGCGCTGCTCCGGCTTCCTCCGGAGAGCGGTTCACATGTGCCGCGGGGGGAGGACAGGTACCACGGGTCCCATCCGTTACTGCTTCTGTTTCCGGGCCTCTGCCCAGCTGCACGGCTTCTCGCTCCTCCCGTCCTTCCAGCGGCGGGGCTGATGCTTCCCATCACAAAGTTACTGTCCGAGGTGGGAATTAAGTGTTTTCGGAGGGGGCCATTCGCTGCTGGGTCCGCTCCCGAGAGCAGCCCGCAGGGCAGCGCGCTCCGGCCGGGGTGACCCCGGGCGTGCAGCCTCCCACGGCACCACAGCCCGCAGCTGCCCGCAGTGCTGGAAGTGGTGAGGGTCGAGCCCTTCCGCACTCATGCGCGGCCCTGAAGCAGCTCCGTGGCTGGCCGGATGGCAGCTCTCTTTCCCTTTTCCGTTAGCGTACAAAAAATTCACTGGAGGAGATTGTGTGCTACTGTTGCTGAGAGTTCCCTCAAGACGCTTGCTTTTCCCTTTTTAGCTCTCCTCGCTTGTCTCCTTATTAACAAACGCAGCAGTCGCAGTGAGCGGCGGCTGGGGTTTAAGAGCAGATTTGCTCCGGCTTCAGCTGAAAGCAAAACCTGCGCAGCATTGCCAGGCCACAACCCGCCGCCTCGGCTGTGTCCTCACTTTACTGGCCCCCAAAACGTTCACAGCTAACAATCACCCACGAACGTACTTATTTACTGCTTCAGCAGTAGAAGGAAGAGCCACAAGAGATAAAGTAACAGAGGAATAGAAGTGCGCATCTGTAAACCAGACACTGTGATGAAGCAGTCCAGCCCGTGTTTTCCAATACTACACTACTCCCTCCTTCCCCCTTCTTCACACACCCTTTTGTTTTTTCCTATTTTAGAACCCGTCTCTTTTCATCCGGGTTAGGAGGCAAGAGATACAATAAGGTTATTACTCTACAAAAATTACTCTGACCAGTCAGAGGATGCCCTGCTATATAAGAGACTGGTGAGGGCACCAGCCTGCCTTCTTCGCATCCTTACACAAAGGTTTTTCCCTTGCCCCGACCATTTCTTTCTTTCTTTCGTGTCCTGTATCTCTTCCCCAGTGTTTCCAGAAAATGAAAAGAAATGCTCCCTTTCTTCTTTGCTCTCAACTTCTTTTACGAAGTATAAAAAGAACACTGGCCAAAGTTTAAAGATATATATAACCAGTTATGGTTTCTTGCTTGCTTTTTATTTTGGCACTGGGCTTGTTTTGGCATTTCATAATTTTCTACCCCTGCTGTGTTTTGCTCCAAGGAGCAGAGCTGTACATCTGCGAAGGTTTAAAACAAACAAAAAAGCAAACTAAAGGAAGTCCTTAAAAATAAAAAAAAAATTACAAGAAATTGGAACTTTTAGTGTGGAAACTAACCAACTTAACTGTACCTAGTTGCATGTACATATAACAATAAATTCATTCATATTGTCATGATAGTATCACAAACTATCATGTCGAGATTTCAGGTGTGGGCGGTGTATTTGGTTGGTGCACTTCAGTTTTGCATAGCTCTAGGTACTGCATGTATAAATACAGTTAAATGACTAAGGCTTTTTAAAAATTATATTTAACATCAAAACATATTTGCAGAATCAAGGCCTAAATAACAATTCTATTTTGTTGTTGCTTTTAAGTTTCCATTGCTATTTACATACTTTCGAGCACATATGTCTTCCTGAAATAACAACAAAAGTTAAAGGATGGTGTTTTAATAATCCAAAATTCTACATTAGATATGACCCATAAATTATTTGTTGACACATATAGAGGATCAGAACATGTACATTTTGGACAATATATTTCATGTATGATATGTTCAGTAGGTTCCAAGAACTAGAAATCAGGTAAACTTGCAAATATGTATGTTTTTCTTCTCAATTGTATGTATTGACTGGTTATTCTGTGAGTGAATTAAAAAGTGATGCACTTGGCTAATTTGTATGTAAATACTGAAAAGTTCAGGGCTTAGGGGCAGTTTCCAGACTGGGTCTAGAACAGTGCTGAGGGGATCAGAAAATGTAAATAAATTACTTCCTCCTATAGCTAGCATTGTAAATATTGTGAAAATTAACTGGTTCATAAAAACTTAACCTTAGCTTTACCTATGGAATCACCAAAGTATACTTCTGTCACTTTTCCCCTTATAATCCATTAAGATAAAGTAAGCACTAGCAGGTAAGAGGTGCAAGAGGTTTGGCAGGAGTGTTTGGAATAGGTAACAAGCAAGCAAGAGCTTAGAATAATGCTGTTTTCACAGAATCCCAGGAAGCTTTAATTCGTTGGTGCCTACTTGTTACTTTCTGACCACTCCTGCTGGAAATTTCCTCCAAGAGCAGTTGAACACTCGATGCTAGACTAAAATAAGAGAAAGTTCATCACATTGCTTGGTTATGAACAATGCTCAACAAAGTATACAGTAAAAGAATGCAGTTCAAAAAGAAGGGAAAGTAGGATCACTTTGAGAATTTTGACAGCCAACCAATGCATGCATATAAGGTGTCTGCTGGCATTTTTTTACACTTTTTCTTCTGCAGAACAGCAACTGAGTTCCACTGCAGCATGATTAAGAGTTGTTTTCAAAAGCAGCAAAGAATTCTTGGCAAAAAGCATATGAACCAGCGCTTCTACACTTCTACTCGATCACCAGCATAGAATTGCTTCCTAAGGTTCCCAAAATACTGTACTACACAGACAATGCTCTATGACTTATGCTGGGCTTGCTAGTCTTTAGTCATGCCATGCAATCCCAGTATTTCATATCCCTTTCCTCTGCCTTTACGGTACCACCTCCGTAAAGGAGCAGAAATAAATATATTCTGAGATTACCTAATTGCCTATAATCTCTTTTTCTTGATTCTTCATTGAAGTTCTGTGCTCTCAGCATAGTGCTGCTGCTGTATATATGCGTTGCTTAGACAATTTCCCTTCCTTTCTACTGGAGCTGGTATTGGAGAAACACACAGTTGGGATTTTTATATCACTTTCAGTGCATTTACACTTTCCTAAAATAAAGAAGCTTGTCTTTGCAGGTAGTAAGCAAATAGTTGGAGTCCAGCACTGAGGTACTGGCTTTGCAAAGATCCATCACTATGACTCAGCAGCCTGAGAGCCTGAGCTCAAGTTGCACACAGGTGCAAACAGCTATTAGTATCTCCTATTACACTGGCAGAAGTCAGCTAAAATAATATACCAGATGCAAAAATAGCAACAGCAATAATAAAAATCATGATAAAATAATTAATGGTCCATTTTTGAAGATACAGCTGCCTGAGCCTGATTTAATGGCTAATATGTACGCAATCCCTTTGAGACCATTGAGTGTAATTATAGGTTTATAAGGTTGTGGTGGGTTTTTTTTGTTTGTTTGTTTGTTTGTTTGTACATGTTGTTCATGTCTACCACAAAAGCAGTAAAGGGAAGATTAGTTGACCGGCAATAACTGTTAAATGAAAGAATTGAAGTTAGCCAACTGTTAAATTTTTTAAGCTGTTAGAGAAAGAAAATGTAATTTTTCAAACTTTCAAATTACTAGAGATTTAACTATCATCATTTAAATCCATTTATGTGTTGACTTTATTTTAAATTGCTATACCTTAGACAATATCAAGTTGAATTACTTCACATTTGTAAAGTACACTTCATTTCATGTGATAAATGGGATGTTACTTTAGAAAGAAGTTTCATTCATCTGTTTTTCTCTGTGTGCTATCATTGTTTTCCTCATTTGTTTTTCGACAGATGTATTGTTAATTTTAATAAAAATATGTACTTTTTGTCCTTCTACCACTCTTACAGTGCTTTTAAGACATCTGTACAGTGGAGGTAACTCAATTCTTTTACCACCTGTTCATCTGAAATTTCCAAGTGTCTGAGCAGAATGAGGGTTAAAAAGTTCAGTAATAAATGACAGAAGGAATAATAGCAAGGCAGCTCTGTTTAAAGGAGAACAGATAAAGTACCTGAAGGATACACCCACTATGTAGGGAAATGGAATGAAAAATAGGAAACACTTTCAAGGAGCCTTTTTACCTGCTTTTGTCAGATGAGAGAGCTTTTTGAGAGAGAGTTTTTAACTACTGAATGCTTTGTTAATGTGTAACATTCAATCTTCCGGCATGTGTATACTGTGCTTTTTGAAACAATCCTGATCTGAGGACAGAGCAAACAACGAGCTTTGTGTCCTTAAGCTACTATTTTCACATGCTATTTTCTATACATAAATAAAAAGTGACTTCTGCATTAAAAATCACAGAGAATTTTAGGTACCCCAAACTCTTTCCTAATTTCAAAATGGTTGCCATTTGCTCTTTTAATGTGTTCTTTTAAGAGTAAAACTTGTAATAAGCATGTCTTTATTTGTGAGTTTTGCAATAAGTAATTCTGGGAACAGTGCAAGATAAGGCAGCTTATGACCAAATTCACTGGTTGACACCATCTGTTCTTGTTCATTCATTGTCTATGTGACAATCCTTTAATCTTCACACTGAAAGAGAATTCAAAACATACTTTTGGGGGGGTTGTAGTTTTATTCTTAGCTTGTTTCTTTTTTTTTACATGTGGGTATTGTTAGTTAGTTAGTTAGTTAGATAGTTAGTTTGTTAGTTAGTTTGTTTGTTAGTTTGTTTGCTTTAATTGTGTTGTATCAGCCAGAATTAAATAGTGTCTAATGGCTGGCACTTATGGTTGAAGATGGCACTGAAAGTTGAGACCACATTTACATGGTTAATCAGACACAACACTGGAAAATGTGCCCTTGCCTGAACAAATAGTGACTCAAGAAGAAAAGAATATGTGGAACAGAGGATTGAAATGTGAGAGAAAAAAAAAAACATCATGAATTTCTGGCAATTTGAGAAATGGAGTTGGAGGCATTTTTAAAAGTTAATCTAAAATGAAAAACGTGTCTTTGGTAGAAACAATGGGAGAGAGGAGCTTTGTCTTCTGTGAAACAGATCCCATGTACTCAAACTGGGCACATAAAATGAAAAAAAAAAAAAAAAGTATTAATCTTTTAAAGTTTAGTTTAAGTGATTCAGCAACCATAATATACTTCTGTGTGAGTCAGAAGTCAGTTTACCACCCGGGTGTTCAGTCAATTTCCAGAGATGTGAATGAGACCTGAACTATATATTTTACATACATTCTTTACTACAGGGCATCGTTTTGTATTCTGAGTACTATTTGTGTGTGTTGCATAAGGCAAGGATAGATAAACAAATAAGTATATGACTATACAGCTGGGCTTTATCATAATGGTTGCTCACTATGAGGTGAAATAAGCTTGCACACACAATTTAATCCATGATTTTCCTGAATAAAAGAAATTTTGGTTGGCATTCGACTGTTCAGAAACAAACCTTTGCATGTAGGAAATGCACATATATCCATAGTGCATATAGGTACCCCTACATCACATATCCTATTTCTTTTTTTGACCCTGCATTCCAGTTATGAACCAGAGCTAATTTTAGCTAGTTAATGAGATCTGACATGATTGCAGTCCATAGCAGTATGGCTGGAGGCTAGAGGATTTTTGTGTATGTTGTTTTATTCATGTGTTGTCCTGGAGAGGATTGGAAACATTATGTAAGAGTGTTAAGCATTCAGTGTCAGGCTCAAGGCAAAATACAGGTTAAAAAAACTCCTTCAAATAAAATTATATACATTTTAACTTTCCAAATGGAAAGACGATTTGTAATAGATCATGTCTAACTCTAACCTCTGCTATCCCAACTGCTCTTCATAAATGCAGAGAATTTCTAGACAAAAGAAGACTTACTCTATAATTACATCAGGTAATTCGAGCCCAGTAATTTTGAAAAAAAATATATTTGCTTTATGAATAGCATTTATTACTTTATCTTCTCTTATTTTTATCCTATACAAGCTCTTTTTCACCATCACAATTTATTTTCTTCATCTCCTACTAGTCAAGTTTTATATTCTAAGACAGCATCCCATTGCTCTCCTTTGAGTAAATCAACTTGTGAGACCATCTAGACAGATTTCCATTTTTCCACCTTTCTTAGTGCAGCTGCACTAGCATTGTTGGGGTTCTGTGTTTGGCTCTCTCAAACAGCTAAATCTCTGCGCTGCTGCAGCTCTCTGAACACCTTGCATCTTGTGAATGACTCAGGCAGTACACTCCCTTCCCTCTAGCAAACAGGGAGAAAGCCTGGAAAACTGTTCTTGGGAATGATCCTCCTTCTGGTTTACATCACAAATTACTTCCATTACAGGATAATGCCCAAAGGCACAATCCAGCCTGAAATACAGTCACTGTGAAATATAAAAACGCAATTGCTCTTAACAGAAATTATATACCTAGAACCATTTACAATTCTACAGCTAAATGTCTTTGAAGTGTCTGAATTTTAAGTTTTTTTAAATCTTTTTTTTGGCAGCTGCCAATAACTCTCAGTTATTTTGTTAGATACGAATTGTGTATTTTACAAGCAAATGGAGACAAGATGTACAAAACCACCCAAAAAAATCCCATTATTTTCTTTGAGATTGAAGCAGCAGTTTGAGCATGAATAAATCTTGAAAAATATCAAGATTCTTCAAATATGATAGCTCCTTTGGATGGGTAATTGCTGCAAAGACCACTGGTACTCAATTCAATCTATATTCTGTTTGCCAACGATTTCTCAAACACTACCTCCCTCAAAAGAATGAGGTCTGCAAATTTTCGGTGTCTGTTCCAGTTACAATTAAAAAAAATAAAAACCAAATCACAAATTGTCCATGAAAACACTGTTTATGTAAGAACCTGGTATAGTCTGATCTTCAGAAACTCCCAAGTGATCACAAAATTTTCTTATAAGTTCCCAACACTTCAGACAGGCAAGCCCATGCTGTTCAAAAGCATTACCAATTTAGGTATCAAGAAAGCTTGTTTTCTGTGAAAATACACCTTTCTCTGAAAGAGACAAGGGACAAGATTGTGCTCACTCTGTAATGGGTAAATTTGCTATTGTAGCAACAGTCAAAGAAAGAAGCACTTTATTGCTGATTGTATTTGAACATGCTTACTTTGACATATGCAATGTTTCCATTCCAGAGGGAAAAAAAAAAAAATCTTATGCAAGCTGTAGTATAACTGTTAAAAAAACCATCCTAGAACTGTTCTCACTTGCCTTGTAACTTCACTTTTCCCCACCAACCCAGTAACTTTAGTATCTGTTTCTTTTATTCCCACTGGTTAAACCAGTTCCCCATGTTCACACATCAAATGAAAACACTTTGAACTGTATAAGCTTAAAGAAAGCTCCAGAAATATATTAAGTAAAATGCCTAATCACACCAAAGAAGTAATAACAAAATAAGTAAATTTTGAAGGCCATATTTTCCTATTCTAATTGAGAAATGCCTTGCAACTTAATTGGAAAATTTTAGATAATTTTCATTTCTTTTAGAACACAAATCAGAACATGATGACAAAGGGAGTAACACCACAGGTTATTTCTAGAGGATATACTGTTTTTCACCAGTACTTAGTTTAAGAAAAATTCCTCCTTCTGTGACTTTTGAAACTCTAAACATGGAACAATTTTTCTCAGTAGCAGCCTTGCTCAGTAGAGAGGAATGGATATCAGAAAAATTTGGATTTTTTCATTAGAACTTTTTCTTCATTTCTGAAAGATATGCATGAGAAATGCAACTACAAGCACCAAGACAACTTTGGAGAAAACAATTATTGATAGCCATATTTTTAGAGGTTTTTAAGCAGAAAAATTTCTCAAGATAGAATTATAGGTATTTACAGGAATTCTAGCTCTTAGCCAACACCTAGAAAGTTACCCGCAGTGCAATTGGTAGGAACAATAATTTAGCACAGCCAGGATGAGCTTTGAATCAGTATCAAGAAAATGGTAATTAGGTGATATTAGCTATATCAAGAGAAGGTAAAAGTAAATAAGTAGCCCAGATATGCTTTCTTCTAGACTTTCTCAAACTTGCCTAATAGTTTTTCCTTTCTGTATTCCGCAACATGACTGCAAGTTGGAATGAAGTGCATTTCTATTCATATATTCCTCTCATCTACAGCCTATCTTACTTAACCGTTCAAAAAGGAAGTATATATTCTTGGTTATAGTGGTGCTGATAGAGAGTTGCAGTACAACTCAGAAAGAATAATATAAATCCAGGAGAAACCAGTGGGTTTTGGTGACCATTTTTGTGATTGAGAATGAGAGGGAGGAGAGAAGGAAGAAACAATGAAAAAATGAACCAGTCTGCCAAAGTTAATATTATAGATAATGTAAGCAATCTTCTGGGAATACTAATTGTTGATGGTTTCTAGAATATTATTCTAGAATAATAATTAGAATATAACCATTCATACATACAATTTGTGATAATAAATAAATAAATAAATCTTTTCCCACTAAATGTGACGAACATTTATTGAACCAAAATAATATTTTCACCCTCTGTTTAAATGTAATCATCTGCATGTAAGAAGCATATTCTGATTGATATCTGATATTAAAATATTCACTAATAAAAATCCTAAATCAATATGAAAAGCAGTTTAAATTTTAATATAAGCAGTATATATATTTTTACATGTCTATTTTCTTTTTAATGTACATCCACATAATACACATGGAGAAACATAACATACCATTCAAATAATTTAAGTCTGTAGGAAACCACAGTTCGTAAAAATAACAGGAGTCTCTATATTGCAAGGTTTCATTTAAGTGATCTTATTACAAGTAGAGTACTGATTTGAAGTGAATGCTTCTGTGAGTAAACATTGCTTATATTATTAAAAATTTGTGAGAAGGGTTTCCACTCAGTGGAGATTCTTTTTGGCTCCCTACTGCTGCAAGCTCCGTGAGGAATTATTATAATGTGGATTGTCATTAGCCTTTTAAAGCTGAAAACACTCCTGTAGCTTTCTCAATTTGTAAGAAAAGATCCCTGCTTTAAAAAGAGTTTTAAATTTCAGAAGGAAATAGTAATGGAGTAGATGGATAAAGAAATGAGCAAAGGCTTTATCATGATACATTTAGCTTATTTTTCCCTTTTTACTTCAGATTTGTTTCTTTGAGTGTGGGATTGGGAGTTAAACAATTAGGCTACCAGGCATTCCACCCTGACTTCAGCCTAGACAGGGTAACCCACCCTACTCTCATGGATATTTATCTCTGTACACCCATCTTTCTCCCGCTAGAGGTTCCTCGTCTTCAGTGACAGGTAGATATGCAGTTGACCTGGTTTTGCCAAAATGATTCAATTTTTTTTCTTTTTTTTAAATCCACAAATGTTTATACAGGTAAGGATCACTAAACGTGATTTATGCATGGCATTATGGTGGGACAGCTGAAGTCTTGGTATCAGCTGGAAAGGTTTAGAGGTCACAAATAATAATCTTGTAAATGGCAGACTTCTCATGTAGCCAGATCAGAATTTAAGTTAACATTGTTTTAAAGAAAAACAAAACAAAACCTCAAACCATAATGGTAGATACTGACTCAAAAAATTCTTATGAAATTTGGAGAAGGTGGAGGAAGAGGTTTGAATTTGGATAATAAGTCAGCAAATAACCGGCAGAGTGGTTTAGAAGATAAGTGTACTTTATTCACATATCTTTGAACATTTTTGAGAGAGAGGAAATAAGCCAGGTAATAGAGGTTAGGGAGAAGTTACAGGAGATATAGGTGAAATCTGTAAGGATTTGAGGTAAAAGGATAGAATTGAAGCCAACAGGAAATCATGAATGCAAATATGGAAGAAGCACTTGAGAAAGTAGAAAGAGTAAAACAGAAATTAGTGTTGGGTTTGATATTGCTTGAAGTAGGAGAAAATAAGTATTTTAGGTCAGACCATAGGCATCTCTAGTAAGGAGAGTATTGAAAGGAATTTTTAAATTCAAAATTGCAGAAATGTAAAAAGAGTTTGTAATCGCAGAAACTAGATGAAAGTTTTAAGATAAGCAGGGATGTGCAGGATATTGACCTGATAATAAAATTGAAGTGTACCTTACAGCAGTAATATTGCTCTTGATAATTTCCCAGAGATTGCCCGTTGGCATTTTTGGAAAGTTAAAGTAGAAAGTTATGGGCTGTGAGTTATGGGTTGTGTCATCTGTGTCTGCTGAGATTTTATATGGTCTCAGAGTGTGCATAGTGCTTAATAGACTTGGTCAGGAGACAGGACAGTTGGCTACAGAATAGGAGTAAGGAACACAAGTTACCTCAGTAATGTCTGTGTTATGTAGCTATGTCATTGAATTGGCAAATGGAAGAGTAAAAGGAATTTCATTTTATTTGATTTATGAATTGGTAACTCCTTACTATGGTAGTGGAATCCCTTAAAATATTTAGATTTGCTTTTGTAATCTGTTCAAAGACTAAAGCTGTCTATTGTCTCCCCTTTTCCAAAGACAAGGAACAATCATAAAGTGTGTCTCAGGAGTATTTCTAATTCCCAGAGTCTGAGCCTGCATAAATGAGAGTAAAAAGCTTTCTTCAGTCTCACAGAATCCCCTCTGAATCAGTTGGCTGAATACAAAATAAGCGTGCATGGAGAAAGGAACACTCTTTAACTGTCTTTTCAGAAAGGCTTGGGTTCTGGCTCATGCATCTGTTGACTTCACAAGTAATTTTAGCTATTTATGCATAGATGAATACATCGTTACAGAGAAAGAGAATTTTACAGTACATGTGTTTGCAGCCCATGTCCTGTATATGTGAACAAATTCAGTAACTTCTTTTTGTTATTGTGTAACTCCTTAAGATTGTCTACTGTAATTAGTGCTGCTTAAATCTTCATTGCACAAAGAAGCATGCAATACATTTCTGTAACCTCTCAATGCATTGTAACAAAAGTTAGAGGGACTGGAAGATTATTAGATCATTAGAACAGGATGAAGAACACAGCATGGAGCTGATGTTCAGGTGCTTCTCTGTTTTTACTTACCAAATTTCCTTACTCAAATGAGACATAACCTCTTCTGTAAGAGAAATACGCTTTGTTTGCAACAAATGTATGCCAGACATTGTCAGTGTCTTCTACTTAGACTAGCACAGATTTGTCACAATGGAAATACTTTCCTCTTTGGTTTTGTCCTCAGTGGAGTGGAATCACATGTGGTAATACACACTAACAGAAAACATTGGATTTATAACCCAAGAAAATGTTTACTTCCTTGGGGATAATCAAAGGACCTTGGGACTAGTAGCTTTTGTGTTTGTAAATAGAAATCTTCAATATCAACATATGAGAGCTACAGATAATAAAGTGATTTTTCTCATGGATAGGAATACACTATTTTCTAATTTTGAAATATTGAAAGTACTTCTGCTATACACTCTTTATCTGTAAATGGATCTTCTGAAACAGGTAATAATACAATAATACAAAACACCCTATGATGGGAATCATCAACCCTAATGTTCCTTGCTTTGTCATGAACACTGTCTAGGGACTTTCAAGGATTATAGAAAATATAGCCTCTAGTTAAGATTGTGCATAGATAAATAAACTAAGAACAGAACTTGAAGATGCTAAATACGTACAGAAACTATCAATATTATGCCTTAAAGCATTTTCTGCACTGACAGTGCACTAGTTTCTTTTTAAGGGAAATTGTGTTAGAGTAAGCTGGAGACAAAGGGAGTTCGAGAGAAGCCAGGACAAATCCATGTCTTAACTCCAGAAAGAGGATATGACAAAAAAGCAGCACTCTACTGTGTAATCCTTGAAAAGCAGAGGAAATAAAAGGTTATGAACTCTTGGCTGCCTGAGAAACCCCACCATGACACATTTTTTTGGCAAAAAAAGCTAAAACTGCATGTGTATTATAGTCAGTGTCCTTAAAGACAGATAATCTTGGAATGCTGGTCCTATTAATGGGACGGTATGCCCTAGTAAACCTTGTACATCTGCAAGGGTGTATAAAGGGAATAGATTCTTCAACCAGGCTTGCAATTCTTACTGAAATCTTGCTAGGCCTTTTTTTGGCTTTTTGGTAGGTTGGTTGGTTTCTTGTAGACCTGTGTAGTTCATCAATTGTGTATAGAACTACAGAAAAGTTTTCCTTTACTTTTGATCAGTGGTAGGGGTGCAGTCTGCCTTTGGGAGCCCTGCCATGTTACGGGCTTGCTTTTATGCGAACTCGTTCAGCTGAGCCAACATAAAGACAGTTTCTACAGAAGGGAAGAGAGGAATGTGTCACATCTGACTCCTCACTCAGCCAAAGGTGCTGTCAAAGCTGGGAATTTAATCTTTGAGATTATTGCTGAAACTCAGAGCTCTAGGGTCAGGATTTATGCTTCATAAAAGTCAAGTTATGTAATGATTTGAAAGCTCAGTGGTCAAAGCCAAAAATGTGAGACTTCATCTGAGCACAGCTTTTAATAATGTTGGTCATTGTTATAAATGCACAATAACGTATATAGAGTACAGTTACTGACTGAATGGGTGGATTTTCCTGATGATAAGATCTGGTAAGTCAGTTAAATGCATTAAAATGGTATATAAAACTTTGGAATTATGTTATTCATGAGGCAGCTGCCTAGGCTGTATGGGCAGAATATGCTTGTGACAAGAAGGCATGATCAAAGACAGCTTAGATATGTAGAGATCAATTCCTAACTATAGTGAATAGTCTCTGAGAAACTGAGCACTGTTGAGAAAAACAAATGAGTTCAAGATTATTTATGTACATTTGAGTTTCTAGAAGTTTTTAATGAAAGATGAGGGATTTTTGGATTCTTTTATTCTTAAAATTTTATTAAGAGTTTTATTCCACTTTTTTTCTTCTTTTTGAAAAAGAAAAAAACAGCTTGTGCTCTTTGATTGTCAAACCATTTAAGATGGAATGTCAAAATTAGACAGTTTCTCTAAATGTGTTTATCAGGTCTTTACAGATGCTTTTTTCAGGCAGCTTGTGGGTGAAAATAAATCTAGATGTTTGAAAGTGTCATTAAACATCTGCTTCATGTGGGATGGTTTCAGATAGCTGGAAGTTTGTTGCTGAAATTTTGTTGTGATGTCCTATATCAATGATGAATGACATATGGAATCAAACATCTAAAAGTGAATGCTTTGAAAAATAAAATTTTGTAAAGACACTAGACCACATGAATAAATAATTTGAACTGTTTTTCAGTACATTTACTTTTATGGAACTTTACAACTATTGTTCAAGTCTTATATCCATGAAATAAAGGCTTATTTGGTTTATTTTTTATTCCATACAGTCACTTGCCTCTTTATACCATCTTTTTAATTCTCCTTATTTTAGCTATCTGTGTGAGATAGTGACTGATCCATAAAAGTGATCCATGAGTGTAAACTTCATCTTTGGTTTTATCATAGAATCTTAGAATGGTTTGGGTTGGAAAAGATCTAAAAGGTCATCTGCTTCCAAACCTCCTGCCATGGATACAGGTACCTTCCACTAGACTACGTTGCTCAAAGCCCCATCCATGCTGGCCTTGGACACTTTTGCGGAGGTGATATCCACAATTTCTCTGGACAATCTGTTCCAGGGCCTAACCACCTTCACAGTAAAGATTTTTTCTAATATCTAAATCTACTCTCAGTTTGAACATGTTTCCCATAGTCCTGTCACTACACACCCTTTTAAAATGTCACTTTCCAGCTTTCTTATAGGCTCCCTTCACATACTGAGAGGCTGCAATGTAGTGTCCCTGGAGTCTTCTCTTCTCCAGAATCTTCAGTCCCAACTCTCTCAATCTTTCTTCATATGAAAGGTGCTCTATCCCTCTAATCATCCTGGACCTGCTTCAGCAGATCCATGTCTTTCCTGTGCTGGGGGCTCCAGAGCTGGACACAATAACACAATACCACAGATGTGGTCTTATGACAATAACATTTTTTTTCAAAACAAGATTTTGAACATTTTTCTATACTGCATTTTAATAAATAGTATAGAAACATCTTTCCATGAGAATTGAAATTGTATTTGGTCTTGTATAAATCAAAGCAGTTTCTGTAGTTTCATTTTTAAAAATTGGGTTTTAGTGTTATACTGAACTTTTAAACCTATTTTTTTAAATAGGTTTAAATTTTAAACCTAAATTATTTACTGTCTTCTATAACCAAGTTCACTTTCACATATTGTTAGTTTCTAACACAAAACTAATTCTTACATCTTGTCATTGATAGCAACATTTTTGTATTCAAGAGAGGAAATTATTAGGAGAGAAGGAGACGAACCATGAGGTTTCCATTGTGTGGAAAACATTTCCTTTGTCTTCCATTCCTTTTTTTTCAGGTGTGGGGCTGATGTGTCTCATTAAAGCTATACCAATCTATTTTAAAATTTTATGTATTAAGATTCTTACATGCATGGTTATGTGCTTGAATAGGATTATAGGATCTCATTTCAGTCTTCTACTACAGATTTGAATCATAATAGAGTAAATTGAGTAACTTGAGTGAGGAAGATTTATTGCATCACCTCATTATCTTCTTATAATGGCGTCTGTTTGTTAATGTAAGTTAATGGTAACATTAATGGTATGTTAATGTCTATAAAATCACACAGATGGTGATCAAAAACTCTTAAGGTTTTGTCTTTAGATGTTAAAGTCAAATTTAGGTTCTTTGTAACTACTGTGATAGATTGTCTAATAAATCAATACTCAAACACTAGAGAGGTGAAAGAGAATAGATTAAAGCAGAACTTGTTGCTGGAACATTAAAAAAAGAACTTAGAGAAGGTTCTTTAGAAGTGAGGTCTTTTTTTTGAGCTGGAAGTTAAAACACAAGAGCTCACATTGCTGAAGGCAAGACAGGATTTAATACAGCACTCTTAAGTATTTTCCTAGAACAAAGTATCTTTAAATAGCTGTCATTAAAAATCACTATTTATTCCATATTATTTCTGCATGGAATTGATCTTAACATAAAGTGATTTAGAAAAACAATATTTTTCAAATGCTGTGGCTTAGAAGACACTGCAAAGAATGTGTTTGAGAGGAATGAGTTCTGAATTTTTGAAAGAAAACTACAGATGAGATGATGATGATGATGATAATTATAGCAGATTTTTTAAAAGGAGAACAAAACTTACATGGTGCTCCTAATGGTGTGAATTTCCAAGTGTTTGCATAAAGTCAATGATACATCTAAAATGTCATAAAAGGTGTAATTAGCATGGAAATTCTTTTGGACAGGAGTAACTAATGGAATAATATTTGAACAACTTTTCCTGTTTTGCACACATTCATTCTGTTGGGAAAAAGTCCATACCTCTTACTTTCCAGCTAGCCAATCCCTGCCAAATCCCTGTAGAGGAGTGGCAGTGTTCATGCTTTTCTGAAAGAGACTTGGTTGCCTTATTCCTGACAGATCTTGGCATATTCTGGCTTTGACTTCTAAGACTTCTAAATGTAAATAGGTTCCAACAGTTAGAAGTGGGAGAGAAAATAGTATTTTAAAAGGTAGTTTTTAAGCAAATAAAGCAGAAACAAAGTTCACTTACATGATGGGTACCATGTAAAGATTTAATCCCTCACTTCTGTATTTTACTCTATGTTGAATCCTGACCATAACAGAACACACAGTAGGAATGCAACCAGGCAAAAAGATTTGCAATAAAAACTCATTTTGAAGGGAGAAGGTGAAACTGTTTTGAATTATTGAGAAGGGAAGAATGATCAAATACAGTTCTTTCTAAGGAACTCCTATCATTCTTGTTTTACTTTCAGAGTCAGAGTCTCATTTTATTTCATCATGAATACTTTGCATTTATAAAGTTCCTACCACTGTAGTATGTGAAGCCATGGAAATACAAGTGGAATAAAGCTGTGAAAGCTCAGGCAAATCAAATAGTTTAAGTTACATGATTCATACACCCAAACTCAGGAGATAGTCACTCAGGGAATAACATTATACAGCTACTGAATTATTGTGGAATTTCTCTTTATTTCTGAATGTCACTTGTGTGTCCTGGGGGTGTTTGAAGCCATAGGGGATTAGATAAAGATATCAGGTGTCTTTACACTTGCTATAGATACTGTCCTGGTCTGCTAGGTTTTGGGAGGTCTCTGTCTTCTTCCTTCCCCATCTCTGTGGCACAAATCCTTTCATAATCTTCTCCTCTGACAACCCAACTGCTCAGTGCCCCACATCACAATTATGCCAACCACACCTCTGCCCACTGCACAGAGTCAGACACAGTCAAAACACTGATGGCCTAATTCCCCTCTATGGGATGAATGGAGGAGGAGGTTCAGTGGGTTGTCAGCAGAATAGAAAATAATTCTGATTTTGTGCTTCAGTTTTGACCAGAAGGTGAATGTTCTACAGACAGACAGACAAGCGCTGAAGAAAGATAAAAAGATTTGCATGCTCAGCCATTGCTCACAAAGCTTTATCAAGGCCTCACCATTCAGAGAAATTCGATACAATATTTTACGATACTGTGCTATTTGGTATCAGCATCTTGAAAGATACAAAAACATCTAGAACTGCTAAGAAGAAAAATGCTTATGAATCCCTGTAGTTCTTCATTTGGCCTTGAAAACAAACTATGTGGGAATGTTTATGGCATTGATTCCCAAAACAAAATTATCTCAGGTACTGGCAGAAGTTTCACCTTGCGCATTGTAGAAGTGATCTCTGAACAGCAACTTCTTCAGTGCAGCCACAAGTCAGTGCAATATTATCCTTTTTTATTTATTCAATTCCATAAATAAAATACAGAATGTAGGAAAATAAGGAATTTAAATGAACATAAGAAATGGAATATTGACCTCCGCTTAACACTATTTTTTTTAAAGCAAACTTTCTGCTATCTCTTAAATTCATTTGATTAAAAATTGAGTCAGAGGGAGTAACTGCATAAAAATTATAGGGCAAGGTTGAACCTTTAGTGCAAGGATGCATTTTATACGAATGGCAATTGCAAATGCAAAATAAACACTGAAATTAATTTGACATAAAAAGTCCATGTTAAACAGGTGTTGGTATGTAATCAGGAAATGTGAGAGAAAAAATGCTGAAAATTAATTTCAACATGTCTAATGAAGCAAAGAGGCTTAGAAGAAATCTCCCCCAACTCACTCACTAAGAACAAAGAAAACAATTGTTCTTTTCAGGTATGTCTGCTGGTTTTTGTACACTTGTTAATTATCTTGTCTTACAAATGGAAGGATTAACAGTCGTATTTTACTAAAGTTCTGACAGATTTCATTATAGTCGGTGAGATTTTCCTCTGTGTATAAAGCTGGAATAATCTCACCACATACATTCCTTCCTCACGTTCCTTAAGAATGTATTCATTTTTGTGGTTTCCAATTTGAACTCTGGGAAGGGAATTAAGAGTGTAACTGGAAGTGCATCCTTATGTGCTGCAGTTCCTACCATAGGATTGGTGGATTATTTATTGCAGATGGTAAGGGGAACATAAAGAGATGCTGAAATACTTCAAAAAGCTCCCGTCCTGAAAAAAAAATTAATTTGATGCATTACATTAAAATTAAATTCAAAATTCTTAGTTTAGGGAAAGTTGTTTTCAGCAATCTCATGCCTACATTCAGCAGGATTCCAATGGCCGAATATTTTACTCCTGCAATTAATTTAACCTCTCTGGATATTCTGTGACAGGCACACTCAGGCTTTCCCCCCAGAAACATATTTCCTTGTATAAAGGGAGCATTTCATAATAGATGGAAAAGTAAGAAATTCTTGAATCTAGTAATTTCAGAACACTTGATCAAGGTCTTCTAAATACATCAGGAATAGACATCATCATGTTAAGAAATCATTCTACAGGAAGATTAGGAAATTTCAGTTGAGTTGACTGTTTGTAACTGGGAAATGCAGGTGATCATTCTTAAAATCAGTTTCTGCTAAAACATTAGAGTACAAAGACATCTCATTCTGTCTGAAATCTTCACATTTAGGAGGTAACTTGTATATATATATATGTATCTATATATAATATCTAAAAATATATATAATGTATATAATATATTTATAATATAAGTTATATATTATATACTTAATTTTTTTCTTCAAGCCTACATTAATAAATTAGTAGTTTCATCAATATGATAAAAGCACTTCAGAAAAAGTGTAAACCAAAATACATTTCTTTCTGTGACTTTCCGTAGGAGCTCTTGCTACTTTTTTGTATGTGTGTTGCATGGTAATATTGAAAAAAATTGAAACCAATATTATTCGGAAGATAATTCCTTAAATCACAACTTTTTGTACTAGTCTGTATGGTTTTGTGGGCAAAAAATGACAAAGACAATAACAAGTTGAGTACAGAATTCTGAATTAACTTTGATTAAAAATAAACCCAGAACATCAAAACATTAAATGTTTATTCCAGTATTTTCAGGTTGAAAACACAACTTCACAAAGTCTTTGATGTCATGATTTTCCCATTTCATTCGTCTGATGGAATTATTTTTTTGCTCTTTTCAGTTACAGTTTGTTATTCTGAAATTCTCTTGTTACTCTTAATTCTTACAGTTGACTTTAAGTATAAAAACATTAGAATGACCATGCTGCAACAGATCAAAAGCTTATCTAGAATTTTTTTATTTCTGAAAGTTGTCAAAAGCAAGTGTAAAGGTGAGAGTGTCAGAACATAAGATCTGGACAAGAACACATGGTACTTTCTCTAATGGCACACTTCTAACCTCCAAGCACTTTCATCTCAAAAATATATTTACCAGTGTTAAATATACTTTTTTTGTCTGTTCATTAGCCCTCATACATGATAAAGCCTGGCCTTGTCTTGAGCTTATGTAACATTTAATATCCTTTCATAAAGCATTTCATATCTCAGCTACCTTTTGCACACAGAACCACATCCTAGTGTTTGTTTTGAATTTATTTAACATTCTAATAGTGTGATCTAGTTTCTTTTGTAATAGAGTCTTCAGATACCAGATGGTGCCTGGGATTCTTGGAAAAAATTGCCTCAAAATGTTGCATTTCAAATGACACTGGTGTTGACCAGGGTGCCAATAAGTACCATGGAAGTTTGCAGTTTACTTCAACCTGCATTTAATAAAACTACTTTCAGGAGAGGTTTGGTAGTTCTTATTTTGGCTACAGGTATTTACCTGACCACACCCCAAGAATTCCATCAGTAGTTGAATTTACTCTGGCATTTTTACCTGTAAATTTACTCTTCCTCCTCCTTTCATACAAAGCTGTATGTGTACATTGGAGTGCTCCACTGGTGTAGCCTCTAGGTCTTTTCTTGCCTCCTTTACCAGACTTATATCTATCCTTCTAATGCTTTGTTCCTCTTGTCTGTTTCATCTTGTTATACAGCCTGGAAGACACTTATTTAGTTTAGTCCATAGTATTTCTGTCTCTGCTCATATGTGGACCAGCACAGAGTAATTTTTAATATAAGACTCTGAGTGTCTTTCAAAATTGATAATGTGATCATAAGAAGTCTTTGAACAGATCTTTCTTAATTTAATATAATTTAGCAGTATGTGTGAAGACCTGTGATTTGTTCTGCACCTACTCCTTAACTTGGAAGACAAATCTGTTGTAAATTAATTTTCTTTTCCTCACATCTTTTTTAAGTATGTGAGAAAAAATTGTCTTTGAAGGATGGAAAAAGTTATATTCATTTTCTTATTTAGTTATCTTTTGTGGTAGGAGTAAAATTGAATTGTTGGGTTTATAATACATGATTACTTGTTAACTATATGGCAAGGCTAAACCCTAAAGCTTGAGATAAGAGCTATTGTGTATTATGTATAAATCAAAAACAAACAATCTAATCAAAATGAAACAAGACCAAGAAAATAAGGCCTTTGCAAAGGACTGGAAGCAAAACAAGCCTTATTTCCTCCAAAACCAGCTTCTAGGTTATGTGGAAGTTATTCTTTCCTTCTTTTAAACATGAAACCTGAGGGTTACTAATATGTGAATCAAAATCCAAGAACTAAAGCTAACCTTCTTTATTTTAACTTGGGGATATTTTCAAGATTTCTGTCAAGAAGATTACCTCAGAATATCTGAATGGATTTAATTTATTTAGCTGCTTAGTTTTGGTAAGCCACATTGCTCTGATCTGCTGCAGCAGAAAGGCAATGTACAGGCAGAGCACTGGTACAGCTCCTAACAACACCCCAGGAGATTTTCCTGTTTTCCTTGGTCTGCTGGGAAATGCTGACTCATTCAGGGCAAGCCACTTCTCTAAGTATCTCAATTTTTCTCCCCCTATAAGATAGGGCTAGTTATATTAGAAGTGGCAGATCTGTTTAAGAAAAATACTAAATTTTCCAGAAATACACAGATTCAGAGTACTCAAACTACTCAGAAATCATGGTAGAAACCAGCTGAGTCAGTTGAAAAATTATAAAAAATAAAATTATATATTTTAACAAAATAACTCACTACTTGATTGCAATCTAAAATAAAGACACAGGATGCCAACATTTACTATGAAAGTGCAATTTTCAGTTTGACAAAGAATTTAACTATATGTATTGTGCTTTGTTTTCCTGTTTGAGGTCACTCATCTGCTCATTCCTTGATTTTTGTTTCAGCATGAAGCAAAAATATCTAAATTTTTAGAACCTGAGTAGAACAAAGCATTCAGGGCTTTGAGGATTCCTAGGATGCTTCATAGTCAGCTTCCTTTTTCCAGACCTACCATAAAGGACACCATGACACCAAGATTTCAAAAAGTGCTTCTTCTTTCAAAAAGTCCATAACTAAAAATGGGAAATATTTTTTAATATCTCAAAGAAAGATATGCACTTAATATTTGAAAATATTTCTTTCTTTAATATGATTTTTTTCTTTTGCCCTTTGTGTTATAATTGACACATTAATGTCTTTGAACAAACCTTTTGAAATTCAGAGGGAAAAAAAAAGAAATCTCCTGACACTAAGCTCTTCCTGAGACAATGGAACATCCATAATTTCTGCAAAATATCTGAAGATTCAAGGCTTCTTAATTGAGCAAGGAGAGACACTACTCAACATTTAAATATATAAACCATTTATTTTCTGCAAAGCACAAAGTTTATCTGTGGCTAAATTAATCACATAATTAGCAAAGTTAAGCAATTTTTTGTGTTAATTAAAATTCTAATGGTCTGTAATAGGGGAAACCAAGGTTTTCATGGTAATGTGTCCTGCTGGCTTTTAAAAAATCAGCAGGGAGACCAAATCCCCTTAAACCTCCCCGTTCTTGACAACGGAGGTGAAAATTCTAAGACAGGTTATAAATTGAGTCACAATTTACTGAAGACCTTGCAATAAACACAACCATAATAGTAAAAAGATTGTACAAAAGAGGGAATGGTTTAACCAACAAAGGCATGGTGTCACTGCCCCCACCCCAGAACAAGTGAAGAAGCAAAAAAGGCATTACCCTGGGCTGGCCTGCAGCTGCAGCAGGGTCCCAGGGAGGCTTTCCCTCTGCTGTGGCAGTGGTGGTGGCAGTGCTGGCAGGCTGTGTCTCCCCAGGATGCTCCAGGGTATCTCTCCCGAGAACTGGGCAAGAGAAGAGGACCCCTCTGTTTCCACCCATGGTTTTTAGAAGGGACAAAAACACTCCCTTCCACAGCCTGGGCAAGAAGAAAGTTCTGCTTCTGGCGCCTTGGCTTTTCCAGCCAAAAACTGTTCCCTTCAAGCCCACAATGATGAGAATGGTGTGGAATAAACAGCGCTAAAACTCCGCCTCTTATTCCTGTATCTAACATGTATATCTCTTTGTACAGATAAATAGACAGCAGAAGAATTGTAAATGTGTATAAATGCAAAAATATTACAATAATTTTGAAGTTCTTCATATTCAACAGTGACCTGTGTTTTAACTCTTTATTGTTTATATCAAGTCTCAGACAACATTTGAAATTTCACTCTCAGCTAAATGGAAGTAATGACCTCGTATGATTTCAGCTAACGGATATTAACAGGAAACAAATAGAAACTAGTCATAGGTTGTGCATTTATAACATGAATGTCAATTCATATTTGCTGTAGATATGGAGGCACTTGCACTTAATGTTTAGCAGTCTGGTGCTAATCAAACAAATTTTGACTATTTTGATTAATCACTGAAAGTTAATATATTTTATAAAAATTGTGAAGGCAAATGTTGTTCTTTATTGTTTTCCCAAATATTTTCTTAATGTCAGACTTGGTCCCAAGTTCTCAGCATCAAATTTTTCATCAGCTCTACCTCCTTTGAAGACAGTTGTTAATACTTAAACTGGGATAGGTAATACAAAAGAGTACATAACTTTGCTGTTCAGTTTGAGGTTGGTTTAAGACTAGAAGCTGTGGTAAGTTCATAATGTCTCAGAAGTCAGTGATTTTTTTGGTTCGTTTTAATTTTTTTTTTTAATATCTGTGGCTTAGTGATTGTGCTCCCTAAGAGACTATTGGTAGAGTTTGGAGGAAAGCCCGGACAATAAGGTAGATGGATTCATCTAAATTTTGAGTTCTGTATGCTAAAGCTAAGTTCTTAAGAGCCAAAGTGGAAATAGGCATGATTTGTCAGACTTATTTTGAAGGTAATTCAAAAATTTTGTCAATGGTGCATAAGGCTTTAGTGACTCTTCCATCAGATTTTTATTAATTACAGAGGGAGTCTATACTGACTATGATTTCAGAAAGAAATATCCTTATATTATCTAGGGAATTCCTGTTAGCCTGAAAAATGGGAAAACCAGGATTTTACTGAGAGGTCAAGATTTAGATATTATTCCTCAGCTTATCTATTACTGTTCCTCTCAATATGTGACCACAATTGTAAGTTAACTGGCTAAAATGTGTAGTTCTAAAATTGTTCTGTGCTATCATAGAAAAAAAATATTTCATAGTTCTTTTCACCACCTGTGTCTTTTTCCACCCACCTATGTGGAAAAAACCTGTCTTTCTTGCCCACCTGATGATCCATGGTGCAGTTCTTGCATCACAGGTGATATAATTCATTTCTATTTCACTCCCTAACTGATGAAGATTATAAAATACTCAGTATAGCTACAGTGAATGTGTTTTACACTTGTGATATTGTCTTTGTAGATGTCCAGCAACACTATTTTTCTTTGTTAACTGACACTGAACAGTCCATAAATTTACATTATATTAATTTGTCATTGTAGTTAAAAAATTGATATTCTAGCTATTTGAAGTGAGAACATTCTAAAGAAATTCATGAAACAACCATAGGCTTTTATTGATTTATCACCCTTCTTTGACAGAGTTCACTTCCACCCTTCAAAAAAATCTGTGCAGTGTTATCAATTGATTTGTAATGATTGCTCAAAGCTGCTACTCCCCTGTAAATATTAAGCAATGCAATAAATGAACTTAAGTCCTGAAGAAAAGTAGAAAACACCTGCTGCTGTCACATAGAAAAATATCCTTATGATTCCAACTTCAGTGATAATATTTAATTGTAAGGAAAGAAGCATACATTAAATTGTGCAAGTAGAAAATCAAAGGAACAGAAGTTTGTAAGAAATCATAATCCTCCAAGGAAATTAATAGATATTTATAAGAACATTTTATTTTGTGTAAGAAATACTTTCCATGCTGATAAAAATACATAACTGAACATGTTCAAAGAATTTTGAAATTAAGCTACGAGATAAAAGCAGTTTAACAGTTCAAAGATTCCTAATGAGTAATGCATACTTCTAGAACAATAACAACTCCATACTGGCTAAAAGCTATTATCAACAGATATGGCAAATCTACTGCTGATGAAGTGCAGACACTGTATAAAAATCATGCCAGTGAAGGAATTCCATCTGCATAAAATGGAATAGGGTTTCTGGGGCTTCATTCTTGCGGTGTTATTTCTTTCATAATTCATTTTGATCCCTTCAAATGCTACTGCACTGGAACTAATAAATAAGTAGTTACAAAGAAAATAGCAAAAAACACAGAACAAAATGATAATAGGTATCAAGTTGTTAATCAGTGAAGTCCTTATTACTTGGGCTTCTAGTTTCCTGTTATGTATGTTTAATATTTGCCAGGTACAGAGGCCCATACTTGTTGACTAAGAATATCATATTATCTCAAAGTTTAGTAGCACAACCCTTGAAAACCTGCCTTTTTATCTTATGTGGAGAAAAAAATCTGTCACCAAGCCTACAGAAAACCCCAAAACACAAGAAAAGTCAAACACAATCTTTGGAACACATTTTGTCAATCCTTTATCTTAAAATTAAGAGAATAAAACTATAACTAAAGTCTTAAGTATTTTTTCTGCTTGGAAGATAATGTTTTTAATTTTGGTCAGAAGATGTTTGTTTACAAAAAGTGAAGCAATTGTGAAAAATTTTATCTTGCAGTGTCTTATATTATACATTATAAAGTATAAAAAAGGAACAAAAAGAACCCAAAAACTGGATTCCAATATTTTCAAAGTAAAAATTCAGTTTTACCCATAACATGAAAAATTGGAAAGTAAAAAAAAAATGTGAGTTTATGTAACCCTATAATAAATTGAAAATAGCCATATTGAAAAATTATCACCTCGAACCATACTTCAAATTCTTTATATTTTTCAGATTTTTGGTTTGTTTTTCTTACTGAGACTTTGCACTGAATTTACAAGAGTGATGTTAATTTAAATTTTCCAGAGCTTTGAAAAATCAAAAAACAGTTCTGCTGTGCTTGCATGAGACTCTGCTGAACATAAGTGAAGTGTTCGCTAAAGGAAATGAAGCCCATAACCTTCAGACTAAAAATTGGAAACTTATTAGAATTGAATATCAGTCAGTAGGTATTTCTTTAAAAACTGTAGTTCTGGAGAATATTATTATCAGTTCATATTTTGAGGAATCATTCTGTCAAATGCTACAGGAGGAGAAAAGTTGCTGAGAAAAGGCTTCTGAACACACAAATGGATTGAGAACTTCTGTATCATAGTAAAAGTATTCAGTTTTTAGAAGAGAATGAGAATTTTGTGTTTATCTAACATCTCAAGAATCTTTGGAATTCTGGAACATATTATTTTCTTTCATATTATTACTTAAATTTCAAGTCTGGCAAAGTGGTCTGCACACACATTCAAAAATATATATAAAACAGATAAAATGGGTCATGGTGTTTCGGTTTTCTTATTTTTTCATGATGTTCTTTGAATTTAGGATAAGGCTGGAATATTGCATTTCTTACATTACTTATAACTAGACAGAGTCCTACATGAGCCTTCTTTATATGATTTCCCCAAAACCGTAAAATGTTGGACTGAAATGGGAACCTCATGGCTGTACCTCCTCTACTAATGCATGTCCAATTAGACTGCTATATGTTATCTACCATGTGATGCAGTCTTAAACAAGATCAATATTTTATTCAAATGCACAGACAGATTGTCATCCTGTTCTGCTTTCCTCCTCTGCTCTGATGTTGCTGAACCTCTTTGGGCTTGTTGCTATTCTGGGAAGTCTGTCTGGAGGCATATGCTTTGCCTACTACTCTGTGCTGATGCTGCTGCTCACAATCCTGCAGCTCAGAGCAGTTGAGCATTTTTTTACTGTGCATTTCTAAATCTGTTTTTGCTACAGAAATACCTATGGGATGCTGTGGTATGTAAGAAAAGGTAGACACAGAGAATACTTCAGCTGATCACACTGATCAGTAGAGTGAAATGTTGCAGGTAAGTTTTTTCTTTCTCCAAGAATAAGTTAAAGACTAGAGATAAGGTTTTTGTTGTTTGATTTGTATTCTGATTCACCTCTGGCAAAGAAATCACCTACATTTTACACGTTGATTTTTCACTTCTTATGTTCCTGGATGACATTGTAAGTTTCCAAATGCAAAAACCCCTCATAAATACAAGTAAATATTAACATAAAATTTTGCTTTGAATTTATGATGTGTTGCTCCTTTAGCTAATAGATATTTTAATATAATCTCTAGTTAATTAAATAACGCCATTTACAAAAACTTTATCACATTCTAGAAAGTTTCCTAAGACTTTCATACTCCCTGTGCATTTCAATATGCATATTGTAGTTTCTTCAGCTCATACTGTCCAATCACTTCCAAGACTCAGATATCTTTCAAAATTTTAACATTTTTTATCTTAATGGAGATATGAAAATACTATATTAAATAATGATTCAACCTTGATTTTTCAGAAGATACCATAAGGTATCTCATATATCTGGTTTAGGCAGCAACCATTCCTTTAGATTTCTTTTATTTATTTGAGATAAGTTCTTGTCACCTATTTTAGACCCCTTTTTTGTTCTTACAGACTTTTAGTCATACTCATAAACACTAGGATTCTGCTTTCAAATTAAACAGTTTTAATGTCAAACTTAAAACAGTGTTGATAAAGTACACTGTAGAACAAGGATGGGCAGAAATGGCTTATTAACTATACACACTTGTATCCTTGAACAATTGTGTTTCTGTAGTGGATCATTACAAAACACTAACTTTTTTTTTTTCTTTTAGAAATGGAGAAAATTCTGTATCAAATGCTGCAAAGCTCTGAAAGTTGGTAACATTAAATATGTTGAGATCTAAATATCTAGAAAGTCAGACAATAGATATCTGATATGTTTTCATTTTATGTTTCTCTAAATTTCAGTTTTTCATTCTTTCTTATTTGTAGAGGAGTGTTTTTTTGTATCTATATGATATGCCTGCTTGAAAATACATTTTTACTATTTTGCATTTCAACCCCAAAGCCTATGCGCAACATATCTCAATTATGAGCCAAGTGTCACTGGAGACACTTTGACTGTAATATTGGAATTAAAACTCCCAGTTAGAGAGCAGTATTTCTAATTGTATAACTGGTTCAGAATTAAGAGTCTGTTTGTTTGGAGTGCTTTTACACCCCTCCATTTAGTCAATGCCTTTTCAGTTTTGGCATGAAATGTAGGATGCAGCAGCAACAGGTCTGATCTATTTGGCACTGTTAGGCTGAGATCTGGTTGGTTTTTTGCCTCAAACTCTCCTGCAGTTACTTTCCACTTCCTCAATTTTCTGCTTCATTTTTGTAGTAAGTGCTGTTTTCTTTTTTCCTGGTCTAATGTTCTCTGCAGTGGTGTTTTTGTCTCTGGGGTGGTAAATATTAGAGCAGAAAACAGCAATGAAATCTCAAAGATTGTTCTGCTATCTTCAGCTTCTTAGAGTTCAATATCATTCTTCCCATATATACACTACATCTATTTGTCAAGTTGGTTATGGCAGTCCAAAGTAACCTGCAGATGTCCAAGTAAACATGAGATTACATGAACAACAATTTCATTCTGCTCCTGCTTGCCTAAATAGAGAAGAATGATACAAAAAGCCTGGCTGTATTATCTGGAGTTTCAGGAAGTTTGAAGTGAATGAATTAATAAATTTCTATTTTTTCTTATTGATCTTTGGAGGTCTACTGCCCATGTTGTTGTCAGTTCAATTCATTTGGGATTAGTTTTAGTCATGTTTTCTTTACTCAATTTGTGTAAGAGTATAGGATCTAAACCACTTTTTAAAATCCAAATCTTAAATGATATTGATACTGATAGTGATAGTTATAGTGATATTGTCACAGGTTTTGGGGATTTTGTTATAATTATGCTGTTCTATGCCAAATCCTTTTTATTTCTTGGGAATCAAAGCATACTAATCAAAACTATTTCAGTGAAAAAAAGTAAAATCTTAGTGATATTAACTCCATTAGAATCACAAGATTTATCTAATCTTGCATTACCTTTGCATTACATTTCCTTGGAAAATACAAAGATGTTTGAAAATTGATTTGGTCTGAAGATATACCCAAATTTCATAATCTATATAATGTATTTACAATGAAATTTCTACAGATTAAACCACATGGTAGATTATCTTTAGCAAATTTTGACTTTTATTTTCTGTAAAACAAAAGAATACACAGGGTAGATGCCATTTAATTGCATTAACTGTTATTCAGCTCATTGTTTTGGTCACTAGTCTGAATTAGTAGCCAGTTTGGGAAGGCATGAAGTACTCTCAGATGAATGTCTTTAGCCATTTTTCTCAATTAGAGTGGTAGCCAAAGTACCAAGCATTCTCTACACACATTGTCTTCCAGTTGGATAATGTTGGGGTTGAAGAATTAGAACAGTTACAAATTAATTTATTCTTGCTATTTCTGTACAACAGCACAAGCAATTTTAAACAAAAAACAACAAATTAAAATATATAATTCCTAAAAAGAATGGTCCAAAATGTAATTGTGGTGATATCTTTAAAACGTCTCTGCCAGGATGACAATTCTATCTTGCAAAATCATTTGCAGTTTCAAACCCAGATTTTTACACGCATGAATATAGAGAAAATTTTTTACAAATCATCAAATATCTGAGTTTTTATATGAAGAAGATATATGTAATCCTGCTTTTCAAAAAGGGTATGTTCAAGACTCTCACACACCTCAATCCATAAATAATTTTGTCTACGGTCTGAATCTTTCACACTGGAAACTGAAAAATTTTCAAAACTAAATATTAACCATACAGCTGAAGATTATTTTTGTCCCAGAATACTTAATTGGAGTTAAAAAAAAAAAAAAAAGAAAGTACAAAATAGGTAGGTCTAGTCATAAAACATTTTAAAATGATTTACCCTTCATGAGAACAGGATCTGTGATATCATCATAAATGATGTTCTAGTTGAGGCTTTAGAGAAGCTGCTAATGAAAGATGTGTTACAGATCATCAGTTTAGAAGACAGGAAAGGATGAGCACCTCTTTAAGTTTCAGTCCATATTACATATAGAGTAATGTATATTATATTTTATCCCTGATAGTTCAATTTTAAGCCACTAAAGTTTTTTAACTATATTTGAATTTTCTAAATAATAAAACAACAAAATGTAATAATATCAATTCAGACTAATAGGTCTCCTTGATTGCTACTCTAAAAATGATGGTTTGCTGAGATATTAGTTTATGTTAAGGGAGAATAATTCCAGGCTATAATAAATGATTTCTACTCTAAAAGAGTCAGTTTCCTAATGTTGAAACTCATCATCTACAAAGTTGGGTGGGAAGAGTGTTACTGAAAGAACAGTAACATTCTGCTTTTGCAGAAGATGTAACTTTCTTTTTAAAGCTATCTGTTAAGAGACAAAGTGGTCCTTAACAACCTAACAAAAATAACAAATGAGAAAATGTCTGCGAGTATAAAAGTGTTCATGAAAAGCCATCTATGGTCAGGCTCTATTTCCTTTACTAGGGACATGAACACAGACATGAGAAATTTTAAAGCTATTAGCACAAATACAGCCAAAAGATGAGAATGGTTCAGAGAAGACTTAACAGGCCAAAATAAACTCTGGAAAAGAAGAACAGATACAGGAGTAACCAAGAAGTTCAGGGTGGAACAATTGCTAAATATTTATGACATGAAAGTCAAGGATTACCAGAAGTGAAAACTATTGAAATACCTTCAGCAAGTTTGATGAGCTCTCTCAAACCATGAGTACTGTTTATTATCACCAAGTAGCTAGCTAGTCAGTTGTTTATGGCTCAGTGCAACAACAACAGAACCCCACTTGATGAAAAATACAGATCTGGAAGATGTAATCAACTTTATGACAGCAGCAACCACAGAAGGCAAAAAAAAGTAGAACAGGATTTAAATTATAGGAACTTAACTAAATTGTCTCTGAACTATATTTTTGTGGCCAATAGGTGAAAAATAAACTCAATGTATTTTTAAATTGAAATTATGGATGTCATTGTTAGGTGCATTTAATGGAAATTTGGGTAGTATTTTTAGTGAGAATAGAAACATTATTAAAAAATAAAATGTTTCCTAAATTAAGTTTAAAAACATGAAATAAGTTAAAAAATTGCTTAGAAATGGGTAAATTATTTTAGACATGTTAAGCATGACACATAGTTTTAGAATTTCCTGATTTTTTTTTTTTTTTTAAATGATTTGTGGTGAAATATACAATTTCTGCTTACACTATTTTCAGGTCATATTTAAATGTGGTGTTGGGGGGCATAAATAGTTTTGGGAACATCTCCTTTATACTGAATAATCAGATTTGAGCCATTTTTCCATTCTGCATACTAGCAAAAGACAGTTTCATAGGCACAAGACTTAACGTAATCCTAGAGAACACCTTTGAAATTGAAGCTTATGCACAGTATAATTAGTATTATATAACACACAGTATGTTTGTCTGTTGCTAATGTAGGCAGCCATGCTTACACTCCTTCTGGACCATTTTCTCATTATATTCCCATAGAGTTTTAAAAGAAAATATTCTGCCATAATCAGATTTGAAAGCCATGAGTGATGCAGGACCAATGCATAGCAGTATTTTAACTCAAGGGTAAATAACATACATGTTGAGCTCTAAATAAGGCACAGCATAGTTTGCCAAACCTTCCAAATAACAAGCAGTAACCAAATTGTGACTCAGGAAATCACAGCTTGATGTTCATTTTCCAGAAACAAAGTCCTAAAGGTTTTGTTTTCATGCTAGTTTAATTGTGACAGCCACAGCCTGTGACATGAGAATTATTCTCTGCATTTACAGGCTATGGTAGGAAAGGAGAAGCAACCCAGTAGCATCAGTATTCAACATCTAAAGAAGCTAACTGTGAAATATCATCTGTCCAACAGTGAATTTCTATTTACTTGACAGAGTGCTTTGAGAAAACATCATGTTCTACAATGAAAAAAATTACACTTGTTAGATTATAAGGTATGTAATAAAAGAGATTTGAAGATACACAACCACTGCTGCAGTTCCTGTGTTCAGTCTAGACCTGTCTTATTGATTTAGCTATGTAAATTTAAGTATTGGAAATCAAATTGTCGGGTATGTCAATGTCATACCTTCTCTTGAGAGTCAGGAATTCAAGTCCTCTTTTACATTCATGCTAGTTTTGATTTCATACTAGTCTTTATTGTTATTTTATTTTAGTTTGACAAATCAGATCACTTGCCCATCTAACTTATTTGCTTATCATGCCTCTCTTACCCCAGGATTGTAAAAATATATTTCTGCACAAACTTTATGAATAATTTCCAGTTGTTCAAAAGCCATGCATATGCTAAAAATTTCAGAGGCTTAGAGGAGATAAGATTTTATATTTTTATTTCACTTGAATTTGTTTTTGTGAGTCTGAGTAATGTTAAATTTATCTATCAGTTACTAGTTACCAGTTTTCAGGTCTTTGGAAGGCTATAATGCCACTGAAGTACAGTTCTTAATGTGTTTATGTAGAATTGTCTTCAAATTTATGCCCTGTAAACAGGCATAACCATTTCAATTTAACAATTGCTTTAATCAGTATTTCAGAATGACAACTTGGAATTATCCTATTAACTTTATTATTGCAGCATTTATAGTCTTTGCAATAGATAGCCGTTTGGATGATATCACTGTATAACTTCATTTGAAGAAAAGAGTGAAAGGAGATAAATGCAGCTTCAGTTTGTGGTGCAAGAATGTCCTTTTATATCTTACAAATGTCAATATTTGCAGGTCATTACTTATTAATGCTGCTAGTTGAAAAATAGCATATGATCTACTTGTGTTGAGCATATTGCTATATGACCATGAACCATAAAAAGATGATACTTTTTCTTCGTATTACAATTTTAAATCTTTATTTTTCAGCTAAATAAAACTGTTCTGTATATCCAGAAGAAGAGCCAGAAAGATATTTTCCCATTATGTCCTCCTGACGACCTTTACACAGCTATCTCACTAGTCTCACTTGGATATAAAAGCACAGTGTCACAAGGAAACGAGAATATATTGGACTTGTGATACAGCTTATCAAAATGTAAGATAAGAATGTAAAGAGATGACAACTTCTAGACAGATCCTTTAAGTAAATACATTTCATAGCATCTTTAAGTACTGCTTTTCGGTGGCTTGTGCCTGAGAAAAGGAATAGTACTGTAGTTTAAGAATCTGTACACATGGTTGCACTTTGAAAATCCAGCCAAGAGAGAAAATCCCTTTTCAGCTAAAGTGAAATCTAGTTGAACTGTGCAGACAATTAACTTTTAGGAATTGTATCCTTTTCCTCTACTACCTGTCTCACTGGTCTTCCCTTTCATGTGATATATTTAATGAGCAAGTTTCTAATAAATTTGTGATTTCTACAAAACCAGTATTTTTGCCCTATGTCTTTAGTCCCACTCTCACATTAAACAAAAGATAGTAAAAAACTGCCGAGGTAATGAAGACCAAACTATTTCAAATACATAAAGGAAAAAAGTGTATTTCATAGTCAGAGCATTCTTACACGTCTTTTACTCTGCCTTCAGGACTGCAATACATGAGCTGATGCTAACTCGGATGTGTTTTAGTTAAGTTCCATCATGAATGTAGACCTCATCTTGCATAACTTGTCATTTGGAACTTAAGTTGCCTACCCTCCTTTAATTTTGTCCCTTTTATCAAGTCCATGATGATTCTATGTAACCACATAATTGACCATTATTCATGTTTTAGCTGTTTCTTATCTTTTGCCGGGGAGTCATCGAGTTCCCACCTTTAAATTCCATTTTTCATGTAGAGTATCTACCTTGCAGTTCTTTTTGCTTTCTTCCCTGTTACCCTGCCTGGTTCCATTTTGCTTCCCATGTTCTTTTCCCCTCTCTGTCTTTTACCAGATCTGTCAGCTGGTCTTTCATCATTCAGAGCAAATGGAAACGAGAGAATTGTAAAGTTCTCTTTCTGATGACTGTGCCAGTATAAATTTGTGTAGACTCATAAAGGGAAACATGTGAGCCTGAGACCAAAATGTAGTGGAATAGCCTCACTTGAGCAAGAATCTCCAAAAGTGTTAGCTTCAGAACTTTAAAATGTACCAACAGAGATGTTTTTTATCCCAGATGGAAGTGAATTACTCAAGTTAAGGTGAATTTTCTTGGAAAAAGCAAATGGCAAAATGTTGATACATGATTATCTTGATTGATCATTGGGATGCAATAATTATGCAAATAGAATTGCAAGGGTACATAAAGAGGATAAGCACAAGACTGTGGCACTGGAACTACTGTAGCACTCATGAAAAATTACTGACTTGATAAACCTGTGGAGAATTGAACCTATTGTTACTAAAATATGTCAACTGGCAAATTTTGTTATTTTTACACTGTTAATCTGGATGAGCCAGTTTTTGGGGTTGCTGCTCTACTATTTTGTGAATGAAAGTAGAGACATCTCCTTTCTATAAATTAAGATGAATATGCACCCTGAGAAAGTAAATATTACATTGTCTAGAAGAACAATCATGTTATGCCAACATATATTATGCCAGTCTGTGTTATATTGTTTCAAATCCCAGAAAAGGATTGTACTTCCTTGGCATGAAACTGGCCCACACATTTTTCATAGCAGATTTCATGAAAGAAATTTTGTATACAGAACATTAAAATTTTTAATAAACAAATTATCAAATGGATAATCCACATAATTTTACTCTCCATAAAACAGAAAGACTAGGCAAAATTCTGTCTCTTAATTGAATCAATAAATAGTGAAAATCACAGTAAGAACAGACAAACAATTTCTGAACTTTAAAAAACATGAAGAAAAGGGAGTTCTTTCAAGGTAACATATTCAAAAATGAGGACCACAAATCACATTACTGGACTAACACCTTCACTGGCTGAACACGGGATGTAAGAGATTGTATAAAATGTAGCAAATTGAATTGTATCTGTATCTCTCAGAAAAGGGACTTCAAAATCTGTAGTGACAGTTACAATTAGCGAACCTAACTTTTTTCATTTAAAATAAGTAATGGTCTGTGCAATCAACATGGAGAATCTCTAGTCTTTCTGCATCAAGTAAGAGAAGTCATCATCAATAAAATTCTGAAAATTTGTGAATACAGACACGAGAAAGATTATCATATTTATGCCTTTTTTTGGTGACAGATATGACTTAATTTTGTACAGCAATACATCTCAGCATATAAATGAGAAATATGGCACATTTAGTAAGGACACCAACATGCTGGCCCAGACTGTGATCCAAAGTTTCAAAGTTTGCTTAAACAATCCCAGTGTAATAAAAAAAAAAAAAAAAAAAATGTATTATCAGCCTGGCAAATTCTGTGTTCTTCAGATTTTGGAAATATCTCAATTACTGATATTACAAAGAGGCTGCTCTAAAATGTGATTATTGTTTTTCATTTTAGTGTACTAAAAATGTGAAAGACCTCTTCTGAATTTTGAATCCTTAGACTTAATTTTCCACATCCATCTAAAAAAAAGTCTTGATAATACCCATGACAAATCCCCTGACTACAGACAGTAACTCAAAAATTATTTTAAAGAAAGTGCTATTATTTAAACAAATAATAATGATTGAAGGCTTCCAGTTAGACTTCTTTAGTTCTTGCTCTGACCTTAAATGATGTAAACTAATAATTTAGAGCAGTGCAGAGTGACTGAATGACTGAAACACCTGGGGATTCAAATCTGCACTGTCACACCATACAAACTGAGTGGTACATACTTAGGTAGGTATTCCTATATAGTCCAGCTTCTATGACCATCTAGGAAACTCCTACATTTAACTACTTTATTATATCTAATCAAGAGAAGCACTGAATACAAGTAATATATATATTATTTCCTTTTCTATGATGAATTGAAAAAAAACACTAAGTGTAATGTGTAAGGAGACTTATGAATACAGTTTCTATATCAAGATTCTAAAACAACGTAGGTATTATTTTGAAATCCAGTTCCCCATAGTCAGTAGCAGCCCCTATCCTGAAAAACTTGCTTCTGAGGTTTGTTTGTCTCTGTTTTCCAGGGTTTTTTGGCTGTAGGGGGAGGAGGGAATGTTAAACCTCAGGAGCTTTCCTCACACTATTACTATTATTATTACTGTAGTAAATTGCCATTTCAACTCATAATCTCTTATTTATTGTTTCTTCCTTACTGAAAGGGGCAGGGGAAGGGAAGTGACTTATTTGGAGTTTAATTTCTCTGCTGGTGTTAAAGTCAGCACACTGGGTTCATGGAACAATTATTTCTTTGGGATATATTTTACCTGTGGCTGATAAACCCATACCTCTCACCAGCTGAACCCTTTTGCAGAGCCATTTTGTAGCCAGTGGAGATGCAGTTATTCACCTATTTATTCCAGATATTTCTTGTAACCTGAACTGAACTGCACCGTAGAAGTAGTTGGCTGTAAACCATAAAACCTGATTTGGATATAATATTGAAATAGTTCAGGTAGTTTGTTTGTGTTTTGGTTTATTGGTTTTGTTTGTTTGTTTGGTTGGTTGGTTTTTTGGGGGTTTTTTTTTGGAGAAAAGGAAGCTACAGAACAGCATCTTCATCATGGATAGTTTGAAACACAATGAAATATGACTGATGATTACCAAATGTGGTCTATGATTCGGTTTCTAGAGTGCTTTCTTTTGAATCAAACCCAAACTTTAAATTATAATCCATTTACCAAGACAATTTATCAGATTGACAGTAGTGGGTTTTGCCCTCATAAGCAGGGGGAAAATATTACTCTTACCCTTTTAATCCATATTTTTGGTTTCATCTCTCTTACTGTGTTCAATTACCAGCTGCTAACATACTCTATTTTTTTTTTTTTTTCATGTCCTGCAAAGAAAATCACATATCCTTTCCAGTTTATGTGGAGGAGATAAAGTCTACATATATTCTTCTGTTCTCATTTCCATCCTGAGTAGCTGTCCTATATAATCTTTAAAATAAGACATTCTTGTGGAAAGTAGGTGACTCCAAATATTCTTAGAGAGATGAAAAATTGATTTCAAGTTGCCCAAATATTTGTTTGTAGAAGGACTCCTAAACATTAATTTATTGCATAAAAGTACATTTTCTCTCTAAATCCACTTTCTTTTCTCCTAATTTATCCCCTTCTCTCTTCTCTTTCTTATTCCCCAAATGAAATCTAATTAAAGAAATTTCGCTAATGTGGGTCAAATCCTGTTTTGCAACGGAATAAAGAGACAGTAGCGTCTTCCTAAACTTATTTTGCTTTGTTGTCATTTTGGATTTTGTTTGGTGTTTACATTTGGGGGGGTTTATTTTTGTTTTTTTTTTTTTTTTTTTTTTTTTTGGTTTGGTTTGGTTTGGTTTGGTTTGTTTTTTTTTTTTTAATCTTGAAAGTGATAGCATCATTTGGCTTCTTATTTATATGTAAGGGCTGAAACAATTAATGGTTCCATTTTTAATTTGATGACATGTAATTTTGCCTCTAATTCTTGACAGTGCAAATTTATTCAGGCTGATCATCACACTAAAGCACCTACACTCATTCTAATACCTAAACTATAATTTTCAAAGATAGCTTGGATTATCTCTTCTGGGCACTCCTTTGTTCTGTGTAAAAGAAACCATTTCTCTCATACCTACTGGACATTGAAGAAATAAAGCCGTTGAATGTCTCAAACTAAAATAAAATTATTACCTCTCTTCTGAAGATTGGTTAAATAGAATATAATTTTTTAAATAGTCTTTAATAGTATATTTATTTTTGCATTGAATAAGTTGCTGAAACGTATGCTATTAGCATGATTTTCAGCAATTGAGCTGGTGTGAATTGTTAGTAAATCAGGCCTGTAATCTTCAAACATACTCCCTAGGCCCTGGATCTAAAACCATCTGGACAGTGTGACAGTGTTCTATTTATTACATACAACTGCTTGGATACTGCCAATGCATAAACAGTAATTAAGCACACAAGCCAACCATGCATGCCAGATTTGCTAGAACTATCCTTTGAGTATCTTAGAGTTTCCATGCCAGTGAGCTTAGTGAGGCATTGGCTGGTGATTAAACATTAATGATTTATGGTGCAAGCAGGGTTCATTTACTGCTTACTGGGATATGTTTGACAGTAATTGTGCAATTTTTAGAAACAATGCTTTCAAAGATATGTTTCCTGACTCATTTTCTATACTGTTTTCAATATGAATGTGATATAAAATCTCAGAGGACAATTGCTGTTTGTGTGGTTCTCTTGCTGTTCTACACTTCAGGACAAGAAAATGGGTTAAATTAAGCAGGAACTGGCAGCTGTAATAAAATTTTTTGTTTCTCAGTTTGAGGGAGCTTTCAAAAAATAAATTCCAAAGTCAAATACTGAAGACTCTTAAATTAATATTGAACTGTATGTCTTAATATAACAGTGAATGTTAATAATAAATTGTGCAGTTTAACATTAAACTCTGTATCTCTACAGATGAAATTTTCCACTGGTGCTTTGCTCATCCCAGTTTCAGGTGACTTTCCTCAGATATTCATTTGGGATCCAACAAATATTTCACAGGGACAGGCATAAAAAAATTTATATATATGGGGAGACTGTAGAGGGATCACAGGAAAAGCTGACACAAACTAGGGACCAAATTTTCAACTGAGCAGGTGAAAATACTTTGTACTGCAAGAAGTACATCCTGAAAAAACCATCACTAAAGAGCTGTCATTATCCATTATCAAGGACTATTGTCTAATGTATTGTAGCTATGTGCACAGCAGGATTCTGGTGATCTCAGCCATAAGCCTGTCCTAGTGATGTTCATCTGGAAATTATGTGGCTTGAAATTTGTATTGCATAGTTTCAGAGTTTATACCAGTAGGTAACTGTTAATGTGTGCCAGTGTCAGAATTTCCACCTTCGCCACATCAATCCTGATTTACTAGTGTTTCAAGCTCCCCTAGTAAGCTAGAAAATCTAATTTCAAATTTGCACTTCTAATCATGAAATGAGAGGTATGATTCACTGCCATCAAAGAGTTCTTGGACATTAAATAAATCCCAAAATCTCCCAGTGAACTGAAAATCTCCAGTTTCGTAGACCAACCATCCTTTAATGTATGTTTTGGTAACGTCTGTGGCTGTATTAATTAAGGTAAAGTTTAGTATCAGTTCCTGATGTATTAGTTTAGTATTTCATAATCATCAGTACAGAGAAACAAGTACTATAAAAGTAAAAAATACAGAGATTTGTATGGTTTTTACCTTTTTCTAACACCCTATAGTCTAGGTCTAGGTATGGCAACTTTCCATTTGGATTATCTTCAAGTTTCATGTTCCATGCAGAAAGATTAAAAGAAAAAGTGAATCCATAAAAGAAGGCATTATGGCAGTTTTTTACAGTGTGGAGAGGTTAAGATAGTTAAGAAACTAAACCCTACAAAGGACTAAGCCTGTCAAATAAAGAGTATGCTGTATTGGTTTTCTTAGACGTAAGGTCCCCAGATGCAAACTCTTGAAAGATTCCTGAAACAGCTCAGCAACATTTAGCTCAGAAATTGGGAACAATACAACAATGCTAGTGTCATGCCCAAGAGAATTATCTCTGCTGAGAGACACAGGTAAATTAACCTGGAAACAGCATCAAATTAATGTTGTTAATACCACATTAATACCAGGATGCAAGCAAATATCTTCTTTCAGTGCTGTGTTTTGTGATATAAGTACACAAACACTTTCAGGACTATCTAAGGTAAATAGGTGAAACTCTTCACCCCTACTAGCAATACAGGGCTAACCTACTGCCCCAGAGTAGGACGTAAAGAGAGATTTCCCCACAACCTTAGTAATAATTCTGTAAGTAATTACTTTACCTGAGGGTTTCTATACTGAAAAATGTCTTCTTTTTACTGAAATCACTGCCACAGGTGGAACCTGAAAAAATTTCCCCAAACTTTTCTCTTGTAATTAGATTGTTTAACGTAATGTAGTTATTTGAAGAATAAAAGGATATTCTCTGTAACTGCACAGCAACAGAAATTCCCCCACAGTTTTCTGCCAGCTAAATTTCAGGTCCTGAGAGGAACCTACCTTTAAAGGTAGGATGTAAACTGCTGCCTGCAGGTGGTGAACTCCACATCTTATATGCTGACACCACACCACAGGGCTATGACTGAGAGCTAGTCTATGAAGCACATATTCCACCAATAAAATGTCATGGGTAATTGTCAGTTTATTTTGCCCTGTAAACTTGCAGATAGCCTCTGGCTACCTACCCATTAGCTGGTAGCCATAGGCACAACCTTGGGTGTCTAACTGCCTGAGATTTACTTTGCCTTCTGTTTGAACTAGTTTGAATTATTTTCCTTCAATGTTTTTTCTATTTAAAGATAATTTTAAACACTGAAAAGTTTTCTTTCAACTTTTCTATGGTTAATATATTTAAAGAAAAATATCTGCACAGAGCAGAGAGGTGCAGGATCACTAAGCAAATGGATTTCAATTATGCTGATCTCTAACATGATTCTTTCCGTTCTGCCTACCTCATCCTCTGCTGGCAGACTGTTTGGTAAATATTTTCTCTGCAGGTCCATGAGTCATCTGTGTAGGCAGCCAGAGACACAGGGATAATTCGGAAGTGGGTCACTGCATGAGTCTTCTCTCTGGGAATCAGGGTTAAAAATTTCACCCAGAACACAAGTCTAGTGGTCCTGTTCTCTTATCATGTGTTTACACTGCTGAGCTGCCTTATCCAAATTTGGAGTTTGATTAGTTCCTCACTGCACAGGGTATTTAGCTAACTGGCACACTAATGTTCTTGGACAGACTGTTTTAGTTCTTAACATGGAAGCCTCAAGGTTTGTATAAATAAAATATCTGTAGATTGAATCTCCTCTGGCTCAACATGCTGATGAAAATGGTAGAATAACTGGCTAACATAAGAGTTATTTCAGGTGGCTCAGGACCCTGTCTGGAAACTCTCTAAACCTAGAATGAGAGAATCATGGAATTGTTTGGGTTGAAAGTTATCTTTAAGATCATTGAGTCCAATTGTCACCCTAACAATATCAAGTCCACTACTAAACCATGTCCCTAAGTGCCATATCCCCATATCTTTTACAAATTGTCAACCAAATCCCTGGGTGGCCTGACCAATGCCCGACCACCCTTTCAGTGAAGAAATTTTTCCTATTATTGAATGGAAACATCCTCAATGCAACTTTAGGCTGTTACCTGCTGTCCTGTCACTTGTTACCTGGGAGAAAAGAGATCAATCCCACTTGGCTACAATCTCATTTCAGGTAGTTGCATAGAGAGCCTCCTTTTCTCCAGGCTAAACAACCCCAGCTCCCTCAGCTGTTCCTCATTAGACTTGTGGTCCAGATCCTTCACCAGCTTTGTTTCCCTTCTTTGAACTCAACATGAGACCTCACCTGTGCAGGAGGAAAATTACTATTCCAGTTCTGCTGACCCCTTTGTTCCTGATGCAAGTCATTGACCTTGGCCATCTGAGTACATGCTGACTCATGTTCATTTGTTGACCAGCGCTACCAAATCTTTTTCTGCTGTGCAGTTTTCCTGTCACTTTTCCCTGACTGCTGCATGGGCTTGTTGTAACTCAAGTGCATGCCAAGATGAAGCGATCATATACTCTCTGAGCAACCTATTCCACGCTTTGGTGATTTTCATTATAGAGAACTTGTTAATTTAATCTAATTGGACTATCCCTTTCTCCAACTTGTGTCCACTGTCCTTTCAATGTGCACTTCTGAAGAAATTGAGTCCTGTCTTCTTTATCCATGACATAGCTGAAGAAAGCAATTAGACTCTATTCCTTCTTTTTGCTCTTCATGTTGTACTACCTATTTTCACTCCCTTCCAGCCTTACTTTGTTAAATACACATTAATTTATAATTAAAGAACAAGATCTATACAGTTTTTACAAGCTAAAGTATTAAGAGCTGCTACCCTGCATGAAAGGTGGCTGACAGTCTCTTCCCTCTTTTCTAAAGAATTATTACTGCTCTTTGTTCAGTACACAGTTGTGTTAACATTACTGATGTCTGGTAGGAGACTAGCTGGTGTCTCTGGCCATTGTGATACATTACTCTCAACATCTCTCTTGGGAATGTTCACATTAGCAGCCATAGTCCTTAACCTCATCAAGGTGAAGAATTTTTACTCACTGAATCATTTCACTGGATTATGCATCTCTTTCAGACACAACTGTTGCAAAAATCTTTCTGTGAAGGCCCTTATCACATATTTCTCTAGCAAGGGTGGCTCATCATCCTAATGTAAGCTGCTTTCTTTTAATTCAGTATGGTCTGAGGCTAATAAAGATATATTCCAACCCTTTTATGGTATTTTGGTCCAATTCATCCACTATATTTCTGGGCCACAGCATAAATCATTGACTTAATGTAAAAATGTGAACACTGGGCTGGTCAGGGCAAGCAACTTCAGTTTCAATATCCTCTTTCTTGTGTGATCAAAACTTTCCCTTTTCCACTGTTTTGAAAGAGACACACTTCTTTTTATGCTTCAGTTGATCAACAGTCTTGACTACTCCAAAGTTGAACCAATATAGTTACCCTTCCTAGAGCAACATTAAGCAATTCAATGCTTGATTAAACTTTCTCTTCAGTGCAGAATTCAGCCTAAATAAATGTAACCTTTTAGATAGTTTACCAAAAAGAGAAGAGAGGAGAAGAGAAGAGAAGAGAAGAGAAGAGAAGAGAAGAGAAGAGAAGAGATTAAAAAAAAAAAAAGAAAAGGCTTCTATTTCATTTTATCCTAATCTTGCACTGAGTTCCACAGATACAATTAATGGATACATAAGTTTTGGACTGCATACTAAGTACCCTATTTTTAAAGGCATTTTGAGCTATCACTTCAAATAAAAAATTATATATAAGTAAAAAAATTTACTTGATTGTTTTTATGGCAATATAAGTAAGAAATGTTTTCTTCCATACAGGAACTGTATACTTTATTGGAGAAGTTAAATGAATATTGTGTGTGTGGTTTAGCTTTGAAATGTTCGAACAGCCAGGTGGCAGTTTTTCAAGCTAGAAGCTTTGCAAAATCTTCAGGAAATATTTGCCCAGTCAGTACCCCATAAGAACAGGAAGATTAAAATCTCCAAAGAGTTTTATTTCATAACACCAGAATGGGAGCTTTAAAGCTATCTAAGAGAACCAGATAAGTACTTGTTGAATACTGTGAGAGACAGGGGAGTTGGAAAATGACTGTGACACTCGTAATATGACATTCTAGTGTTGTGATACCTGAGGAACAAGGCCAAAGAAAAATGGAAGACCAATAGCAACCAAGGGAAATTCACTACTACAGATAAAATCTCAAGGGTTAAATGGGTGACTGAGCTGACTTGGCTGATATTTTCTTTATATCCCTTCAGGACCTGGTCATCTGGAATCAAGCCTTCTATGTCTGATTTTAAAATACAGTCAGCTAAATGTTGATAATGCCTTTAAAAATAAAATAATTTTATTTTCTTTAATTCATTACTGATATTTAAAAAAAAAGACAGTTTTGAAAAGCAATTCAGAATATCCAGCATACACCAAAATGCTGCAGTGAGTGCTATACTTTGTGCTCAGGATTTTTAGCATTTAAAGGGGATTTTAAAATGCATATTTCTCATAGTTTACATATTTATTTCATGGAGCATAGAACCAGGAATTGGCTGACCTTGGAGGTTTCAAAGCTGGCAAAATTATTTTATTAATTTAGAATTTTTAGCTGTTATCTATATTCTCACAAATACTGTTGTTTTAAGCATAATGTTAACACTCTGCTAACTTACTTTAGCAAGGAACTCTAGACCAGCAATGACTGTAATCCCAAGCTTGAGAAGTGCTAAGAACCCAGGAATCTTCTGAATTGGGCATGGAAGATCACTGATAAAAACAGAGCAGTCAAAAGATGAATGTGATGTGATGCAGTACAAGTGGTCATTTTAATATATCTTTTTCTAGAAGAGATTGATTGTGATTGGTTGAAGCTTAACCTTCTTATTTAGTCCTTTCCTTTAACTGGTTTTACTATTTCTTTCAAATTTTTGGGCTCTTTTCTATTTATTTCTGTTCAGCTTTTTTCTCTCTTGCTAGTTTCCTTATTTGTCAATATTTCCAATCATTTTCTGTACAAAGAGCATGAAATAGGAAGAGCTCCTCCATTTTTTTAATTGAAATCTTTTTTCCGAGTGATAGCCTGACAGATTAGACTGTGCATGATTTTGTAGATGGCATACTCTGTAAGGAGTATTCCTGTTCTTCCATTCTTCCTCAAGGTTAGTGTAACCTTTCAACATGGAGAAGTTCATTCATGTCAGTGAAAATATTAATGGAATTTTGCTTAGTTGCAGAAAGAACTTTTTCTTCTGATTCTATTTGAAAAACATTAAAAAAACCCCATTAGACCAAATAAAATCAGCATAAAGGGAAGCACGCACATATGCACAAACAAAAAATAGTAGAAACCTCTCTTAAAAATAGACAGCTCCAAAATCTACAAATTCTCTAAGTAAAGATCATCAATTATCTTTACTTGGCAAATGAAAGGCAATAACAGTAAAATGCATACGAGCACCAACTGTGATGTGAAATTTAAGGCTCTAAAACTTCATTAAAATCAGACTGGTAATGATGTACCATATGCACTGGGCTGCGCTTGCCCGAGGATCTCCAACCTGTGGTTCATTTCTTCTGTCACAGCACCTCTTTATAAGAATGACTCAGAGTGCTTTGTTGAAGTGCTTAGGGGCTGACAAGCAGGGTAGGTGTTTCAGAAATAATCATTTGCTTCATTATACCCTGGTGCATTATAGACATTTTCTGTTTATAGGAGAATCTTAGGCTTTCATTTCTAAAGTGTACTCAAGATGAAACAAGGCTGTTAACAAGTATTCTGACAATTTAGGCTTTCTGAATAGGAAACTGATGTGGTTCTTTTGGGGTTTTTTTAATTTTTTTTTTTTTTTTTTTCAATTAGCAAGTAGAAGGGATTTTTTTAATAGCCTTTTACAGAAAAAAAAAAACCTGATAATGAATTTGGAGAGTACATTTCAGATAGACTACAAAAATATATTAACTAAGTAAGATAGATGGTATACATCATAGCTGAAGGGCTGCATATTTCATTGCCAGCTCTTGAGCAATTTAGTCCGCATGTGCTTATTTTATTATTCTGGTACTTGAGCCTCTTATTTGTAGCTCACCTTTCTAAATTATTCAGAACCTTTTCCTTTTTAATGCTTTCATATACAAGTCGCCCTTAATGCTACAGCTTGATAAGGCTATATGTGGCAAGTAAAATAAGTGCTTTTAGATGAACCTTCATCTTGCTATTCTTAAAGATGAAAGAAAGCCCAGCCCAAGGAAACATTAAGCTAAATTCTTTATATGTTCTGCAAGATGAAAACCTGTTGGTACCTGAGAGATATTAGTTATGCTGAAATCCACTTGATACCTGGTCATACCCTAGATATTAAAAATTAAACATCTGAACACAGGTGAAAGCACCTTTAAACACTGACATATAACAGAGGTGTCTGAGTTCTTTCAAGAGACAGTCTGTTGGGGATGTGTAAATTGTCTACAGCATGTCTGGACGTCACAGACACTTAGAAATGGAGAGAAACAAAAGCAGTAGCAATTCCTGACTTGACTGCTCGGTTCATTTGCCTTCAACATAAGCAACCTGCTGACCAGGCTATTTATCCACAGTAGGAAAGCCTGTGTTTAATCCCATTTCCTAAACAAGGAAGGGCCTTAGCCATTTAGAGAAAAGCATGGGAAGAGTGCATGCTACTGGCCTTGTAGCACAGTAAGGGGAAAATAATGTGACCTGAACAGCTGACACACTCACTTAGGGAAGAATAGAGCCATATTTGACTTAGCACCATCTGTAATATTTTTCCACTCCTTTTTCATGCAACAAAATAATTAGTGAATACATTTTGTTTTTGCAGAACTATTTTCCTTATTTCAGGAACTTATAAAAAGAATTTTAAAATAATTTTCACAAGTTTTTTTCAGGTTGCCTGTAATATCATGACAACACATGCAATCTAAAATTCTACTGAAAAGTAAATTTCAGATCAAGTTTTGAAGCTCTGGCGATCACTTGGTATTAAAGGGACATCACAGGCAAATAAATGCTCCATGTGCCCTGTGGTGTTACTTGTGTTTTACCTTGTGCTTTAAACTAAATAACCACTGGTAATAAATAAATAAATAAATAAATAGAATGATAATACAGAATCATTGGACTACATTTTTTCCAGTTCTGACTTTTCAGCCTTCCAGAAAAATCTTTAGCAAAAGGTTATTATTAAAAGAATTTTTTTTTTTCAATCTGAAATATTATAATTAAGCTTTTAAATAGCTTCATGTTTTGTTATACCTTTCTGCATCAAGTTATAGTTTAAAGAAAATGTTGAAGGGGCACATAACATTCATATGTTATGAAGAAGTTCACAAAAGCAATGGTGAAAAGCCTTTTGCACTTGACTCTACTGGCTAGTTAAAAGTAAACAAACTGGTAAAACAAAAAACAATGAGCAATGAGTATTTATATTTCATCTACATTCTCAATACCTTTAAACAGTTACAAAATAAATAAATTCTATTCATGAAAATCAGATTTTCTTCAGTTATTGCCACCATAGTGTCTAGCATTATACAGCTATCTATAAATCCAGCCAGCTAAAAATCTGGAGAGGAGACTGAGGATCATCTGTTTCACTACAGTTAGTTTGGATAGTGAGGGACTACTTACAGTATTTACTATGTAAACACAGAGTTACCCCAACTGGACTTCAGTTAAAACAGGGAGAGAAGCTGTTCTTAAAAGCTGAAGTTATACTATGAAAAAGAATAAACATCATGCAATTCTTGATAGCTTATAATACAGTGAAAATGTAGAAGTGTGCTCATGATTGAAGTCTTGAATCTATGTTTGGGATATTCAAGACATTAGTTTAAATAGCTGATAAATTAATCACTATCCTAATTCAGTTTTAGATCCTTTGACTGGAAAAATGTTAAATATGGTGAAGTTCTAGTTCCACTGCCAGCTATAATCTCAGTTCTGGTTATAGGGAAAAAACAGTGCAGAGGTAAATGAACTATGAATTAATATTTGCATAGCATAAAATTAAGTGTTCGTGTAGTTGACTTAAGTAAGACCATCATCCTCACTGCTGCCACTAGAGAGCCCTGGATTAAGCAAATGTAAATTTATAAGTAGTTATTTTCAATATGCGACAATGTTTATAGGCTGGTTTTATATCCTTTAGAAAGCAAAGTAGGTGCCATTCATTTCCCAGTATAGTGAAGGCTGAAAAAGAGATTAATGATTTAAGTTCCATTTTTCATTTTTTATTCAGCACTGTGTCTTTTTATACTTGTGTGCTCTTTTTATAAAATGTGGAGTTTTATATTAAGTCATATAAAATCAAGAATAATGCTTCTCTTTTATTTGGTAGTCTTATCTGAATACAGCTTTATCTTTGTTATGTTCATTATTCCCAAAAAAAACAAATAAACAAAAAACTAAACCCCACAGACTTTTATACTTTTTTTTTTTCTCCTGTGTTGATTCCACAATCCTAGTAAGCATTTGACGCTGAGTTCTGTTGGACACACAATGTCATAATTTTTGGATCTGAATTTGGTCCAGAGTAATGAGTATTTTGTTTTAGGGCTCCATGAATAACAACATGAGTAAAAGCAAGTCAGAATCATATGAAGCTGCACCTCTGGGAACATTAGTGAAACTCTTGTATAACACATTTTTCCATTAAAAGAAAAAAAAAAAAAAAAGCGCTCAAATGTAAAATTTTTGCATAAATAAATTTCTTTATTTGATCTTCCTTTCCTTGGTTACTTTAGTAGGATTGCTCAGTTATATCAAAAAATACTCCTAAGGACTAATTTCTTAAGGACTTAATAACATTGCTCAATTAATAATAGACAGCACCATGACATAGCTTCTATATGTATTCAAGGACCTGGTAATGTACATTTTTACTACATACAGGACATTTTAAATGGAAAATTACTGGACACATCTCCTGGAAGGCTTTATATGGCTTATACTATAGCCATCATTTAACAAGTGCATAGGAAGTATTCATTAATTCTTCAATTAATTGATTTTTTAGCTTTCAAACTGGAGATCCATTTCTGAGCAGCTACACACTATAAAAGTATTGATCCCATGACTAAAGCAATTTTGCTTGAAGCAAATAATCTTGAAATAGAATAATTCTTCTTTTTTTTTTTAACTCTGACAATAATTTACGATCACAGGAAGAAATATCTTATAACTTGCATATCTGCTGTAACCAGATTATTTTGGTACTTGTCATGCATTTCAAATTTGAAAGGAGTTTAATGACTGCCTGGCTAATCAAAGGACATCACTTTGGGGCTGCTAAACATCCTATGAAACATTTTGTATTATGAATAAAAAAAATCAGTTAACTCTTGATAGATATATCACTAAATACCCTGGTAGTATTTAAATAGTAAATAGTTAAAATTCAATAAAAAGATCAATACGCAATTGATGAGGAAGCTGATCCATTACTACATGGCAGCATCTTTCTTTGGAAAAACCTGCCTGGAAAAGAAGTGTGTTTTTCAACTCATCTCATAAATCATTTTGACAATGAACACTAGAGATTATCTCAAATTGCAAAATTCACTTCCAATTCTTGAACTGCATCTCACCAGCTTTCAAAAACTCTTTTTTTTTCCTTCTTCCTATAAATAGAAGAGCAAGCTCCATGTAAAATAAAGTTTCTATTAAAGGACAAAGTATGCAACTGCATAGCTTGATCTTTTTTTGTGCATTCTCAAATATAAAATCAAGCACTGGTATCCCTGTGAACTAATGTCACTTCAGAATGTAGTACAAATCACTGATGCTTCTCTATTGCCTCATGTGTCATATTTTTATGTCTTGAGGGCAGCAGAGTTTCTTTTCTCTATGATTGACTTACACTGTATGTCAACAATCTAGAATAAAATATAGCTTGATGAGCTCTAGGAAAATATATTTACTTAGTAAATATAACTTCATAATCAGATCTTTAAGAGTCCTCAAAGAATATCTGTCCCCAAAAACTCAGATGTAAAGAGGAACTAATAGATTTGATTTCACCTCTTGTAGATAATAGGTTATCCAGTTTCACACAGTTATAACTGCAGAGTCTAATAACTTTTCTAGGATAAAAATTCCTTGCTCAGTCTCTTTCTCAGTTTGATTGGAATATGCCATGGTACAGGATATCCTCTGCTTCCCAGTACTGTGTTTCTGCAAGTGTTAATTATTCTCATTTTTTTCCTCTCAATGCTAAAATAGAAAACAAGGTTGAGAAATTCTGGTTTATTTCTAGCTAGATTTTTAAAAATCTTTTTCTCTAGACACTAGTTTTATAACATATATTTTCTATGGTAGACAAAAGAAAACATTAAACCCCATCAGTTTACTTCCTCAGCTGTTCTTACTCAAGATAGTCAATTTATGTGACATTACTTAGGATTCAGTAAGTAGGCTGGGCTCTTTCAAGCTCATTACAGTATGGTAGGTATGATCAACCCCTGAAATGTTCTGTCTCCTTTTTTTCACAGACTCTAAGATGTCAATACCTCTTATTTAATGTAAATATCAAGACTGGATGTTTTCTCATTAAAAATTCTGATGCCAAAAATGGGGGAAAAAAAATTGATCTTCTAATTTGACATAATTTGTGCCTCATTCTTTCCACTCTTGTCGCAGTACCAGACTGGAAGTTGATAATCAATTGTTTATTTTCTATGATTCCTAAATGAAATGAAAAAGATATGAAATGAAATTGTGCCTTGAAACCACTTCAGCAGCTAATCTTTATATATTGGTCTACCTAACATAAAATCTTGTGTATTATGCCAGCCATGATGACATATATTTGCAGTTCTTGCATGTATCAAAGGTTGAATGAGTCATCGATAGCTTTGGAATGGCACAAACATGGCAAGAAATGTGACAGCTGTCTTCACCCAGGCAAAGGTCAGCTCAGCTTTTGAATCTTTGAATGACGTCAATGCCATACATAACTAAACTAAAAATCATCAGTATGATATTTTGTCCTGGCATCCATTGCTCTTCCCAGCTTCTTGCAAGAGTTTAACATACTAAAAGGAAGGAGACATAGAAAAACAATTTCTTAGGAAAGCCCTGAATGTTAATCTTTGAGGAATAAACCCTGAAAAGATGAATTTTGGCAACTGGCATGGTTCTTTGCTTATTTTGGCATCAATACAGCACAGAACTTCCTGATTACTCTTTCTCTCTGAAGCAGATTTGAGCACACCTACCATTTCTCTCAGGATTCACTACACACTAGATGGGAAAATCTAAGTTCATCCAACTCGCTACATCATTTAGCAAGAAATCTGCAACCATTTTATAGAAGAACACAGATTTTTATTGCATGACTTTCTCATCTTACATTTTCCCATTAATTTCTCCCAAAGTTAGGACAGTACTTAGGAAAGTAGGAGATCCACAGGGAAAAAAAAAAAAAAAAAAAAAAAAACCAAACAAAAAAACCCCTAAAAATAAAACTTTAGATTTCATGGCTTAGAATTCTTTTTTTTTTAAAATCATGTAAATGGAAACAACTTTTGTAGACTAACTTTAGTTTTCCAGTCCAAGCTGAATGACACATTTATGTTAAAAGGCTCATTATTTATTTGTGTTCAGGGTGTGTCTAAATGGGACTAAAATGTACTTCATAGTAATGGTAAGATTTATTTGGCTGACCGTTTCCATCTGGACAGATACTAGAGATAATACAGAGAATAAAAGCATCACGGACAATTAAAATTTTTCATTTATCATTAAAACAGGATTCATCATATACCATTTCATCTTTTGGATGAATTCCCATATTGGATTTCATTGCACTTTATTATCTAAACATTTTACAGTAAACCAGTCAAACAGCCCACAAAAACACCCACAAGCAAGATTAATAATATCTCCCCTAATCTTCCAGTCTTGTCTCTTTAGGAAAATCTAAAAAAAAAGAATCCTAGATATTCTTCACTACTGCTTTGAGTGTCTCACAAAAACAACTCGGTATGAGAGAGGGTGGACAAGTAGCTGATGATTAGCTTGCTACATTCTCGGATGTCTGTGTTCTCTGAAGAGCTGTATCATATTCTGAAGTATTTTTCAATGGGCATAGGTGTCTTGATGTCAAGTCTTACTACCTCCCATTGCCAGCTCCAGCCTCCTGCTTCCTTACACTAAGGACTATTGCTCTGACTGCAAAAATATAGGTCTGGGGACACCAGAAATGAACTTCCTGAACCTGCAAGATTTCCTCCTATGGTTCAGCTGTAACAGTTGATGCATAGGTAAAGGGTTTAGGAAGCTTCTGATTCCAAACCCATCAGTTTCATATTGTATTTGTAAAATTTATGTGATTTGGCAAAAAAAGAAGGGGCACTGATGAATGAACACACAGATATGGGCTTTCATATGGGCATTACTAAATATTTCCTGATGAAGGAGACGTCATTACTGAACTAACTGGATTATGCAACAAGACTAGAAGTCAAACTAAAGCTCTGAATATAATTTCTCTATAACTACTGGTTTAATTTATTTCATTTTACAGGGTTCTGTGCATTACTTATGTTTTAAGCACCTCTAAGTAGTCATAATATTATTTTTTTTTTTATATTTTGATCTAATTTCTGTGTACTCCCCTAGGCTAATCTAATTGATTTCCTTTTTAAAAACAGACTTTACAAATGATGCCCTAAGTTAAAATCTAAGACTGAACTCCATATAGCACTACAGAAAACTGGTTCCCCTCATTAAAGAGGAGAGTACCAGTTTTAGAGGGAAAGTAGCAGTTTGGAGAGCTCTTACATGCCAGAGATACTGGGTTAATCGTCACCATGGCATGTCAGAGGCAATTAAGAGGCAGGTGAAGGAAGGACCTGCAAACTGGAGACAAGAATGAGCCCAATTCCACAATAATCTCTTAGCTGGTAAAAGTCAGTTTGCCCTAAGACACCACAGCTCATGCTGAACCCTGTACTTTTGTTACCTTGGAACTAAATGTACTGTACATTTAATGGGAACTGATACTACTGCTGAAGACACTTAGTCAGATGTGTGATGTGTAAGAAATCTACAATGCTAGACCCCTATAGATAAGATGAGAATTTCCTCTTCACCTATTCCTTCTTATTTAAAAGGATTTATTAATTTCAGCTAGAATAAGGGAAAAGGACAAGTAGGTCCTCTGGGAAAATGACAGTTGATCTCTTTTCCTTTTCCATGAATGTACAATAATAATAACAACCATATCTTTCATGGATCTTCACAATTCTTTCTCTGGTCTTTCTGTTCTAATTTTACTCCCTTTGTCTTTCCATGGCCTCAGCAGTCAGACTTTTGATCCTTATTCAAGGGAAGGTAAAATTTGTCCATCTGGTTAAGAAGTCTCCGGCCAGCCTTGATGAACGTTGAATGTTGTATTACAATTTAACATCAAAACATAAAAACACCATGCCTATTATGTTGTCATATGCTACTACTGCATTTTTACTTCTCAGCCTAAGGAAATATTTTCTTGTAATCCCATGAAAAAAGTGCAAACAAAATTGGCACAGAATCTGATCATACTGTGAGTGGCCATGCTTTCATATCATTGATTTACAACACAATTTTGCTTTATAACAGATAATAGCTTGCTGAGTTTTAGTGAAGCAAGTACTAAGATTAAAAGGAGGATAGAATAGCATCCATGCTTACAGTAGGCTAGGTAAAATTTGAGGATTATCCAACTTGTTTCTAGATGTAGTGATAATCAGCTAACATAAACAAAGATGCTGAAACAAAGAATTATGCATTGACATATCTGAAATATTTTGCCTCCATGGTGAAAACAGTGAACAGAAATGTAGAGTGAAACCATGTAAACTCATATACATACAAAATACACTTTTTTGTGATCCACTTTGCCCAGGCTTCCCTTAAGCAGAATGAGTCAGTTTACAAGGGGTACATATACTGTGCTCCCATATTTCAGGAGTTAAGATCCCTTTATAATGTAGTCAAATCTCACTCTCTTCTCTTTATTCAGAAATCATAGGTAAAAGTAGTTGCAGGCATAAGATTTAACAAGCTGCTCAAAATGACTGACAAGTTCCAGCTAGAACCCAGAAAAAGGTAATGAAGCACAAACTTAATAAGCCTTCAGTAAATAAATAACTTTCCTTTATTGAGATTAGAGTGGCTGAAGTGGTTAGTGCTTTGGAAGTGAAAAAAGACAGTTAATGTAAAATATAATCGCATAATATTTTTATTTTGTTTTTTATTACAAGACAGACAAGGAAATAAATAAATCCATATGAATCTGTTATTTGGTCACTAGCAACTAAAAGCAAATTTTGGAATTTAAAGGAAAAAGAACATCTATTTCTATCAAGGGTAATTTTAACTGAAATTAGTTCTTTCAGACTTAAGTCTAGATGTCTTCCTTAGTAGATGTAATGCCATATTTACTTCTGAGATTTTTTTTTTATGAAAAGACATTTCTTATATTTACAGTCCTTTGCAAACAAAAGAGCTTTCAGCTCTTATAAATCTGATGACTGCTTTTATCCTCTTCATCCAGATTTTTCTGAAGGAAGTTAATAGAGGTCATCTAGATAAATGATTACCCTGCAGAATTGGAGGACCTTTTGATCAGTAAATAAAACTGCAGAAGAAAGATGTTATGGTTAATTCTAGCTAGATTGTTTTATCAGGAAACAACAACCTGTGTGACTCAGGCTTGAACTACAGCTTTGCTATAAACTTTGTAAACATTTGTAAAACAATACATAAATGAACTGCTCCAGGAGCCCATCATGGCATATAATTGCTGTAATAAAAATCGCACAACATGTAATTTATTTCTTGCTTTTTGTTGCATTAATTATGGTAGTAACTAAAACAAAAATCCCATTTTACTAAATGCTGTAAAAATTGATAACTGAAGAATATATCTGTATTTTTCTGACGAATCTCAAAGGAAGATATGGGCATTAATGTGAATTCTTTTTTAAAAAAATTAAAAAATAATGGTGTGCTGTGTGAAAAATAATATAGTTGTCTTTCTATGCAACTAATTTCCAGGTTTTTGAAATGTCCCATAAAACCCATTTCTTAATTATCACATTGCTCTATTTTTCTAATTCTTTTGCTTCAAGTGACATTTTTTCTTTATGGGACCAAACTTAGGCTACTGAACTTTTAAAAGCATTCACTGAATAGCTCCTATGTCTAAATGAATATCAAAGAGTTATTATCTCCATAAAGTTGTCCAGTGGTGATGACCACCTGCATTCTCTAAGAAGGTTTCAAGGCATGAGTTTTGCTAGGCTTAATCAGCACTTAAATGGTCTCCTTCTGGATCTTTTTGGCTAATACCATCTTACCTCACTATATTGTATTTTTGACATATAGTAGCTGTGCTTGCATTTGAAATTGAGTTCACAGTGGTTTCAGGTAATAATCTACCACTTGAATTGTTTTAGACTATCAACTCATTGATGGTGAGACTCTATGTTCTGCATTTGAAAAGTATTATGATAACAACATAGAAAAGAAGAAAGCTAATGGAATAGACAGTGAAGTAAATCACAACTGAGCTTTCAGAAACATTTTGGCTGGCATCAATGCAAGAACATCTTAATTGTGTTAAAGGTTGTAGAATTAGAAATTCCATATGAAAAAAAACCCCAGTCCTTAGTATAAGAAGTAAAACAAGGTAACTGAGGATATTGGGATATAAGTAAGGGAAAAAAAAAATTAGGGAAACAAAATTTAAATAGAAAGACAAATTCCATTGAGAAATATTGAACCTGTTGCAACTTTGTAATTCTGAAGAAAATACTGGTATCTATGATTAACTATGATTGAAAGAAAAAATATCCACAAAATTACAAAAATCGTTGCTCTTTAAAACCAAAACAAAATAGAAAACAGAAAAGCAAATTGGATGCTAATTTTCCTTAGTTTTCTTTATAACCAGTTATTTACTGTAGTAATTTTGAAATGTGATAAAGAGAAATGCATTTCATTATATAAACACTCAGGCTTTTAATCACCAAAATTTGCACCATTTCGATAAACAGAGACTGTAGAATTTGCAGTCCAATTTTGATGCTGATCTGGCAATGGGCTTGGGATGACTTCAGTGGTGTTCTCATGCCTATGGACAATCTGAAACCAGCAAACAATGAAGAAGAGAAGGCCATGGTGAAAAAGGTCAAATGAATAATATTTCACATGTAACTTCACTGAAAACTTGGACTGCAAAACGAAACGAAAAATGAAAAAAATATGTTATCAAGATGAACAAAATTTAATGGAACATGTAAACTGCAGTTGTGATACTGCTTGTTCTCTAGAACTTTGCAAAGAGGAAAGCAAAAAAAGAATAGTTACACAAAAGTTTATTTGCCCCATTTTAGGAATACTAAAATTGGATGGTCTAGATTTGAACATGGATAAAATAAAGCTATGGTTGTTGAGAAAGAGATTATTAAGAAAAAGATTGCTCTGTGTGGACAAATACATAGATTACTTAGAAAAGGGTGTGTTATTCAAAGCAGTTCTGTTCCCTGTTTCTTGAGAAATGACTTGAGAAATGACTGAAGATTGAAATCTTGACTTATGGAAAATTTATCTTCTACAAGTACTGTTTTAATTGCCCTTCCAAAGCAGGGATTTAGTTAAAGGTGTAGGAGAACATGCAGTACTGCAAAATATATGCATCTCACAGAATGCACTGGAGGTATTGTGCTTTAGGAGTGCTGTTCGTTTATTTGCTTTGAAATACAGACTAAAAAATGTGGTAAAAGATAACTTTAAAGCCTGGGTTTGGCATAATAAAAAGCATCTAAAATAGGTACCAAGGTTCAGCTTATTCTAGCATTGTGGAAACATAAATAAGCTAATTAAAGATTTCTGTGTAATTACTTTCTATGTGAAAAAATCTAAACATTTTAACATAGAAAATTTTATTGTTACCATTCATTTTAACAATTATTACATTTCTGTTTCTGTATTCCAATTAATCTGTGTTTGAAGTTTGTAATTTATGGACATTAGAAAGGTTCTATAGATCTATGAAATTCTGTAAGAGTGTATCAGTTTCTCAAAATTAAGTTATATGCACTCTAACACTATTCAGTAATTTTTTTCAGAATAAATAAATAAATAATGTCCGTTTCTAGCAACAAGAAATTGTTTTTGTTAAATTTGCATCTTTAATAAAAGACTCAATTTCTTAATTCTATATCTTCTAAATTATTCCTGTGGTTTCTGAGAGAAAGACTCATGTAAGTTTTAGTGTGATTCTTGAACAGGCACTTTAAATATCTTCTATTTATATTAAAATTACAGGAAATAGATATATTGAAAAATAGCATGAAGATATTTTTCTTATTAGATCTGCCTACAAGAAATATCTGAAAACCAGTTCATTTAAAGAACTGACTTTCAACAGCCCATAAATATTATTAAACTGCAAAAAGCTAAATTGGTGAACAGAAAAAGCTACTTTCTTGACTTACTAAATAGCATTTTGTCCCTCTGGTGTGCTAACATTATATCAAATTAATTTTCACTTGCCAAAGTTCTGCAACTGATGTCCTAAAATGCATCTGAAAAATCATTCTATAACTGATTTCTTTTTCTTTAGACAAATTTGTCATAGCACTGAATTAGACATAATAGGCTTTGTAGCATATTTGCTGTTTGTTTCTTCATATAAACAGAAGACTGGCCAGCTTGGGGCTAGTCTGCATAGAGATGATATGAAACATTAATGTGAAGCAGTAGAAGGAATGATGATACAGTCTGTAAGGTAGTTAGGTTAACGCTATCACTCCCAACCATGAGTGCTTTTAGTTTGAAATAGTTATATAAGAATACTGTATCTTAATTATTCTCTATTTTTAGCAGACAGAGGTACACAGAGAGGTTTAACGTAATTTCCAAGAACATTCTGTTTGATTTAATTTCCATGCACAGTGAAATCCTAAATTCCTTAAGAAAATCAAAGCATATATTTTGTCATATTTGAAATTTTCTATTTGGAAAAGCAGCCTCCACAGGCAAAGGAGAGATTAAAATTCTTTCCTTTGCAGCTGGTTTATAGCTGGAATATAAATGTGTTGCTTGTGAGAGTCTCTTGCAGTCCACTTAAGAGTAATGTTAAACCTCCTATCATACCTCTTTTATTAAGGCAGGCTGAGAGAGGTGGGGAGGTTCAGCCTGGAAAAAAGAAGGCTCTGGGGAGAATTTCAGTACTTAAAGGGACCTAAAAGAAAGCTGGAGAGGGAATTTTAGATGGTCATTTAATGATAAGACAAGCAAGAATGGTTCCAAACTAAAAGAGGACAGGTTTAAGTATAAGGGTGATATTTACTCTCACCACCTTTATTCAGAGGGTTGTGAGAAACTGGAACAGCTTAGCCAGAGAAGATGTGGATGTCCCAGCTCTGGAAGTGTTCAAGGTCATTTAGTATGGGGCTTTGAGTAAGCTGTTCTAGTGGAAGGTGTCCATGCAGATGGCAGAGGCTTGGAACTAGATGACCTCTAAAGTCCTTTCCAACTATGATTCTAAGCATGACCCGTATTTAAAACAAACTTCACAGAGAAAACTGAGTCAAGATCCTCTATGAAATTATTTTTCCAATAAACTTGAACTCAAAATTAAACAAAGAACTAATTATAAATGGAGTATCATTAAAAATATTTGCTTTCATCTCCTCAATAAATTGATTTGTCTGTTTCAAATTTCCTGTAGTTAAAATGGAATGTGAAATATAGCAGATTAAGACTTTATTGAATTTGGAAAACTGACAACGACTTATCGCTCTGTGATTTAGAGAGACTTGTCTGTCTCACAATTGCTTTCTAATAAAGACTTTTCTTTTGTAGCAAATTGAAAATAAACACAGAATTTTTTAAAAAAAAAGTGTATGAGCATGACAACTGAAGTTGAAACGTGAATATAGGCACATAAATAGGTAGACTAAAGTGTTTTCCTTGTAAACATAAAAGTAGCATGTAAAACAAAATGAGGAATTTATTATTTGTCAGAATGTGTTGTCTATTGTTATCAATTTCTATGCAAATTCTTGCACAGAAACAAGAATAAGTAAGGTATTTGGGGATCAATCTTATGTTTACTGGATTTCATAACAAAACTTATATTAATTTCAAGTGAATGCTAGATCAGACTCTGGAAAAATACCAGTAAAACATCTGGTATGACCAACCAGAGAAAGGTTATTGAGATGAAGGGGAATCTAAGGCATCTAAGAAGCCTGGTTATAAGGGTTTATATCTTAGAGGTTCCAATATTTGTAGTCTGGCTCATCTTGCATCTAAACATCTTCCTAGAGAGAATTATCAAAGCTGTCCTAGCATTTGTAATGTCACATGAGCCCTGCACAGATACAGGAATGACTGGGGGGTGACTGTTACCAGCACTCCTGTGAGTAACTAGTAGGCAGGGTTCATGAAAAGAGTGATGTGAACAAAAAAACCACAAAATCAGCAAAACAGGGCTTAAGCAGAGTCACCTCAAGCACTGGTGTATTAAGAAACAAAGTACCAGTAAGCACATTAGGAAAAAAAGTATCCAGACAGTTTCAGGGAAACAAGCATGCTGGGGGTCCTCTCTGAAGTTTCTGCACACAAGCTGTAACAGGAAAATGGGAGATTTTCTCCACCCTAAGTGTGGGGAGATTTTTTTGACCCTTAGTGTTTGATTTGTCTGTTAGCACCTTAGGAAAGCTGAAACCTTCATGCTCAACCAGTCTGTCTGCATCCCTTTATGGGAACTCTTCACTGAACAGTCAGTGGACTGGAGGGCAGTTCCACTGACATTCAGGGAAATACACCAACAGAATAAGGGAGACCCCTCAGCAGGTATTCCACTTTATGACCCCTTAATGGGTCTTTCACTTTGCTGGAGGACATTGCCCACTGATGGCAACTTCCAAAGCCCCTGAAGTACTCACATTAATAGTTTATGGAATAACACTCCTTATTAATATAAAATTGTGATAGGTTAAGCTTCAAGGATTGCCAGTGATAGTATCTGACTGCAAAAACTTATTCAAAGCAATACATAGACACGCTCTAATCCCCAAGAAAAGTATCAGCATGAACAGAGTTAGATTCTTACCCAAAAGGCATGTCTATGGGAACAAGACAGATTCAGCCCATTGATTGATCCTAGCATTTATGATGGAGTCTTCCTTAACTTTTCACCAGTATCAGCTTACTTTTAAATTATTCATTTATGTTGAGTTGGAGCTTGGGTGATTTTTGTCATACCTTTGAAACTGATGGATGTAAGTGTCCTGCTTCACTCTTAGTCAATAAAATATAAACTGCATGCCCAGTGAGGGGTGGTTGTACCTTGGAGGCAGGTAAGTTTGGGATGGGCATGTGATTGAATATTACAATTAGGCTATAATGAGCCAAGTTCATCTGAGAAGAGTGATTTTGGCACGGTTGCTGGATCAGCAGCAGGACATTTCCTATGTCCCTTGAATGACTGGTGCTATGCATTTTACTGGCTGCAAAGTACCATCAAGTTCCCCTACCTTCAGAGATTTCAACACAGCCTGGCCATGATGTTTCCACTCTCCTCTGCCCTCCACTCCATCCCCATTATCAGATGATTAAGGTTGCAAATTAGGAATCATGATGGAATAGGTTTTGCACATGACAACTACACTTCATCCAGGGAGTAACACCTGCATTTTGCCCTAAAATTTCTATGCTGTTATTACTCTGATAGGATGTGAATATAACTTCTCAATTTCCTAATTTCACCCACAGCCATCCTCCCACACAAGTGCACACAGTGTGGGGAATAAACATGAAGAATTAGAGATCTGTGGGAATTTCTGGGGCTTCAATCTTGTGGATCACAGAGACATGGTGGGATGGTTTGCATCGCAGCTCAGAGTGCTGCAATATCAGCATGCAAATATATCAGTGGCAAAAGGAAGATTAGGGAAAATGTGGTTCTGTGAGTGAAAGGTGCTGGAACCCTCCTGACAGAGGACACTGAAAAAGGTGAAATACTGAAGGCCTTCATTACTTCTGTCTTTACTAGGAAGACCAGCCTTCAGAAGGATTCCATGGATGCAGAGGCCAGAGAGAAAATCCGGAACAAGGAAGATATACTGTTGCAAGAGAATCAGTTCAAAGAATATTAAAGCAAACTTGTTGTACTTAAGTCCATGAGCCTTCATGGGATGCACCCAAGTGCTGAGGAAGCTGACTGATCTACCAAAAGATTTATAAATCAAGGACAAGGCCAAGCTTTTCCTCATCACTGAAATATAAGGATTTAAAAACAAAAAGTCCAATGTGGAGCTTGAAGAAATTTGAGCAAAATAATTGGTCTGCAGAATGAAATTGTACAGAAAATAGAAGAGAAGGGAGATTGAAAGTAGTAGGTAAGAGGTAGTTACCAAAATGTGTGTACATATAAAGTAACACATGCAATAAAGAAGGATTAGTGTATGCCAGTTAATGAAAGCAAAGGAAGTAAGAAAACAATATCTACACATATTTAGAAGCAAAAGCGTGTTGTGAAGAGGCAGAAACTCTCATAAAATACAGTAGGGAAGAATAAAAAAAAAAAACAAAACTGAAAAGACTGAATTTTTAAATAGCTATTTTCACTTTTTTCCTCTTTAAAAATGATGAAAGAGTATAATATAAGAAATAACAATATGAAAGCATATTATGCAAGAAGCAGAAACAGTGATTAATGATAATAGCTGGAAAGACTGAGACCAAAGAGTAAACAGGGTATCTGCCCACATGCTGTTTGAACAGTGAATAATTCATAGAGAACAATCAGGATCCCACTGCTGTGAAAATTATTTTAGGATCCACCTTTTGCAGCAGGAAATTGCCCTAGCAGCTAATCTTTAAAATTATGTTTACAGTTCTCTTGGACAGAAGGAATGTCAGAAACAGTGTAAAAGAAATACAGTGAGTGGTAAATTACAGGACCAGTAGGACTGAGAGATGTAAATTACTCTGTTCCTCACGCCTTTCAGACTGAGAACTCTGAAAACTAAGCCAGGTTTGTTAAATGCCAGCTCTTAACTAGTCAGATGCTGAAGTTTTTGAAGTTTTCTTTACTTGTGACATCCAATTAGTGTGACGACACAGTTCTGAAACATTTGTCCATAGAACATCTGCTGCTAAGAAATCTTCAGCATCTAAAACTTCAACTTCTCTGTTATAAATCTATGATAGCAGTTCTCTATAGCAGATACAAAGAAAGAATGTGGAACTGAAGTTAAATCTATGCGAAATTTCTATGGCATAGTTTTTTTGAAGATTGGCATAAGAATATTTTATTGACACCTTTCAAAAAGTCTGCATGTAGCTTTTCTTATACACGCAGACGTATGAATGCATTCATATTTATGCATGCACACTGTTTTTGCTTTCACACTAACATAACCCATAAAGTTTTACTAGCAAAGTTGTGCAGCTATAGATCTTCTTTGACTAGTGCATCCCTGTAAAGCATAGAAGAGTTTTCCTTACAATAGAAGAGAGAGTAATGGTTTGACAATTATGTAAATCTCTAAATAAAACAATTCCACTCTACCATTTAGCAAGATAATTAAGGGGAAAAAAAAACCCCAACATTTAGTCTATTAATTTCACTAGTGTCTTCATCTCTTATTAGAGAAGCATTCTTCTTTTGGTTTATTCTTTCATTTATGGTAGTCTTTTTATAGGGGATCCTTGATTTCATAATCTAGACCATAAAGAGAGGAAAGACATGGGCATCTAGATATACGTTTCTCATGGAAAAATGTGAAAAAAGTTTTCAATTCATTGTACCCATTTATTAGTGAATAAAACCAGTAACTATGAAATGTTTCAATAGCACAGTGGATGATTAACATTTAATCTGATCTCATTTTAAATCATTCATATAGATTGGTTTATATGAGATTCAGTCACCTGTCGTTATGCTAGTCATTTAAAAATAACTTGCTGCTTGTCAGTCTGCTAAATAATGAATTCTCATCAGTTCTGTATTCCCTTGAGAGTTATTTTGAAATGCAATCTGTTATGTGAAATACACATTCCTGATTAAAAAGAAAAAAAAGACATGAAAATATGAGCTCTAAAATCATGGTGTTGGTTTTTAGAATCAAGCCTTGCAAAAATTTTTCTGCTACCAGTGAGCACACATCTGACCTTCTCAGTTTCTTGTGATCCTGCCCAATCCCTTCCCTCTTCCCCTTCCCCCCTCCCAAGCCTCATCCTGCCCCCTGCCAGGTAGCTGCCAACAGCTGACTCAATATATTTCTTCTCTGTTTGGTGCCCTCTTTCCCCACATCATTTAGCCCTTGCTACATGAAGCTCTGAATGTATTTTGTTTTGGAAAAAATTTTATATCTTGAAGAAGCTCCTATGTTTTACAAACCTGAGAGAGTGCTGCAGTGAGAGGAGACAAACTGTCCTTAGTGAGCGTTCTCACTAATCTTGGTTTTCTTTGACAATAGACTCATTGAGACTTCTTATCAGCTAATTGTTTATGGCCTGAAATAAAAGGAATTTGATGTGTTAGCTAAAGTAGAGAAGGACACAATCAGTCCCATGGAAAAAGTTTGGCCATGATCAGTGAACATGAGAGAGTTCTGCTCGCTTTTAAGATTGTATTGGCTGTTGGTTGTAAATTTGTGCAAGCAACGAAGGACTGCTTGATAAGCTGTCTGAAATAATAAAGAGGCTGCTGAACACATCAAACATTGGTGCATTTTCAAAGCAGCAAAAAACTAAGTCAGAGTTTAGTGTTTGTATTTCACCATTACCATTTTTAGAAACAGGAAAAAACATGTAAAACAGCTATGTCTATATTATACATTGTCAGGCTCAAATTTAGGTCAGGCATCAGTAATTTGTTTCCCAGATGTTCAAAGAAAAGAAAGAAAAATTTCAGTGTCCCAGGTCTTCAAAGCTTTAAAATCCCGATTTACTCCTAAGAGAGCAAAGGATTCTTCTAATTAAAACTGTAGTAAATTTGGGGTGCTGAAGTTATAAACACTTCATTTTTATATCATAATCCAGAATCACAGATGCTTTAGCCAGAAAGCTTACCTGCTGAGTTTTAGTAAACCTTATCTTGGTTTTGTTTGGGTCAGTCCTAGCCTACTCTTTTTCATTGTTTAGTTCACTCCATATTTCAGTCTACGAAGTCAGAGTCCTTGTGCTAATCACACAGAGAAAAGCTGCTGCTGACCTTATGTAATATGCATTTATTGAAGGCAACACAGGTATGCTACTTTGCATCAATTAAAGGTCAGATTCTGTGTCCAGAATCATTCCAGCACTCATTCATGACATGTACTTAGATGTATTAACATAAATGCAAACAACTGGGATGTAAGTACTGTTCTGAGCATTCTGTGCAACCTTCTTTACCCACTCTGAATTCTCAAGTCTATGCCATCTGGGTTTCACATTAGTTTAAGCTGAGACTACTGTGATAATTAGTTGTCTTCCTCTCCTTATAGATTCAACTCTAATTATGTGGTCCTAAATCATTTCTATATGCAACCTGAGTGGTTTATTTGACTACTTTGTGAAGCTCATCGTGAGCAAGGAGGAAATTAATCCAGCAACAAAACAAGCACGCGTCTTGTGTTCTGGTGTTGACAGAAGTAAGAAAGAAGACATTTAGGGAGAGAGCATGGCAGATTCATATTCTGAGCTCATAATGCAACAATACACATATTTTTTCTTTATTACACTATATAAATATTAGCTCAATATAACCAGGATGACATTTATGCAAATGTATTTCATATGATCATTCCACACTCTCAGTGATTAGATTTGTTTCTTCATCCGTTTAATGTTTTGTATTTTCTGCATCCAAATAGTAATCATCCTAATTTCATTGCATATTTTACCTGTGATGTGCATATCCAGAAAGCAGGCACTTTAGTTGACAGAAATAGAGTAACATGGGAACACTTGCTTTCTTTATATCATTTTTCTGGGTTGTCTGTTTCAAAAATCCTCACATTTTCAAAATTAAGGAAAGCAGAGAAGTACTCTTAGATGATTGAATGACCTAAACACGTGCCCTTGATACAGATTCTGACATCTTTCTATTAATTTCTATTATTCTATCTTTCTCTTGTGTTTTTGTAATATTTTTTATTTCACTCATCTTCACACCTTCATCATGAAGGAGTTTCCTTCCATCTTTAATCAGGCCTCCTTTCCTTTAATTGTATAGTAGAATACACTAAGATACGATACGAAAAAGACCCCTAGATAAAATAAATGCCTTCTGAAGTAGTTATCACGAGAGCATTCAAGACTGAAGATAAACTTCTGCCACCCTTTATGCTTTTCATGCCAAGTTCTGCCATATTCTAGGCAATGGGGAGGTTTGACTACAGTCATGTCCAGATCCAATGAAAAAGACATTTTTCAGTCAGCATAAAGAATTGCTTTATGAGACAGAGATGCAGCATGTTAAGAGACAGAAAAAAATTTCAGAAAAAAACTTTATGACAAAAACTTACAATGCTGCCAACATCAATATCTGAGTAGCTTATCTTCCTGCTACATACACAATAGTAATAAACTAGGTTTAGAAAGGTTTTAGCTTGCATTGATAAAACATTCCTTAGATTCTGAGGCTTGTGTTTGATAAATGTTGTTTTCGTGTAAATTTTCACGGGAGAGTTACATGACATGATTTTTTACTTTACAGTAGCCAACACCAAAAAATGTCAAGACAAGAAAATACATGATAAACTTATTTGGCATCTTGGAATCAACATTTCATAAAATGCTTTTGCAGACAGAAAAAAAAAAAAAAGTTTTTTTGAAAATTTTAAACTTTTAGGTGGTTTTTTTTTTTTTTTTTTTTTTTTTTTTTTTTTTCTTTTTTTTCCTTAGGGTTGTTGTTTCTGGATGTTATTTTTTTTTTCTGAATAGTTTTTATCTTTGTATTTATTCTGCATTCAGCAGTCATCGCAACTTGAAACATAACAGACAAAGATGATGTACCCATGTTCTTAATTTCTCAATGTTTTGATGATTTAAATGGAGGAGATATATGGATGCAATCACAACACATGCAAACCAGAGTCTACTGAATCCATACCCCACACATTATACCTTATGGACTAGAATATATGGCTTTTGTGTCCTGGCCAAATGTCTGAAATATTACTTGAATAAAACTTCCTACAAATACATCTTAATAAAAGAAAAGGAAGTTGTTCCAATTCATTGGAATAAAAAGTAGAAAGAGAAAAAAATATGTCTATAAATTATTTAATATTCTGTAACATTTATTTCAGTATTAAGAAAGGTCACTTTGACATAAAAGATAAAGAGTACACTTGGAAACAAAATTTACTTCCTTCAGAGAAATGTCTGCTTCTGGCTTTACATTATGGATCATTGCTTGAATATGGGCCACTGGCCACAATAACACTTATCTGGATGAAACCTCTCATTGAATCAAGATAACTATTTTTGTATTTAAAAGAAAAAAAATTGTTTCAGCTTTCTCAATACACAGTAGAATGAGTCCATGTGGTTACCCTTACTAAAAAGAGAGCCATAAAGTTATATCCCCCTGTCTCAATTGTATGAGCAAGCAGCTAAAAGAGACAATACTCAGATCTGGTTTACTATCTGAAAAAAAATCTAATTCAATTGTTGATGCATTCTCCTCATACAGCAAGGAATGGTTAATACAGGTGAAGGTATGCAATGAACAGAAAGAGCAAACATACAGCTTCAGGTATCAGAGTAGGCCATATGGCATCATCCTGAACCCTGTAAACAGCTTTCACTTCTGAGCTCATTGGCGTTTGCCCGAAGGTTATCCCAGCAAGGCCTAGAAATGTTTTGCTTTTTAACACTGCCAAAAGGGAGAGAAGAATAAAAAGATTCTAAACTCATCAACGTATCTGAAAAATACAACCCTGAAAAATGCAACCCTGGTATCTGAAAACAAAAATCTTAGTTCAGAATCTGCCACTCAAACAGTCAATATGTTCAGAAAATCATCTGTGTGAAATAAAACAAGAATAACATAACAATTAACATCTTCTGTTATCAGTCCCATCACATACCACCACCCTCTGCTCTCACTAGATAGGGGACTTCCTGAAGTACACTCCATCCTTAAATTAAATGAGACTGCTATGAAAAATGATTTAAGATGGGTTAATGAAAATTGAATAGGTATTAAAGAATGCTAGCAATAATGGATAATCACAAAGCCAGAGCATACCTGACCAAATAAGTAAAGTATATTTAAATTTGAATTTTAACCATGAGATTAGCACTGCAGGTAGAAAAAAGTTTGAATGAAGAAGCCATTAGCTGAACACATTGGATTTTTGGAATAGAAAGCTGGGAGGAGTGGCCAATACCACAGGGAGCCATGCGCAGCCCTTCAGAAGGACCTTGACAGGTTGGAGAGATGGATAGAAAAAAATAACTGAAATTCAACAAAGTGCTAGTCCTGCTCCTGGGAAGAATAACCCCATGGACCAGTACAGGCTGGGGGATGACCTGCTGGAAAGCAGCTCTACAGAGAAGGACCTGGGGGTCCTGGTGAACAAAACGCTGTCCATGAGCCAGCAAAGTGTTCTTGTGACCAAGAAGGCCAATGGGATCCTGGGGAGCCAGGAAGAGCATTGCCAGCAGGTTGAGGGAGGTGATCCTGCCCCTCTACTCAGCCCTGGTGAGGCCACATCTAGAGAGCTGTGTCCAGTTCTGGGCTCCTCAGCAGGTCTGGTGGTGTGCTACAAAAGAGATGAAGGAACTGGAGCATTTCTCTTATGAGGAAAAGCCAAGGGAACTTGTCTTACTCAGCCTCAAGAAAAGATGACTGAAAGGGAGCTCATAAATATCTATCAGTATCTGAAGGGAGGATATAAAGAGGATGGATCCAGGCTCTTCTCAGCAGGGCCAGCAATAGGGCAGAGGTGATGGGCAGAAACTGGAACACATGAAGTTCACCAGACCTGAATATGAGAAAGAACACCTTTACTCTGCGGGTGACCACAGAGTACTTGTATTCTGTACTCAGAGTATTGGAACAGGTTGCCGAGAGAGGTTGTGGAGTCTCCTTCATTTGAGGTATTCAAGAACCTTCTGGACGCAATCCCATGCCGCATGCTCTGAGATGACCCTGCTTGATCAGGGAGGTCAGGCCAGATGACCCACTGTGGTCCCTTTCAACACGAGCCATTCTGTCATTCTGTGATTCTGTGTTTTCCATTGCCTGAGAGTGACATCAGAAAAAAGTTGCACATAGATCAACTGAAACTTTGGTAGCTTTGCCTTTTACAGGGAGAAGCATGTTAGTTCAACCACTTAAGAAATGTGCATTCTTGGGTGTTTTTCTGAGGTTTTTTGTGGCTGCCCATCTAGGGAATCTGTGTAATCCTAAAATCCTAAAAATTTTCCTATTATACATAACAAAAAACAAAAGATAAACATTACCTTCATTTGAGAAACCATGACCAAGAATTCCTCATATGCACAGTCAGACTGTGAAAAAGAATAAGCAGACAACAAAGAAATACAGCTGAATTCTCTAATGCTAACTTCTCACATTTTTCTTACTAAATTTCTTACTATTTTCTTAAATTTTCTTACATAATTTCTTACTAAATTCAAATATTTATATCAAGTCCCCAAAAGCCAAATATGCAGCATAAACAACTTGTTCACCTCAGTTAACACAAAGCAAAGCTGTGATCTTCTGAGCACAACCAATTTCATACAGAATTGCATAAGAGATTACACATAGCTCTTAAGTAACTCTCTCTGATTTGAGGGATCATGAAGATCACAATGCCAGGAAAATGGCTTAGCATTTAAATCCAAGAAGTCCTTAAACTGACCTCGGTATTTACGATGTTGTACCCAGAAATGGATAAATTTTGTAGTTCATGTCTACGTACTGTACACTCTATAGAAAAGTGAACAAATGGGTAGAAATGAAGACAAAAGAGAACTTGAGAGCCTTTCCTATCACTTTGGATGGATGAAGGAACAGAATTGGGCTTAATCCTGGACCAGTGTCTCTGCCCTTCTCTACTGAGTCATAAATTTTGTAGGACTCTGCTAAATCCAAAATCTGTAAAAGACAAATTCTGTGTTGTTTCTCCATCGGTCTGTTCTTCCAGACGTTATTTCACAACAGTTACAGAGACCTCAATTTATATACCTTGAACTCAGCTTGCTCTCTCCCAACTTTCCCCTCCATTCCTGTGTTTTTCTGTCTTCTCCAGAACTGCTGGCAATGCAAGTATGAGGTGAACTAATCAAGGACCTGTACTGGAAACCTGATCTAAAATCTCACAAGACATTCTCTTAACATTTCTTTGGAGCCACTGGCTCAGGCAAATAAGATTTTTTGCCCACTCCAACATTTTAAACTGTGACATATCTTGCTCAAGGATTTTGTTTTTCATCCATTTTGCAAATAATACAGAAATCATTAAACACAAAATGCCTGTAGCTGTGGCTGAGGAGAGAGAAGTGACTCAACTCAGATTGCCATAGGCTGTCTTCTCAGCTTCCCTCTGATCTGGGACAGGACATGGTAAAAGGGAACAGCTGTTCCCTCAGGTAGGTAAATCACAGTAGTGTGTTAATCAGTTGAGAGGTAAGTTCACTTAAAATACCTAACCGTCCTTTTTGAAATTTACACTATTTCTTTGATATAAAAGTAACATTTTTTCCTGACCACTGACCAAAACTAGTTTTCTTTTGTAAGATGGAATGCTCCTTACAATAGCTGGGAAGAAAAAAAAAAGTACTGTATTTTGTATGAGTTGTTATAATCTAAAAATTAGACATTCTGATATTTTCTGATGCTTCTACCTCCTTTTAACAGAAGTGGCTTCTATGCTGATCCTACCATTCCTCTTCTTTTAGTGGCAGCATGACCTTTCTGCTGAGGAGCCTGGCTTCCCACGCACGAGTTTCTGTGACCTTTAAGGGAGCCTCGGTAGCATGGCTTACAGACACAATCAGCATACTTCCTTCTTATACTTAGCTACATAACAAAATATTTTTGTGGAAAACTTCCATGTATTTGAAACAAGAAAAAAATAGTTGAGCAGTAAATAAAACTAAAGGTTATTTCAGCGTGGAAAAATCTGAAGGAGTGAAAATAAAACCAGCAATAAAGTAAAAAAGATTATATGCAACTAATCAACGGAAGGTTCAAACACATTTTCTTTTCTTATTCAGAACAAAGGTTATTTGAATATTCTCTATTAATATTAAACACACAATCTTCCATTTTCCTCACCTATTACCAGGACTTGAAAAGGAATTCCTTTTACCTTGGAATATAGTAGTATAAGTTCTGCTTGAGTCATGCTTTTCTAATATGTCCTACTGGCAAGCCCTAAAAATCTTTTTGCTGATTCTCTAGAGATGAGTGAAACAAAAGAAAATGATTTATCCATGTTCCTTCTCTAGCTAAGAAAGCTTTTCATTTTATTTATTTATCATTGCAAGTAAGCTGTTACCTAAAAACAATACCAAAAATATGTCACAGGTGGTAGAGCAATGTCAGTGATTATTTTTTAATGTAGAATAAACTCAAAAATTCAAATGGATAGAGGACAGAAAACTTGGTGAAAATACTTCAGTGTTACATACGTAAACCAAGAGAGGACTGAAAAGGGTATTGGAGAAAGTTAGAAAAACTCATTGAAGACATGCACTCTGATTGTTAGATACTTGGTCAAAATTACACATTTGGTTATATAGCTGCCAAACTGTTTAAACTAAAATTGTGCCTGTAGCCCCATAACAATAAAAACCAATGCAGCAGCTAAGACTTTTTTAATTTAAGTCTGTTTTAAATACAGGAATTTTTCAGAACATTAGTGGGTTTGGAAGCAGCACATTCAGTTTTAGGCTTTTGTAGGTATATTTAGAAGAGACATGTTTCTTTAATACTCTGAAAGAATTCTGGTTTCCACACTCTAGTGACTTAGTTGTAATGATGTATTTGAACAGAAATATATGACCCATTTATAGAATACTTCTAAGAAGAATATTTTTTTGAAAATTAAAGAAGCTGGTAATAAAAATTTTAAACTTCCAAGTTTTCTTAAAATAGTTCATGAAAGGTCTCAATTTCAATTTCTCTTGCTCATGGATGTCTTTCAAAATATGCCAAAATGAATGACATTGTAGTAATCTAAACAGTAGCTAAATTAAATGTTCAGCTTAAGTTCAAATGAAAAGAGCAAACAGTTTAATAAAAGTGGAAAAACTCTTAAACCCACAGCACAAAATAATACGAAATGGCATCAGTGAATCACAAAATAAAAAAAAATATAAGCCAAAAGTAAAATAAGAATGAATATAAATAGTATTTGCTATTAGGTGGGATTTTCAAAGCAGACTGCATGTAGGCTTTACTGTGCTTACATCGAAGCCAGTAATAAAACTCCCACTGAATTAACAGAGAAAAGATCTAAGCCTACACTGAGCACTTTCAAGATCACACCACTAACCATACACTAAACCATCAGATGATGAAAGGGAGCTTCAGATAGCAAATAACAATTTTACTACTTTATTCCCTGAGAATCTAGTAAGGTCAGAAATGTATTCAAGTGTATTCAATATATAAAGCACCAATGTTCCATATGATAAATAACAGATTTCCTGTGTGTTAGAAAAAAAATGGCCTACAGGGTGATTGTAAAAATATTTTTCACACTGAAGTTAAGCAATAAGGGTAGAATGAACTTTTGTGTTTGGGGAATTCACAAACTCCCTGGGCAACCCGTTCTTGTGTCTCACCAAACTCATAGAATGGAATTTCTTCCTAACATCTAACCTAAATTTCCCCTTTTTCAGTTTGTTGCCATTACTTCTTGTCCCATCACTACACTTCCTGATGAGGAGTCCCTCTCCAACTTCTGTTTAGGGCATCTTCAGACACTGGAAGGTTTTTATGAGATGTCCATGCAATGTTCTCATTTCCAGGTTGAACAGCCCCACATTTCTCAGCCTAATCTCATCATCAGAGGTTACATTTTCTTGTGCTAACTGGTACCCTGTAAAGATCTAAGGACAGATCTGTTGGTGGATGTTGGATTCATAACCACAAGCAAGAAAGCAAAACTGTGTTTGAAGGACCTCCATATTGCATCGCCTGGGACCTTGACAAGCTGGGAAAGAAGGCTCGCCAAACACTCATGAAATTCAGCAAAGGGAAGTACGAAGTTCTGAAATTGGACAGGAACAACACCATGCACCAATATATGCTGGGAGCCATAAGAAAGAAGTTGTGGGTCCTGAAGGAGGCCAAATTGCACATAAGCCAGAAATGAGCCCATGTCATCAACATCCCTGGCTTCATTAGCAGAACACTGCCAGCAGATTCTTCTCTGCTCAGCCCTGGTGAGACACATCTGTGGACACAACTGTGTCCAGTTCTGGAATCTCAAGTACTCTAGAAAGTGTCACCAACATTATTAATGACTTAGACCATCTCTCCTAAGAGGACATGCTGAGGTATGTGAGGATGCTTAGCCTGGAGAAAAGAAGGGTCTGTAGGGGTCTTACCATATTATATAAAACTTGAAGGGAGGCTATGAAAAGAATAGATCCAGACTCTTTTCACTGTTGTCCATTGACAGGACAAGCGGCAATGGGGAAAAAACTGAAACACAGGAAATGCCATTTAAATATAAGAACTTTCTTTTTCCTGTGAGGTGGTTTCAACACTGGCACAGGTTGCCCATAGAAGCTGTGCAGTTCTCCATTCATGCAGATGAAAACCAGTTATTTTGAACTTGGTACAAAATAACCTGCTCTAACTGACCCTGCTTTGTGCAGTGTGCTGGACTAGATGGTCTCCAGAACCTCTGTGGTATTAGAAGACCAGTGGAAGAATATTTGATAAGAACTTAAAAATATATAGTATGTAGTCTGATCTTCTGGTTAGAAAGTACATCCAAAAATTCATTAATATCGTTTTTCTTATGTTAAAAAACAGCAGAATATCAAACTTCCCAAGAGTATTATTTCTTACTGTTGGTTCTAAATCAGATCCTGAAGGACTAGACATATAAAGGAATTTTAGTGTAAGGAGGTATTTTAAGGATTAGAAATATTCAAAGATAAGAAAAATATATATACGTACAAATAAAAAGATGGAACTATTTTTTTTTTTTAAAGGTAGTCCAATCAATTTAATTATGAAGCAGTTTTAAACCTGGAGAGCTAATTTACAGAACACATAATTAGCATAGGTAAGTAATTGCTATGAGATACTATCTAATTCTAAGATTAATGGGATTAATGAGAATGAGAAACATTAATATGCACAGCTAGAGTAGAGGATAGAGTACAATAATAATGCGTCCCTTGTGTTGAGTCAAAATTAAGAAAGAAAATCAATCAGGTTCCAGTAAAAAACATTACAATTACTATATCAGAAGTCTCACGTAATGATACAGTTTTTCCTGTTGTTGAAGCATCTAATACTGACCTTTCAGTTACTTGCCTGGAATTTTTGTCAGAATAATCACAGGGCTCAAAAAATTCCCCCAGAAGTAGTCTACCCTAAAGAAGGAATCTTTGTCAGTTCCCTTAGGCACTTGTATCAGATCACCTCAATCCTCCAAGGATAGTTATCTGGATTCATACACCAAAGATTTAAATACCTGATACCATGGTCTGGAAAATTGCCTATAGTTTTGGCACTCCTTGATGCATTTTAATGCCATCACTGTAAACATTAATAGATGGAAGTTATTCCAATATAATAATTAAATTGTATGTCACTCCACTTTATTGGGTAGTTTGCCATTCAAAACAAGGACAGCATATTAACCATCTCTGAGGCAGTAATTTCTTCTGTAACTTCAATTTAATAATATATCAAAAGAAAATTTTCATCCCAAATAGTCAGTGCACTGAAAATTCTGAAAAAAGTATCACGTAACATGCACTTGAACCAGTGTATGTCGGTTGACAGAAATTGTGGTATCTGAACATCAAGATAAGAATAAGAAACCACACAGACACATTCTTGTGTAACCTGCTCTAAGTGACCCTGTCTTGGCAGAGGATTTGACTAGATGATCTCCAAATGTCCCTTCTAACCCTAATTATTCTGTGATTCTGTGATTCTGTGGCAAGAATTACATTTAAAATTATAGAAAATATTGCACATAAAGAAACATGCTACTTATTCCTTTAACATGAAAGAGTTGAATATTTTTTCAAATATTAAATAATAGAGCAAGGAAAGACAGGAGTAGAAATTGAAGAATGAGAAAAGATAATAGTCTACAGGACAATATTCATAGGACACTATACCAATAAACATATATTTACAAAATCTATAACTAATAGGGTTGCACACTGTACAGAAAGAATTAGGTAATTTTAAATACCAGACCTGGATTAAATTCCAGGCCTGACCTTTCAGAGTACATTTTCTGATCAGTTTGGTAGTGTTGTAGGTAAAGGACAAAAAAATATTCCAACTACATATTTAGAGCAAATTAAATATGTTAACTTACTGAGGTTTGCCAAGCTATTTAGCCTATTAAATGTATTTTCAGTCAGCAGAAAACTCAATATTTTATTTAAGGAATTTTTGAAAAGACTCACTTAAAGCTCTCAGAAAACGGGATTATTTTCTTACCCCTCTTTCACAATTCACTGAACAACACTTGGTCTGGCTTAGGATCATACCACAAATTACAATTGTTGATCATGATCAGACTCTGGCTAAGAAAGACTTGTCAAGTGAAGGCATGCACCAGTTTTTGTAGACCCCAAAATAAAGTGGAGTGATTTCACTACTATTTTCAGTAACTTCTGAGTCTTTAGTGGAAACAGCCAAGGGTGATTAACATGCTTGAACTTTCAAGCCAATGAATATGATCAGACATGCTGGATAGATGACAAAACCAATCAGAGGTATTTTTATTCCGTGATAGGCCACAAACTGAAAGGCAAAACATCCTTAACTCATAGAAAACCATGTCTCTGTACCAAACACAATTTGTCATGTTCTCCACAATCAGGAAATCAGTGAGATAAGAGTACAATGCAGAGGCAAAGAATGAGCATGAGCTAAGGGGTTCTTTTGAAAGAACCCACTGTGACTGTAAAAATAGAGAAACAAAATAAACCCAAAAGCACCACAAAATTAAAAAGAGATAAATGATTAGTGAAATGCGAGCAAGCAAGCAAACAAACAAACAGAAAAAGTAGAACCCTAAACCTACTCCACCCAAAACAGCTGAAAAAACGTGGTCTTTTCAGCCCTCTAACCTATGCCAAACTGCTCAACTGAGAGGAGCAGAACTGCCAGCAAAACACTTTTCACTTCATGTGAGTTCAGTTAAAATCAGATAGGAGCTGTCAGACTGGCAAGCAAAGTGGTGGGTGCAGCTAGATAAGCTTTCATGTTTCCAAGCTGCTTAATCGCTTTTTAGACATTCATTAATAAATCAAGCTCCTGTACGATGGAAAACCTGTTCAGGTCATGTAGTTTAAATCAAATCAGGATCCAAGTGGTTTTACTGATTTATTAATGAGGTGTAATTAATTGAGAATCAGCAAACTATATATTCACAGGATCAATGTTAGCAATGGGACATATAAACCGCAATATTCTAAGTGTTAATGTGTGTCAAAATGCTTTGTAAATACCTTATATAGTCCTGATAAATCTTTATCATCTTTTGATCCCCAACACAGTAATAAATGCACATGTACTTCTTCAGAACCTGTGGGGGATTGTGGAGGATGATAAATCCTCTGTTGGAGGGCCTCTTGCCCTCCTATGGAGGAATCAGGCTGATGTCCTGAGTCATCCCTAAGTTAAGCGACCTACTTCAAGCTGATGGCGACCCCAGTAAACTACACCCAGCATACCTTGCTTCTTTCATGCAAATGATCTGTATCCACCCCTTTTCTGTCCCTATAAAAACCTCAGCCTCTGTTTTTAGGAGCTCTCTGTTCCTGGCTGCCTTCACAGAGACACTGGCAATGAAGCCATCTCTGTGGAATTGCCATACAGACTCCTCTTGTCAGACTGGGGATTGCAGCATCGAGCTGAAAATCACTATTGAGCTGAGGATCACAATTGAGCTGAAACCACTTGCTGGAATCCTCCCACAGCCCATGAAGTGGCATTATCCCTAAAAGGTGTACTCCTTTAGAGACACATCTCTCTGGGAAGGATACAGACCCTGGGTACACTTCTCACCCAGATTTCCAGCTGTACCAGGGAATTCAGGCCCCTGTGCCTGTGGGACATCCTGCTTGTGCCTCCTCCTCAGGGATAGGTGAGTGCCCTGGCTGCTCCCATATACTCAGAGGAGAGATACCCTAAATCCCAAGGGTACAAGTCACCAGGTGTCTCTTTGGTGGCTGTGGGTGACATGAAGGTTGTTACTGGGGCACAGGCAGAGCCTCTTGTGTCATAGGGCACATCTGAAAGAGTGACACCAGTGCCACTGTTGCCCTTCTTCTTTCTTTACCTATCAGTATTTTTCACTTGTATATCTGCTTAGATTAACCAATCCCCACCCCCCCCCCCCCCCCACCCCAGGTCTCTAATTTCCCAGCTGCTATTTAATTGGACTGATAGTTGTATTCCTATTTACCAAGACTAGTTTTGCCTACTCAGACAATTTGGGCATCCTACTCACACACTCCTTTTTTCTGTCTTGCTGGCTGCTGTGATTTTGTTCAAGGCTGGGCCAGCCAAGTACTGGTAACAGAGCAAGTTATTAGACATCAAAACATACCATGAAGATCAAAAGTGGCAATGGGACAGAGCTGTTATGCATCTTTAATTTCTATGCTTCTGTCATATTTGCACAAATGAATTCCATGTCTGCAGTTACAGAAAAAAGTAATGAATCTTGTTACCAAAATATAGCATCTGGTTTTTTCTCTCTTGCTGTGGCTCAGGGTTCCTAAACAAGAATCAGTAGTGATGGCTGACCTTAATATTCTGAAAGCAAGTGAACAGCAAGATGAAGTTTTTTTTGATGAATGGTTTTCTCTCATTTTATAAATATTTTAACAGTTCTGAGAGAGAATCGCAATACCATTTTTTGAACAGAAAAGAGTAAGACTGCTCAAATTCAGAAATTATTTACACCTGTACTGAAATCCCAACAGTGAAGACTACAAAATACAAGTCACAGCTTTGAAATTGCAGAATAAACGATGCAGTTATCATGCCACTACAGAGAAAAGAAAAGTATAACAAGTTTAGCTATTAGCAAAGTGAAATTGACAATTCCTTCCCTTTGGATAAACTCTAGTGGAGAATCAGGAAACACATTGTTGTGCTACACTTTGTTAACAGCTGTATATATTTGCTCTGCTTCTGCAAAATCCTAAACCACCCAAATTAAAGGTAACTTGATGCATGTGAACACGTGTGTAAAGGAAAAAATCCATTAAAAGCAAATCATTATTTTTCATGATGGTTTGGTTTTAATAACAAAAAACAATTTTTGCTTCACTGCCCAGAATTTCTAAGTTCTTGCCCTCTTAGCTCAGAAACCATTGGACTTTGAAAGTAACAATGGAAGAATATGTCAGCCTAAACAAACCTAGTAACACTGTGGATTCACTTCTTGCTTGATAAACTGACTAATCACAATTATGTATGTGCATCAAAATAGAAAATACTTATACCTTTTAGTATATGCATGGTTAAGCAAAGTAGCCTTATAAATTTAAACTGTAATTACATGTGCATAGCAAGTAAACAACCTAATAAATTCTACAATTCAAAGAATCAAATGAAGAAAGAGTTGCTACTGGATAATTCTGCATTTATATTGTTTTATCGCTTGAAACATGCTGTATTTTCCTCTAATTATAAGAATTTTTCCTCAATTTAATATACACCTTATTAATTGAATTTGTATTCCCATAAAGCAAATAAATACTCAAACAGAAACCCCGCCTTATAGTTGCAGAAGTCTTACTCTTAAAAGAAAAAATTAAAGCCTTTAATTTTAAATTTTGTATTCAGATTTTTGTCATTATATTTGAAATCATGTTTCCAGTTCCCTTATGTCTTATGAACCTATGGAGGTTCACTCTAATTTTTTTTCCTCAAAAAATCTAAAATTATATTGATCCATTTATGTGTTTTAAACCTACTCAATGTATTCAAACCATTGTTATATATTTTGTACACAACATTCATTTTGTTCATCTGGTAAGTGTCAGAGAAAATTGCAGAGAAAGTTGGTAGGTGGATCTATATATCCAACCTATGGAATTTCTAATGGCAGAAATTTAATTGAATACTGATTGCCAAGTGCCTCTTCGGTATTTCTGCCAAGCAATCAGAGAAACCTAAGAAAGCATCCACAGTGCTGTTCTGCTGTATCAACTCTTAGATAATAGCAGGGGGGTGTGGGGAGGAGCTTCCTTGTGATGCCTCTCTGGAATGCAGCAAGCATTGGAGGAAGTTAAATACTGTAACTTTTCTTTCTGTTTTACTTAAAACTCACATCTCTTAGCATCTATTGGACTTGCTTCTAATTTTCCAGGTATCTGCTTGTGGTCAATGCAGCTCTGTAGCTCCAGAGAATACGCCTACCTGCAGATGAGGAGAAAAATCCCAGGGCCTATGGTAAAGTGACACTAAGGTAAGCATTTGAGCAAGGCTTATATGTAGAAGGTAGTAACAGTTCCAGATTATTTTACTGGTGCTAAACTGGCTAGAAGACATACAAGGACAGCCATAAAGGAATTATAAAGAATGCAGTTTAACATCAGCTTGGAAAATTTTTAAAACTCTGAGATCAAAGTGGAAGAGACTCATGAGAAAAAACAGTGTGGGTTGTCAGTGTGGTTCAGGAAAGGATCAAGATCATGCATGACTAGTTTGTTGAAATCCTTTGAAATTATTGCCAGCACAGTAGACAAGGTGACACAGTGGGAGCTCTCATTCAGGGCTTCTCAGTAAAACCTCTGCAACCACTTCAGGGCAGTCTTGATAAACAAGGTATTTGTTTTAAAATTGAAAACAGATATATAAACAAGGCCAGAGGAGAAGTTGAACACTAGGAAAAAAATGCTTGCAGCTGTTGTGTTAGTAGCTTACACTGTGTTTTGTCCTGAGATTTAGCAGACATTTTTTGCTGCCAGCGATTAAGCCCATGGTCTGAACTGGCTGCTCCCTGAGTGGATGAGGAGCAGCCTAGCACCACACACCACCTCAGGGCATCAAAGGCACCAGGGAACAAAGAGCTGGTGGGCATTTTACCACCCTGAGGGTGACTTATGGCAGATTCACCTCTGCAGACTGATGGCAAGTTGTTTTGAAGGGGACACATCTCTCTGCATTGCATATGAAGGGCAGGGTGAAGGTAGCAAGAGTTGTTGGGCAGCCTTTGGAAGGAGACCGGAGTTGTTCCATGCCAGACACAGCCAATTCCAGATGGTTCCAGCCTACCCATGGCAGGGCACAGCTGAGCCCCTCTGCCTAGTGTGAGGATCAAGATATTTAAGAAAGAATGGTAAAACACTGACAGAAAAGGATCAGCGACATGAGAACATATGAAGTTCTTCATGGCAGAGCTGTCCATTTCTACAGAGGGGCTGTAAACTACGGAGGACTTGCACCAGAGAGGAGGAAACAAAGCAAGGAACAAGGAACATCAGGAGACAGCTCTATACACTGACCCCAACCCCCTGCCCCACATATCACCTCACCAAAGAGAAAGAGCATAATCTGCAGCAACAGCCAGGTGAGGAGAGGCCTGCAGTGAAGATGAGCTGGGGAAAGGGGGAGGAAATATGTCTTTAAGGGCTAAATGTTTGTCTTCTTAGTTTCCAATACCTACATCTGTAATTAAATGCTTTAAATTGAATTAAATTACCCAGAGATGAGTCCATTTTGCTTGTGACAGTGATTGATGCCTGATTTCCCTGCTTTTATTTTGCCCTATGGATTTTCTCACTCTTCCTCTTCTTCTCTGTCCTGCTCCTTGTGAAGCAGCAGTGGCAACAGCCCCATTGACTTCCAGACAGGGCAACACACCTGTCACTAAGCCTCAGATAACTAAAAATTTTAGTTATCTAGTCATCTAGGCTGCTTCCATAAGAACAGCTGCTCACGGAGAGAGATCCATCTCATTTAACAGAATGATCAAAGAAATGCCTACACATTTTAAGAAGGTTCTAATTTATAGTTCTTTCCAAGAAAGTGGCTTAATGCAGTATGATTTGTGAAAACATAGGTTTAATAATCTGCTGCCCAATAATGAGAACAATCCTCTTGTAGCAGGGAGACCAGACCCTTTAAATTTCATATATTTATTTTAATATTTAATAAATCAAGCTTACCCCTGAAATGCATCCAAGCCTGTGGCAGTCTGGAGTAAGCAGAAAAACAAACCCTGAAGTGCATGTAAAAATTAAATGCATTGTTAAAATCTTCTTACCAAAGTATGCATGGATTTGTAGATTATCCTCTTCAATGGCCATGAATCCCATTTTAGATATCTGCATTCTTTATACATGAGGACACAGAACTCCACCTCACAGCAAGAGTGTATATCCTTGCTTACGGAAATTGAGGCATTGGGGGTTATCTTAAGAAACAGAATTCTTAAATTCTGTACTTCGTTGTCAGTATCTTCAAGTAAGTCACTGTCTAAATTTGCTTTATATTTGATATAGTCAATGGAGTCTCTGGAGAAAATCAGCTGAACAATAAACACACATCTACTGAGGATGAAGTAAATAGTTTTACATATTCTTTATTGTATTGACGAGATATTAATTGATTATAAAGGGAGATAAAGCTCGATTCAGATGTCCAAACATAGGCAACACATGCTATTAAAGCTATCTTAAGATGTTCACTTCTCCATGGCAGTGGTAGACACAGTATTTTTGTGTCTATCACTCCACACCCATGCCTGAGCTCTTTAAGAGTAGCAGCTAAACACCCACAGTGACAGGAAGCTATTACACTATACCAAATTATGGTAGATACATATGTTTGAGGGTCTTAACTGAACTCTTGACTGACATGGAAAGAAAGAATTTTATCTTACTGGATCCTATGCTACATACCATCTCTAAATCAAATGGATGTGGGGGAAAGGGCAGCATAATCATGCAATCTGTAGAAACAGGCTATGCCAGCTGAGTGATTTGGGAGGTGAATTTCCCATTGAGTCTGTCCTGGCAAATCTGCATTAGGCCATAATAATATATTCAGAAATATGGAGTCACTTGCTTTTGAAAATTTAGCCGGTATCTATTAGATGATTTAAGAATCGATTTATCGTTCAGTTATTTCTAATTTACCTGTTATTTTAACTTTGAATATGTACAATGAAAAGTAAGAAGTAGTATATAGTGTATTAAGCAAAGGCTGAAAATGTTTACACTACATTTTGAGGGAGAGCTGAAAGGGAGATAACAACTGAATATTCCATCAATATTTGAAAAGCTATTGTGCTGTGCATACAGTTTCCAAGATAGCAACGAGATAAATATGCAAGAAAAGCTGTTTGCACTTGTGATATGAAGCAGTGCTACTATAGATCCCAACCTGAGAACATCTGAAGAGCAGCCCCAGGGGAATGCTGCAGGCAGCTAGCTGATGCAAGACTGTCAAAATTCAAGGACTTTCAGGACATTTTCTTAAATTGAAAAGACTCAAAATTGCAAATTTACTTCTTTGAAGCACTTCTGTTTCATCTGTGGTGATTACTAGGATGTTTTGCTTTGCCTAAAGATTTCTCTGAACTTAAAATAGCACAGACTAAATTCTTCCTCTCCTGTTTAGATTTGAAGTTCTTAGATGTCCTTAAAGTAAACAGACAACTATTTGGGAGGATATGAAGACAATAAATCCTTTTTCATATTTTAGTTTTAAAGGTTATGCTGGTTCAAAATTTAAAATAATTACTACTTTTTCTGGTGGTAATTTGCCAGCAAAGGATAGGAGAAAATGTTATTGGAATATTTTCAACTATATTTTTGAGTCACTCTAAGTAGGTCTTTTAAAACAGCTTAGATTGCTCACTGTGCAACAAGGAAAACAAAATTCATAGCACAGACAAGTGTGAATCTGGGTCATGTTTGTTCAGCGATGCCTCTCATGTCTGAAGTCAAAACCCTATTTCCATATTGAATATAAAGAAGGTAGTTGTTATCTTGAGACTGTTTTTCACTTAAACACCAACTGAATGGCCAGATTCATTCTCACTCCTAAAATCCTGTCACATGATTTACACTAGCAGGTTCTTGCAGTAAAGTTATAGCAGGGAGCTGACCAGGATACAAAGACACACCACCAAAGATTAAAGTATGCAGCTCAACAAATGTGGAATCCCTGCTTGCATAGGTTTTTTTTTGTTCTTAGAATAACTTTCTTTTGGACGGGCTGTGTAGGATATCTGGTAAGTCTCTCCAACTCCTCTGCATGTCAGAATCTTTTTCCATCTTGATCTCTCCTTCTCAACTGTCAGAACATGAGCTCTCAGTTGATTCTTTTCCCTTGTCTTACCTGTTAATAGGCATTTTTCTGATTTACCTCAGTAGCAGTCATCTTTACCAAAGAAACAATGGAAAAATATATTTCCTAGTTTCATACAGTTATAAGTGTTCATCTGCAGTAGCAGACAGACCAAGGGAAACAAGACAGAAGACCTCAGCTCATCTCAGTAAAATTAATTCTTTTAAAAATATTTATCTTCAGAAACTTCTTTCTATTTCTTTTCACCACATTACTTTCTTAAAGATTTCTGACTCTTTTCCTTATACCTTCATTAAACTGACATTTTAAAAAATCCTATATTTAAACACAGTAGTTTACATAAACAAATACAAAAATTTTTGCTCTATAACAACAGTTTGTTGTCTTCTTTGAATAAGTTTACTAAATACATTCAAAATGTTCAGAATTCAGGCAAGAAACATTATCCTGTTATTATATGAGCAACCTTATATTAATCCCTATTTCTCCACTTTTAAGCATATGCACTTACCCAGCTATAAAATATTCAATATTTTGATAAGCTGGTACTTGTAAAAAATATAGTGGGTTTAACATCTTGTCCTAGATTTTAAGAAATTAGCTTTTTGTGTATTCAACTTTGCATATACAAATAATTGAGCTGAATTTCTGCATGCATAATTCATAACAGGTGCAAATACTCTTTGGGTGATTAGATAAGAGCTAATATTTGTGCTCACAATCACTTTAGGCACATGAATTCGGGTCAGTGATTTGTGAGCACAAAATTACTCAAACTGCGAAGGCAGTTAGACACATGTAAATCAGACCTTGATTTTGCTGATGGATAGAGGGTAGATTTGTTCCTGCAAGGTGCTGAAAACATAAGAAATTATGAGAATTCACTATTTGTCTTTTGATCATAAGAAGAGAAGAGTGATCAGCACCTTGCAGAACTATGACATCCCCAAATCACACTTTATGAGTGAAGAGACTTTTAGGCTACAAGTAAGAAAGTATATGTTTAACTTAAAGGGCAAGTACAGTGTCAACGGATGTGTTTATGTGCTTGAAATTAATAACATATTTAAGTAATTTGTTAAATAATGAAAATTTTTAAGAGGTTTGTAAAGGGGGAACAAACAATTGACATCAAGAATGCACAGGACATTCAGGAGAAGTAAGAAATTAACTCAAACACACTTGCTAGAGAGCATTAAAGCTTTACATGGATGCTTTAATTCAAATGTGTGAAGCGGTAGTGGGTAACTGTATCTTAATCCCCTTTAGCTAGTGGAGAAAGGTCATTTTACTTCTGCTTGGAGGAAGTCCCAGAAGGTTTTAATATACTTTAATTTTGTTTTATCTTTTCTGAGTAAAAGCAATAGGATATATTTAGGATGAAATGGTTATTTGTAAGCAAATGGCAGTTCATTGACTGCAAAATATTTCTCATGAAATCTCTCAGGCTCTGTCTGACAGGAGGTTCAGCTGAACACACCAGCCCTATCATGGCAGAGGTGCTGGACTGAGGGCTGAAGGTTCCAGGATTTGCAGTTCAAACTGAAGATCAGCTCCCAAGCTCTGCAAAAATGAGAAGCAGAAACCCTGGTTGAAGTCAGCATTGACAGAGTTTTATAAACTCTGCTGCAGAGCTCCAACTGGGCTGCACTCCAAGAGCATTTATTTGGATAATAACCAAAATAAAATAAAAATGAAACTCTCCCTGTAACTTGTACTATATCTCACTATTCTTGCAGACTTATTTAAAAAGAAATTCTAGAGAATGGCTATTTGCTCAGAAAACCAAAAGTTGGAGAATGGTAGCAATAAAATAATTTTTGAGTTTGTTTGTTTCTTTTCTGGACTGAGTTCTATATATATCTCAGTTATATCTGTAATAGCCAATCATATATAATTATATATGCATAAAATATATAATACTCCACTGTATATACACATTAGTTGTCTCTATAATTAAAGGAAGATTAATACAAGGACTGATAACAGGAGAAATATCAAATGTGATCAGCATAGCATTAATTTCTATTCACCAACTTGCCACAGAACATGAAAAGAAAGTTCCTTAATGAATAATAACATTTATTATTATAATATGCACAGTGTACCATAAAACCAAACTGGGGTGAAATGTGTGGATCAAGATCTTAATTAAAATGAATTTAAAATATTGTATATGATTATTTTGGAAGGATGTTTAGTTAGAAGACACAGAAGTTAGAAGAGGGTAATGTCCTTCCCAGTAATGTTGTGTTCTCACATATGAACCCAGTGTTTTCTAGAGAACATAAAGGTTCTACCAAATGGGAGAGGACTGACATCTGTGCTATGACCCTACACAGATGTCAGGCATTCAGTGTGCTGCTTTGGACCAGAACACAAGATTTTGAAGCTCTATAAGACTGTATTCCTTCTTAACAGGAACCTGGTCAGAGATGCCCGATATTAGTTTGTGATTGGGCAATATAATTGAGTTTACAATCACGCTACAAGGCTGGATTCTTCATAATTAATCAGCATATAAGAGTTTGTATGGTACTGCTTACTTTTTTTTTTTTTTTTTTACTTTTTTTTTTTTTTTTCCCCCAGGTGTTATTCTCAGACATAAGCCTAAGAAAAGAAGGGATCTACTACTGATTCAAATAAAAAACTCATTTTACCAAATTTCACAGAGCTCCATCCTGAATTTCAGTGATTATGAAAGAATACAGACAGGCCTTCTAGGAGGCAGAGAAACAAGAAAAGCTCTGAACCATGTACCATGAGGCTGGACTGACACCAGAAAATCTGGGCTTCTGTCTGAAGATGCAGGCACCACAAACTTCTTTAAAGTATATAATAGAAGGAAGCTAAACTCTTCACTTTTAATACAGTCTATCTACAATATTGTTTTCAACATACTGAACTACATTTTTTCTTAAATGGAGATCTGTGGAGGTCCTTGGTTCTAATTAATCTCTTTTCATCTACTTATATATCATGACCAGCTGCAAAAAACCCTTTTGCAGTGAAACTGGAGCCATTTTATTTCTAAAATAGCTGTTGGTGAAGTGGCTTTTAATTGTGTCTAAAAACTCTATATTTGAAGATGTCCTCTCTTGGGAACACTGATGATTACAGATGAAACATCCTACCTCAATGAAATAAACTGGACTGCTTTACTAAATTTAAATTATGCTTTGTAAACTGCATACTATAGAAGAAACAGTGTGATTTTTGTACAGCTCTATCAGGCAAAGAGTTCCTATAAGTTCTATATGAGTGCCTGACTTCATCAAGATGAAGATTAAAATGTAATCTCATCTCAAAATATCCTTTTAGGGCATTCTTACACAGCTTGAGTTGAACAAACCAAATTTGAATTCCTTAATTCAGCTGCTGAGGAGCTCACCACAACAGAGGAAAATTCTCAGCTGGTGCATATAGGAAAGACTCGACACACACAAACCACACAAAAGTTCAAAGACAGAGGAAGGTCAAAAGAAAGAAAACTGAAGTGAACACTTTGTGGTAACCTTGGTATAGTAAGTACTCACTGATTTCAAATATTAATTAGGGAAGTCCTGGAATTTTTGGATTGAATTCCTCTGGAACGCAGTGGAGAGATCTTGTATGTGAAGGAGGAAAACTTACCTCAAACCACAAAATCATACAAAATCATTAATATAATTAATAAAATAGATGTAGGTTACAAAAATTAATTTGATGGGTTTAATAATGAAATTGATGATGAGGAAACCATGATTACTGTTGAAGCTTTTTTAATGGTCTTTTGTCATTCTGAACTTTAGTATAGCTCATTGTTCATTCTGAACTTTAGTATAGCTCATTGTAGCCATTTAACTTATATATTATTACTTCCCATAGCAGGGAAATGTAATGTAGAAATTAATCTATAAAGACCATAGTAAAGCAGGTGAAAAAAAAATCCATTCCAAATGGACACTGACAGATAATACAAACTACAGAGGAAAAGATGCTTGGTCCAAACCATCATCATTGAAGAATATATTTTTCATTATATCATAGTATTGTGTACCTGTGCAAATCTGCCTGAAAGAAAACTCAATGAGATGAATATACTTTCCCTTGAAAATATGTTTTCCCTTCAAAGTTTTACTTCTGTTGTATCTGGACTTTCTAATGACAAAAACTATTGATTGATACCAAAATATGAATTTCATTATGTACCTTGGATACATTTAGAATTCTTGGTTGTGTGTGTAATGGGAAGGGAACAGAGTTCAGAGGAGCTGGAAGGAGCATCTTCTAGTCTCTGCTTCAGAATACTTGAACTGCTGTATATTTTAACTTCTCAAACAACTGGCGATTTTTTTTTCCTTCCGAATGGCAAAGGCTTGGCTTTTGAAGCTGCTGTCCTGATGCCCTACAGGTACAGGTTCCTCTATTTGTTTTTTTTTTTTTCTGTGAGCTGCCTGAATAATTTAGAACCAGTCACTTCAGATTTTTGTGCCTTGGTCTCCCTACTTTTTCTTGAATGGATATGATATTAACCTAGTTTTATATAAAGTCCTATTTCTTTTTGCTGCATTCAGCAACTGAATTTTCTATTAACACCAAAGCAGTAAGAAAATCTGCAGGTGAAGTTAGACACCTATTTTTCCTTACTTGTTTTGCCTTCTGGTGAATTCAGTGGTGAAGCACCAACTGCCAAATAAGTGCAGAACATTTTAGCCAGTATGTGGTGTGTCAGATGCTGAAATGTGATGCTATGTGGCAGTATTTTATCACTAAACAGCACAGTCACACAGCATACACAGACGCCTGAATTAAAGTGGGCCCAGAGAGCCTAAGCTAACAAGAGCAATACATTTAACTTGATTTGTACAGCTCATAGGAAAGGCAAATAACTTCAATCATGAATGTTTCTGTTGTCTCTTTTAGGTGAAACACTGTATTTTTATTTGTTTATTCAGGTTTGATTTTATTGAAGACACTAGAAATTTTATCACAACCTTGATGGATTTTTAATTAATCTTAAAATCACTCATATGTTAGAAATTAGTCTTGTTTCAACAGCTCTTAATTTTATAAGTAACTCATATCTGTGAAAGGAAGTCTATTAATGCCAGTTATTCCATATATACAATCTCATGATAACATTATTTAAGTGTCTAAAACAAACAAAAATTAATGCCCACTGTTTTCTGTCAAGGTTAGATGCATCAATAGAAGGTCCTTTAGTGTTTAATCACCTGGTCTTCATGTTTAAATGAATTTCAAATCTGACCCTGTGTGCAGCAGTAAGACTTACAACAGTAGAATTCAGTATCACAGCCCTGCTCTTTATTTTCTGAGTCTCATATAAATACATGATCCTTTTATTTATGTAGCTGTTTTCAGAAACAAAGATATTATTTTATTTGTGTATATGGGGTACCCTTGGAATTCAGTCTGATAATCCTTTACAAAAGCCTAGAGGATGCTCCTGCCTGCACTCTCCTCTGTAAGGATGTCAGTATGAATGAAATGTTCCAATTTTTTTAATAGCTGTAAAAGGCTGAATGGAAGTAGACTTTGTACTGGTTTTATGACTAATGTGGGAAACTAGCCAGAGAGAGTTCTGAAAGGTTAGAATGACTTTGATAGTGTTGGTGCCTAATCATAGCATAGAATATTAATGTGACAGACAGGTGCTTTGTAAAGTCCTATTTTAAATGAGGTAGTGACTTACCAGAAGGAAAAGATATTTCAGAGTCTGAATCTAAATAATTTCACTGTTTATAATTCCTTGCCATTGATTTCCAAAGGAATGATTATTTTTCATTGTAATATTTTGCATGCAGTAATTTTATAGATATTTTACAATATATGTTACCAGGGTGCATAAGCACTAGACTGTCATTGAACTAATTTTGATTTAATTTGACATGTCAGGAGCCTTGACTCAACATGTGTTACTCCGTAATCATTTAACCAGTGTCAGTAGAATCCAAAAGCCAATTTTATACCTGCACTAAAACCTTTACTATGAATCAGAACTCAGACACTGACACAATTATTTCATTCTGGTTTTAGTGACAAATTAAAACTGACAAAGAGGAAAGAAAATTAACAAACTTTGAAAGGGAAGCATGTACAGTCTAATGGATTAATCTCTAAATTCACCTGCCATCTTTCTGTTTCTCTAATAATCCTGGAACAAAAGAATTAATGAAGTACAATCAACACAGAAGTTTTTCATAGGTCTCAAGCACAATGGCATAATTAAGAATCTACCAGTATCCCCAGTATTACCAATCTGAAAGGTACAGTTTAGCCACAAGTATTTGCTTCACAAGAAATACAGTCTACAAAGACTCATACCAGTCACAGGTTATTAAAGGTTAATTATTTGAGGAATTATGTCTCTTACTATAAATAAAGTAATGGATTTTTATCCCAAGCTATAGGTTTCATTTGCTAATGTGTGAAAAAATAGTTTGTTTAAACCCATTGACTCTGGGTTTAGATTTGGTGGACTTACAAAAAAATAGGCATAGTGTGGCTGTAAATAAAATTAATTTCATTATTTGCATAAAGCATTCTTATCAAAAAAATTGTGTGGCTTACAATTTCACTGTACCTCTCTGTTTTTTTGGGGCAGTTTCCAACTCCAGATCAAATTCTTGTCTCATTGGTCATAGACTCATATTTTGCTCTTACATGTTTGTCTTGCCTGCTCCTTTAATTTATAAAGTGTTATAAAGAAAGTGTTCCATTCTCTAGTAAAACACTTGGTTTTGACTGCCTATTCACTTTGCTACTTTGCTCCTCTGTTTGTCTTTTATCTCAGCCTTTTACTTTAATCATACTCTAGTGGTTCCTGCTTTAAAGACAATTACCTTTACTTCAGAATCCTTTATGTAAAGATTCTACCATCTACCTTTTTTTTTTTCTTGAGAAAATGAGCAGTAATTAGCAAGGTGAATGCCAGGGTTCCTAATTTTCAAATTTGCCTCTGGAAGTGGAGTGTATCATTCCATCAAAATTCCATTTCTCTAGACTCAAAAGCAGCAGCATGAAGTAGTGCTTGACTGTACAGTGCTCAAGGACTCCATGTTTTTTTCCTGACATCTCTTAATACTGCTTTTGCAAAATTGATTAATTAGCTTCTGCAAAATATGGCCACACCTCTAGACAGACACACTAATGTAGATTACAGTTATATATCTGGCTTTTTAAAAAGATTCAGGGAAAATAACTTCAGGAGCAACATAGGATAGGAATAACATAGTATAAACAGGAAGGAGCAACACAGGATAAACTGTAAAACAGACAGGGAAACCTAGGATAAAGTAAGAAGCTGTGACTTGTGTAACAATTTTTAGCTGTCTGATAGGTGTTGAATGCTGCCAAAGTTTCACAAAATGAACAGTGCAGATTTGCACACAGCTCAGTCAAATGATAATTTTGCATATAGACATAAGTGCATTTGTCAGGATGAAACTTTACAGTTACACCTGGATACCACAGCATTACTGTATAGTGGCATTTCAGCAGTTTTATTTATTTGCCATAAATGTATCATATTTTAACTTAATTTTGTTGGTATCCCTGAGGCAAAATTGAACTTTTCCCTACTTTCTGGTGGGTGAACTTGAACTTGAACTTTCCCCTACTTTCTGGTGGGCTAATTTTATTTTTAATTTATTTTTTAAGTAGTTTATTCATTGATTAAAATACCACCCCCACACACATTTTATCATTTTAAAGGCAGTTACTTGGTTGGGTTTGTTTTATTATGTTTTTCATTTGCTTTTGTTACTTCATTTAGTTACTTGATTGGTTTGATTTATTTTGTTTTTTGCCTTTGGGTTTTGCTTGATTTTTTAAGTTTTTTTGTTGGTAGCTTGCTTAGTTTGGGGTTTTTCATTTGGTTTTGTTTAGTTTTTGTTTTGTTGTTGTTTGTTTTGCTTATTTTAAATTCTTGATTAACCCAAGATTTTGATGCCAATTTCATTGTCTAGAAATGGTAACAACTGGTAGTTTTTCATGTAGAATGACAGTACTCTGTTTTACAGCAAGCTGCGTGTTTTAATTACATATCAGTCTGGTAATGCAAGCCATGCAAACCAAAAAACAAATCACACTGCTGCTCAGGCAAGATGTCATTTTGATAACAAATATACATTTGTTATCATGGTACAGGAAATAAAAAAGCAACAATTACATCAAGAGTAATGAGCAGTCAAATTTCTTTGAGCTTGTTAGTACCCAAGGGATGTGTGGCTGGATCAGAAGGAACAGAAGCACAGAAGGTTCAAAGTCACTGGTACTCTACATTGGTCATGGTCCTGTAAGAAAGTCTGCTGATATCCCAGACTTGATGTTCCCTTTGCTGGTTCAGGTAGCACATTAGCAATATGCTTAACACATACGGACAGATCTAGATTTCTTTCAGAAAGCTGCTCCTGGAGGATAAAAATAGTCTATTAGCTTCACTATTGAAATGCTTTGCCCAGGAAATGAGACTCTTATGTTCTGCTTGGCGTAGAAATCTTAAAACCTATGACTTTTGCATCTCAGGAGAGCATTTGATTGGGATGAAATCTAGATACTCCTCCACAGATTAGGATTCTAAAACACAGGAGTCCAATGTCCAAGGAATTTAGGTTCTTTCCAAACATGTTGTATATGTATTTTTCATGAATATTCTATTTAGACATTTTTAGCTGCCTTAACAGCACAAGCTCCTATTTTTCTTCATTTTGTGAGGAAAAAACTTTGTTCCTGGTAAAACTTTACGCCAAAACAAAAAAAAACAAAACAAAACAAAACAAAAAAACCCCAAAAAACCCCCCCAAAAAAAAAAAAAAACAAAAAAAAAAAAAAAAAAAAAAAAAAAAAAAAGCCCTTTCAATATTAAAGAAAGCCTTAATTGTGTCTTCTTTGACTCTTTGACTCATTGTTCCTAATGTTCTTTTCAGGCATGTAAGGCTTGAATGACTAAACCAGGCATTTAAGGCTATAAAAATCATGGTTCATTATAAGAAAAATAAGCCTCATTTTCTTGTGCCTTTTAATGTATTACCAATGTCCTTTCTCTCTTTCAATGTCCTTCTTAGACTATAGATACAGATTTTCACTGATTTCAAAGAAACTGGATCTTATTGAAAATTTGTTGCATTTAGTTTTCTGTAATATTGCTTATATATATTTTAATAACCATTATGACACAAGTAATTCCTGCTTATCTGCCATAAACTGATCCCTACCACCTTATTCTGAAAACTAACCAGAAAGCCAACTTACTACATGATCAAAGCTATTCAAAATCTGTTATGCCCCAGGGAATAGTGTGTCCCCCATAGAAACCCCACTCAATTCAATCTTTCCAGTTTTTGTATTCAACTGTTTTTTTTTTTTTTTTCTTAAGTAAATCACCATCAACATAAGATTGATATTGACATCAGGGTCATCTCCTGCCCATGGGCAGTTAGAACATGGAAAGCAAGTAAGGAGATGAATGGTGGACATCGGAGTAAGTTAGATGACCTGTGCTCTACAACCAGATTATGTAACCTGGTCTCATGACAAATGAAGAAACAGTAAAAAATGACATGAAAAAATAAACCCAAATGTAGAAGAAGCTCTGTCCATATAAGTGTTACAACAATTTCCTTGTGATTATGGAAAGAGTTTTGGGAAAAATACAGAAAAATCATCTTCTGTTGTCCTCTCTCAGCTTCCAGGATCAGAGGTGTAAATGCACATGCCAACAGTCTGCACTCAAGAAAGGAAGAAGTGATTTATTGTTTTCTATTGGAAAGAATCTAAATATCAAATTAATTTCAGATTTTTGGAAAAAAGAAAACCATTACAACTTAATTTGATTTCTTGAATAATATAGATCATAAAATGTCATCAAATGATTCCTCTGTCATGACTTTAAAAAGTTTTGGTCTTGATTTCAACTATAAATCCAACACATGTTCCACTGATCATCATGTGTAGGTATATGTATGAGTGACTAATTCCTTGTATATTAGAACAGATGATTTCCATTTTATGTCCTTGTTTAGATAAATATCACACTCACACTGGCACTTCATTTTATTCTTTTCTTATAAAGTCTAGAAGACAATTTCAGTATTCTCCACTGACTTCTGACTCACAATTTTTCATCTTTACATTTCTCTCTCCAAACCTACTTTCCAGAATTTTACATTATTTTAAAATCTTTGCTTATTATCTTGTGTTTCATATTCCTTGCCCTATCTTCTATCTCCTGATCTTTGCTCCTTATTGATTTTCCAAGCTTATACACTTTTCTACCTGGCATTTTTAGTAGACACACTGTGAACATAGCTAGGTGAGACAAGTTGTTGTTTCAGTTTCTAATGGAACAGTAGCTTGCTCAGCAACATGTAACAGCAGCTATCAAAGGGAAAATTTGTTCAGGTTTGAAAATTTCTAAACTGAAGAAAGCTCAGAGTGTTTTGAAACATACAGGTCAAAGTTGTTAATCTTTCTCCTGAGCAAAAAGTGTGACATTTTAAACAGCTAGATATATTTACTGGATCTCACATTTCTGGAACCCACAGGTCTTAGTGTAAAAAAGTTTTCTTTGAATTAAAGAAAGTACAATTGCTTTGAAATCATCCAGCAAAAACTGTTCCAAAAGAATTATGTTAACAAAGTGGGTAGCTTCATTAACTAATGAAGGGACTGGTAAAACAAATCCTTTCTTAGTGGAAGTGCACAGACTGAAGTAAATTTCCAGAATCCTTGCAGAACGACACTGGAGGGATCAGAATTGGGGGTTTTGTTGTTAATCTGGCTCAGATCCATACCCCAAATGTTGCCCTTTTTCAAAAGACAAGATTTCTTAATAGAATACTCTGTCTACTTAAAACCTAGGGCAGACATCACCTCTGAGACTCAGAGGTACAGGAACAGAAAAGATTAATGACAGCGAGCACTGAGCACCTTCCTTTATAACTTCTTTTTTCTGCAGCTTCAGTAGAAATCAGTGTTCATTCCTAATTTTATGTATACCAAGTGCAATAATTTTTTCACTAAACTGATGTTTACCTTTGTTGTGAACAGACAATAGAAATAATAAAAAACTACAGGTGAGTCACACATGACAGTTGCATGACATTTTCTCTAAGTTAAAGAAAAGTTATCTACAGTACTGTTCTATAAAATAAGAGCATTGTTACACTATGTAATGGAGTTTTATTCTGTAAATATCAGGTTTTTGTGAATGAGAAGGTAGGTAGAACAATATTTCCAGTTCATGAGCAGGTACCTCCTGTTCAGCCAGCTGCTAGCTGTGGATCCTATTCTGAGGCTGCTCAGCCTCACCCACTGCTGTGGTTTTACCCCAGACAGCAGCCAAGCCCCACGCAGCCTCCTGCTCACTTTCCCACCAGTGGGATTGTGGAGTAAATCTAGAGAAGGAAAAGCAAGAAGTGTAAGAGCTAAAAAACTCGTGGGTTGAGATAAAGGCAGTTTAATAGGGAAAGCAAAAGCCACACACAAACAAAACAAAACTAGGACTTACATTGCTATTCATATGCAGCCAGCTGTTCAGCCATCTCCAGGAAAGCAGAGCCCAATCCAGTGTCAGTTCAGAAGATGAATTTCATCACTCCAAACATCTTCCTTCCAGCTTCTTCTCTTTTTTATATACAGAGCATGATGTTGTGCGGTCTGGAATATCCCTTTTGTCAGTTTGAGCCACCAATCCTGGCTGTGTTTCCTCCTGACCTCCCAAGCACTCTCAGTTCCCTCCCCAGCATGGCAGTATGGGAAGCAGAAAAACCCTTGGCTCTGTGCAAGCCCTGGTCAGCAAAAACAAAAGCACCTCTATATTAACAGCCCTCTGTTCAGCACAGGTCCAAAACACAGTCCTAGCACCAGCCACTGTGAAGAAAATTAACTCTAGCCCAGCTGAAACCATCACACCTGCCTACAAAAGAAAGAATTTAAATGTTTAGCACAAACCCTTGACTTGAGTAGGTTCCCAAGAATTAGCTATTATGGTGTACAACATTTCAGTTTGGAAGTACCTTTGTGAACTTTGCTTGCTGTATTTTCCTGTGAGTTGTAGAAGAGCAGCACCACCAGAAAACAGATATTCACCATTCTGGCTCAAATTTTGAATTTTTCAGATCCAATAGTAGAACAGCAGGAATAATGGATCAACCTATTTGGCATTATGAATACATGTGCTTAATGAAAACATGACACCCATAATAAAAACCCACAGAAGATGACAACGCAAACCTGTGCTTGTCAAAAGAAATTCTTATGTGAGCTAGGTCACTTAAATCTACCCAGACTTTGGTCAATGCAGCTTCTCTGAAGCTATCTGATGATCAAATGTAATTGAACAGTAGAAACACTCACCTGAGCATATGCTGGTCACTACATGTGAAAGCCAATAGTAACTTCCACCAGAATGGGAAGGGTGCCTCAACCTGTGGAGTTTTTTGCCTGTTTTCAAAAGGATAATGTAAGTTTGCATATAAGACTTTCAAGAGTCAGTTTCTTATAAAAGACAGAAAAAAGACTTTTTTTGTGGATAGTTCCAATTTGTAAAGATTGAAATTATGGAGATTCATGGAAAGTGCTTTAACTTATTTTCACCATTTGAAAATTTTATTTCTTAGCATGTATTTTAGACATGACTCTCCATCATTGTAACTTGTGGCCAATACTTCCTATTCCTATTCCTATTCCTATTCCTATTCCTATTCCTATTCCT
>CM031858.1:125836707-125947966 GCA_018697195.1 Certhia americana | reverse complement strand
CTATTCCTATTCCTATTCCTATTCCTATTCCTATTCCTATTCCTATTATTTCAACGTGAAAAAGGGACTAAACTCCTACTATTTGTAATGGGTTTGTTGACTACAATAATTTGCATCTTTTTACTTTCATCTCTACTCTTTACACTTTTTAGGTTTTTTTTTTTTTAGGTCCTTGCAGATGTTTTCTAAACATCTGACCATTAACATCACTATTTCATAAACTCTTAACTAAATGGTGAATTTTATTTGATAATTTTCTCATTTGAGAAGTATTTTTGCTTTATTAAACTTTATAGGCCTGATTATGACACTTACATTCACATGACATTACTTCTTACATTACATGAACTTTTTATGTTCACAGACCGTATTTACAAATTCTTAGGCAAAAGTCACATGGATAGAATATGATTTTTTAAACATGCTTTCAGAATATTTAGATTCAGAATATCAGAATATTTATATTCAAAATATCAGAATATTTTATTCAGATTTTTAAAACATGCTTTTCTTGAGTGCCTTTGTCTTTTCTTACCACTGAACCAGTGAATACCAATTTGTATTCTCCAATTATTGTCAACTCATGCTGCAATCATCAATTCTATTTTACCATGTGGGATTATTTTTAAAATTGCTTTATGATCACATAACACATCTAAAATAATGTAAAATTGAGGAAATAAATCAGTATTATTCTTTCTCCATATTTTAGTTTGGGGAATTTTTAATTTAAGCATAAGAGGAGCAAGTAAGAAAAGAGAATTTATGCTAATATAGGATCACTTTTCTTAAAGAAATTCTGAGAGATCATGTTATAACATAATTAGATAAGGAAAACTAGATTTTATATCAGTGCATTGAAACACTCACAGCCAAAATGAAAGACATGACATCACTGGTCTGACTGCATTTCTTAATATATGCTAACAGCTTCTCACAGCACAAGCTATGCTCTTCAGAGATCATTGAATGATCCATCTGTGACCAGTATGGTGAAAGTAAGTGAAAGCCTTCAAAATAGTCCTGACATAAGATATTCAGGAATATGCTCTATTTCCAAAGTGGTAACAACTACATGTTGAACTCTCTCCTCCACCAATATACCTTTTTGGATTTTTTCTGCTGTAACTGGTATCCATAAAGTATCTCTGACAATGGTTGCAATAAGATTTGAGGTTTCAAAAGGTTCCCAGGGTTCACTCTGGCCTACTGAGTTGGAGAGAGCTTTAATGCATTCTGAGGAACCATTAATACTCTTATTTTTCTTTATCATGTGAATGTGAATGAGATAATTTGTGTCTTGTTGATTGAAAATTAAGCACAACTACCATACCCATCATAAGAAATGCAAAATTAGTTGTTTGATATCTCTTATGGGTATAAGATACATACAAAGAATTTGATAAATTTTACCTGATTCACATTTTTATTTAATGTTTAGGAACTAATGGCAGAGAACTTTGAATTTAGTATTTACTCTGATAACCTGCTTTTAATAGTAAAGACTGAATTCTTGAAAGAAAAAAGCCTTAATATTCCAGGAGACCCTAGCAATTCTCCCACTCTGGCTTTACTAACAATTATATGATTCATTTTCAATAAACCTTCAAATTTAATATCTCTTAAAGTTACTGAAATTGACTTTCCAGTATCGCTAGCAATTAATGAGATTTTAACATTTTCAAAGTATATAAGTAATATGAGAATTCCATTGAGTTAATGTTAAAGTCTCTTTATGATCTGAGTATCAGAGTAAAAGCTTAACAAAAATATTTGTTTAAAGGTTCAGATATGTTCTAAGGAGTATTACAAATAAAATGTAGTATAGCACTTGGCACCTCCTTAAGCAATTTTGAAAATCCTCCTAGTAGTTAATGAATCTTTAGATGATTAAATAAAGTTATAACTCAGGTTTTGTGATGGGCTTAGGGAAAGTGTTATTTTTGGTGTTTTTGGGGACTTTATCATAAATCTTATTCTTTTACAAAAAAAAAAATTACATTAGGAATGAGGTTTTCTTTTTATAAACTAATTGTATGCTAACCAAGCCTGATGGACAAATGTAGAAAGGTAGATTTATTGATTTAGATTTATTTATTTATTGATTTAGATTTTCCCATTATTATCAACTAGAAAATATTGATACTGCAACTTCATTAGTTAAAGTCAGTGTGTTAGCTAAATCAGTGTGACACATCATATATTGCTGCCATTTGAAGGGGCTGGTAGAGAACAGACCCTGCTAATTCTAAAAATAAGAAAATGCATTTTAGCATGTGAAAAACATAGGGAAAAGCTGATTTTTGAAATTACAGTATCTTATATAAATGTATGGGAAGCACTTTATGACATTAAGTGCTTTGTAATTTTTTTCCTTCCTTACTTCTGATATTGCTGCTTTTTTTAAAGTCACATCACTGAGCTGCCTAAGTCTCCTTTGACACATATCCTTTTATGGCTAACTGTTCCAATGTTTTGTTACCTATTTTAACAATATCACAAGAAATGTTAGAACTGACAAGTCACTTTTTTCTAGGACAGAGAGGTCATCAAATGTCTAGATAGTGTCTAACAATCACTGTGTCTTTGTCAATGAACACATAGGAAGAAAATATTTGAGGCTGAGCTTCAGATTGAGTTCATATATTTTCAAAGCAGAAGTCTTTAAAGGAATAATGGACAATCTTAATGGGGTGTAGGGCCTCATCATTTTTAACAGTGCTCTGCAGTTTTCCAGACACCTGAATTACATTTTTCATCTGTGATGTACTGAATTCTCATAGTAAGGTAGAAGTTAACATAAGAACTTTGGAAAGACATTTAATTTCACTTTATGTCAAGATATTTCTGTCCTGAAAGAATCCATTTTTCTTTCCCTTTTCATTTTCAAACTACATTTTCTCTTTCTCCAAAGTATCTGAGATAGATTTTAATGGGTATTACAGGGGTAGTAGTGGCAGTAGTTAAAACTTCTACCTGCAAAATGTGTACTTTATCAATTATACTATTTCTGAACAGCAAGTAATGTCTCTACTAAAAAGAATTGTTATTAAAAACAAAACAAAAAATCAAGACATATTTGAAAAGGCTTAGGGTACATATATTTCCTCAAGCTCTATTCATTAATTTAAATAGTTTTAAATTTGTCCCAGGAATTAGATAGAAAATAAAGGGAAGTGACATTTTAAGCCATACTGTCCAATTTCTATTTTCACTCAGCAGTACTCCTGTTTGTTATAAACAATGAAAATGTCAAATGAGCCCTAGATTCTTTTGAATTCCAGGTCACTGCTTACTGTGATGCTGATTTATCACTCTAGTGTTCAACAGAGTTTAGACATTACTTATATACATAGAAAATGCCTCCATTTTTTACTAACTCACAGGCTGTTACAAGAATGCCCATCAAGCCTTGTGCTGCCTCTATTTTCACAAGACGTGAGAGATGTATAGAAATAAAAAAAAAAAGGAAAAAAAAAAAAAAAAAAAAGCAAAAAATACAGTTACAGGAGGTTAAGAACTCCAGAGAACATATTGCTTGTGATTTTTATTTTGTCCAGTCTCATCTCCATCCTAAGAAATCCCCTAACCAGTGCTTTTCACAGCAGTGGTGAAATGCATAAAATATCAAGGGTCCATTAAAGATATGAGCTTATCTGGAAAAGAGAGGGTAGTACGTAAAGTGGTGGTTCCGATACAGGTGAATGATATACAATGTTCTTTTTATCTTCTGGCATTCTCACACGGGAGAGTTCTGATGAAAGCAAGAACATGATTTATCTGTACTTTTTTTTTTTTTTTTTTCCCTCCTGACAGATTTGAGTACATGGAATACAGTCATAGAATCACAGACTATCTTGAGTTGGAAGGGAGCCATAAGGAACATCAAGTCCAACTCCTAAAATGTACATTTTGAAGTCATTAGATTACCAACTGGGTGGATCTTTTAGTCATGACTAAGGGTTTTCCATGTGGTACTAAGATGTACAAGACTATTTGAGACTAAAGATTTTTATATGCACATGATTTTATAAGAATCTAAATGCAAAGGCCTAATAAACCTCTAGTAGAAAACTGGGTCTCAATCCTACATTTTTAACATGTATATAAAACAGCAAATCCCCATCGCTCTATTTTGGAAGCAAGAAATTATTTTTCCTAATAATAAATTGTCCCTAAATCAAAAGTTCTCTAAGAGTTTTATTTATAAAATACATATTTGTACCTATCTCATCTGCATTAAATTAGCCTAACTCTCTTTTCATGCCATATGTCTTTCTGACATACCAGGAAGACTGAGGTGTCTCAAATCTGCCTCACTCATAAATTACATAGTGCAGAGATTATGTTAATAAAGACTCTAGGGCACTTTCAAGCTCTTTTCTACAACTGGATAGTTTCCTTTAAGTAAGAGAAATAGAGTTCTACTGAATTCCTCTGAATATTCATTTTTGGTATGTGGTATTTGGTATTTTTGAAAATGTGAAAAAAATATCTATTAACATGGCCCACTGCAGAAATGCAATGCAAAAGCACAGGTGCTGAATCACATGAGAAGCATCTGCTGGACCAGCTGTTGCCACCATTGCAGTGCAAGCGGGTGCCCAGGAGTATTTTCTCCTGCAGTTTTATTTGTTCATTTGGGAAGAATGATAGGTGATGGACTGCCAAGCTGAGATGTGATTATTGTATTAAAGAGTGATTTGGTTGACCTCAGGTGTACCATCTTGTTAGCGACTCCCGTGGCTGGACTGATGCCAAGACATATTTGCTGGGGAGTGGACAGATTTATTGAGTGCGACAAGAGGAAAAATAATGTCTCTTTGTTATAATGGAGGATCTGCACGAGCTGTTAACCAAGATAGTACAGCAGAGATGACTAAATATGCGTGATAGCCAAAACAGAAAAAAATGGCTAGTCTTTTGTTAGAATGGTAGTTCACTGAGAGAAAAATGCACCTAATGCATTTTCTGTCTGACTAAGAGGGCTGAAATGAAAAAGAAGCTGATTTCTCTGAACTGTTAAACAACTGCACCTGTCTTTAAATGCAGTTACATAAGTGCCTAGATAGCACTTCAGGAAATCAAGTGCTTGATATTTTATTTCTGTTCCTAGGACATTGTGAGAGAAGGACATGACTGAGACACTTGGGTTACATGAGAATGTCCAAAAGCATCAGATTTCTCACAGTTTGATTCAGGGAGTTATCATAGCATTAAGTTATTAGGCAGGAAATAGGCTACAGACTAATAATTTGCCAGAAATTTTTGTAAACTTTTACTAAGAGTTTATTGACTGGAGACAGAAAGCCTCAAGTGTTGCAATCTTCATATTGCAGTACATTATCTTTAGGTATTTTTTATTGCTTTGGGAAATCCAGGTATTCTAGTATATTATAGAATACATACCAGAGAACAGTATCTTTTATTGTACAATCCAAATGCTGCAAAGAAATTCTAAAGTAGGGTAGGACTTTTTACTCAACATAATTTTGCAGGAACAGAGTTTCATGTTTAAACTCCACTTAAAGATCACTTTTTTTCAGTTTCTCCTAAGAAGTCAGGTTTACATGAGTAATGATAAAACCATCTCCATGGGTTTATGTAAAATTTTGCACAGGCCCTTGCCACTGAGTCTTGTATAATTTAGACTGAATTTTCTATTAGTGTCAATAATTTCATCAATAGCAGAGGACCATGGCTTATGCCGTTCTAGGTGTATTTTTCAAACAGCTAGTGAGGTCATGAAATTAATTTTGCAACAGCTTACTCAAACAACAAATGAGGCCAATAGTTTAGCTCTTCTCATTAGTGTTGGATATAAACCTTTGCCCCCAACAGTGAAAGATAAATGTTTAATTTAAGCAGATACCTAGTTCCCTTTATTAATGGATTTCCAGTATGCATTTGTAATGCTCTGTTTAGTGTTATGGGGTTTTTTGCAGATGCATTCTCTAGACTTGGCTGTTAGAAGTTTTAATATCTTTAATAAAATATTCTATAAACACCTCAATATTTTATCCATTACTAAAATGCAAGCCTGGTACCAAACTGCTAGGGGACTGTTTACACTATCAAGGTCACAGTCTAAACAATTGATAACAGCTGTAAATATTTATTATGAGTTATCCAATATACTCCAGGATATTCATACATTTATTACAACTTGCTCTTCTGTGGTGCCCAATGCATGTTGTTTCTTAGTAATAATTACATGAAGTCTATTAAGCACTAGAAAAAAATATTTTCTTTCCCAACCTGCCAGTCTACAATCTGAAAGTAACATTTGCATTGTATGCCATGACATGCAAAATACCTATTGGAACAACACAAGCTTCTTTCTCCCTTGCATGTGCTTTCTAGAATGGGAACAAAGACTGGTATCATGCAGGTGTATTTTGACAAATGTCAGGAAGATAAGACTCCTAACAAATACCAGGAGATGAAAACCCAGCTTTCTGGAAGGTAGCAGAAGCTTTGTCATTGGCTTCATCAGAGTTAGAGATTCCCTTGGGGGAGATACATTTTGAGGTAATTGCTATATTTTCACATTGTTAACTTTATGCTAATAGTATTTAAAGCATAGCTATTCTGTTTGGGCAGTAATGGTGAAACTAGATGCTATCCTTGTTTCTTTTTCTATTTCCTCATACTTAATGGTTAAAAGAGTTACTCTGACATTGTAATCAAAATCACTCATACACACATCAAACTTCCATTCATTATATGTAGTATCTATGACATATCTGACCTTCAGCCTGACAAATGAACCTTATCCATTCACAGCACATTTGATTCCTATTGAAATCATTTTTACACTTGTTTATTACCTTTTTACCTGGTTATCATTAACTGCCAATAATATTGCAGTTAAACAATTTATGTCATATAAACCAACTTGCAAATGGATATTGAACTACCATAATGCAGGTTTTTCCCAGCTAGTCTTCAAGATGTGAATTGTCAATCAAAACCCCAAACTGTCCTTATTTATGTAGCTATTTCTTTGATCTCAGTGAAAATGATTTTCCATCCTGCATTTAAGTCCTATTTTGTCATTCTGTGGGAGGATGTATTGCAAATAAAATGAGGTAACATCAAACTAATTTATTGTGAAGGGCTGGACTAGTAATTCTTCCATATCCCGTGTCCTTATGGCATTGTTTCAATATTCAGGAACTAGAATCGGAGTTATGGTGGTAGTGCTGTTCTAATTAGTTCTTTCCTTCAGAAAATTCAAAATATAAGCCAGCATTTTTTCCAGCATAGATGAAAGTATTTTGGATTGTATATACTTTTTAACAAGCACACTGTTCTAATTTCTTTTCTTCTGAATGGCACTTAGGCTAATGTTCCTTTTAATCTTCTTGGAAAAGCACTAGACACATCCCCAGCAGTTATAATTATTAAAATAATATTTCATTTGTTTTTCAGGTTTATATTTATCCCAATACTATAATCTGTAAGAAAATATACCTAGTACCTTACTCTCAATGTACAGGACAGGAAAATTCACTATCCAATTTTATTTCCTGGAACTGATAGTCATACCTAGAAAAACAAAATCTGTCTGTATCCCACCTGACAGTGAATTTCTGTAGCCATAGATCCTTCCTGCTTATCAATGAGTCTGGCTCCTTCTTGCCTATTTTCCTCAAGACTACTAAGCTATTGAGTAGGAACAATTGTTTTCTTAAGGTGACCAAGAAAAAAAAAAGAAAAAAAAAGTTATTTTCTTCTTCTTCTGGAGAAAGAATCTGAAAAAAATCTTATATGCTATATGAAATAGCTACACTTATACCTCATCTTAAATGAAATTAAAATCAGGAATTTCTAGTTTTGATTTTCTTGTATGTGTCTAATAAGTTGTTTTTTTCAGATGTGTTTAAGAGTCTTTTTAATCTTTGAGTTAAAACACTGGAATAATTAAATATATATATGGATTCTTCTCCCATTTGTAACTGGAATGCTTTCCATGCATTAATATTAAACAGGTGTAACAAGAATGTAAAAGGATATCAAAAAATGTTGGTTTTTTTTTTTTTTGTCTTTGAGTTTATCATGACTTTTTCTATTTTTTTAATGAAACAATCTATGTGTATTGTATATCAGAATTTTCTAGGCATTGATAGCATTTCAGGAAAAAGGGTCAAGGTAGGAGAGACCTGAACTTCCCAGAGCAATTGTCTTTATTACTCTTGGTAAAAGGATTTTTATTTTTTTTTTCACTTTTACATCTAAGATTATACAGCCTAAAATTGGATAAAAGTAACTATATTTTTTCATTCAAAAAGGAAATGTTTATAATTTAACATATTGTATGATAATTTCAAACATTGTCTTTTTCACTTATGTCATTATATTTTCCATATAATTTTCCATATAAACCATATTTACAACCTTCTTACTATCTTCAGGACATAAACAAAAACACCTCCTTTCTGCCAATGGTAGAAAAAATGGACGTGAGGACTAGCATGTTTTTTCCTATCTTGCTTACCTTTCCCAGTCTTAACCAATGTGGGGTTTTTTTAGTTACTTCAGAAAAATGTCTTGGTATAATAGAAATAAATCTTACCAGAGGCTCATAGAACAACTCCAATTGCAAGGGACTATAATTGCTGAAGGTCGTCTAGTCCAAACTCACTACTCAGAGGAGGTCTGATTAAATTACGTTGGCCAGGACACTTTGTCTCATTGAGTCTTTGACACTACTAATGATGGTGATTTCATCTTGTCTTGAATTTGTTCATTGCCTCATGTTTTATCACTATTATTTGCATTCAAGAAGAGCTTGGCTTCATCTTCCAGTCAACAGCAATTCACCCTTCTTTTTTGGCTGAACAAACCTTTATCCCCAGACTTCTCTTCGTAGGTCATGTGCTCCAGCCAGGATCAGCTTAGTTGCCCTTCATGTATCTCACTGTGGCATGTCAGTGACTCAAAATGAGTCCACAAATGGACATGACAGTTCATATGTGCTCTCCTGGTTGCCAAGAAGAAGTGAAGTTTCACTTCCCTTGCCTGTTGGCTCCATTGTTACAAATGCAGCCAAGGGTTCTGGTGGATTTTGCTGTTGCAAAATCACATTAGATCATGTTCAGCTTATCATTCAACAGGACCTGAGGTTGTTTTCGGCAGAGCTGCTTCCCAGCTATTGACCCTCAGCCTGTACTAGTGTGCAGGGCTGCTTCATTACAGGCTCAAGACTTCACAATTCCTTTTCACAGATTCCCAGAGCAGTTGAGATTGGAAAGGTTTCTCCCTACAACTGAAAGGAGGCTGTAGTGAAGTGGGGGTGGAGTCCTCTGCCATGTCTCAAGTGAAAGGATGAGAAGAAATCACCTTAATTTCCAAGAAGGGAGATTCAGACTAGGTTTTTTGGGGTTTTTTTTGTTTTTTGGTTTTTTTTTTTCACTGAAAGTGTGCTTAGGCACTGGAATAAGTTGCTCAGGGAGATGTCAGATCACCATTTCTAGAAGTGTTCAAGAGATCTCTGGATGTTCTAGGTTGTCAGTTGGTATAGATCATCTTGAAGGTCTCTTGCACCACTGATGATTCTGTGAAAGGACCTCTGAAGGTCACCCTATCCAACCTGTCTGCTCAAACTTTGCTACTTAGAGCTATTATCCCAGGACTGTGTCTGCATGGTTTCTGAATATTTCCAAGAGCAAACTCACTACCTCCCTAGAAAACTTCTGGTGTTTGACCACACTCATAATGAAAATATTTCCAGATGTTCAGAGGGAACCTCTTTGTTTGTGTGTGGGTCCAGTGCCTCTGGGTCTGTCATGGAGCAACAGTGAAAAGAGCCTAACTCCATTGTCTTTACGTTGTCCTTCAGGTATTGATATATAGTGATCCTATTTCACTTCTCCAGGCTGAGCAGTACCAGTTCTCTCACAGCCTTTCTTAGTTTGGAGTTCAAGTCCATTCACCATCCTTATGGCCCTTCACTGGACTATCTCCACATGTCCGTGTCTCGCTTGCAAGGAGGATTCAGAAGGTGACATGATACTGCAGGTGTGAACTCACCAGCTCAGAATAGAGGGGAAGGTTCTTTTCCCTCCACTGGCTGGCAATACTTTGTCTAATGCAGCCCAGGACACCATTTTCTTTCTGTAAGAGAACACTGCTGGCTCATGTTGAACTTGGTGTCCTCCAGGACCACCACATTGTATTCTGACAAGCTCCTTTGCAGCTGGCCTGTTGACTGAAGTATGTAAAATTGTATAAGCCTCTACTCGAAGAATAAGTTTGATAGAAGTTAAGATAGTTATCTTTAAGTTCTAAGGAATAATAGCTAACTCTAATATGTTGTCCTATTTGAAAGAACTCAAAATACTACAGTGGAAGCAAAAATTATGAAACATAAATTTAATTACATTCAAGAATAATGTAATGTAATGTAATGTAATGTAATGTAATGTAATGTAATGTAATTATTTTCAAGAACTTCAATGAAGAAACTGTGCCTGATTGAGAAGGTTCATACAGAACTTGGGAATTCTTTTCAAACTGTCATTTCTATCAACTGTAAACATGTACATTAAACTCTGGACTTTCCCCCTTATACTTTACTATATCATTCAAATGCAAGATCAGTGGATTTGTCCACTTATTTCTTCAGAAATCCCTCCAGATTTTAGAGAAGGGCCATGTATACAATATGTAGAAAAAGAAAATGAGATAGCAATAGCTAGATTTCACTTAGATAAATGGATTTTCCACCTCACAAAAATTCAGGCTAAAGATCAATTATCTCATTCTGCATTTTTTTCTCTTAACCGTTCCTTGTTTGTGAATCTCTGTTCCACTGGAGAACTTTTACAAGTTTTCAGATGTGGAATAAAATATGTAGCTGCCTCATCAAAGGTATCTATTACCATTTTACATGACTCACTGTAATCAGTCCTTTTAGATAGGTCTGGCAGATCAACAGACTTTTCAGTGGTTTTGTACCCTTCTTCAGTGGTGATATAAAGCAGGTAAGCTATTCTTGGAGTCCTGAAATTGCTTTAAATGTTTACATGCATCCCACTCCAAAAGCTTTAGAGTTTTTCAGGGAATGTTTTAGATTGTTCTAATAACAAGACCCCTAACTATATTTTTTTTTCTTACGTAGTAAATTATAGACAGATACTAAAAATAAAATTCTATCTTTACATAAGTATGTGTAGTATGGCCATGGGATTGAAGAATTACAGTTTTTTATTTTATTGCCAATTATTGATCCTGCATGTATAATTTATTGCACTGCATCACAAAAATTATGAAGAAATTTGATTTATTGTGATTGCTCATTATTGCTCATTATATAGCAGTCTTAACTGGTTTTCTCCTAAATAAAAAAATGTGCGCATATGTAAATATATCCTTTTCCTTTTAAAAAAACATATTCATATAAAGTTTACAAAAATTCTTGACTTACAGTTAATTGTCTAAATTTTCATATCAACATTAATTGATAAGAAAACTACACTGCTGCAGAGTGATGTAATGAGACTCAATTAATTAATTCTAATACAAAGGTCTGATTTGACTATGAATTCACCTGGATTTCATTTCCAGACAAGACCATAGCAAGGAGTCTAGACTTTAGTCAAAACTGCTAATCTGGAGTTTGGAAATCTTTTAAATGACAGAGCAGCCTTGAAAGTGTCTGTGAACTGTTCATTCAGAGTGTTGTGCTGCCATTCAGAAGGATCCTGACAGGCTGGAGAAATGCAGAGCAAAAAATTCTGAAATTCAAGAAATACAAATGTGAGGTCCTGCACCTGTGCAGGAATAAGCCCATGCATTAGCATAAGATGGGCTTGGACCTCCTGAGAAGCAGCTCTGAGAACTCTTTTCTTCACAGGAACATAGCTTTGACAAGAGCAGCTAAAGACACAGGTAGTTTCTCTTCCTCCTCCCCCCTTTTCAGTGAAATCAGCCTATGGCACTTTATATGGTTCACTTGTGGCAGCTGAGGTTGTAGGGAGCCTGATGTATCATGTACAAACGAGAACCTGACTTTACAGTCCTGGCGGGAGAGTGCTTAACTACAACCTGACCTGCGACCTTCCATTTCCTTCTGACATTATTTGAAAGAAAATGGAAGCTTAAATGCCTTCTGTAAATCCCTATTTGTAGGATCAGATGAGGCTGGAACCATACACCATTTTGAGGTTCCCAAACTAAATGATCACATTCTTTTCACCAAAGAGATTGAGAGATGAAGAGACCCTAACAAAGCTGAAGAACCCTGGTGCTAACGTGCCACCTCAATTCTGCAGTAGCTGAGCAGGGATTTTTGGATTCCTTCACTTGGATGGAAAGTCTTAACTTTTGCTCTGATCCCTGTATATCTATGTAAGTTGTATTTTGTTACTTCTGTATGTTTGTAAATAGAGCAGATGGACTGTTGCACTGTGACATAATGGCTTGGTGTTCTATTTTTCAAAAAAAATTTGGTTCATAAGATGAAATTTAGAAGGAAATTGAAATACAAATAAGAAAGAAGTAAGAGATTCAAACAAAGGCCTATAACAGTTTTTATGTAATTTTTGTTCTCTCTTTTTAAGGTATAAACAAAGAACACAGAGAAAAATGATATAATGTTATGAGATGTCATGATTAAGGCAAATAGAAAAAAAAATATTATTTTACCTTATAATAAAAGAATAATCCTTCTATTACTAATTTTTCATTCTCACATCTAAGTTACAGGGTATGCATGTCTGAATTTATCTTTCTTTTTTCTGGCATCTGTTAAAATTGGTTTTGATAAAAAGAAAGCAAAATGTTTCAAACTGTAGGCGTGATTCGTAGTGTTACTGAAAACAATCTCTGAATCTATTATTGTCAGTATTTAGATCAGATTTTATTAAAGAGACCTTCAATCACACTTAACTAAATTCTCAAGAGAGCTCAGTTTTCTTTTACCTTTTAAAAAATAAGGTCTAGATTTGAAAGTCTGTCAATAGCTCAGCATTTTTAATTTTTATAAATGTAGCTAATTTTTTTTAATGTAGCATTACCATGCTAATATAAATCAACTAATCTGAACAGAAAACATTTAAGAGCATCTTTGTTTACCTTAAAATTAATTAAGAATGGAGATTTTGGAAACATGGACTTTCTGAGCACCTTTAAAATCCTCATTTCTTTGTGTTGCAATCTAAGTTCAATGTCATTGAATACATTTTTTGAATGAATTCCCATGATCACTGTGTGTGAGTCTATCTGATGACTTATCCAGGTTTCTGTGGAGATTTTATATGATTTTTTAACTCAAGTCATGGTCCTTTTTGTTCACTTGTGTAAAAATAGTGATCAAGACTGGGACATGGGAGGATCCAAAAAAAAACCCTGAGAACAAATTTGTTATGGAAGCCACCACTAAATTTAATTGTTATCTGATCCATTAATATCTGACGCTTCAAGGAAACATTATCAGCTGGATTCAATTTCATGCAGTTTCTTCAATTAGTTGTTGGTGAAAAATATTTAAAAGAAACCCTGAAATTGAGATATAAGTTCAAAGGTCTTGAAAATTTTCTAAATGCTATATACTTGCGGAATTTTCAATTGGATAATGATGAATCAAGTCATCTTAGACTGTTATTTTGGTGCTTCTGGAAGCCAGGAAATATTTCCCAGTTCTGCTTGAAATTTCTCTCATTTTTTAAAATTTTTTTTTAGCACCCACTGTTAAGAAACTCACCACATGGAAACCCACATATTTGACCTGAAAAAAACTTTGTCTTTACCGAAAAAGTAAACAAGCTATTTGCTTCTGCAGTGTTATGGTTATTAATACTATTCCTTTAGAAGAAACAAGCTTGCTACTGAAGAGCTATGGAGGTTTCTCAGATGATCACACTTGCCAAGCAAACAATATAATTTTATTTTGCATATTTATGAGAAGCAAGAATGTATAGCCTGAATATTATTGGTAAATATTGGGGTAGAGAAAAAGGAAAAATTCCTTTAAAAAATTATTTTAAATAGATTAATTGCGGAGAATTTATCTGAGCTTTTTAAAACTGACTAAGAGAAAAATCTGCACTGGTAGCATAAAATATCAGGTGGTTTGATCAGGGGTATTTCAGTTGGTAAATTGTACTATTCAAACCTTTCTCTGAACACACTTTGGTTTTTCACCAAAAGTGAAAACTTATCTTCAAATAATAATAATAACAATTATAACAATTATTATTATTATTATTATTATTATTACTATTATTTAGATTATCTATGGTTTGTTGCATTCTGTTAAATGACATAAGAAATATAGATCACAACATTAGCACAGGTATTACATAATAGTGAATATTTTTTGGCAAAAAAAATTGCTGTTTTTTTTAAAAAAATAGATGACCTCCAGGGAAGCTGTGAGTAGTCAGTATCTATCATGAACATCACAAGGGTTATGTGAGTTTTCGTAGTTCCACTGACCAGAGTAAATTATCTTGACATTCCATGCAGTTTATCTACCACTCATAACTTTTATTTAGTTACAGAAAAAGTTGCCTCATCTCATTCTAACAAATAGCATGTCACGAGATTAATACATTAACATATAAGTAAAATCATCAGGAGATGATCAGGAGAGCTTGTCCTACTGGGGTTACCATGGGTATCTTCCTTATGTTAAACAGTGCTATGCTGTGGTCCACTCGACAGCCCAAAGAGGACCAGTGCTCTAACAACCACTATTTCAGATCTCTGGAGACCTAGAACTGAAAACATTCACTCAAATACCACTGGTAAAATGTCTTAATAATTTAATAGTGTAATCTCAAATTATGCTCTGATCTGCTGCTTTGGGTTTGGTTTGCTTGGGTTTTTTTGGAACAAAACACAGTTTAGATGCAGTTCAAAAGATGACAAGTATAAATACATCTTTATGGATAGAATCCTTCCTCTTTTCAATTTGTATCTGGAAAATCAGTGTGACAAGAAATGCTAAAAGATATTCATATATTTTCTCAACTTCAAAACAGTAGTTTTGAAGTAATGAATCCATGTCATTATCTCTGAAGCAGAAGAAAGTCCTGTTTTAGACAAAGAAAGTTTTCTGATGAAATAAACCCAAATGCTACAATGTAAGATGAGCTTCTATTGTCACTAAAAAGCTCTGTCACTAAACTTGCAACCTAAAACCTTTAGGTTTTTAGACTTAGCAGGAAAGAGCATAGCCTTCTGAGTAGTCCAAATATAATTTGTAACTTATGTTATTGTATTTCAGAGACATTTCTTCCATTTGTCTAGCCACATCCATATTGCACTTTTAATAAAGGCCTGTAGATATTGTAGAGGAGGGCTTTTTAGTCTGCTTAATAAGCTCTTACACAAATACAGAAAATATTGGCTTTTTTTAAACCTCTGGCTGTTCAGTCTGTGACAGGAGGAACACAGGACAGGGTGGTGACTAATAGGTCTCTGTGCACTTTAGGTGTGAGGTAGTACAATAGATCACCTGCTTTCAATAATTCCATTTATCAACTTTTAATTAGATCCTTTGCACCTACATGCCCTTTGACCTGAGCTAATTGATCTTGCATTGTGGTTTTAATAGGTTTCGTAATAATAACACTTGGTACTAATAGAACACTTTAGATTTTCAAAGTTAAACATTAACTAATTAACCCACAGAAAGCCCTCTGGGAATTAAGATCAGTAAGTAAATGTTTTATTCACTTTATAAAACAGGAATTTGGGGAACATGGAGTGATTTGACCAAGAACAGGGAGTGAGTGAGAAAAAGCTCCTTAAACAGAATCCAGGAGAAGCTGATAAAGTGGACTGAAAGTCAACATTTGCATTTTGCTGAAAATTTTGATAATTTGAAACATTTTATCCATATTTGAACTAAACCATAGTTTTGTTTCTGAAAGTAAAATAAAAATAAAATACAAAACAAAACAAAAATACACACACATATATATGTATGTTAACTTAAAATACATTTTTTTAAAATAAAAGTTTTACATTTATTGTATTTTTTTCTTTTAAACGTGTCATAAAGCTGGTTCTTTTATAATTCTATTCTTCATGGCACATCTGTAGCTTTAAAGTAGTCTGTCAAAGTTGCAATAGACAGTAGTAAAATAATTACATAACTTTTTGGTTTATTAAAAAGTAAGAAAGGAAGCTACTGCAGAAGGAAATATTTTGTTTCCATGGGGACACTTACTTGAAAATAATGTGATACCAAAAGTTACAGAAAAGTACCTCTTTTTTCCCATTTAATTAAAACACAAATTTAACAGTCAAATTACAAGTCCACAGTATCTTGATGTCAGTCAGAAAAGTTAATGCTTAAATAAATTCAGGGACAATTAAGTAATCTGACACGTAATCTGAAAATACTGTTGCTCAAAAAACTACTCTTGACTGATTTTAGGGTTGAGTTTTTTCTAGTATGGGTTTGGTTTTTTTGGTTTTTGGGGTTTTTTTAATATATTTTTGTTTAACATGTATTTGCTGAGCTCAGTTCAGTGACTATAGACTCCTTTTATTAAAAAGTCATTATTAAAACTGAAGTTGAATTTTGATTGTGGATGCTTATCCTTCATTAGTCTTTTATTTCAGCTTCTGTTTCCCATTCTTCCTGGCTCCACTGCAGCTTCTTCTCTCTGTATGAATTTCAGTGTTGGAAGTTTTCCAGTTTATAACTGGAGGCTGTAATAAGAGTTGGATGGTGGAATAAAAAAAGTGAGAGCAGGGAAAGAGATAACAGCTGAAATTAAATGCTGACAATTCAGGCTAAAGAGTCTGAGTGGCTTGTCCTGGGGAGATCAGTGAGGCAAAAAAAAAAAAAAAAAAATCAATGCTTATTGCTAATTAGCAATTAAAATCTTACCCTTTTATAGCTTATTAAAACATCATATAGAACTAATGGCTATTGAGCTCCCAATGACAATTGCACAGTACTTAAAGAAACAAAGATTTTTGTTAGGAAACAATGAAGTCGATCAATAAATATTCCTTGCTGTGTTCTGGGTTTCCTAATGAAAGCTCTGACCTCTGCCTAGGTATGCCACTCCAAAAGCGAACCTAGCATCATTTAAGAAGACAAAATTGACTCTTGAGAAGTGGTATCTGACATCAGTGGGAGAGGCTGGCATCTTGTGTTAGTGGTTTTGTAGTATCTACACTGACAGAAAGAAACATGGCAGAGACCATTTCAGCAGCAACTGAGATGGTGGAGATGATGTGGAAAAAATAGTGTCAAAATAAATGGGAAAAACAAATATGTGGTACTATTTTTAGTATTCCTTGACTGTATTCCTGAGGCATTTTAAGGGCTAGAGGGAGTCATTAGAAAGTTCTGAGCAAAACAGGCAACTAAGATAGTTATTCATATTTCCCACTCCCTATTCTTTAGGTTTATCCATTTCAGATTATGTCTTAAACCAGTGTTCTTCATAGCAAAAATGTTGTGTACCCAGAGGTGTAAGAGCTTTAAAGCAACAAGGAAACTACTCTATGAATTATCACCTTGCATTCAAGTTGACGTTTGCTAATGCTTGGGAATGAATAGGTTTTGAGAAGCAAGAGCAAGTCAAATTATTTTTAAATTTTTTCTTGGAACAAAAAGTGGCAGTTTCCAGTACAGGCTTGTAAAGAATAAAATTCACAAGCCTAACAGAAAATCTGCGTTAAAATTATTTCTTTGAGTGAGTTCTAGTTTCTAACTTATCTCTTTCAAGTATTGTCATTCATTTTGACATCTGAAATGTTATTTTATTTACATCTCATAAATTTTTTTCCTAGAATCCTTTATTACTGGAAAATAAAAGAGAAATCCCAGCAGAAATATATTAAGCTTTGTTCCCTTTGCTTAGCGTCCAATGTAGGATTTCTAAGTACACATCATTTGTTATTATATTTATCTTAGTGTTTGACTCCAGGCATCCTCTAAGTTAAGGAAGAAAAATTTGCTGGCTTTTTAGCCTGCAGCTTTGTAAGAAGCCACAAGAATCATCAAAGACAAATCACCTAGAAGTGCGAGGATCAATTGATGGGAAAGGAATAGCCTATCTTCCACATTATCCCAGAGCCCCTTGTTAGGCATGCTGTGAGAGTGCTGACAGGCTGTGATGGATCAGCAGGCTCTGTCACACCAAACTGTGCAGAAATCCAGCCAGGGCTGCGCCTGCTGCTGGCACCCACCAGACAGTGTTCAGTGGGAACAGCACACCACCGAGCACACGCACTTCACAGGCTGCAACAGCACCTCCCACTCAAATGTGCTTGCTGCCATTTTACCAGAGCTCTCCAACATTCTCAGGATGCCTTAAGTTTTAGCTTTTATATTTTTCAGATCCGGTACTGCAAGGGTGTGTGACTCTGAACTTCATATAAGGTGTTAGCAAGTTCTCCTCACAGTTTAGTAAGACAAAACAATCCTTTTCCAGCCTGAGAACCAAGGACACCATTGCAGCTTCAGGCCTCAAAAGTGTAAACAACAGCGGATCAAGGAGCGTAAACTGGGAAGATGGAACTTCATAACCTGAAGCTGTAACTGGACAATTAACCCCGATATATAAATGGACCAAAATTTGTAAAAATGTGAAATCTCATGACCCGTCGTCCATCTTGGGTGTAGCCACGGCCAGGCTCTTTACTGCCCAAAGTGCATCCTTTGAAGGCCTTTTAATAAATACCTACTTTATTCCTTTAACACCACTGTTCCAGGTAGCCTCTTTAGGCACCACTCAGAGTGCAAATGTTTACATGAACTGACACTGCAGCAATGTGCTCAGGAAGTGAAGCCTTTCAGAATGTAAATTAGCAGTAAAAACACCAAAGAGTCTTTATGATCAACTTTGTAATGTCCATTTCTGAAGCCTTCTGCCATTTTTGCAGGACCCACAGCACAGTACCAGGTACCCAGGAGGATGTTCCTTATCCAGATCTGTGCTTGGATGCAGCTCATGACATGACCATAGAAAAAGTTATGCTGACATATTTAGCTTGGTAACATAGTGCCAGAGTAGAAACAGGAGTGATAGGGGTGGATCAGCTTGTACCAGTTGAAGAACAGCAACTGCAAAAGAAGAGGTAACAGTGTCCTCCTCCTCTGCAAAACTCCTGGGCTGCAGACTATCTATAGTTGTCCACACCTACTAGCTGTGATATAGAATTGCTATTTTTACTATCTACTGCTCAGGATCTTCAGGAAAGAAGAGGGACTTCAGCTCCAGTAGTAGGGAGAACTTGCCTTGATACAGCAAAAGTCATCAGGACAGACACAACCATGCAAAGCTGTCAGCGTTGATGCTTTTTTCAATCAGTTAATTATTAACGCCAGTAGTTTAATCCTAAAGGAACTGTGTTCTGGCACTTTAGTTGTCAACGATAAGAAACAGTAGCTAGCTCATGGACAGTAATCTCTTTAGAGTAATTTTTTCTGACATTACATAAAGAAAAGGCATGGAAATACTGTATTTAAAGCTGAAGTTTGTAAACTGAGATAACAAAAATAAATTAATGGAAGAACTTGCCTAGCAATTAAGTTAATTTTCTGTTATTGAGAAAATATTTTGAAACAGATACAGAGGTTATGTACTTTTTGAAGAAATTGTTGGAGTGGTACCTTCACTTACATTAGTAATCCTACTAAAAATCTTAAGTATCCAATTTTCCTTAAAAGTATCTGCTTTGAATTAATTTGTATAATCTACTGAATTTTTTACTACTGTGTCCTCCTGTTTATGTATGCAACTATATATTGAGGGACAAAGAGAGGAAAGAAATATGTATTTCTTTCCTAAGACAGATGTATGAGAATGCATTGAAATGCAAAGAGAAAATATAAATATTTAAACACATAAATAGGAACTTTTAAAAAATGTATTAAAGATGCACAATATGAGAAAGTGATAATAATATACCCATAAATTCATATATTAAACTAGAACACTAATTTTTTCATGATGATTGAGTAAATTATTGTCTATGAAATAAAGAATTTTATTTTTCCCCCCATGCTATTCACATTCAGGACTACAGGTAAAAAAAACTTGCATTTGTTTATGATGAGTTGCATTCAAATATTTTATTAAAAACTGAAGATTTGTATTTGGTAATAATTTGTGGCTCATGCATAACAATAAACAAAATTTATTGAAAACTGCTCAAAATGTGATGACAATATGCCAGACTCATTGGGGACAATGCCAAATGTTTCAGAGATTACAGTAAGAATTTAATTTATTTGTAAAACCTCAGATACACTTGTATCTGAGTTGTAAGATACACTTACAACTTTAATTTTTTTAAAAAATTAAAAAAACCCCAACTTAATTCAACATTGTTCTAGGAATGGCGTAGAATATTTTAATTTTCCTGATTTTGAAAGTTAGACATTAGTAGAACTGCAAAAATGGAGATGGAGAAGCCCATTCTTTATTGGGTGGAGTAGCACAATTAAAGAAATAGAAACTTATTCTCATATCTTCCAGAAACTTCATAAAATGCCGTAATTCATTCTGAAGATAAATAATTTGTACATACATAGATCAATGTAAGGTAACTGAATGTTTTGCTTTACACTTTATTGTCAACTCTTTCATTAAACCTGAGGATGTGACAGCTTGGGATAGACTTTCATGGTAGATAACATAAGCTTAACTCCCTACTAAATCACAGAGTACACAGGAGGATGACTACATGCAGGCCTATACTATCTTCTAAATCTTTCAAAATAACAACCCAATCTGATTATCCTGATTTATATATATGTTCTCTTTAACTTAAGAATAAATTATAAGGGGGATATGTTTATACTTTGTACCAGATTACCCAGTCAGCTTTTAAAATAACTTCATTTTCATTGTAAATTCCTCAAAAACCTACATTCTGAGCTTTTTTTTTTTTTCTAAATTTAGCACTGGAATCAATACAGTTTTTACAGGTCCATTCTCATGGAAAATGAAAGAGGTGAAAAAGGAAGTAGACTGAAATAGTTTACCTTCTTATTTAATCTCCTCCTTTCATACCATATTCAGACTTTTGCTGGTGAAAAAGAATTCACATTTTGAAGGAAGCATTCAGGTCTGATATTTCCCAACATTCACACACATGTAATAACACATACATAGATAAACATATGCATATATGAAAATATAGGTATTGTTCCTTTGGCTGAGATTTTTATTGCAAAATGTGATACTGGATTTAGAGCATGTTTAGGAGAACATTAAGCTGATTCTGAAATTTTTGATAGCCAAGCCAACAAAGGGAGAATTTATAACAGAAAAGTGTAATTAATAGGAAGTAACTTTATTTTTTGACTGAAACATTTTTTCTCAGGTCCTGGAAGAACACTCTAAAAATTGTCAGGAGATTTACTTTAATTTTGTTGTGCCCTTAGATAATTATGTCATAACCTTGATAATATATTTTGTCCATCATCTTGCAAAGCACTAAAATGCTTCACTAAAAATAATTAACAACATACTGTTATTCATTCTCTCAGTTCATGTCTAACACTACAGGAAAAAGGAGCACAAACACTGGGGAAGATAAAGATTATTATGAAAAATTACAAAATTGATCACCAGGGTTTTGTCGTCCAAGATGGATGATATGCTAAAAGTGAATCAATAGTTTAAATAATGAAAACTAAATTTTATGTTTAAAAACATTTGTTTCACTAATTTATCATGAGTAATGCGAGTAGTCTCTTGCTGAAATATATATATACATATCTGTCTTGAATATGTTTTTTAAATTAACAGTATTGCACATGGTGTTAAAAGGAAAATGCTGGTTGGACAATCTGTCAGAGAAAAAGTAAAGCCCTAAATCCAAGCTGAAACTAATTGTGCTCTAGTGAGACTGTATTTTCATGTCTAAAGCAACTCATCAAAATGTGATTCAAAATTAAATTGAAGAGGTTTTCTTTCTGAAAAGTGTAGTGGATTGGCAAAAAAAAAAAAAAAACCCGAAACAAACAAACATATTCTGTTCCCAGGGAAAGGCAGGCATCAAATTTATTGAGAAAGAAGGATCAGAAATTGATAGTCTCCTAATCAATGAAAAGATTGCAAGGTAAATATATCTTACTATCTGTTTCAATCTAACTCTTCTTCCTCAGCAACCTTCTGTTTTGCTCAAGGTTTTATAACAGGATGCTCTTGGAAAATTAATTCTGCTAAAGGTTTTTGGCAGAAAAAGTGACAGGAGTCTGTGTAAAAAGATGAATGTCCAACATCAGGTGCAAAACTGTTGCATTGCCTGCACAGCTGCAACTGTCCACCAACGAACAGAGTTAAGTGATTTAGAGAAAAGAGGTATGGCTTTTAATAAAGGAAGCAGTCATCATCCATCATAAAATCTGAAAGCTAGGATGGAATCCAGAACCTTCTGATTAGTTAGACAATGTTTTTTTTATTCCATAAATATATAATAGTGATTTTTAAAGGCTGTGGCACACAGCTTGTTTCCCCGAACTAGAAAAGCCTGGAGACTGTAAACAAGCCTCCTCTTCTGTTAAAATAGTCTCCAAGCTCAGAAATATCCGAAAGAGATTAATTGGCTATGATTGATGTTCTGATTGTCCCCACCTGGCACTCAAGACTCAAGCAGTGCATCCACTGCTGGAACCAGCAGCCTTTTCTGTGGAGAGTAGAGACAGGCAAAAACCTTAGGCAGTCATGGGTTAGGGAGAGGGGCAGCCTGCCAGAAAAATATTCTTCTCCCTGTGCCCAGAATATCACAGTGCCTCTTTCACTTAATTATGAGAAAGCAGAATCACCAGTGTTCCTCTGTCTATCCTGCTGTGTAATTCTGCCATAATCCCAGTTTTTACCAGTGCCACATGGGCAATGAAAAACAGCAGCAGACAGCTTTGTTTTTGAAATACTTTCTCCATTTATCTGCAGCTTACTCTTCTCCGGCATCACTGCCAAGTGAATGTTCCCTGAGACACTGAGATATTCATATACTTCCTGATACAGTGGTAAATTTTCATTTATACTCTAGTCTTTCTGATAATGCATTTGTCTTCTTAGGAAATTTTGCCACAGGTTAAATGTCCTCTCTCAAACAAGTTCATCTTTTTCTACCTCCCTACTGACCCTTGTTATTGAGGGACAAAGTTGGCTCCCTTCTTTTGGCACTATTTTGAAACAGTAGTAATTCAGGCAGTGGGATGGTGACACAGCCCACCAGAGCCTGGGCCCAGAAGAACACCGGTACTGCACCAGGTGTGGGGAACAACTGCGGCGTGGGGTTTGTGCTGACAGCTGAACCTTTAGAGCCACTTGCTCTGCAGTGGAAGGGCTCTCACTGCAGTCAGAGGGTGGGGAAAGGAGAAGGAGGAGGCTCTTCAGTGCTGAGGTGCCAGCAGGAGGTTTATCCAGGTTGAAGGGATCAGGAACCAAAGAGCCGGGAGCACTGCTGTGCTTGGGATTTTATACAGCACCAGAGCAAGGGGTGGGTAGCAAACACAATCCAGTGAGGGATCAGCAGGGGCAGAGAGAAGGGGTTACAGCATTTCTTTGGGGCCAGCTGGGGCAAGTGGGAGCAGAGGGCCGGACACATGGTCCAATGGGGCATGGAGGGTGAGGAAACACCCAGGAACACCCAGGGGGAGGAACGCTCAAAGGATTGGTTCAGGGTTGGAGTGACATGGAAGGTGCCAGAACAAGGGGCAGGGTAACAGTGATTGATAGGGAAGGAGCTGGAACAAGGGGTGGGGAAATGCCATCCAAGGTAACTTAGGGGAGGATACAACTTCAGGAATAAACCAACTCGGGGAGAACATGGGGGAACATTAAGAACAAACCATTAACTTTGAAACTTTAACAATAAGCCAGTTAAATTAAACAAATATAGGCCACAACAGGACAGAACTTTCCTATATTCACAAATAGAGTAAATATATGAAATATGCAAATGTATGTGAATCTATAAGTGGTATTGGAGTAAATCTATCCCTTCCATGTAGATTTTTCTATTAAATATCAATTTACAAGCATATTGCAACAAAAATGCTTATTGAGGTATTTAAAAAAGACCTGTATTGAGGTTACAAACAATATCTAGCACGCCTTATTGAGAAGATGTAATCTTAAGGTCACCAAGGTATCACAAAGCCATTGGGAAAAAATGGAGGAGGGTTCAGTAGTTTTTAGGCCCTCACAAGACTGTATTATATATGTAGTACATCTCTCATTTTCCTGTTGATTTGTCCAGACTCTACTCTCAGGAAAGCTCTCCAATTTCTATTCATGGTAGAATGCTAGGTCTAGGAGAGCTAGATTATTCTTCTTCATAAGTAGGTATAAGACTGCCCTACTACAGTCCTAGACAATAGTCCCATTTCTCTTTTTTTCTTGCTCCATTGGTTCTAAGGATTTCAGGAATGGTTTTTGAGACTAATCGTTACTGCCTGTTAGCATGGGAAAGCCAGTAGATTGTTGTTTTCTTAATTTATCATCTTTTCCCACCTCTTAAATATATAAATATATTTAATGTAATATAATATACTAGCCATTAGAGGGGCAAACAGTCACTTGTGGCACAACTAGAGCACAGAAATATATGTATAAGTAGGAAAACAAAAAAATGCAGAACAAGCAGGGAAGATGCATGAAGAAACCGAAGTAAGACATTGGTTTGCAGAAACAAACAAGTCTCTGTTCCTGAAACAATATGAATTATGTGAGGAAAAGATGAGATAATTTTCTCTCTGGGAAGGGAGATGAGTTTAAACTCACCAGTGATGAGAGAGGAAAGACTGGGAAAGAAAGGAGTCACTCAAATGGATTTTAGCTTCCTTCATAAAAGATCTCTCAAACTGAACCACCTTCACCTTGGCTAAGAAAGTCAGAGACTAAAGGGATCATCATACATGACATCAGCTCCACAGTGCTCTCATGTATTGCAATATACTGTTATGCTGCACTCACAGGTAATCTAGAATAAGATTGTTAAACAATAATTTTGTGAATATTCAGTAACAGTGACTTATAATATGCAACAGCTACCCACTCACAAAGTGTGCTGTTAGTGAATATCAGTGGAAAAATGGTAGAACTATTTGAACACTCATCATAGCAGCCTCTAATTTCCTGTGTATTCTTGTATATAAACCCACTTGCAAGTCTTTTGAAACATTTGAGAGCTGTTCACCAGAATAGACTTTTAAGAGACCTGTTTAGCTTTACTTTTTAGAGTTAGATGAGTGTATGGCAACTGATATTTTGATCAAGAGAAGGAAATGAATGAGAAGAATTCCAGAGCTCAAAGAGTATGAATGGTTTTCTGTAAGGATCTAGGACCGAGTGCTAAGATCATGTCCCTTGCAAAGCAACAAGGGTAGGGAGTCTAGCACACACAAGAGAAAATTCAAATTATACTGTTCTTCACTCTGCTACTGATTAGCTATATGACTTAATAATTTTACTTTTTGTTAAATGTAAAACAGTCCTGTTTAATCTGTAAAACACAATTTTGCTTAGCCTGTCTTAAAGATAAGCATTTTTTAGTTTAAAAATAGATTTTGATCTGAGATATGCTTTCAGATCATCATTTATAGCAGCTCACCAGTGCCTGTTTCTGCAAGAATCCGCAAATGATTTACAAGTAGCATTAATGTTGTACCAGAATAATTGATTAATCCAAAGCCTGAAATGCTGTCTAGCTAAACATGGTGCTTGCATAATGATGCATATCTTTTTCTGAAGAAAATGAGTGGATATTTCCTTATCCATTTTCTTATCAGGAACTGTCAAATCTGGCTGGTTAGCTGTCTAGATCGGCATTATATTGTCAGTCTGCTGTAGTTATGGAGATATTTGCTAATGATTGTGATAAAAACATTATCTGGTTTTATCAGTTGTATTAAATAAAATTACTGTCTATGAACATTGTTCTGTTGCCGCCCCCACACCCACCCCACCCCACCCCCCTGCCTTAGAATTCTCCTTTTTTTAAGTTTATAATACCTTTCTAAGCCTGTTGTTACTGCTGGGGAAGGTATTACAGAACTCATTTTGAGATGAAGAAAAAAAGTCACATTTTAGGTAATTAGATCTGATTCAATTCAGAAATAATTTTTCCCAAGTAAAGTTTTAGGCTTCATTTGAGAATATTTTGTCATCACACTTCATAAGGCCCAGAAAAAAATCTCATTGAATAAATGTAGTGGTTGAATCAGCAGCTGTAGCTGGAAATCTTATCCTGATGGAAGAGTATGGTATCATACAAGGGGCATAAAACTCTTTGTAGCTGTGAAAGAAGAGCCAAACCTCCGCACAATTCTGTCTGTATGTTTGGAAGGCTGAAAAAAATTGAAGATGAAATAGCAAATGATGAGAATTTCCACATAAAATTTTACTCATGTTTAAAGCTCTTTATTTTACCTCTTTAATTGATAGAAAATCTTTGACCAAGTAAAAAAACTGGTTTTCATAAAGTTCACTTACCATTTGGCAAACTGACCATTTCCACACACTGCTTGAGACCTTGCTATCTTGAGATTTTTCTCAAGTCTGGTAATGAACTTATGGAAGAGAAGAGCAGGCAGACCACCTGATCTGGCCCTGGTAGTGAGCAAGTTACTTATACTTTGTCCAGTAAAAATTGTTTCAACAGTCTGCAACTTTTATCAAAAAAAATATAATTAGTATTTTTGAAATAAATTAAATGCTATGTACATGTTTTCTTTGCACCCAGATTCTTAACATTTATCTAATATTGTAAATTATTGAAGCTGATTACACTGAGATTGAATGCAGTGTTTTTAACAGGTATTATGAATGCTATAATATTAACAGCATGGGTAGTAATAGTAGTTTGAATATGCAAATTTCAGAACATATGCAGATTTGCTACATACAAGAAGCAGTAGTAGTATATTGCAACATTATATGTCTAATCAGGCTGTCAGGATTGTTTCTCTCCATTGGCTGTGTAGGTTATATGGTACACATACTGATTCATGTAATGTTCTGAATCACTTTTTTGAAATATGTCAGATAAATGCACAGATTGTAGTAGCTTGAATAGGCTTTCAGTCACCCTAAAACGTTTAAATATTTAGTATTGTACTTTTTGCCTATGTCAGATCTAGAAATCAAAGCCAGATAGTTGAGCCAAGCATCTTTCTGCCATAACAATTACTAAATGAAATTTACAAGAAACAATATGAAATTTTACTTGAATAAAATTATTTATTATTATTAATTTATTAATGCCATAATTGTAGACTGTAGTTTCTATATGAAGAATCTGTATTTGTGACAGGGAAAGACTTTTAAAATAAAAGTCAAACACTCTACTTACACTTGTTTGTTAAATGATCACACAGTGGAGCAGTGTTCTTTTTATTTTGCCTTGTTTAAACGTGCAGATGAAGCCCTATATCCTTGGCACCCAATGAGAAAAGAAGTGACTAGGACAAGCATCTAAGCAATAACACTTCTAAAAGACCCTTATGTGTGAAAATATGGTAATAGCTAAGATTCATTACAACAGACTTGCTACTTGTGGCCTGGTTTTGCTGCTACATTTAATGATGGGATGACCTTATCAATTCTAATGACTCTACAGTGGTTAAGGGCTGTATTTTACCAGCACTTAATATAAACTATTAATAAAGTACACCTTTCATCTACTTTAAAAGTGGGCCATGAAACAAAGGTGAATTCTGGATGATTAACAACCAACATATCAGGTAGGTAAGTGTAATACTTTTCATCTGCATGAGTTTGTTGGGTTTTTCCAATGATTTATTCCAGTTAACATTACCTACCCCTTCAGTTTCAGAATATTGGTGTTGTAGGCATTAAAGCTTAAGACTTGGCAATGCTAGACTAACTTAACATTATCTTAGAGGTTTCTTTTTAACCTAAATGACTCTGTGATTTGATATAGCCTACCAATAACTGACTAAGTAGAAAACTAGATTTTGCTACAGCAATATTCAATGTGAAGTAAGACACATTGACCTATACTGAGGTCCTACTTTCTGTTACTCCTACAAATAGAGAGGAAACAAAAGTTACCTTGTAACCTGAGCACACCAGGATTCCCTAACAGTTCATACTGTTACACTTCCATTTTTCAATCAGAATGGAAAAGCAATCCAATTTTCTTACTGGTAAGGTCTTAAACAAATGTAGCAACAGCCTGTGTTCTGTGCTTTCTAGAATGTTCAGCTAGGTTTAGGTTCAAATGGATGTTTTTATGTGATCCATTTCTTATTACTGAAGAGTATAAATATGAGTAGATCTTAGGTTCTATACTCCATGTTTCATATTTTCTTCTTAATTTTGTGTATTATACTTTAATACTCTGTACATTTATTGGTTTTTAGGGGTATACATAGGAATGTCAGCTTTATAAAGTTAGGCACATAAATTTTAATAAAGTGCTGGGTATGTATTTCATTATTTACTCTGCAAACAATGTGAACATGGTGATGATTTCACAGAGCCACAGAACAATCAAGTCTGGAGAAGACCTTCATGATCATCTTGTCCAACTGTCAACCTAGCAGCACCATAATCACTATTTCACCATACCACCTCAACCATATCCCCAGGTGCCAAATATAGATGCCACTTGAACATTTCCAGAGACATATTCCACTATGTCCCTGGGCAACTTATTCCAATGCATTTCCTCTCATCTTTTTTCACTTGAGACATGGCAGAAGATTCTGACGGACACCTCACTACAGCCTTCTCTCAGGTGGTCATAGAGAGCAATGAGGTCCCCCCGAGTCTCTTCTCCAGACTAAACAACCCAAGATTCCTTAGCCACTTCTCATAAAATTTGCTTTTGACACTTCACCTGCTTTGTCGCCCTTCTCTGGACATGAGAAAAACCTCAATTGTCTTTCTTGAAGTGAGGGTCTCAAAACTGAACAGGGAATTTGAGGTATGGCTTCACCAGTGCCAAATACAGCAGGACAATCAGTTCCCTAGTCCCACTGGCTACACTATTTTTTTAAGTCAGCAGTGTACTCTAGACTGAAGTTATAAAACATACAAAAAGTAACAACAATTCATAATTTCTTTTGAGAGGAAAATCTTCACGTGATCTCATTCATGGCTTCCATATGCATTATACATTACAGCCACAGTAAATTCCCTGCATGAGCTTTGCTTTCATATGACTACTAGTTGTCTGTGTTACAGCAGTGCTTGAAGGTTCAGATGCAATTGCAAGCCAGATTATATCAGGTAAATGAAATCAAGTGCCCTGAAGATTAAAACCTCTGATATGAAATGTTTCTGACACACTGATTAATAAAAGGTGCTCTGCCCACCCAGCACTTTTTCTGATTCTTGGATAGGTTTCATGCTGAGCTTCATGGTGGGGTGGTTTCACCATGGTCTGCATGGTACACCTGGAAAAGCAGACAGCAGGACAGAAATCTCTGTTACCATATGTGTGAGTGGGACACCAAGCTACCTGACAGGGCTTTTCATCTCAGACATAATACTAAAGAGGAAAATTTAATAATACAATTTGTATCCAAAAACTATCCAAACTACGCAGAGATTTTTGAAACAGAGGAATCAGCAAAACTGGGCAAAACACATGGATTCATAACAGGTGGGATGAGACAGGAACGGGAAATGTGACCCTGCTAGATGCGGCCTCTCAGCACTGTGGGCTCCTCCTGAGCTTGTCAGCATGGAAACATCCCAGGCATCCCCAGCTGCTGCCACATCTCACTCATATCCACCATGAGGATACTCCAGCACCTGCTCCCTAGGGAGGACAGCTCATCTCCTGGGGCTATTACCCATCCCTGCAAGGGCATCCAGGGCACTCAAGTCTCCTCGAGCAGGTGTGTGCAAGGAGGGATTCCCACATGACCAGAAGAGGGGGGGCCTGCAACCCCTGTCATCAACTATGGTTGTGGGGAAGCACCAGCTTGGGATTAATAACAAAAGGGAGTGTAGCAAACATAGAATACAAGGTTGAAAAGATGTTACAAGCAGCCCCAGAATGTGAGGGTAACCTATTGCCTAGAAAGGAAAGACTTTCCAAAAAATGTTGAAGTGTTAATATGAAGAGCAGTTCTTTAATGAACGCTTTCAAGTGCACCGATATAGCTATGCACAAACTCAGGCTTGAATTTCTATAATTTTTATAAGATTAATTAATTAGTATATCTAGCAAGTACATCCAATAGGAGAGCAGTTGCCCTGGTAAACCCACCTTGGGCCTGCCTCTTGGAGACTCTCCAGAGGCTTTTAGCCCTATATTTTTTATGTCTCACAAGCGCTGACACAAAACACCGTGTCCTTGTTAGAAACTCCTTTCCTTAAACCAGACTAAACAGAATTCTAAGAAGGTGGCATAAATGTGTGGAAAAGGGTAATCTAAAGTAATATAGCAATATAAAAGCATAAAAGTAATACTGAAGAAAATGTATAAGGAGAATGAAAGAAAGGATAAAAGTTGAAAGATGCACACCTTGCAACCAGCCTTGGTTGTTGCAGTTTCAATGTCTTTTTTTTGAAGTGGTGGTCAACAGGCTGGGTTTGTCAGGTGGTGAGAGAAGTCTACAAAAGACCAAGGTTTCATGCACTTTATTAGCTGAGGTTCAGGTGAAACACCTAGGTACCCCTCCTGGGGCAGGGAATTTCACAATGATGTGATGCTGATGGACCACTTTGGGAGTTGTCCATGACACCTCCCAATATGCTACAGCTGCCTCTCATGTCAATGTCCTGTTATTTCTCCAGAGGGGAGTTTTCACAGCTGAGCCTTTCCTGTAAGGACTTGTCAGGATAAAATGCATTATCCTGCCTTGCAGGATCTATCTCTTATCAGTCTCATCCCTTATCTTGTACAACACCAGCTTGTAGCCTGAGATGGAGGTCCTCAACTTGCACTGTGATTGAGACATCAGCATTCCAGTCTCTCACACTTGTGGATACATTCTTCTCCCCACCTTGTTTGCTCCTCTTTAAATCTGGGATAATTGGACAATAGCATCACCTTTATTTTATCTCAAGTTCCATCACAGACCAAATTCCAATTAGTAGGCATATTTGGGGAGGGGTGGGCTTTAATGGTCCCAGGTGAGCAGCTGCTTCCTTGCCCCATTTGCTACATTGGATAAAAGCCCTCTGCTGATCTGATGTTTAAGCCATTAATCATTTCAGTCTGTCACAAAAGGACCTTAGGGATCATCCAATCCAACCTTTCTTGACAAAAGCTAGTGCTAGATAAGATGGTCCAGCACCCTGTACAGCTGGATTTTAAAAAGTGTCCACTGATGTGGAATTGATCACTTCTCTGAGGAGATGATTCAAATGGCTGATTGTTCTCCTGTTAAAAATTAACTTTGTGCTCAATAGAAATCTGCCCAGTAGTAGCTTTTACCCATCAACTCTCATCTGTTTCATGTGACTCTTTGTAAAAGTCTCCATTTCCTTTGTATTGGTCTTTTAAATACTGGAACCTGATGGCATTTATTTGTGTGTATAACATTTTGCAACTGTCTGATAACATGGTATATCCCTTGCACTGCTGATATTTATCCTAAATTTATAATTCACTGATGGTTGGTTAATTATATGTTGATAATCAGTGCATCACTTTGATCTTTGGATCCATGCTGCTTCGACTTCTTTCCCAGCCACAATTTTCAAGCTATCTGGCTGAAGACTATCTTGCATGAATCATCCTAGCTGTAGAAATATCCCAGCTGCATTGCAGATATTTCTAGTTGGAGGGACTCTAAATACATTGCTATTAAAAAAAATAATAATAAAATAAAGAAATATTTTCAATTTATGATTATCTAAATTTATATGAAATGTGGCATATAGAGACACAAGTGTGTAATTATGTATTATAGAAAGTTTATTAGTATTTACCTGAGATGGCATCTGTACTTTGTTTTTCAGGCAGAAGGATTGTATGGACCGGTTTGTCACATAAGCAGATGCACTGCCCCTCAGTGAGGTTGGTATTTCAAAGACAGTTTAAGAATTATTGATGCAGACGTTCCATTCAGCCTAACAGACTGTCCCAACATACATACACTGTGCTAAAGGACTGATTTTATAAATACATGCAATGGGGAATTCAAGGCACATGGCCAAATTCATGCATCTCACAGTTCAGCCCTTGAAATCTACTGAGGATTCAGCCTAATGAAGACTGTCAGTGTCACATTGTCATGCTTCTCTTCCCCTCTCTCTTATCATTGTTGTTTTTAACATTTCTCTGACATACTAACACTTGTTCACTTGCCAGAATGTTCTTTTGAACTTTAAGTAGAAGAGATCATGAAGCTGGCATCCTGAAGAGCTCAGTTTCACTCCAGCTTTTCAATACTACAGAAGAGCCAATGATGTAGTGGAAAGGGGGGGCAGAGCAAAAGCTGTCATATTTTCATTCCTCCATTGAAACTGCTTTATTTACAATACTGTACTAATGTAATTTGGCTTGGCACATAATCAAAATTAAACTGCTTGTTTTGAATTAAAACTTAGGTTTTGGTCATGTTCCAAACAGAACTACTACTCTAACACTTAGGGTGCTGTAATACTGCCGTGAATTTTAAACTATGCACTAGAATATAATGACCTTTTCTTCAGCTCTGCTCTGAGCTGTGCTCCTCTCACCTCCTACAATGTCTTAGATTCTCCCAAACTCAAGGTCACATTTGGATGAGGATGACATTTCAAAAGAGTTAATTGGTGGCAAACACATTGTTAGCAAGACTATTGAAAAAATAAACTATGAAAAATCTCTTTTTGATTGTTTGAAATATTGAATTCTAAAGGTGCAATCAATAATGAATTGATAAGAAAGTGTTACAACTTCTGATGATGAGAAATTATGGGAAATTTACTGATACTTTTTCTCATCACATTAGGCAAGAATAATTTGGAGTAATGGTTTTAAATATTCAGTTTTCTGAAGATTAACAAAATGTATAACATAATCATTGTAAGGATGTTCCTGAATATAATTACATTCACATCACCATTAGAAAAGAAACTGATATATTTTCATCTCACTTTAGTATGAAACAATCCTTGTCTTTTAAAAATTGTTACCATGAAACTGTTATACTTTACTTCTAAATTTAATGATATTGCAAATGGATTTACAGAAAATCTCCAAACTGGTGTCAAGGTGCAAATATTCCAATATGCAGTCATTGGACTAAGATAATTTTATGGCAGCATTTAAAAAATATTAAATGTTTCATACACAGTGAAATCACATATCTAGATGGGGTTTTAAAATGTACGGAGTATGATGTCATTTCACTTAATGATTTACAATGCCTATGTTATAAAACAAAACAGAACAAAACTCTTCACTAGTATTTCCTATTAGTAGATCTAACTTTGCATTTATGAAAGCTGCATCCTTTTTCTTCCTTTCTCTTCCCTTCTCCTCCAGCAACTCTTAGTAAAAGTTCAACAAGAAACAGAATGAATGCAAAGCAAGGAAAATGGGCAGGAGATTTGTTATAGCTCACCTATCTTAAAATCCTCCAAAAGCTGACATTTCCTCAATTTCAAATGGTTTTTAGAATTGCAAGTTAACTTTGTGAATTACATTGGAAAGTTAGATAAAAAGTGTTAGGGGGAAGTCAGATTTCTTTTGTAGTCATTCAATAGTATTATAATAGTGACAATTTGGGGATAGTTTCTACAGCAAATTGTTAAGGTCAAAAGCAAATGGTGCAGCTGTTACAGAAAAAAAATCATCTAATTATTTGTTTTTACATATAATCGGAGGCTCAGTCTCTTGGTGTAAAATGAAGCATATGAGAAAAATTTCCATAGGTTAATGTAAAGAAAAAGAATAACTTACAAAGAAGAAAAAAACAAAACCCAAACCAAACCAATTAAAAAAAAATTAAAATTTAGCTGTGTCTTTCCTCCAACCACTGAAACTCATTTTAAGCAAATAATGTATGAGAGTGAATGTCACATGGAAAACCTTTTTATCAGTAAGGACTTCTTTGTTCCAATAAACATGGTATCGATAATAAAAATAAGATGGTGACATGAAAAATGTACATGGTAGTCTACTGTTTTAGTACAGTTTTAACATGTAGTGGTTGAGTATTTATTTCTCTTTTACTTGTTTTGTGGCGACAACAGAAGCTTTATATACTTCCATTAAAAACAAAGCCAACAAAATAAACCCTAAATTAAAGAGAACAATCCAACCAAAACCAAAACCCCCTAACCAATACATTTTTTACTCTCTCTGCATAGTCTGCAGAGAACAGACTGCAATCTGGTCATAAAAGATGCAGCAGAACAGAGTGACTTCAACAACTAAAAAGAATTGCTTTAAATGAGATGAATTATTTTGATTTTAAGAACTCTGTTGGAAGTTAAACCAATAGATTCAGTAGCTCAGTAGAAAAAATAATTAAAATGCTTATTGCTAAAGAGACTTTTTACTCAGAGATGAAGGGTTCTTTTCCCCTCTCTCAGTTCAGCTGCAGCAGTGGGGTGGAGGAGCTGGTGCTGGTTCCATGGCCGGTACCAGGCTGTGCCCACTGCTGTGGATGGGGGAAAACAGCTTCAGCAGCTTCAGCAGCTGCTGGGGCAGACCCTGCTGCTCTTTATTTGGAAATATCACAGTTCTACCCAAGTAGATGGGCATTCTTACCCAGAACCAAGGCAAACAATGTGGCCTTTACAAAATCTGTCCTCTAAAATCAGTTGTATTTCCAAGAACAATCATTCTTTTCAACTCAGGTGTCTGTCTGTAGCTGACTATGTTCAATTAGAAACTTTGAGTTTGGCTGTCAGTCTCAGGTTTTGATTCTTAGGTAAGTGGATTTTCTTGATGATTTCCATGTCTGGACGGAAATACATGGATGCTTTTTTTTTTTTTTTTTTTTTTTTTTAGTTTAATTTTTCAGTACAAACAAGGTGAGTTCTTTCACTGTGGAATCATTGCAATTTTGCAATTTTTTCCAGTCTCTCATTATGGACTGAAGTGATTAGTAATAAATATTACCAGTTTGCCTGGGTATGAGGGAGGTTCCTTTGTTTAAGCAGAAAACAGAAAAAAATAGGGTAAGGAAGAAAGCATATGTATTTTAAAAGCCATGGTTAATCTCAGCTGTCTTCACGTTAGCTGTCCAAACATTAGAATTTATTTCATTTATTTTTTTAAGTCAAGTTAAAGGAGAGAACCTCTAGGCACTTCCAAAAGATATATACATACTTAACAATGCATAAATATACATATATATATGCGCGCACACACACACACACATATGTATGTATGTGTATATACATATATATATGTATATACATACACATATATATATATGTATGTATGTATGTACATATGTATGTATGTGTATATATATGTATATGTACATGTATATATCTGGAATGCAATGATTCATCAACTAGAATTGCCTTTTTCCTCACTTGTCAATAAATAAATAGTAAACTACAACTTAAATCAAATTTTGGGTAGATAGATGGGGAGATAAATTCCATTCTCTGAATAAGAATATTAGCAAATATGCACTAATATATGAATTGCCACTCCAGCTTTACATTGCTTGCTGTCAAGACTGTTTTATATTTCCTTTTGTGTAAGCTCAAACAATTTTTAATAAAATGGATAAGAAACATAAATAGTACATGTAAAACCTTCAGTTTTGAATAGAGGTTGTTGTGCATTATTCTTTCCTAAAATAAATTATTTAACTAGTCCTTGACTTTCAAACATGAAAATTTGACTCCAGGAGGTGGGATAAGCACTGAAGAGGAAATCAGGGTAAGAACAAGTTATCAAAAAATGCGACTGTAGTAACTCCAAACTGTTCACTGCAATAAAGACATCCCAGCTTTGTATGATAAACCTTAAAAAGTTGTCTTGTTTATGCAACTGGAAATTCAATGTTCCCTGAATGCAGAAAAGATAACTCAGTGACAAGGGATTCCCTTTTGCTGGCTTCTCTGAACATTTATTTTAAGTAAATCGCATATTGAAAAAGACTATTATGACTAAAAGCTTGATTAAAAATTGTATAAACAAGCAAATAAAGCATAGGAATAAATTTAGTACTAAAACTATGTTAAACTGAAGAGAGGTATGGGGTGACCTTGGCCCTGGACCAAATTGTGTTGGCTGACTCACAGTCCTCCTGTTTAGGTCTGGTTACCTTTGCAGAGAAGTGGTTGAATTCAAACCATAGAAATTGTACTGGGACCATCTTTGTGGCCCCCACATAAAATTTAAGTGGTTTAGATATATTTTTCTCTGCTCAAATTATTTGAAGCAATGTTAACTCCATCTAAAAGTTTTTATAGTGTGAAAGTATAGAGCCTGTGGTGTGCTCTGTGGAATGTGAGGAAAACAGGTGGAGCATTTGGATGTATAAGCTCTTCTGTGTGAGCTGGAGGGAGGCAAAACTGGCTCAGACTTGTGCTGTTTGCTCTTTGGGATTGATTCATGCTGAAAATCTCCCAAGCAATATTCATGTTTCATCACTGAGTGCAAGCTGGAGGAGTCTAAAACCAGAGCTAATAATTCTGCAGTATGAACAGTCAAAAGTGCAAGTTAATAATTGTGTTTTTGTCTGCAACTAAGCATACTTAGTTCAGTTCTCCTAAAGGTTAGAAAAACAAACAACCATTTTCCATTGAAATTTCAGAATCTTTTTTCCATTTAGTGCTTTTTTACTCTAAAATGTATGCTACACCACAAATGCTTCTTGTGACACTACAGTCCAGGAAATTATTTTCAGGCTTCAGCTAGTTCAACTTCTGTTCCTCTGAGGAAAGATAAGGCACAGAGCCATTCATGGCATTTCCATCTTACTCAGTTCCCAGCCTGAATGTCAATTTCAAAAACTAACTCTGACATTCTTATATCTAGTAGGACCCATACGGTGGCACTACAAACCATTTCTCCAGCATTTTACTCCCAAAATTCTATGTGCCAGCAGTTGGAAATTGATGTACCTCCACTCAGAAAACAAAATCTAATGGAGAATCAGCTATTTCCCCCCAAATGAATGTGGAAGGATTTGTTTCAAAATAAAGACACATAGATTGAACCCATAGGTGTAGTTGTAGTGTGTTTGACATTTAACCTACAACCACTGCTTAAGCAACTGAATTGGGGTCCTGGTCAAAATAAATAGTTGATTCTAAAGACTGCTTTGGACCAGCCAGCTGAAACACAATTTGATTATCTCAACAGTGTGCAATACCAATCAACATCTTCATGGAGCTGGAAGGTAAATCACACCTGTATAGACCTATGCCTCAGACCATAAATGATCCCAGCATGTCCAACACCCCACTAGGTGTTTATGTTCAGGTAACAGGTTCAAGTGTTATTTCAGAAGCTTTATAACAGAAGTGTTATTTAGAGGATTTAGGTTTGCTTTCTAATGAGCTATGTCAGCCTCCAGCTTCCATCATCTGTAGTTAGGGTCAATACCAGTGGGATATGATATGTAGCATACAAGGCTGACATGTTACCCAGCCATCAAAATTTAGGGGTCTTAATAAATGAGTCAGGGAATATTTGGCACTGGAATCACTGAGTAATATACTGGGAAGATTGAAGATACAAATACCTTCTGAGAAGTTATTTGTCCTAGTAAATCAGAATTACCAATAATATTGAGTATAATGCTGCTCTCCGAGACAGATAAGACCAACAGCATGGTTAAGACTGCTGAAGTAATACTGTTCCAAGGCAAAGAGGTTTTTATCTACTTACATATTTAATATGATACAAATGTGTCAGAGTTTCCACCAGGTGATTCAGTTCTAGTAGATTATTCTAAGAAAAGTACCTGAATGGAATTTCAAATATTGTATTCAGAAAAATCATCTCAAATACGTAAAACTGTTTACTTATCCATTAGGCAACTGAATTTCTCTCTCCATAAAAAAGAGAATCAAACACCAGTCTACAATCACATTGTGAAACACTTCAGATCAGGAAAGAAGAGTGGAATGACAATTCTGTAGGTTATGACTACAGTCAGGCTAATACAATCAAAACATACTGCTTGAAAGATCAAAATATTCTTCAGTGCAGAAGACAAGTTGAGAACATGTAAGTGGGACATTTGTCAAAGATAAATCATTCTGACTGTCTGTGACAGGGTTTATTTGATACAGATATCAATTATATGAGCTGCATATCACACCCACTAAAACATTAAAATAATATGTAGCAATCAGATTTCATTAACGCCTACAAGATTTTGGATTAGTGTGCAGACATCAGACTCCCAGCCATATGCTCTGGGCACAAGCTAGAGAACTAGAATGAGGACAGGTTGATCTTAAATTACTTTTCTGATCTTTTATAATTTTGAGTTATTTGAAAGTAGTGAGTTAGACATCCAAAAATTAGATTACAATTCACTATGCAAGTATTTGTAATGAAATTAAATAGGAGAAAATATTTTATCTTTTCATCAAAGATGCTAGTGCTCACATAGAATCAAGTTTTATCAAAACAATTTACATTTTATATTTTATTTATGTTTAAACCATATTTTATTTAGAAATATTATTTTAAAAAGGAAATAAGGAGGACCCAGGTAACTACAGGTCTCAGTTCCTGGCAAGATCATGGAGAAACTCCTCCTGGAAACTGTGCTAAGGCACATGGGAAATAATTAGTTGATTGGTGACAGTCAACATGGCTTCACCAGGGCAAATAAGGTCTGACAGGTTTGGGGTTACTGCAGTGGTGGATAAGGGAAGGGCAACTGACATCATCTGCTTGGACTTGTGCAGAGGATTTGACATTGTCCCACATGACATTCTTGTCTCTAAACTGGACAGACATGGATTTGATGGATGGACCAATTGGTGGATAAAAAATTGGCTGGAGGTTTGCACTCAATGGCTCAATGGCCAAGTGGAGGCCAGTGATGAGGGGTGTTCCTTAGGAGTCAGTTTTGCGACCAGCATTTTTTAATATCTTTGTTGGCTGCAGGGACAGTGTCCATGAGTGCACCCTCAGCAAGTTTTCCCATGACACGAAGCTCTGTGGTGCACAGAGGGAGGGAGTGCCATCCAGAGGGACCTTGACAGTCTTCAGAGGGACATTGACAGGAGAGGTGGGCGTGTGAACCTCATAAAGTTCAACAAGGCCAGTTGCAAGGTCTTGTACATGGACCAGAGCAGTCAAAAGGACAAACAGTCTGGGCAGAGAATGGACCAAGACTAGCCCTGGGGAAAAAGACTTTGGAGTGTTTGTGGATGAAAACACAACACGGCTTGTCAATGTGTGCTTGAAACCCAAAAGGCAAATCACATCTTTAGCTGTATCAGAAGCATGGCCAGCAGGTCAAAGGAAAAGATTCACTCCCTCTTATGAGACCCACCCAGCGTGGAGTACTGTGTCCAGCTCTGGGACTCTGTGGTGTGTTGCATGTGCCAGGCACCCACCAGAGCCACTCTAACACTCTGCTCTACAACTGGACAGAAGAAAGAAAATATAACAAAAGGTTCACAAGTTGAGATAAGGATGGAGAGATATCACTCACCAAATACCAGTACAGGCAAAACATATTTGACTCAGGATCTGAACTGATACTATTACAAACAAAATCTAAGCAGGATAATGAGAATTAAACCCAAATCTTAAAAACATTTTTTCCTCCCATATCTCCCTCCTTTCCATCTATACCTTCTCCCCCCAGTAGTGCCAGAAAATGGGGAATGTGGGCTGTGTTCACATCATCACACATTGCTGTCACCGCTCAGGGAGAGGAGTCCTTCCCCTGCTCCAGTGTGGGGTCTGTTCCATGGAAGACAATTCATGAACTTCTTTAGCATGAGTCCATCCCATGGGTAACAGTTCTCCACAAACTGCTGCAATATGGGTGACTCTTCCACAGGGTGCAGTCCTTCAAGCACAGCCTGCTCCAACATGAGTCCCTCCACAAGTTCTACCAGGAAACCTGCTCCATCATGGGTTTCCCATGGGTTCACAGGGAATTGACGTGGCATTTACCTCCTCCTGTGTGGGTGTCCTTCATGGGCTGTGAATGGATCTCTGCATGCTCATTGTCCTCCATGGGCTGCTGGGGCACAGCTGCTTCACCATGATCTTCATCACAGGCTTCAGGGAAATCTCTGCTCTGGCACCTGGAGCACCTCCTCCCCCTCCTGCTCTACTGTCCTTGGTGTCTGCAGAGTTTTTTCTCTCCACATTTTCACTCTGCTCTTCCCTGGCCACAATTACATCTGTGCAAAGATTTTTTTTATTTTTTCCTTTTTAAATATGTTTTCACAGAGTCATTACTAAGATGACTGATTGGGTCAGCCTTGGTCAGTGGTGGGTCAGTCCCAGAGCCAGCAGGCATTGGCTTTGTTTTACTTAGGGAAGCTTCTGGCAGGTTCTCACAGAAGCCACCCCTGTAACCCACCTGCTACCAAAACTAGGCTCCTAACACAAGAAAGACCTTTTGGAAAGAGTTCTGAGAACTGGATCACTTAAGGAAACAGGTTGAGAGAACTGGGGCTGTTCCACCTTAGGACAAGTTTTCAGGGAAAACTCTTGTTTTGTTTTTCAGTTCCTAAACAGGAATGACAAGCAAGATGGGGACAGACTTTTTACAAGGATGTGCAGTGGCAGGACAAAGTTTTTTGGTTTTGAACCAAAAGAGGATAGCTTTAAATTACATGTTAGAAAGAAATTTTTTACTGTGAGATTAGTGAGACACTGGAACAGGTTTCTCAGAAAGGCTGGGACTTCCCATCTCTGGAGGTGTTCAAGACCATACTGGATTGGGCTCTAGTAACTTGGTCTGGTGGAAGGCATCCCTGCCCATGAGAAGGGAGTTGGAACTGGATGAAATTTAATGTCCCTTTCAACCCAAACCATTTTATGATTCTATGATTACTTAAACATACAAATAACTCAGCAATTAGGACACAAGGCAGAAATGTGGCACAGGCCATTTTGTATTCTGCTGTTCAAGCATTCTGAATAAGAAGTATGGGATGATTAGCTCTTGTCATCCCTGGCTTAATTTACCAAGTTATGTAAAGAATTAAATATTAAGAATGGAACAGAAAACTCTGTTGAATTCCCTAAGCTGAATAATCACATGCATGAAAGGTTAAAGAAGATTTTTTTTTTTTTTTTTGCTTGGAAAGTAGAACAGAGAACTGTGAAAAAAATTGTGATATACATAAGTGGTGTGGGGATTTTTATTTTTTTTTTTCCAGAATGCAAACTCTCACATGTGTACAAATGATTTTATGACATGAAAGTCTGAGGTCAATCAAAGGGGATTTCAGAGTCCTGAGAATTGTACTAAAAAATTTGTGAACATAGGTAGTTGCCTTCAGTCCTTTCAGAAATGGGGGGAAGGCCTTGGTAGAAGCAGGTGAGACATTATCTGATAACAGGACTGGTGTCTGTGCCAAAAGTTTGGATTTCTAAACCACAGAAGAGTCTTCAAGAAACAAAACATCTTGGGGCCTGGTGGTATCCCTCTGACCTGATGAGGAAAATTAGTCTGTGGGATCTAGAATGGTTGGAGTATTGGGCAATGATTAATGGGATAAAATTTAAAAAGTCAAAATGCTGGGTCCTGCACGTAGGACAGACTAATTGCCCAGCACAAGTATAAATTGGAAGGTGAGTGGCTGGAGAGCAGCCCTACAGAAATGGATAGGGGAGCGTAGCCTGACAGCAGGCAAATCTCAATGTGGCATGCATCAAACTCAGCATCCCCAGCCAGTCAGAAGAGATCATCCTGTTGTATTCAGTGTTGGTGTAGCCTCACCTTGAGTGCTCTGTGCAGTTTGGGGCCCCACAGTTTAAGAGGGATGTGAGAATCCTTGAACATGTCTAGAGGAGGTCAGCAAAGCAGATGACAGGCCTGGAATGAATGTCCTATGAGGAGCAGCTGAAGACTGTGGTTTTGTCTAGTTTAGAGAAAAGAAGGCTGAGGGGATGACCTTATTGCTTTCTGAGGAAGGGATGTAGAGAGAGGTCCTGCTCTCTTCTCTCTCTTATCCAGAGAAGTGTGGAAATGGTTCAAAACTTCACCAGGGGAGACTTAATCTGGACATTAGGAAGCATTTTTTTACTGAGATTGACTGAGGTGGTCAAACACTGGAACAGGCTTCCTAGAGAGGTGAACAATGTCCCAAGCTGTCAGTCTTTAAAAGGCATTTGGAGTATGCCTTTGATAAACATGCTTAACTTTAGTGAACCCTGAATTGGTCAGGCAGTTGGACTAAATCATCATTGTAGGATTCTTCCAAGTGAAATATTCTAGTGTAGTCTAGTCCAGTAGTCTATGTCATTCAGTGAAATAATTCAGTAACAGAAATAATGAAAAATAGAACCCATTTGGATACAATTCTTAATAAAACTGTGAAGCTCTTTGCCAAAAGATCTTTTTGATACCAGCAATATAAATTGATTCAAAGTAGTTTTAAACTTATTCAATTAAGAGGATGTATTGATCACTACAAAGAATGGTTAGCTGAGTGCAATTTTCAGGTCACAAATCTTGGCTAGTGAACAGAGGGTATACCAAGGGAAGTCTTAAACTTCACTTGGCCTTGCTTTTACACTTGTCCAAAAACACAAGGGTACAACATTAGATCATACAAAGAATACTGAGCTAAACAGACCTTTGGTTTGATTTGTTTTGGAACTTCAAATTCTTTTCACTAAAACTTAGGATTTCATGTTCCCAGTCTATTTCCTGAATTTGAGTCCACAATATAGATTACTGAAATACTCCTGAAATTTTTCATCAGAAGAATGACTGATACATAGATATGCTACACACATGGCCTTCGTATATGGAACTATATAACATATAGTCCTTTGTCTTTTCATCTTCCCTCTCCCAATTGCCCTTACCTTTCCCTTCCTTGGATATCTTTAATACTTGTCAAAGAGAAAGCAAGATAGATTATTTCAAGTCTCTTCCTCAGTACAACACAAGATTTTCTCAGAAATGCTGCTGCCCAAGTGCTTAGGGAGACAAGGATTTTAATGAGCCATTAGAGCATGCAGGATTAATAAGATATTAATCAAATGTGGATCACCTGCAGACAATAAATAATATAATGGGCAAGACTGCCAAGAATAATAAAACCCAAATGAACAAAATGGAGAAGATTATGGTGAATTATCTTGAAAATTACAAAAGAGTAGAGGTACTTGGACCCTGGCCATATCTTAAAATGAGGATTTGTTTCCTGGGCAACTTCCACACTGAAGTTAATTTGCTTGATTGAAAAAAAAAAAAAAAAAAAAAAAAAGACAACAATGTCATCACCAGCCCTTGAATCTGATGCCTTAATTTGGTTATATCAAAAGACCATATTAATAACTCAACTGGTGGATTTAATGTCTTTTATGACCTTGATTCTTAATTGGGTTGAGAAATAAGATCTTTCACTGACACTGGTATTTGTTGTGATACTGGAACATCAGTCAGAACTGATGTTCCAGTAATTGAAAAGAAAATTATATTTTTAGAAATAAGTAACTGTTTATGGAACAGAACCAGACTCTGAAAGTTATTACTACCATTGTATCAAAATTATAAATAATAATAATTATATTGTTCAGTCCTTGATGTGTTGAAAATCTGGAGAGAAATATAATGGTCTTATTTTTTCAAGCAAAGATCATTTCTCTTCTAATAAAACATTCCTTGCTACTGGAAACTTACAACAGTTGACATCAGTAACACTGACATCAGCATGAATTTGCTCAAGAATTCTAGGGTTCAGCTCCTAGTCAGAGTTCAGTGACTTCGTGAAGTGACTAACACAGATTAAGGACCTTTCACTTTAGAATTTTACATTTCAAAAAATGTTGCCTCTATATTTAAAGTGATAGTTTCATTTTTATTATAAAATTATTTTATAGACATGAAGTCTTAAAAGTCACAGCAGTTGAAGTGGAAGTGGCTTATCCCTTAACAGAAAAACAGGAAATACTTCCCTGTCCCTTGCTATCTTTGTTGAATACAAAGTACTGACCTGTATACTAAGTGCTTTTGCACTCATCTGACATAGTTTTGTTGTAACTTAACTTTCCTTATGTTCATGTATTTAAATTTTTCCATTATGTAAGAATGTATCTATATGGAACAATACAGAGAGGAAAAAGAAACTGTTTCCAAATCATTCGTCTTGCATACCAGAAACTGTCTAAACATATTAGCTTGCCAATAATTTAATATGTTGACGGTTTTTTCAAAAATTCAAAATAAGTAAATTAATACAGGGGGTTTTAAACTTTTTTTTTTATGTGGTCAATTTGGTTTTATGAAGTCAATATTATCTATTACATAGCAATAATTCAAGTGCTACTAAATAAGTGACACAATCAGGTTTGATTATGTGGCCTAAAAAGGAAAATAGCTCTAGATTTCAAAATTTAATATTTTAATTTTTTTTGCCCAAAATACTTTGAAAAAAAAAAAGTCTGACTTTTTTACTAGATTCTAAACGTAAGTGAAAGAGTTAAATTCATATGAAATAGGCAGTCAATGTCTGCAAGATTTGCAAATCTAGCTCTGCACAGACAACAGATTTAGATATGTAACATCAAATTTCAATAGACCTTGTATTTTCGGGGTGTCACCCTTCACAAATCAGTCATGCAAGCTTTTCTGATGACAAAGTCTTAAATACTTGGTTTAAAATTCAGGTCATTAGATATATATGGTGCAATCAGACATTTCCTGTCATGAAAATACATATAATTAAAGAGAGAAAAAATGTATGTCAGCTGCCAGATGTGCTATTTGCTTACATAGTGCATACCGTAGGCAGAGTGAGAAGTATAGATATGTTATTTTGTCTTTCTACAAACTCTCATTTTTAAGAGTTTTGAAAGCAGTTGTCTCCATAATGATCATCATCTCAGAGCTGCAGGAATACACATTCTCTATCCTCTAGTGGTTTAGCTTGTTATATTTAAGTGCTACGCAAAATCATCTTTGCCACTACTTTGCAAGGCAACTGCATAAGAGATTGTGTCCATGAAGAATGGAGAAAGATATTGTAGACAAACAGCCACAAGGGAAGGATAGTGTGTGCAGCAACACCAGGCACAGAGTATTTGCCTGTATTGTCAGAAGAAAAGCAAACTTGTTTTACTAGAAAGGGAGATCAGATTGTGAGATATAACTGGGACCTTTTAAAATGAGATCACTCACTGGTGTGAAATGCAAAGACTTCATGCCCTCCTGATTTTGTTTTGACAGTGGAATACATCATAAGCTTTCAGTTTGGGAATCCAGACTGCTTCATTCTCTTAAATTTCAACCCTTTTCCAAGCTTAGTGGTATTTTCACCACATCTGTCTTACCTTCCCAAATCTGTGTTCATAGTTTTCATATTAATTTTAGGCTAAATTCATCATTTCTTGAAGGTTACAGTTGTCTCTGTATTTCCCTTTAATCCTTAGGAAAGACTTGATAGCGAGATAACTGAAGCAATTACCTTCAGTTATTAATTTGTAGCCTAAAAGAAGTTCATATTGGCTTCCAACTCCTTGCAGTCTTCTTTGATCATTAGGTTGAGTGTGAAAACATCATCAGAAGTTAACACAGTCATACCAATACATTCACCTCAAGTCACACACTGTCGTCCCCTCTCTGCAGGGGCAGCCGAGGGGTTGCCTCAGCTAAAAGGCTAAAACACACACAGCTAAAAAGGAAACACTTCACAATATTTAGAGACATTCAAACCTCCTCAAAACTAGAAACAATTCCCAAAAAAGACATTTGAAATTTGAATAATCACTTAGTTAAATATGCGCATCAGTGCCCCAAGTAAGAAGAAGCAGAATTAATATTTTTTTCATAAAAAAGCAGTGCTCTATCCCATAAATCAAAATCTGTGAGAAACAGGATGCATGTCAGGCTGATGCAGATCAAATATAACAAAGCAAAATCTCATATTCCAGACAAAACCAAAAAAACCCAAGTTTTGCCTTTCTTGAAAGAAAATTATCTAGAAGTAATTTCTCTGTAAAATTATGCGTGCTCCAAAATATGGGCTTATAATGGAAAAAAACATTTATATGCAATAGCTAAAAAAAATCTGAACTAAGTGCACTTTCTTCACACAAGAATTTGTTGAAGACATTTAGCTTTAGTGATGGAGAAATAACCTTATGATGATCTGTGTTAATTTGACAATATCATCTGAAAGCCATTTGAAAACACTGGAGCTGCTAAAGAAAAACACTTTTCCTTCATTAGCTATAATAATAATTATTATGACTAAAGTAGGTTGTGGACTTGCAGCTGTCTGGGGGCAAAGCTGTTGTCATAGGCGATTAAGTAATGATTAGATTGGTTTACCTGCAGTGCTTATCTGCAATGTTGGACCTCAGTGCAACAGTGAAACAAGATCCTCAATTGTTAAATTAACATGATTTTGCACACAGTTGATAAATTAATTTCTATAAATTGATTTGTGTCTTAATGGAAGAAAAAAATTGAAACTCTACAAACAACAGGTGAGATTTCCAGAACCTGCCTTTAAGCACAGATCTATGGATTTAAAAGACTGATAAAAATGATAAGTGGGATCAGGGTTTTCTGAGACAGAATAACAAAAATGTGTTTGACTGATATTTTTTCTTCCCCCAAAGTAAAAATTCTTTCACCTGCATTTTACAATATAACATATTGAACCAAATCAAACTTTATGGTTTGGAATATATGTGTATATAAATAATGAAGATATCTCTTGGACAAAAGATGTAATGTGGGATCCATTAAGGACCCAGGAAAGGAGAAACTGCTGCAGTTCCATGTTCCCATGCCCAAGCTAGGTGGAAGTGCATGCACACACTGCACAGATGCATACCACATATATACTCATAAGCATGGCTGGACACACAGACCACAAGCAGACACTCAGATCATTCACACAATCACAGCACCAATGCCCCCATCCTGCTGAGAAGTGAAAATATATAATACCTGTGTGCAAGGTAGTTCAGCAACTGGACTCAGACACTCAGCCTGCCACGTGGATGCCCCAGACCTGCTGCTGGCACCTCACCTGTATAAACACATGTGCATGTGCACACACAGGCGCAGAGTTGATCCAAACTCCACCAGGCCCCATAGTCAAGGTGCCTGTACTCTCACCCTTAGCAATATACAGGCACCTTCACACTCTTAAGGACTCACACATTCCTCTGGTTCCTCAGGCCACTCAATCTACTCATTGCCTCCAATTTTGCTCCAAATCTCCAAAATCCCTCCTTTTCCATCTTTGATTTGTCCTCTAAATGCCTCATAATAAATCCTGAGTAATCTCAAATTATTCCTCCCCTGCACCCTATTTTGTGTCCTACCCTCAGGCTCCAACTCCTGCTCCATGTCAAAGGTGACATGAAGAGCTGGCCCCAGTGACTCTTAGTGATGGGTTTCCCACCTGGGCACTAGGGCTTGAGAGTACCCTGGGTCAGATCTGGGGTGGGGGGGCCCAGATAATGTGCTTCCTCCTCCAGAGTCTTAATTTGAATTCTCTTCTGCCATTGTGCTCTGTGAGGGGCCTGGCAGTATCCTAGCACAAAAATTTTTGGGCTACCCCAGGCCAAACTATCTTCATTTTACTCCAGTGATCCTGTATCTTTTCTGGGATGTAAGACAAATTACTTTCTTCCCTGCCTTTGGGAATTTGAACCTAATTTCTGAATTTTACAAACTTCCCATCCCTTACTATTACTACTACTTATTATTATTAATTTTTATTTTGGGTAGAGTGCTTGGAGTTTTTCCTCCTCAGATACTTTGGTGCTGAAGCAGTCATCAGGTTTTTTTTATTTATTTCCATTATTTTTTTTATCCCTTACATTACTTTTATATCTCACATATTTTTCTAGCCAAACTAATTTCACAAATTTAACATGAATTCATGAAGATTTGAGGCTGTTCCAAAATTTTCCCTTTCATAGACTCACTTATTCATTGAGAAAACAAAGAAATAAATTTTGTCACGTTTTATTTAACTGTGTAAATCTGTCTAGTTTGTTTTTTTTCTTTTTAAACTTTCAGCAAGATTTTAAAAAACATTCTGCAATCTAAAGTTCATTGTATATCTAGTTAGTTTTTACATAAGTTAGACTTTCGGGTTTAGTAAAGGTAAAATTATCTTTTGCTTGTGAATTGATGTTATGAGGTGAAAATATAACTACCCAGCTTCTTATCTCACCATTATGCAAGGTCTGTCAACTCCATTCCTTCTCTTAGTTGTATGGAAAAAGTCCTTTCATGGTACAAATTTCTTTTTTTAGAACTCTGAAGTGGAAGGTGTGGAAGGTTATGCCCATAGTACCTCCCAATTCCAGGAAAGCATTTAATCATAAGCAGGACTCCATTTGTTTTCAGAAATGTTAACATTAATCCAACTTCATCGTAATATTAAGTGTACCACTAAGTCATGCACATATTTGACATCAGACATGCTCAAATGGTAAACTGTGTAGAAATGAGCAGCTGGGACAAAGCTTTAACTTTTAAGGCTTTAATTTTTTTAGTTTTAATTATCTTATACAGACAGTGTGGATTTAGGAAGTGGGGTACACAGCTTTATGTAGTTGAGACTAAATTAACCTTTCACGTGGAGTTTATTTTAATGTGAATTATTCTGTTAAAAACATTGCTTGGCTAATTTCTGGAGAAATATTTTTACTAGCAGTAAGGCACCAATGTCATGCAAATGTTTTTGAATGGAGGAAACATCAGGATATGATTCAGTCACCTGACAAAATTTTTTAAATTTAAATTTCTTGGTATGTTAGTATATGGGATTAATGGATGGAAGAATTTAAAGCCAGTACTTTAAAATCTAGTCACTCTTGAAAGAATATGGTAAGATAAAATATTCATCTATATGAAATAACATGTGAAACAATTTCTATATATCTGCTTTTTTCTAGTCTGTCCATGTGCATAAATACAGGTATGACATCGTGCATTAAGTTATGATTACTTTTGAGTGTTCCTTTTTGGTGGTTGCTTATCTATATTTCAGTTTTATGAGTAAGTTTAAAACAAGCTCAAGACAAATCAACACACTGAAGAAAATTCTTTGTAATATCTGGAAGAAATTTCATAAGAAATTTGAAAGAGGGAGGCATTATAAAGATTTTGTTTTGGTTTTATGGCAAGAACACACTCATCCCATTAAAGTCTTACAGTAAATTGTCATTTTCAGAAATGTCTGCTCCATGATCTTGCCAGGCACAGAGGAAAGACTGACCAGGCAGCAGTTCTTCAGGTCTTTCTTATTTCCCTTTTTAAGATGCGGCTTATGACTCCCCATTTCCAGTCAATAGTAACTTTACTGGACTGCTACAACTTTTCAAATATAGTTGACAATGCTTTAGCCTCTCCTGACTGTTCCCTCAAGACCCATGAATTTATCTCAGGTTGCACGGACTTGTGCACCTTAGATGGTCTCAAAACTGGTCTCTTACAGCAGGTTGTTCTTCATTCTCCTCTTGACTGTGACTTCCATGGTGTGGCTGGAGCACTTGCTGGTGAAGATCAATGCCAAAAAGCCATTGAATGTCTCGGTCTTCTCCATATCCTGAATAACCAAGCATATGGTATCCTTATAGATAGAACCCACATTTTCACTGGGGTTTGTTTGTTTGTTTGTTTGTTTGTTTGTGTGGGGGGGTGTGTTTGTTTGTTTTTTGGTTTTTTGTTTTTATTTTCAATGTATCTTTCTTCTTGAATACAAAACATCCCCCCTTTCTTTCAGGTCCTTACTCCATGGTCTTCTACCAAGCAGATCCTGAAGAGGCAAAGATCTGCTCTCCTGAAGTCCAGGGTAGTGAGCTTTTTTTATGCCATCCTCACTCCCCTAAGGATCTTGAACTCCACAATTTCAAAGTCACTGCAGCTAGTTGCCTTGAGTTTCACATTCCCACCAGCACCTCCTTGTAGATGAGAACATGGTCTAATATAGCACCTCTCCTTGATAGTTCCTCTCTCATTTGGAGAAGGAACTTATCAGCAATGCATTCCAGGAATTCCTTCTGTGTTGTCCCTTCAAGAGATGTCAGGGTCCCATGAGGACCAGGGCTTGTGAACATGAGGCCACTCCTATCTGTCTTTAGAGGGTCTCATCTGGTTGGGTGGCCTGTAGCAGACCCTCACATGATATCACCTATCTCTGCCCTTCCATTAAAGCTGATCCATAAGCTTTTGGTTGGCTCCTTCCCCATCCCCAGCTGAAGTTCCAAGCACTTCTTATGATAACCTTCATTCCTAGTGAGGAACTCCTGCAGCTCCTGAGGAATTACCCTGTTAAAAAAAAAAGTTCATAACTCAGTACACTAGTGCCCACTTGTTAGTTCAGATTGGAACTAAATGCTAATGGTTCAAGCTTATTGTGAAGCTGAGTTTCAAGGTTGGACTGGAAATGTACTCTAAATTACTTTTAATTGTTTAATGTGTTTTTTCAGTGTTAAAAGGAAGTACAAGGAAAATTCTCTTTGAAATCAGAACATTCTTAGCTGAATTCAAGAAGAAATAGAATGAAAGATAAAAGTAGAAAATTTCCTGATATTCATAGTTTTGCTGGATTGCCTTCTTGTTTTCATCTGAGGGTATTCACCAAAGTTTATTCCTAGGGAATACCGTGTGTTCTTGGCAACTGTGGTTATGGAAAAAAATGAGGTAGAGTTATTCAAAAGCACAGAGAATTATGAAAGGCATGAATCATGGGGTATACCAGTGTAAAATGAATAACACCTGCAAAATAATTTTTTGGAGTCAACTAGATACTGAAGGTGATATGAAATATTTTTTGGGGGGATGGATACTTTGAGGATTTTGTCTGTTTGTTTGTGTTTTGTTTATTTATTCTGTCCTATCCCACTCCCTAACTTGCCTTACTCTGTTAAAATAATTGTTTGCAATAGAGAAAAGGAATAGCATAAAACAGCTTGGATGAGTTCTGCAGTAGGCATCCAGTATGATGATATCTCTGCTTAAATGCAAAAAAGATCTGCTCCATGTTACTATTATTTCACTAGAATATATTTGTCTTTTTTTGGTTTCGTTGTTTGGTTATGTTTTTCAACAGTCACATTTTGGTACTTGTTAGCAAATTAAACAGACCTAAATAAACATAGGCTTGCATGCTTTTTTCCTGAATTTTAGTTTAATTTCTCTTGCTACGGAGTTATGTATTATGTGGAGAACGCCTTTGTCACATACTCTTATCTTCAGTCTTTTACACACAAGTTGACACTTCTTTTATAGAACTTTTAGAGCAGGGTTAAGGGATGCCCCTCTCACTCTTATGAATATCCTACTACACTATGGAAACCACACTGTGCTCTCTCCTGCAAGGTTGAATTCTACAGAACAACAGGTTTTGATATTTTTCTATCATTCAGTTCAAGTAAATAGTTTTAAGTCTGTCAACAGAAGTTTATAGATTAGATGACCCAAAAGGAATTGAATTAATTCAATAGAACTAGCAGTTTAAAAACATATGGAGAACATTTCTACTATAACAAGTTAGTAAAAAATGTTGTGATGTAGTCAAGAAGTTCTGTGTTTTTAAACTGGCTTGCTCATGCATTCTGACAGTATTAATTGTAAACTCCTGTGATATTATTAAATTAACTTTTATAATCCTACTTGTAAAGGGATTTATGGCTGAAAGGAGAGATCAAAAGGTTAATTTATTGGAGGAACTCTCACTAGCTATTAGCAAAATTTATAGGTTAGTACAATTCTTGACATTAATCAGATTTCTATATAAAACAACACATTGGAGTATGCCAATCCAACCTCTGCTTCCAGGGAAGACCTATTGAGGTTGGATTATTATGCTGTAGCAAAAAAATGCTTGGCCAGTCTCAATGGACTCAACACATACTATTGTTTTGAGACTACTAAGAAATCCCTGACTAATTTTTCAAGGCTCCATGCACTCCCCCCTCACACAAACACACACACACACACACACACACACACACACACACACACACACACACCCCGCAATGGATTGCTTATTTAAATGAATTTTTAAAATTGTAAAAATAAATAGAACAAAGGAACTCACCAGGATGCTTGTCTTGAATGGTAAAGCTACTTTAAAAAACATATTTATATGATTTAGGAGTCTAAACCTGATGAAAATTTGCAGTCTAGAGCTCCTAAATCTCTTACATATTTTCAAAAATATTGCTTATAATCACTCAGACAGTAATTCTCTGAGATGATCTGATTGCCTAGGTTCCAATTCTCTACATCAAAAAGCAGTTGTGTTCAAGTTGTCTTTCATAGGTAAGGACTGTAATTTAGAATTGCAACAATAGTGATTATAGATTTTAACTGACCTCAGGCTGTTAATGATATGCAGTGTTCATTCATGTCAAAACAGAATATAACTTGTCTTAGGTAGAAATCTTGATGCTGTATCCCTTAAAGCTTTTGATTTTTAAGTGAATAAGTTAGATAAACAGATATGATACTTGTATTTCTGTAGCTTACTTCTACCAAAAGGTCATGCGATATTGAAATACTCAATGGATCTATAACATGTCAATAATAAGTGCATTTTTAATATGAAAAAATACAGCATTTGTTTCAATTTCTTTAAAATAGCATGAAAATGTTTCACAATTACACGCAAAAAAATGAGTTTATGTGGGTTGGGTTTGTCTGTATTATGGAGCTCTTATATTGTCCAGGACAGAAATAACAGTGATGCAATAATGACTTGTGCAGCAAAAAGGTGAACTCAGTCAAGCAAATGCATCAGATAATATCAATAATTCAGAAGTTTCTGGTATTATATAGGAACATAAATACACAGGGTTTTGAAAACTCATAAAATGCAGGGCTTTTTTTCCTAATCTGCTGTGCATTTGCAGGATGTGTGCAAGGGGTCACTGTACTCCCTTGCTAGAAAAAAACAAGAACAGAAATATCAAAATATTCTACAGCAGACATTTTGAATGCTGTTTGGTTTTACTAATTTTTGAGCATTCTTTAATTTAAGAACTTGGATTCACAACTCTACCCTACCTGCTTCAATTAAATCAGAATATCAACTCTCAGAGCAATCAGTTTGCTCACATTTCAGCAGTTCTTAGAGGTTTCCTATGAAACTGGGACTTCACTGGGCTTTGCACAGAAATAGTCTAATTCCACACAGGGCAAAAAGACAAAGGCTAAAGGACAAACAGATAAAAAATATAGGTTTTACCCTTTTCATAGAGAAGCATCTGAAGCTTAACTTCTAGTATTTTCAAACATTTTAAATGGCATATTGCCAGAGGAGGCATTTTTGTGTGTCTGTGGAGTTACATGTGGACAGTTCTGTCATCCAGAGATGTGTTGATGTTTTGACCATGCCAATATGACCTGTGTTTCTGCATACAACCCTTAGGAGAATATATGTGCCTGAACACCAGGCATTCTCTAAAGTTGGCTCTGTTTAGTGAACTCAGATTATGGGTAGAGGAATCCGGGTCGATTTGTACCCATCTCTGCAGACACAAACATCCAGGCTCTGGGAACTAAAACCTAAAGCAATGTATGATTGTGAAATGACGAATTTCTATCTCTGTACATCCATACATAAATTCAGAGTAGCTTCTGGTTAAAATAACCTATCTTCAGTCAAAAACACTTTAAAAAAGGAATATTCTCACTGAGCTTCTTAGTGTTTCTGACTTCTAAGTATTGTTTTGCCTTGGGTCCCTTTCTCTGCAAAGCCAGAGTTAAATGGCAGCAAAGCAGACTCACATTTATAGATGAAGCCTCACAGATTTATGATGTTAAATCATTTGAACTCAGCAAACAGTACAAGCTTTAAAGACGAGGTTTTATAAATACCATCAATTTTGACAGGCATAGATCAACCTATGTCCAAGTGTGAAAACAAATTGCAAAGACTCCAAAATAACCAGGCAAAGTTAAAGGGTAAATTACCAGTCTCTGCAATGCTAAGTATGAAAGTAGGTAAGTAACAAACCAAAAAAAATTAGAAACACATTTTCTGATGAGATGACTCCTGGGAAGATACCTCTTACTTTGCATACACCTTCACCTTTTCATCAGTGAGAGATTGCCAGCAGAATATAATCCCTCTGTGTTGCAATAATCAGTGTAAAATGAGAATAAAGGGGCAAAAATCCTGTGAGAAATGGGAACAGGAAAATAGGTCACAACAAACATTTCTGGTGTTTCTCATGTATGCAAAATTCTGAACATATAAATATATAAACTTATACAAAACCTTTGACATAATGTCAATTTAAAAAAACACCCAATTCACAATGTTCTGAAAAGAAATTCTGCTATTTCACTTGCGCAAAACAACATTTATGCAAAAAAGATACAGTATGTCTCCTTATGCTCTATTTAGTCATTAGATTAGCAATAATGTAATGGGAAAAAGAAAAAAATAGATTTTACTTTAAAGAAACACCACAGTCCCAAAATAACAAGAAAATAACAAGAAGCAAAGAGAGAAACACAGGTAATATTTTAAAATTTGAGAAAAAAAGCACTGAAAAAAAAGAGAAACAGCAAGCCCAAACCTACATTTTTCCTCCTTAATATGTATGGCATTGCAGTACTCATAGAAATATTTTAATATGTTGAAAATAAATCCTCATTGTAATCAGAGTTTCAATAGCTCTCAAAATAAATAAATAAATTAAAAGAAAATCTCTGTACAAGATTCAGTCAGTAGTAAAGATAAGCATATTTCCCCAGCACACTTATGCAAGTAGACATGACTGACCAGCAGCAGGTAGCCAGGACTGCAGTGCCTTTAAATGCACCAAATACATAAAAATAATACTCATATACATGACACAAAGCCCTTAACTTCTCCAAGGCTGGCCCTGGCCTGCTTCCACTCATATCCAGCTCCGAGATCAGCCAGCCAGACTACTCCCCAGTTAGTCTGAGCTGAGTTTGCTAGCATCTCACACACACACAAAAAGATGAGTGCTCACACAGATCTCTGTAAGGACAGAAACAGGAATTTACCAAGAAGCGAGAAGAGACCGTACCATGATCACAGACAGGACTCAGGTAAGTGCACTTTGTTTACATGGGACTGCCTTCTACAATGGTCTCTCCTTTTTTTTTTTTTTTTCCCCTGGTATTTGATCCTTCTCCTAAGCAGTCCATAATAATTTTAGGAAATTTCCATAATCCCTCCAAGCATTTAATAAAAAATTTTTCATGCTCTCAGTGATCCATCTCAAATATCCTATAGTGAGTTTTCTCTTTCACACCAAATCCAGGATACTCTAATTTCTTATTTAACCTATTACAAAGTTGTGAGTGATCTGCCCAAAGTTACCAGAGGCCTCATGTCTTTACCAGCCCATCTAGCAACTCTGGTTTACACAGAATCATAGAATAGTTTGAGTTGGAAGAATGACCAAATCCAACACTTGAATGAATGGCCCACATAAGAGTCGAACCTGTGATCTTGGCAGATTTCATTGACTGCTGCTCCCTTCTTGAGTCTGTATGTGTGTCTTTTTTTCTTTGCTTTTCGTGTTCCTTGTCTTGGCCTTTTAGCCAGATGTTCTTACAAAACAAATGTTCTACATTGCAGCTATCCTTACAGAACAGTGCCTAAAATTCAAGGCTAGCCCTCTCCTTTTCTCTGTCTGTCTCACTTTCGTTATGAGTAAAAAAAAGCATTTGGAAGAAACTGAAAAGTGAGCAAAAGGCAAGACAGGAAGAACATCTGCAACACGCATCTTGCATATCCATGTCCCCTTGGTATTCATAAAATTTATTTTAAAATTTTATTAATCATTCAGGAATAAAGACCACTTAAAAGACACAGAGAGATCTTAGTTGTCCTCTGCTTTTAAATAATAAACAACAATGCTGAGAATTTTCTGCTTGTGAGTAAGAGTATATAAATATTGAATTCAACATTTTACCTTTTATAAAATTACTAGGAGGGCTCAAAGTTCACTCCAATGCCACAGAAATTTTAGACTGAAAAACAGAACTGGCCCTATATTATATTAACTGTATTGTTTGTGTCATTCCATCTCTTCATGAATTCATATTAAAAAAAACTTTAGGAATTTTAAAGTGTCAATACAGGAATTCTTACAGACCTTTTGACAAATATTATAAATTGTATTCCAACTTTTGTTTCTTAGTGAACCTATTTTCGTCCAAAACCTTTATAGACAAAAGATTTCCTATCCTGAAAATGCACTTACAAATAAACTACCTGGATAAATTGCTGATACCTATCTTCTTATTTTTCTAAAGAATAAGATCAATTATTAGGATATTGACTCTCTCCTACTAATTGCTTAAAGACCGTAACTTTTAACATCTGTTAACCAAGCTGTCTAAGAATGACAAAACTCCAAAGATAAGGAAAGCTTGTTTGCTATAATATGATCCTGTTATGAGTATCTAGGTGTTGTTATGGATTAAATGGCTAAGACTGGCAATTACAATGTTTTCTTAAGTAACTTGTTTAAAAAAATTAAAAGTCAGCAATGGCATGCAGAGAAACTTCTGTCTTCGGCATGTTGGAATGAAAAAACTGCTGTTCATTCATGATTTTGTGTAGGTTTCGAATGTAGAATGTATAAAAACAACAATAAAACTCTGATTCACATTGTTTCACTTGATATCAAACAGTTCCAAAAAGAATGCAGGGGTTTTTGTCATGTCCAAGTGTTGGCTCAGGAAAAAAAAATTACTAGGAACAATTTTACAACAAAAATATAAATTATTTTTGTTGCTTTAGAGTGCATTGACTGTGACTGGTTGGGTCACCAAATTTTTCTATATTGATTCTTAATTTCTGAAGGCTAAAGTCTTTTTCAGCTTCTTTTCTTGTATGGGTTTAAATGTGCTAAAAAAAGAGTGTCAGACTGTCTTCAATGTCTTTCCTGTGGGAATTATTACTTCAATGTCTGCTGCAGTATTTATTTTAGCAGTGACTGATCGAAGCTTCTGCATGCTTTGGGTGAGTTAAAATTTGGTCTACAACCAAGTAGATCGACTCTAGAAAGCAGTGCAATTGTGCAATTTCCATGGCACTTTGCCTGCAGACCTGAGGGTCGGCAAGAGAGGTTGCTGCTCTTGGGTTTTAGCAGATTCATGGCACCTGCCCTTCATCTCTGAATTGCCCAGATCTTGATACCTGAGGTCATCCTTCTCACATTCATGTGGTTGAAGTGTCTCTGCACCCATGAATTCTTTGATGCATCCCACAATGACACTTTTGGGACCTAAATTATATATAGAGAAACATATGGAACCATTTCATATACACTCGGAAGGTTTATATGAGTGATCCTTTCAGCAAGATTAAATACCAAGTATGTGGCACGATCAGTAAAAGAGTTTATTGCATAGCTTATAGCTTATTAGCTTTCTAGATTTTATTTTCCCAAACTATCACTCCATATTTTGTAGGTATTTTTTAAACAGCATCCATGAAACTGGGTCCACAATAGGTACTGAGGACTCTTGGTACCATTACACAAGATGAAAAAAATATTAAATTAATTCATTAAGATAAATATGAATAAAAACACTACTTAGGGTTTAATTTAATTGAATGACTCTATTGCAAGTCCAAATCAAGGTTTGTGATTGCAATTTTTGTAATAAGTATAATAATTTTTTGATAATAAGGTGCATGAAATTATGACAAAGGAACAAATGCTGTATGGAAATGTGACTGTATGAAATTTCCTTTCTTTTTTTACGTTTTTACAAGTACTATGGAAACCATTTGAAATGTCTTTTTTGTTTTATTAGCACTAGTTATAGACCTGCATACTCTAGGTAAGATTTGGAAACTCTGATCTTTTCAGTGCATACGTTTTGATGATCCCTGCACAGAAATCAATGATGACTAAATGCTACATTCAGTTGGGACTGTACTGATGTATTTTTTTAAAGACCTGGTAATACCCAGTTCAGTAAATGGATTTCAGCCAATATAAAACTACAAAAAGGCTCCTAAAAGACTAAAAAAGATAGAAAAGAATGTTGCAAACCATTACTCCAGTGATTTTTTAGGTTATGTATCTGTTCAATTGTATGGTTGAGTTGTCATTCAATGTTCTAAAATATTCATGTATAACAAGTATTCTCAGTGTTACAGCAATCTAAGCAATAGATGTTGCTTTTTTATAAAACATGAAAAAAAATTAATAATGTAGTGACTTGATAGATTCTAAGAAATGTTTGATATTAATAATGAAATTACCGATTGTATAAGAAAATATTATATTAATGTTCAAATTTTGTGTTATTACACCTATATATCTTTAAATATTAAATTTATTCTAGTTAAAAGCAATAAGTAGAGCTTGGTAGAAAATAGTGCTTTGGTTTACTAACAGTTTTCAAGTTCCGGATTTGTTTTATTCTGCATTGGCATGAAAACAAAGCCTTTTAAATGCCACTTCAAACTGGAAGTGTGTCAAAATTTTTGCTTCATGTTGAAAAGGTCAGCCTTTTGATGCAAGTCTTTCTCTCCTGAGTGTTTGTTCTCGATCAAATCCTTTACACTGAAAATATTGTAAATGTCTCTGGACTGTTTCTGAAAAGTGTTTTGACTTCAACAAATCATCCTGCTCAAATGTGATTGTTCAAAACAGTGAACTTTAGTGTCCTGGAGATTTGTGGTACCTTGCCTCTAAACTCCCTCCATCTAACATTCTTACAGAGACAGAAATGGTAAATACTAATTCTTTTCTCCTGTATTTACCTGTCCAGATGACTGGCCAACTTCTTATACCAAAAGAAATGGATAATCACAGGGTTCTCACAATTTTTATTTCCAAGAACAAAGAAGTGAATATCTCTCTCTTTAACAAACTTCTTTTTTTTTTTTTTTTTCTTTTTTTCTTTTTTTTTTTTATTTTTTTTTTTTTTTCTGGTGGGGGTTGGTGAAGCAATGGAACAAGGACTTATCTTTGAGCTTGGCAGGGATTCAATAGTTCATAACGACTGCTGAGAACTAATTATGGATGACTTTTAGATGGCATGATCACACAAAGAGGCAAATTAAAAATAGGAAGTTGTGAAGAATGTTCTTATTCCATCATTACTAAATCCATTACTATATCTTAACATCATGTACTAAAAAAGAATTCCACTATTTTTATTCAATTTATGCTCAAGTACTATAATAATATTGGAAAAGAACTCAAGAAAATAATGACTTCTGGACTTTGCTTGGCAGTAGGCAGGTATAAGAAGCATCAATCATAGTAAAGTTTTGGGAATGGTATTTGTATTTCTGTACCACTCAAAGCATTAATAACATTGTATTTTACGGATAAGATTTATCTCCCTGAAGAAAGCAGATAAGCACCATAAGCACGGACAGGTATATATAGACCTATATAGTAGATCTTATGTGACAGAGACTGGTGAGTAGCTGATTGTCTCTTTAAACACCAGGCATTAGATGGTATCAGAATTATGACTTACTGCCTCTGTCAAATCTATGCCACAGTGTTTGACATATACTGCACATATATATTGCCTAAATTATATAAAACCACAAAAGTCTCCCTGACTCTATTAAAATTATAACTGTGGCAAATCAACATTTCTGTAATGCAGTTTTTATTGCTTTACCTAGCCATAAAAGCTACTCTTTATGTAGAAAAATTTCTATCTTCAGCAAAATTATTTCTCAGAAAAGGAATGGGAAAAAAACCAAACCAAAACCAAACAAAAAACTCACCACTACCATCAGCATAAAACACCAGAATCATGGTCAGGACAGCCAGTGGGAAAATTTTCACAATAAATGCTCAAACAAGGTAAGCAGCCCAAAAGAACACTCTGTTGGCTTTTGTGCCATCAGTAAAATGATTATCAGGTAAGAGCCACGAGTCCTTCTGTCCAGAACCTGGATGGAGAGTAAGACACTCTGAGGAGATTTGCAACAAGAAAGTTTTTAGTCTTACTTCAAAGTGCATATTGTTATTTTTATGAAATAAAATAATAAAAGAGCTCTGAAAGAAGATCATGAAAAATTTTTGGTGGACATCTGCCTACTTCAGAAAAGCTTGGGAAATGGTCAAGCAAGAATATGAATACACAGTAATGCCCTATAAACCATGCTTTTGTCTATTCTGATAGAAGAATACATTCCCCCATAGTTCTGGACTCACCCATGAAATAATTTTAAAATAGGTTTGTAAAATATAAAGAAACATTTTCACCTTGTTCTATATATATAAACAGATACAGTCATGTCACCAGTAGTATCTGAAATAACAACCCATAAGCATATGGCTTGCTCCAACTAAACACAGACAAGTCTCAGATGCAGCCCCTAAAATGTGGTGATCATATTAAGACTGTCACATCCAGAGCTCTGTGTTTCAGCTATATTTAGCACAGCAATATTTCTTCAAGCTTTTTATATAGGAAAGATATCTGGTTTTCTTTTGTTTTTTTTCAACACTGCATGCAACACAGCAGCAAACTAACACTTCATATAGACATTTTGCTTTATTGGGCCACAGGACAAAAGAACAACTTTCAATATAAATGGAAAAGAATTGTGCACAGCTTAGATACAGCCGAGAAACAAGCAAATCACAGACTGCTTCTTCACTTCAGCCTTGCATATGTTCATTTTCAGCAGATCTCTGAGGCACTGCAAGCTGACAGGTGAAATCATTTGCCTCATAGATCATGAATGGAGCTACAGGAAGATGAATTGCATGCAAAAGAGCAGACAAAAATCAACAATACATGACATACTGAAGCAATGAGAACCCTGCAGTAAATTAGGGAACTCACTAAAAAAAGCAGCTGCACTTCAGACTGTAACAGAAGGAGATGTGATAAACTAAGCTTAGATGAACATTAAGCACATTGAAGCTGTGATATATGGGATATAATAAAGGATGATTGCTAATTCTAGAAGGCTAGTGATTCCTGAAGTTAATTCTTTTAAAGAGTTATCAGTCTAGCCTATTGTGCTAACAAGCTATTTTGTTAGCTGCTGGACATATGTTGACATACCTTTACCAGTGTCCATTCTCTGTGCAGGAGTGGAAAAGGTGGTGGTAATGCTGTTTTAATCTGAAAGACTAACAGAACATTGAAGACTTGATTCACCAAAACATCTCTGTATTCTGTTTGGTCACTTGCAATGCCCATTTTCCATAAACTGGTATGTGTAATTGTAGCTGTACCTTGAGGTTAGTTTTCTGTCAGATTCAATTGTTGACTATAGCAAAAATCCATAAGTGGGACAATCCAGGTTTTGCTGGGCTGAGGTGTAAGAGAGCACATTGGAGCTGTATTTAAGAATGACTAATGTTGGAATCCAGAATGGAAACTAGAATGGAATCCAGAAAATATTTCTCTGCATGTTTTAAGGGATCTAAACCCTCTGACAAATGCTTTCAACCTTTATCCATTGAAAGGGCTTCCTAGGCTCTGGGATGTAGCAGAACCTTCAAGAGTACAAATTAGATAGTAGTATAATATGTAATTTATCACAGGGTGAGAATTTTAGATTTTTGGGTTTGTTAGCATGGTAAGTAGATGAAGACAAGATGGAGGATCCTTGTCATTTTTAGGCTTCTTCTTCCTTCATCATCTACTCCATATTCTGCAGTGTTGGGGACACAGGACAATTGGTCAAAATTTGCCACAGTGTAGTATCATGTGAATAGAGATTTAGTTAGTTATTGGAAGAAAAAGAGAAATAATGTATGTTCTTGGTGATAATTGGCTGGATTATCTTTAAGAGAGCCTTGATTCTGTGTGTTCGGGGCTTTTTGGTGCCTTTTCTCCTTGTGTGCCAGGCTGGTGTAAAGCCTGGTGTGCAGAAACTGCTGATATGAAAATAACAAACAACCTGAAGTATGAGAAACACCAAAAGTCCAGTTTGCCTTCTTCTTAACAAGGACTTTTGAAAAGGCCTCCCCTATCGTGGGAGACACATGTGGGAGTGAAAAAATCCCACAACTGAAGACAACAAATGGTATTCCTCAGCTCTACATTCTCTGGGAAAGCCTACTGATACTACTTCCACACGTGCTGCTACTGCAGTGGTGCTGGGGTCCACACTTCACAAGGTGACTGTGTGTTTATCTATTGTTCATGTTCAACACATCTACATGGAGGCCAGAGCACTATCATCTGCATGTCCACACTTTTATTGAAAATTTTATCTAAAAAGACTGAAGGATTGTCACTGGAAAAAAACACAGAGAAGCTAATATTCTTTTTCTGTGTGAGTGAAATGTAACACTGTAAAATGGTACATTTCTGTTGGAGCTGGTGGAAATAGAAGTTCTTTTAAATTCACAATAAATGTTGCTTCCATCTTTCCAGACCTTCCTTGCATAAGCAATGGGGCAATCAGCCAAACACAGGCTGGTCACAAGTCTGAGCACTGTAAGCAGAAGCATTGGTCTAAATCCTGAACACTCTTACATTTGACATAGTTTTGTGGAAAGGACTAATGCCTTGCAAAATGTGTCCTTTCACCAAGCTGGGCATTGCTCCAGCTCAGAGAGGACAGCAAGGCAGCTCACACTGAGGGGGAGGAGGGCAGCCTTGCAGGGGAGCAAGAACAGGCTGGAGAAACTGCCCTGAAGAAGACAGAAGGATACAGGGCACCCTGGACCACCACAGGGTGAGGCCCCACAGCCATGGGGTAGGGGTCAGACTGGTGGTGCAGCACTGAAGAGAAGGCTCTGCAGTGCAGGAGGGAACCAGCAATGGGCACCCTCAGCCACTTGAATCCCTTCACAATTAAAGCCCCTTTCAGGCCAGATACCCCTGCACCAGTCAGAGCTGTGGTTGCCCATGTGTACTGCCTACCATCACAGTAATATCCTGATGTCACCAGGGGGTGGACAGCACAAGTGTTATGAAAACAAACAGAATCTCACCTAAAGTCCCCTTTCATCTGTCCTTTGGTATTACAAAGGGCCTGTAATACCTCAAACACCCTTTCAAACTAAAATTTCAATCAAAAAAGTCTAGCTATGTTCAACCAAAAGTAGTATTGGGGGCATAGCCTGTCCTATGTGAAAGAATAACAAGGTGCTATTATTCTTACATTAACCCAACACATGTATGAAAGGAGAGTGGAAAAGGAGATGCTCAGTTTGACTCCTTCATTAACATCACTTTAACCAAGAGGTTAAGCATTTGAGTCTGATAGGAGTTATCTCCTATGTGCTGGAGCACTTCTACATCTGTTAATCTGGAATGTCTCTGGGAAAGTTAACAGAAATACACCTTCATGAGAGTCAGTCTGTGCCAGTCTGAACTGAGAGATCTTTTTCCTTCAAACTCTCATTGCAATTATGTTCTGCTTTAGCATATCTGTTTGAAGTTGTAATAGTGGAAGAAGGTTAGACCCCAATATTTCAGTAATAAATTTTGCACTAGGAGCTTTAAAACCTGTTTTTAAATGAAACAAGTTAGGAAAAAAGCCTTTAATCTGAAAAGTTTAAGAACAGAGATAAAGGGAGCAGAGCACTCCAGGTGCTTTGCCTTGAAAGCAGTACAATACCTCATTCAGTTGGCTAAAGTGGATGGCTGGTGTCATTATTTTCTGCCTAAAAGTCCTCATGAAATCATTAGTCACATCATATTTAAATTGGTGAAATACTAGAAGTTTTTAGTTCTAGAAGTGAAGTAATTCACAGTGGAGAGTCTGAAAAATTTAAAAATAACTCTGTGTTTGGGAGATTTTGTGACTGAAATAGATCTGACTCTGAACAAAAAATTTTAGGATAAAATGCATTGCTTTTTGCAGTTTTCTTTATTTGTATGCAATAATAATTATTGTAGTACAATACATGGCATACAGTATAACATATACTGCATATTCATATATATTTAAGTACACCTACCACATGTATGTGTATATATACATGTATGCATTTGCTTATAAACATGTTTATTATGCAAAAAATTAGTATGATTGAATCACTCTGATACAGAAAATTACTGTCTTTAGTATATTTATAAATAAGAAACTTTGTACGCATCCATCTCTGACTTGTCAAACCTTAACTTCATAATTCTAAATCTTTCTTTTGTCCCACAAGGCAGGCACTTTCCCACTGAAAGATTTTTTCCAATGTCTGATGAACATATGGAATAGGCAGGATACTGCTGTTTGAAGTGATTAAGAAACAGATTTTTGGTGTCTTAAGTTCCTGAACTTCAGTGATCTTGATTTATGTAAGAGTGAAAAAGAGAAACCTGTGACTTGAGGGCAGTCTTGGTACTAATCTGGGTGTTCAGATGACAGTGGAGGGTCTGCACAGATGCGGAACTCCATTCTATTCTACTGTTTTTACCATGTGAAAGTTCCTTTATGTATGATGAATTTTCCTTTCTAAACACTTCAAGCCACATCCACTAATTTTTAAATTTAATTTTTGATTTTATTTTTATTTTTACTTTTGTTTTTATTATTCTTTTCTTGTACAGTGTTGGAGCCACTTCACTATGCGTAACAGTAGGCAACATTAATGAGCTGGTATTTTAACTTGTTACTGCAGACCTCTTTCTTGTGAGAAAAAAAGTGGTTTTACTTGTGCAGGGCATAGGTGGCAAACAAATCTATACTGTCATCACTGTTAGGATGACTGCACTGTTACTAGGAGAAAACAATTTTATGCCTATATGTATGTCCACATATGTACATATATATATACATATATATATATACACACACACATATACACATATATACATATATATACACACACACACACACACATATATATATATATATATAAACAATATATATATATATATATATATATAAACATATATATAAATATAGTGACAATGTTTGGGAATAGAGGGAAATGAGTAGATCTCCTGTAACTTCATATTCCACTTTGGTTCTCTGCAATGCAGCCTTGACTATAATGAGGATAATCAACCTCTGTCAGTCTGTCATTTATCTTTACAAATGCTCTACAACTGAATAACTATTAAGCAATTAAATGTAAACTTCTACTTTTAAATAACACTAACAATGTGACAAAAACTCATAAAAATAGGAAATTAGAACACAAAAATTATTATAGGTCCTTAAGTCACATTGCTATGAAGAACCTACAACCATTTAAATTAAAGAACTAATGACAACTTAAAAGCCATTTTTCTATGGATTAAGTTCTTATTTTTCCTCCATTATTAATAACTAGCAGCTTTTGCTAAGTAAAATATTCTTTCTTTTTAAAATCTTTTAAAAGCACATATCACTAACTCAAAGAAAAATGTAAGACAAGGCTCTTTTTAAAGTTTTGGTTCATGATGATCTCCCTGCCACCACCCCTGCCCACCCCTTCAGTTCAGATTATGCAGTGATCTCAAAATATAGGGGAAACTGGATTCATAGGCTTAGAGAGAGTGTAAGTCTCATGAGGAGTGGCTGAGGAAACTGGGGCTGTTTAGACTGGAGAAAAGAAGGGTAGGGGGAGATCTTATTGCTCTCTGCAGCTACCTGAAAGGAGGTTGTAACTAGGAAAGGTTTGGCTTCTTCTCCCAGGCAACCAGGGACAAGATAAGTTAAGAGGACAAAGTCTTCAAGATGCACCAGGGGAGGTTCAGGCAGAATTTCTTCACTGAAAGGGTAGTTGCAATAGGCTTCATAGAGAGGTGGTGGAGTCACCATCCTTGGAAGTGTTCAAGAAACAACAGAACATTTTAATTTGTGCTCTAGTTGGCATGCTGATGTTCAGTCAAAGGTTGGACTTGGTGATATTAGAGGTCTTTTCCAACCTCATGGATTCTCTTTCTAGTCTGTCATGTTGTTTAAGAGCTTTTCTCTGCCTATCCATTTCTTTCATGGAAAACAGAAGCTCTAAAATGAGACAAAGCAAACTGATACACAATGTTATGGTAGTTTGTGAAACCTTGTGAATTTCTGGTGAATTTAGGGGAGAAAGGTAGTTTTTAAATTTCTAAATAAATTTGAAGCATGCTGTCTATTAGCAGTAATAGAAATAACAGCCATTCACAAGCTCTTTATATGTATTTCAGTTGTCTTAGAACTTACAACTGGGCATAGGAGCAGTTTGTATTAGGCATTATATAAACATTTGATATCTTTTCTCAAGATGTTTACTGGACAAATAAATGAGTTATAAAGTAGATGTCAGAAGAAAATGAACTCCTCATTCTCATACAGGGTTAAAATTTCACTGGTGTAAAAAAATCTGAAGTCCCCTTCCAAGGTGCTACTAAAACTCCAAATGAAAAATTGTGTTTTCATGTTGCATTTATACTTCAAATGAGAGTTGAACAAACTGAATGAGTCAAATGAACCACAAGGAAAAATTATGCAGGAAAGCTTAACGTGCTGTTTAACCTCAAGAATGAAGAAAGAACAAAATTGCATCCGACCTCAAGTGCACGGAAGAGTTCACAAAACCAAAGACAACAATTTGTTTTCCATAGTTACTTGGAAGTCCTTTATAGTTCTGCAGCTCTGTGATCATTGCAGACTTTTTCATGGCACTCAGATCTTCACAGTTCCAGACATACTGAAGGCCAGTCTATCAAATCACACCATCTGCCTTTTGAAAGACTCTGAAATGACAGAAAAAATTCTACTCATCCTATACCATTTGGAGAGTTCAGTTGAGATTATCTGGGAATAAAGAAGCAGAGGAGACATGTAGTGCCAGTTCAGTGTTTTTCTATCTCAAGCACCACAATATACAAATACTATCTGAAAATTATCCTCAATCTAAAGAAAAACTTCAGGAGGTTTGTCCTGGGGTTATTGAACTGAAAATTTTATTCACAGTGAAATCTGACAGTAAAAGTGTAAGATTTAGGAGTGATACTGTAATTTCTTTTTTTAACCTCTGAACTCATTCATGACCACTTTGTACCTGATATTGACTTTAATTTGCAATACCTCTTCAGTCTATCCTTCCTGCTCTGTGTGAGATGACAGTAGCCATATGCATTCTTAGCCTTTTTATATTCCCTGTCTAGACAAGACAATCTTTTTTATTTCCTGTTGTGCTAGAAATTTTCTGTTCCCTCTTTTCCCATGTGCTCTCCTTCCACATTTGTCAAGCAGGGCATCATCCTGGAGAAAGCTCAGGGCTGGTTGAGCATGGACAGCCCTGTGCAAGACCAAAGGTTGCCAGCACAGTGGGACTGGTCTCACTACTATTGTCAGTGCCTTTAAATTTGTGCTGACGGGTAAGTGAGCAGAAACGTCCCTGGTCACAGCTACAAGGAACCATAAAGAAACAGGAGATTGTCTTGAGCAGCTAAATGACTTTAAAACACTGAAAAACGAAATGTCAGAAAGCTGCAGCATCTGGGTGCTGCTGAAATTTCTACTGGTTGCAAACATTTGAAAATTTCACTGAGTAGCTGGTTTGAACATAATATAAATTAATGAACAGAATTGCAAAAAAATCTCAAACCCTACTACACTATTAAATGATGCCTTATAAGAAACATATTTCTTTTATCTGGTTTTCACATAAAAGTCAACATAAACTGATTTCTTTTTTCTCCAAATGAAAAAAAAATTGAACAATAAATTTTTCAAATAAAAAAAAAGAATGGCTATTTATTAGGGTATCATAGAAGATACAACAAATTTATAGCATTCTCTGAGGCCTGAAGTGCCTACATCTTTTCAATAAAGAGGAAAATACAGAAAAAATCTTGCATCTATGTAAAATGATTGCAAAATGAATGTACTGTTAAAAGATAAGGTGGCAGAAATGGAAGTAAACTTAATTGTAGTTTAAAATTAAAGTATAGAAAAAATAATACCATGGAAACTACAGTGGCCCTTAAAAATAGAATTTATGGAAATAGAGTGATCTGTGATTATGATGAGTATTGGGAGAAGCACTTTATGATAATTGGCATTAACATAGGAAAAAAAATTAAAGTAGTTTAGAGTTTTAAATGAAAGTAATTTAAATGAAGACACATCTGCTTGCTATTTTAAAACCTTTCAAAATGTTTTCCCTTTCCACTGGGGAATTTTTTAGAATATTGAAAATAGGTTCCTAGTTAAATAGATTTATTTTAAAATTTAGGTAAATTCATAAATAAAAATAAAAGGATAAGCTTCACAATTAATGGGAAAGTTGGTTTCAATGCACTTTATTAGTGATTTGTGTTATATCCACCTGTCCGGTTTTAATCTCATCTATGCTACTACCTTAGTCAATACCTACTCTGATATGTAAATGTGTTTAAATATATTGAGGAACATTAAGCTTACCCATCTTAATATTTACTTGATTTCTTTCTTCATAAGACAATGTTAGGTATGAAAGTTATATCTCAGAAAATACATGTGAACAAATCCAACAGAAGATGACCTTAGAATTAAATTTTATTTCTGATACTGTGGTGGAACAGGCTTTTGAAATGAGACAATACTGAGACTTCAACTGCATTGATTTAAATAACTTAGAGCAGAGCTTGGAATACAGTCTCTGTTAGCATATCTCCATGACTCATGCTTTATAGCACCTTTATGATCCACACTATTTTCTTCCATTCAAATCTGTAGGTGATCTGGCAGATGACTTTTCAGTGACCTGGTTTTATTGTGTATTCATTAGAGAGATCTGAGAAGACTGCCAAGAAGGGAGTAAGACTACAGATAAAACTGACAACAAAACCTAAAAATCTATCTTTTCTCTTCATTACTCATATATGTATTTGCTTCTAAGTGTATGATACATATTCAGTACTTCTGTGAATTTATAGCTGAAAGAGATGCTACAAAGGTATGGTGGCAAGACTGGAACATTAGTCTGTACAGCAAATTTAAAAAATATTCCCAATGAATACAGATCTAATGTCCCTGCTTCACAAAATTCTAGTCCATCCACACTCAGACAATTGTGACCAAAAAAAAAAAAAGCAAAAAAAAAAGTGTGCATTGAAAACAGATATATCTTCGATTTTATTCTATAACCATTGAATAAAATATTTAACTAACACTTTAAGATAGCTTTAGAGGAAATACATTAATAGCATTTTTTTTTTATTTTTAGTTTTGTTTCTCTAACAGTCACCAAACAATGCAATTTAGAATTTACTGCCATTCAAAACTAGAGCAGAATGGGAAAAGTGCTTTTTTCCTCATAAAAAGTTTTAATATTCATACATAAGTCAGCAGAGGTTTATAATCTGCCTAGTCAAGGGAATATTTCTTCTTAAACAGGACTTAGTTTATCTTGCATTGTACATAGAATTCTAAGACCATGTTATAAATAAAAAGTCAGAGGTATAACAGAACTCAGCCATGTGGAGAACTTGTTTTCCCTCAAGACAAAAATCAAAAGCATTTGACTAATTTTCATGTTTTATGAATTATTTACAATTTAATCATTAACAACCAAATACATACAATTTTGAACTCAGATCGATATTACAGAATTAATTAATTGGTCTGTCAATGCAGTACAAATTCAAAACTGCAAGAAATAAGGTAACATATATAGTCATTTCCTTGGGTTTTATCCATTTTTCTTTTTCTGCAATTGGGTTTGAAACATCAAAATAAAAATAAAACTTGCTATATTGCCTTGTTTTGTTTCAGTTACATAAATAACCTAATTTCATTTTTTTAATTTCATTTTTCAAGTTCTAGAAGGCATATATTGCCTGAAATGATTTAGAGATACTTTGTGGGAGTTCTTCACTCACACATGTGTCTTCCCAATAGGGGAGGCCCTTTCCAAAATCCTTATTAAAAAGAAAGCAAACTGAACTCTTGACTTTTCCTTCAGTCTTCAGGTTATTTTTTGCTTATCAGCAGTTTCAGCACACCAGAGTTAACACCAGTCTGGTGCACAAAGAAAAGGCACAAGGAAAAGGGCCGAACACACAGAATCAAGGCTCTCTTAAAGATTATTCATCCAACCATCACTTAGAACGTACATTATTTCTCTTTGCCTTCCAATAACTAACCAATTCTTAATTCATATGATACTATACTGCGGAAAATTTTAACCAATCGTTTTGTGCTCCCAACACTGCAGAAAATGGGGCAGACGAAGAAGAAGAAGAAGGAAGAAACCTAAAAACAACAAGAATTCTCCCTCTTTTCTTCTTCTACTTACCATTCTATCAAACCCATAAGGAAATTTCTCAACCTGTGATAAACTATGTACTATGCTCCTATCTAATCCACATTCTTGAAAGTTCTGCATCATTCTGGAGCCTAAGAAGCCCTTTCCATGGACAAAGGTTAAAAACAGTGTTTGTCATGGAGTTTGGATCCCTTAAAACATGCACAGAAATACTCCTCAGAATTCTAGACAACAACACTTTTCAAATATTTTTTGCTTCTATTTTTGCATCTCTTTTACCACACTTTTTTCATTATATCTCTTTATGAGAAGAGTTGCTTTGGGGTTTTTTGCTTTGTTTGTTTGGATAGAGCAATTGGCTGTCTGTGAAAAACTTTTTACTTAACACTAGCAGCTTTATGAAAAGTATTCCAAGTTTTGACAATAGGCTTAAACATCTTCAGCACAGGGTAGAGATATCCCAGACATTTTGAAGACATATAGCACTATAAGCAGAGCAATATAGAACTAACTTGCCTTGCTCCATGTCAGGTATACTAAGTCACAGTGAACTCCATACCTCAGTGGGGAAAGAACCTCCCAGCCCAGGATCCAGCTGCTTCCTGAGTAAATTGCATTGCTATCTGCAAAGTTCAATCTTTTTTCTTTACCTGAATTTAAGTATGCACACTTTAATTCAACTGTCCGTAGTGAAGGTAAAGCTTGATATTAGGAGAGGTTTCACTATCAAGTGGGAACAGTTCTGAAGTGGGCTTTCATTAGAAAGGCAAGAAATCTAAATTATTATAAAGTGGAGTTTAATATATTTAGATGTGCCTCTGTGGTATGGCTGCCTAAGACAGAAAATGATTAATTTTGATAGCCCAGTAAGTAGCATCTGTATTATTTTCCCAATGGTTTATCCAGCCTTACAGGGTAGCATAATTTACCAAACCAATGGCATAGTTACACCTAAATTGTAGCTTCACCATAGTTCCTCTGAGTATCCTGAAAAGCATATAAATATGTGTCTGTGTGAATGTGTAATAAAACTGCAAAAATTATAGATTTTTCTATATGTACCCAATTCACAAGTCACTTCTAAAGGTTATATCGTTACTAGTTAACTAAGGAAAGCTGTATTTCACACACGCATGTTCAACCATATGTGTAGTACAACCATCAACATCAGTTCCCTCAACTGAGCTAACAGGGCAAACAACAGGATCTAGGGTGAATAGCAATTTTTACAAGGGCCTGTATTGATGTAAAAATGTATTGATGGGCCAAGGGGTAGAAGAAAGAGGATAGGTTTACATTAGATATTCCAAGGAAGGAATTCTTTGCTGTGAGAGTAGTGAGGCACTGGAACAGAAGCCCAGAGAAGCTGTGGATGCCCCATTCCTGGACTTGTTCAAGCCCAGGATGTGGCTTTCAGCGCCCTGGTCTAGTGGAAGGTGTTATGGGGGCTTGAAAAGGATGACCTTTAAGGGCTCTTCTAATGCAAACCATTCTGTGATTTTGTGATTTTCAAGGTCCATATCTTCTTTTTCTTACTTTGAAATACTATTGTCCTTCCTTCCTAAAAGTAGAATGTGAATATTTGGAAACAGTCTGTGTTGTTTTTAATTGTACTTGTTTATTAAGTGAACTTATCAACAGGGTATGGTTTTGTGTATGAATTTGACTTCAAAGCATCAGGGTTTGACTGTCAGAGCTGTCCTATCTGCTGATACCACACCCTCTTTATGAATACAGACAAACACAGATGCTGTTCATTTTCCTCATAGTGGGATCATTTTTAGCTGAAACTCTCAGAAAGATTTTTTTCAACTGCTTAAGGACAGTTTTGCTAATGGTGTGTTTTTTGTTTGTTTTCTGAAGTTTCCTAACAAAAAAGGCTGTATGTAACTAGGAAGTCTGTTTTGTAAAAGTTTTGGAATTCAGCCTTAGCCTTCACTGGAATGTGAGATCTCTCAAAATTTCTAGAAGAAACTGCACCCAGCACCTTAGATTTCAGTATTCACAGATCCACCTGGAATAAGTGAGATTTAAATAATCATCACAACCCTTCTCAAGACTTATCACAGCCCTGGCTGCAATCACAGCAGAGAATTAGACATCCATAAACAGCTGAAAAATCTACACCTACCTATATAGAAAATTCATCTGGCAGAATCTGATAATGAATTATGCATATCTGTCCCAAACTTCAATCCTACACCAAAACAGAATTCTCTGCAGCCTATCCAGAAACTCCTTAGGATCTGTCTTCCTCTGTATAGCTCTTACTGTAGTCCCCAGAGATGTAAAATATGGAGCAGTCAAAATAATTGTCCATCCATTAATCAAGATATCTGGGGATAAAATGAACAGCCTCACTTTTTTGCTATTAATGAAGTAATTTTCTTTTTATTTTTGTAATATTTGTTTGGGTTTTTCTTCCATAGAACATTTTGGCATAACAATCACTCCATTTTTAGGCAAGAAATAAGAAATACAGCTTCAAGCAATGCTAGATGCAAGTCTCTGGAGAAGCAGGAGAAAGCATTTTATACAGTGTGGATTCTCTGCTGTATAGAACTGTTGTTTATATCAAGGTTGTGGGTTTTTTTTCCCCCCAGCTTTTAAATCAGTTTCTGTGACATTCTTTTGTCAGTGATATTTGGCTAATAAAGATGATGGATGTGGCCATAAGCTATCCTGAGCACTTTCACTCACTTGCTGATAGGGTTTGGACAAAGTCATGAGAAACCTGCTGAAACAGCATAATTTGAAAGAAATTTATAGGCCAAAACATGTGATCAAGTATTACAATTGACTCTTTTTTGGAGTTGTTTTGGTGTGTATCCACAAAAAATATTTGAGTTCAGATCAAAAATAGTAATAAAATTTAAAAATCTGAGAAGCAGTCCTGCAAGTTTTTATAAACAATAATGTCAGGTTTCTCTTCAAATAGAATAAAAAATACAAAAGGTTTTTACAAATTTTGATGGAAAATCTACTAGTTTTTCATGCAGATACGTGTGAATGTGCACACATGCATTTTAGATGATAAAACCTAATTTGATAAAACTGTCTAACAAAATGAAATCATTTTAAGATATATTAATCAGCATCTTTTTCCTTATTTTAATTTAACATACCTCATTATAGTTCTTCTGACAAGTGACAACAAAACTAATGTTGAACAAACTGATAAAAGACAAGAGATCTGATGAAATCTATGCTAGCAAAAAGGAACAGTGTAATAAATATTTAATATGTGGTAGCACAAGGTCAGTTTGCAGGTACATTGTTTTTTCTGGCTCTTTGTGCTCTGTATATATTCTTGCAGTAATAGCAATTACATGAGAATAAAGGGTCATTTCTTACATGTATGCAGTATCAGCTGTGAAAAGAACAGCAAATACCACAGAGAAGCAGAATGAAAATTGTGGGTCAGATGTCTTTTTAAAAGCTGAAAGAAGGACTACATGAGCTGGGACACAAGACTACCATTGCAAATGATACCTATTCAGCCTCTGTGTTCTTCATTTCCTCAAGCACTGGAAATGCAAACATTCAGGACACTTGCTTTAGCATCTTCTGGGTTTTGTGTTCTTTCCTCATAATCAAGTTTTTCCAGCTGTTTCTTCCATACCTGAGAAAGACACGCAGTATTTTTTGTCTTTCAAGCCTGCCACAACTCTAAGGAAAAGATGTTCATATAATCTGTTGGCTCTAATTCCCATTCAAAAATGGATCAGCTATGCCCAGCAGATGTGTCTGATGGGTGCAAAAAATATTAGCCAAAAAGTATGTTGAATAATCAAGAAACAAAGGCTTTGCAATCAGCTGTGTACTGAGATTTGGGCAGAGAAATTTGGAATGTTATTTTCCTTCAATGGTAGAGTTTAGATAATTGGGGTTTTATCAATTCTTTATGATTTCTAGGATGTGACAGCTTTCTTACAGTGCATTGATGAGCTCAAATCCAATGTTTTCACCCCAGTTTCTGACTTTTATGTCCTATATATGTTGAACTTAGTGAAGCAACAGTTCATTTTGATGTTTATGTTGGAAAGGATTATTAATTCAGTCAATGTCTCCTTGAGAATTGAGCTTGGCTGCAAAGATGATTTGTGAGGGATGATGAAGATCAGAGCAGGACAGGAATAGAGAGCCTGGTTTGGCAACATCAAATGAAGAGATATATTTCCGAATATTATTTACAGTGCCATCCTATGATGTTGCCAAGTAGTGTCTTAAGTGACGTGCTGAAGCTGTCAGTGTTTCTGTAGGGCAGTAGAGTCCAGATTGCTGAAGTTCTGACACTAATAAAGAAAACACTCACTTGTATGTCAGGACAATGCACGGTCACCTTCCTGTTTTCTCTTTGCAGGGCCAGTAAAATGTAGGTTATATTTCTTACCCATTTTAGTGTTCCTGTTGATACATGGGTGCAATATCAGAGAAATTCAGAGTAATACTTTTGGTAATTCCATTGTTATGAGAAGCAGCCTAGCTCATCAGCAAATTTTAAACACATGCTCTTTCTTACTTTATTGAGTAAGCTCTTGCTTGAAGAGACAGAGTATTATGCTTAAATCCTGCAGTAATCATCCTAATCTTGGCAAGGATGCCACATGGAGTACAACTAATCTCAAAAGTGGCTGATAGGCTGAACCTAATTAGAATTTTGGCAGTAAGGTCTGTCATATCAAGAGTAAAATAGACAATACTACATGGCAAATTGTTTCACAGTTAAAATATTTAAACTAAGTAGCTATGAGGAGCATTGGTAAGAGCTGTTATTTGAATATAGTATTTTTAATCTTAGCAGTACCATTTCAAAAATTCAATTTTTAAAGAGATGAGCCAGAAATTACTTTCTGTGCGTTCTCTGATAATAAATTGTATAACTGGTCCAAAATCTCACAGCAATTATAAAAAAGAATTTCATGTTTGATTTATGAAGTATTCTCTCATTTGTAGCTAATCAACCTTGCTAGTTACTTGAAGGCCCTTAGGCACAAATCCACTAAGGAAAGACAATCTTAAAACAAACCTAATTATACTGGATTTAAAGTTGAATATGGTTTTCTAACCAGATCACAGTTGTATTGCTGTCCTTTCTGGTAATCTTCATTTGGACTCCAATGACACCATTCCAAGAACAGGTCAGTAGGGATCAAAACCCTGGAACTAATGAGACACATCTCCTGGGGAAACTGTCAATAGTTGTGCAAAACTGGCATTTCTTATCACAAGTGCAGACTGGTAGCAATGATTTCAGAGACTTACATTAAAAAAAGGGAAGTTCAATCATTGCTTGTATTGTCAGAATAATTGACAACTGACAGCTTAGAAAACTCCATCCCAGGTGTATTGTGGGTTATTTAGATATTATGACATATTTTTTAAAGAAAATGTTTAAAACAGCACAGGAATTTTTAAGAAGATGTAAAATTATTACTAAAGAATTTATTTTACTCAGAATAACTTGCTTTCTTCTTTGACATCTCTAAGGATTTCTTGGATACTACTCTTTTGTTCTTGTAAATCCCAGATTACTATATTTCTGAGAATTTTCTCAAAGTGCTTTGAATTCTGTCCAGTAAAATATCTCTGAATTAGATTGTAATAAACATTAATGATATCTTGATGTTATTGTAGTTCCACAGTGGCATAAATGCATAGAGGTTCCAAGTCTGCAGAATGATTTTCAAAGTATGAGTCCCAAATAATAAAAGAGCTCCATATAAAAACATTTACCAAATTTTAACATATTATATTCAACTGATATTACTGAGAATTTATAAAAAAAATGCCAGCTTACTAAGATATAACTCACAATAACCTCACTCTTCAGGAAACATCATCTTATGAAAACATCATCTTATATAACCTGGAAAATGAAGCAGGCAACAAAACTTGAGCACTGAAATATTGACTATTCAGCTATAACAGTAAGAGCTAAGACAGAAATTTCTGTCACAAAATTTTATGATATTTCAGCATATGGTTCTATGGAGGGATCAAAGTAGATTAGATTTTGGTTTTATACAGGCTGCTGATTTGCAATGTGACTCAGACCAGAGATATAGAAATTTAGTTGAGCTAACAAAAAAATTATCTAAATAATTTTTAGCTTTTTGGAAATATTTCAGTTAGAAAAATATAACACTATTATTTACACAGAACATCATAGACATAAAGTCAAAAAGGAAGGACATTCTGAGTTAATTTATAGAATTTCCTGTATAGTGGTGTTTCTCATTTTAAAAAATTTCCCCTTGCATAAAATGGTATTCAAGCTGGAATTTTTCAGTTTGCTTTATATATTGTGAACAGGGGGATTGAAAAAAATCTCTTCATTTTATTGCTGTATGCTTGAATTTGAAATAGCTGTATGTTTGAAATTAAGTCTTTGTTTAGAAATATAGGATAAGCAGCATTAAGGATTTGAAAGTTTGAAGTCCTGGTACTGCAGGCAAAAAATGACCCAGTTTGGGTTACCTTAGCTCTTCCTTCAGTAATGTTCCTTCAGCAATTTCAATACCATGAAACTTTTAATCAAATAATAAAACCTTCTTCAGTCCTTTTTATTTTTGCAAAGTTTTGAAACACTCTGCCCATAGAAGAACATAATGTTAATAATCTGCTGCTTAAGCACTATTCAATTGTTCATCTTTATTAGTAGTATAATTAGTAATACTAATTAGTTATACTAACACTACTGCTAATCATCTCTTAATCAAAGCCTTTCTAAAAAATAGTTGATTCTGTTAGGAAACTACTGTATACATAGAAAGAGAAAAACAGAAGGCAAGAAGTGCTTTACTCACAAATCCTTTACTCAGAAAACTGAAAGACCAAAAGCTATCCTGCTGTACTCTGCTCCTACTAGAAAATTCTGGCAGAAGTAGTATTGGGCATACTTATCTCACTGCCCTAAACTATTAACTTCTCCCCTCACTCTAGTCATGTATTCTGCAGACTAAAATTGCCCAGTCCACTCTAAATTTCTCAACAGGGCAACCAAAAATGATATATTTAATATTATTATTATTATTATTATTATTATTATTATTATTATTATTATTATTACTATTATTACTATTATTACTATTATTACTATTATTATTATTATTAAAATCGTCTGCTCTTTCATGTTTTGGGTTTTTTTTGATTCATAACATACAATTTATTTTACAGCAATTTTCTAAGGTTTGATTCACACAGTCAAATAGCTTCAATTTTTTTTTTTTTTTTTTAAATACCAAGTTTCTATTTGCTTCTCCATAATTTGACATATTCAGCTTCATACCTGAGATTCAAACTATCCTACAGAATTAGGAAGAAAGAACAAGCAAAAGTACTTATTTATTTACTGACTTTGAATATATGCATTTCTTCCCCTACATTTTAGACATTTCACTTACAACCTACACTGAGAATAAGCACTGGTCTCCCTTGTGCATAATATTAGCTTTGCAATACAGAGAGACCTATTTATGAAATAGTTTGAAACTTACATATTTTTATTATTATAGCAATATTCGGATTTATGACCCATTTAAAAAATCTGATTACACTGCTTTGGATTACCCAAATATCCATATCCTCTTTTCCATATTCCTTGGTTTAGCAGTGATGTCTGCATAGGTCATATTTGCTTAAATCTGATCTAACTACTGCCTAGTTTGTGTGGGTATGACATAACTGAAAACATATTTAAACATTTTTAGTATGCATAATAATATAGGAGTCCAAGTCAAGAAAATCAGCTATTTCATTATGTATTCATGTTTGCTGCTTGAAACGAACAATATAGGGACATTCAATGAAAAAAATGCACATACTAGCACCAGTCTAAAATTCCCAGGAACAGACAACTTTATTATATTATTAAAGCAATGTGAAATTGTCTTGTCCTTGGGACTGGGAGTTGATGTTGGTTGGTTGGTTGGTTGGTTGGTTGGTTGGTTGGTTGGTTGGTTGGTTCATTGGCTTGTCGGGTTTTTTTAAAAAAAAATGTCTCAGTGGCCCCATTGGACAATGTCTGGTTTGTAAAGTTTGTTCCTTCTGTCTATCTTCACAGAGCCAGAAAGGAATCAAAGTATGAGACTTCAACATTTTGCATCACAAGGATTGCTCTAATCCAATTGGTACAGTTTTGAGATGGGTGAGTTTTCTTTTCCATCTGAATTTTTGTTTGGACTCAAATTGAAGTTCAGGCAAATCCATCAAATTTTGATTTGGGGGAAAATATAAGGAAAAATTATTTTAACTAGTCCCAGATGTGATGAAATATTCCAGATTTTAATAGCGGTGAGAATTTAGTGTGAATCAAGATTTTTGTTAGCTTCTAAAAAATCTAGTGGGGTTTTTGAAAAGGAATTAATGTATTTTTCATGCTCAATTTTAGAGGAACAGATATATCCAAACATATAAAAAGGGACATGGTTTTTTGAAGTTCATCTTAATACAAAAGTAATACTATGAAATTAGATTGCAACTAATATTAATCTCATTAGAAAAAGAATTAAGTTGAATATATAATTAGATACCCTAGAGAGAACCAAGCTGCTTAGCACAAAGAGAAAGTGAGAAGCAAGTCAATTACTATTTTTGTTAGAATATTGCAGAAGAGAAAACTAATATAAACAGAAAGATACAGATCATATTGATTGCTTAAAACAGTCAGTAAAAAAGAAAAGGTATTATTCCTCAAAGTGAGACATTAAGAAGAGATCACAGGGGGATGACTTTTATCCACAAGGGATTCCTAGAAGAATCAAGAGAAAAACCAAAAAATTGCAGTTGTTTTGAACACCTACCATCAGGTCCCTTTTAAGAAGAAATGATTGGAAATACAATAAAAAAGATCACCATGTGATATTTTTGTGCCAAGGAGTTGTCAGATTGACAAGAGCATTGATGTTCAGAAGCCTGAATTTAAAAGACTGACTGTATGAGAGAGAGAGGAAACCATATCCTGGATGGAAGACAGATGTGTAGGATAGCTCAACTGGAGAACATTTTTCCAGGAGTGGGAGGAAGAAAGAAAAATGGAAGCAGAGGGGGTAAAGGCAAAACAGAGAATCATATGCTATGGAAATACAATATAAATCAGGGTTTGAAATTTCCAGAAAATATGGGGATAAAGTTTAATACTGGGAAGGGGTTCTTAGCTTAGAAACTCTGCTACAAAACAAATATTTTCTTCATTAAAGGCTTTATTTCTTTACATTTAAATAAAACTTTTTTATGGTTCTTTTGAAAGTGAACCTATAGTAAGAGCAAAAAATTTATCACACTTCCTATTATCTTTAAGTTTTAATACAATGAAAATACATAGTCCATCACAAAAAATTCTTTTTAAGCCAAGGTTTTTACTGCCAGCTTTTGTGCCACCTAAAATATGGCAATGCTAGGCCACAGAAATGCTACTTTTGTAAGACGCAATGTCATCTTTGTTCTGTCTTTAGGACAAGTGGTGGGACCATGTTACCTCAATGTAAAATTTAGACAGAGGAATCTCCTTAGTACAGGTATGCTGTAAGATGAAAAAAAAAAAAAAAAATAGATTTGTACATATTAAAGAAGACATGAATGCTGAAATAATTTTAAAATATTTGGATGTTTTTATCCAGATACAGACACAGATATCCAGTTACAGACAAATTTAAGGGGAAAACTGGCACCAAAAAGTTTTGTCTTTGCTTTGGCACCTTTGAATCCTCACGTATCTTCTGTTCAGAAATCAGGAAAGTTCAGAGATCTTTTAAGATACATCTTCATGTCTAGAACTTCAGAGGTACATTCAAGCTAAAGAAGGGAGCAGACAGAATGGGTGGATGCACCACTTAATTAATGAAGAAAGAAACTGGATGAAAGAAAATGGAAACTCTCTTTTAACATGTGTATCCACAGACCCTTTGAAAAGAGAGGCTGTTACATGAGCAATGATGCCAGGGGGAGAAGGAAGGTAAAGTTCATTTATTGACCTTAGTAGTTTTCCTGTGAAATTCAACAGACATTTTAATTAATATAGATGGATGGTCCTCCAGAAGCACAAGGGACTTCTGCAGTTCTGTGTTTCATCACTATGTGCCAAATCAATACATTCTGTTAGAAATAACAAATACAATAAGAAATAATTATTCTCTGGTGAAGCTGGAGGAATTAATGGAACATTTTTTTAGAACAGAAAATTGATACATGGCAGAATTAGGCAATATTCCTTCTAAAGAATAAGAAAGTCTTGGACCCATCAATTTTTCTTGCATTAATAACTTCTAGTTATGTGTAAATAACATTTTCAGAAGATAAATAAAGCTAACTCATTACAGCATCCTCCCTATTGTGATGTGATCTTGCCCAAACATTCTCATACTGCAGACTAGGCAGAAATTCTAAATGCAGAATCATGCTACAGCTCAAAGACACCCAAAAACATTTCCAATTATTTTTCCAGATCAAACATAGCTTACAAAACACAGAATAAATGTACACAATTTAAGAGATATCAAAAGTTGATCTGATAAACAAGGTGACATATGCAGATAAAGAAACGGATTCATTCAATGACTCTCCTTTTCTTGAATTGAAAAAATCTGACACTAATCTGACACTTAAATATCTTGAGTTGTATGAAAATTTCTTCTTTAAATTTCCATTAAAAACTAATGAAGATCTGTATTTTCATTGATAAAACTGTATTACCTGAAACTTTGTTAATACTGTTATGTGGCTCTAGTTGTTTTGCTCAATTGTGTGTGATTGACTATGCAATTTATTGAAGAATAGCACAAAATTTTGGCTAACCTTCCTCTTCAAAAGTGAATAACACAGTCTTTGTTAATTTCAAAGGTAATCCTTGTGTTTAGCTTTTTTTCAGTCAGTGAAATAGTTGTAAAGCAGTACTGTCCATGCATGAAAAACATGTCTGTTAACTGTGAGAATGGTTCTCTAAGGTTGTTAAATATGCAATGCAAAACTGAACACATTCACAATATTACAAAAAATATGCATTTTGGAAATGTAAAGAAAAAATTTGTATAGATAACAACAAAAACTATTAGGCTTAGCATGAGATATTTAATGAGCATTATTGAAAATGTAGTAAAAATTCAACTCTTTAATAAACATTTATTCATAGAAAAATGTTCAGTAATACAAAAATTAAGTATAGAAACAAATTCCCATTAGTTTTGACTACAAAACAATTTTGAACAGGTCTGATTTCTGGCTTCAAATATGGAAACTTGCCTGAAGCAGGATCACTAATATATTTTTAAATTTACTTTTGTGGAGAACCTAGTTTGCAGTTCTCATTCCAATAGCATTTTGTAGAACTGCAGTAAAATTTCAGTAAGACAAGCTCAGCGCTTCTTTTTTTTCTTTTTTAAATAACCTTTGTGGTGGCTACCACCCCCAAAATATAGAAAAATGGCAATTTGAAAAAAAAACCCACAGCACACTCCACAAAAATGGCAAGGTTGCTCTCTATACTATTAAAATAGCATGCATGATCTCTAGGAATGATTAAAAATATGCATTGGTAAGTTTGTAGTCTCTGTGTCATGTGAATAAGACTGAAGTCAGGCTGCAAAAAGCTTAGGTACTACACCTTGTAGAAACTGTACAGGGTAAATTTATAACTATAGTTCAATTGTCTTTCTACATAATTTGATTTACTACTTCCATTTTGTTTACTGTGCCACTGTTCAACAGTTGCTCTGATTAAGGATTTGATGCTCTAGTTTTTAGTGAAGTGTGTTTAAGGACAAAATATAAATACAAGTATCAGAATCATCCCTCTAAAGTTCCTTTACTTCATCAAAAGTATTAATAACCAAGTTGACATTCTACATATATTAAATACATCCAAAAGAAAGGTTCCTTAAGTTACTTGAAAGTTCAAGCATTTGGGACCTTGTTGCAGTAGTCACCAACTAGAACTTCATGTTCTGAAAAAATCTGCAGAAGGACAAGATCTCAGTCCATGAGTGTCATGATTGAAAGGAATGCAATCAATCTCATTTTATATAAATGAGAAATAACCCCTCTTACCCCCCAAAATGATAAACTATTGCTTACATAGTTTGAAATCAAGTTTGTTTGGTTTTTCTGGTTTTGCACTTCTATATTGCAGTAATTTTTCCAGTTTTGTAAATATAAAAGAACACTTTTTCTTTTTTTTTTTTTTTTAATAAAGCACGTTGTTTTCATATAGGGCTTCTCCATTGTTAAATATCAAATGAAAATTACAACCATGGGAAAACAATATTTAAGGGCATCTGCAGATGAAACTTTTGAGGATCCACATCACATGTCAAGTTTGGGATGTAATATTTCAGATTAATATATGGAGCCAGGTCAGTCAAATGTCAAGAAATACAAAATCTTGCCAGATAGCATTATTCAGAGCTTCTGATGAAAATTATGGAAAAGAATACTTATATCCTGAAAAAATCCCTATTTCCCCACCCACAACTTCATTTTTGGGATATATATGTGGTATAACAGTTATAGCACTAGACTGCAGATTATGCAATGTAATATACTCCAATTTAAAAAGCACTTTTTGACAGAATCCCCCTCAAAACCAGAAGGCTTTATATTTAATATATTTAATATTTCACATTAAAACACTCTGAGCTCTTCTTTATAACCAAGTTAAAACAGTAGAGAATGGGTCCACACAACTATTTTGGACCCAGCTTCTCTTGTCATAAATAAACATTGCATTTGGTAATGTAGGTGCCTACAAACTTTCAGGGAGAAAAAAGCAAAGCAACAGCTTTTCCATGGCCCACATTGACTCTTTCCAGCAGCAAATGAAGTCATTGTTGCCTAGACAGAAATGCACAGAAGTGTGTAGGCAACTGCATCACTAAATGTCATTAATAAGGTTGGGTCAGTTTATGAATAATTCTATATCACTGTATGAAACAAAAACAGTGTGGGAGAGGACTGTTGGAGTTCTTTTCTTTTTTTAGCTGTAGTTCTACTTTTGTGTTTTCAATCTGTTGACCATTTTCCTCTTCAGCTGACCCTCAAGTTTTATTTAAAACCTTATCAAATACAATGTAATTTTTATAGAGTAAAATCAGATTATTTCACAAAGCTGGACTTAGGTTTGTTACCTAATTAATGGACAATTTGTTCCATAAACTCAAATCAGCTGTAATAAGCTCAAAGACAGAAAATGTAAATCCAGAAAAGATCTGACAAACCATCAAACCTTGCACTGTTGAGTTAGTGAAAAACCTGGGGTCCATGATTACAATGGTAGGCTGCAATGGAATAAATACGAATTCAGAGACAAATAGAAAAAGTATGGTAGAATGAAACTATTATGGAGTCTGTGTTTTATATGAATCATGCCTAAGAGTAGAAATTAAAAAATCTTCTTCTCTGTGAATGTATTTTTCTGTTTTCCATGGAGACAACTCTTCATCCTGGAGAGATGCAAAATAACCAACTGCTGTACTTAAAGTTATACTTTATACCACAGATCAAATGAGGAAAGGATAACTTTTAACATTTGTAATGTACATTAGATCAAGTTTTCCACAGTCATACTCCCACTTTAACACAAATGAGCCAAACTTTTGAATTGCATTACTGCTGGAGTATCTTTGTCTCTTCAATGGGTTTGATGCCCACTGTGCTTGAACAGCTCCTCTGTTTTATGCAAGCACAAAGATAGGGCTCCATACTCAGGTATGGCTACTAATTCATACTAACCATTCTCAAGATAAAGCTGACATACCAATTCCTGAGACAGATTTAGGATACACACAACTTTAGGATTTTACTGTAATTCCTAAGATTATTGATGCTTGGTTTCACTGGCAGTGATATGTGAAAAAAAGAAAGATATTTCTGTAAGTCCAGTAAATTCAGCCCAGTTTATTGAATCTTCTGTGTAGGCAGCAATAGATTTCTTATGCCCAATTGCTGCTACATGAGGATGCTTCACAAAAATGATTTCTGACAAGATAAATATAAGAAACTGAAAAAAAAGGTATTTTTTCGTCTCCACCTTTATCATTCAAAAAAGCACAGCATTTATTTCTCTTTGTAAATGTCACAGACAGATTGGTGCTCCATTGGAAACTTCCATGGTGATTTTTCATCTCTTCACAATTGTCTTGAGCTGACTTATAAACACTGGGAAATGGCAAGTATTACTGATCATTTTAAACTGTATTAACACAAACATAGTGCAAGGAAAATAGATATATACTATTTCAATTTCATACAACACCAACATAGGAAAACTTCTACCTATTGCTTCACTTGCCAAAAGATTAGTGAAGACATCATTAAGTGCTGGATTTCAGCTTCTTTAGGTATATAGGAGATGTCATCAGCTCAGCAGTACTTGTGCTGATTCAGCTAAACACACAGAGCTAAAAGCATTAATTTACTTTTTTAAAGTGTGCTTGGAAACAATTCTTTTTCAGAAATAAAAGAAAGGTCAGCTGAAAAACTGCAGTGAAATTCTATTTTAAAAGAAAATAAATCCATTTCTAGTAAACTGATGTTATTTATGGAGAAAAAGCTAATAGTGTAATTACCGTACTTCTTTCATGCTAAAACTAATTTAGTGTATTTTTTGACACTAACACCTTTAAGGAGAAAATGTTTAAGAACTTAACCTTTTTCTTTGACTTGGGTCTTTGGTCTAAATCACCTGTCTCAAAAGATTAGACTGAAATACTTCACATTTTCTGCTTATGATGTATTTTTGCCCTAAAATAAAATAAAAGGAAAAGGCGAATTTTGAAAAAAATTTCCAGCACTTTCCAAATAAAGTTTCACCTAGTGAAAAAAAAAAAAAAAAAATCACTACATGCCAAGCCAATCTTTTCAATCTTTTACCAAGTGAAAGTGCTTCTCTTCTATACAGTGCTTTCTACCAATAGCTTTTCCTGAAATCATTCCTCCTCATTTCACAGAAGTTGTGAGTGGTTTGGAAAATTCTGTACATAGAGAATTCTACATAGGCACCAGTCCACTGCACAAGGCTTCTTTCAAATTCACTGAAAGATAAGCACAGATGGGGCAGAGAAGGATTCAAGCATAACAACATCAGCATCGATAATAAAGCATTTCTAAAGCATCCTCATAAAGAAAATTTGACTGCCCTGTCCAGTCACATCTGTGAAATTCCAAACTGCAGTTGCATAAAGTGATTATTTTTTGTGATTACAGGTATGAATGGCAAATGTCTCAGAAAACACAAAGAGAATCCAGTCTGAGACTCTCATTTCCCAACTCATTAACAAACAATATCAGTAGATGAAAGAAGCTACTTATGCTTTGTGAACACCTTTCTAATGCCCTTGCTACTCAAGAACTAAGTGAATATATGTCGTGAAATTTAAATATAGGTGATTATTTTTAAGTTATCAATACTTACCGTAAAATGATAGCCCACTAAAATACTGGGGTGTCTCATCCTTCTATAAACAAATTGCCAGGTTTTGGAGGATTTTAGAGAACACATAAAGTATACTTTTCTGATCCTCAAGGAACAGAGTTATTTAAAAATAAAAGAACAGCAGTAAAACATGAAATCACAGTTTTGCCTGCATACCCTCAAGAACTCACTGCAAACAGAAAATGCTTTACATTTTTCAAGACCTGTAGTCCTCCCTACAACCATTGTTTGCATCTCAAAGCCAATAGAAAGACAGTGAAAGAGGTTTGAGTATTTTTCATGATCAGTCAAAAGTCCTTCATTCTCTGGAAGTTTTCCTTCTTGTGAAATGGGTGATGCCTAAGATCATATATATTAAAATCCTACAACTCAGATATCCATCTGTGCCATCATATATAGGAAGCCATCTGCTAATTTGCTATGCAATCTATACCCTAGAAACACAAACAGATCTTTGTAAAAGTAGCAACCTTTGCATGTCAGGATACTTGATTTGCCAGTAATTTCAGTTTTCTGTCCTAGAGGAATGGATCAGGTCACCTTGTTCATTATATTGTTTGCTCTATTTAAAAGGAAATATTTACTTGCAGAAGATGAAGGGGAAATAGTAAGGAAGGGAACTTGTGGGTATTTACATACAGACACACACACCAGCTACCATCACTTGAAATGAAACAGTAGGTTTACATGTGAAGAAATATTATTGAGGAAAATCTGAGTGTGATTTTATACAGTATCATGAACACTTCTCACTGGAATGTGGAAAAAAAATAAAGAGAAAAAATGTTATAGGATAGACAAAAATGGGACAAAACCCACAAACAAACAAACAAACAAACAAGCCACAAAATATTCTAGTAACATATTCAAAATATTTTGCATCCTGGAAATCCCAAACAGTCTTCTTTTTCAAATAAAAAATTAAGTTATTTATCAAAGGCCACATAGCAGTTCAGGGCTTGTGTCATGATAAGAGCTTGAGAGAGAATAACCTTTCATTTTCTCTCAAAAAAGCAAAATAGTTTTCTTTTGAATAGTGTCACAGGTTTTAAAGAACATGATGAATACAGAACATTTTTCATGTTGCATTTTGTCATATATACCACCAAGCTGACCTTCTTTAAACATCTATAGTTTGGATTATTTTCACAAGTGACAGCAGAAGCTAAGACTGCTTCAAACATTCATGCAAATTTTCTTTGCTTCAGCATTTCCTCTGCAAGGAAGTGCTTTCCTTTCTTTAGGGAAAAAAAAAAAAAAAAAAAAAAAAAAAAGAGAGAGAGAGAGAGAGAGAGAGAAAGAAAAAATTAAAATGCTTAACATTATTTCAACAAAGCAAGCATTTAAGCATTTAAAAATGAATAGCAGTGTTTTCTACTAGGCTGCTATTTCTCCATCCTTGGTAAAAGAAGCTTTGAAAGAGCCAATCTTAATTTCAGGGATGTGGGATTAATAAAGTGCATATGATCTGCAACCCATCTGAAAATTGCAAGATTTATGCATTGGTGTATAGTTAATTAGGAAGTAAAATAAAGGCAAAACACTTCTAAATAAAGTTTTCTTAAGGATAATATCCTTTAGTATAGAGATAAATGTTTCTCCCAAGAAAAAAAAACAAACCCTATCTTTTGGATTTAAGCCTTTGTTTAAAATTTTTTCTGGCTTACAAATGTATACATGAGGTTTGTATCCTTGTGGAAAAAATATTTGCTGATATGACACAGATTTTATTTTTTTCTTTCAAGATGGGAAGTTGAAGCAGAGGGATGATAGATGTCTAACTACTGAGTTTATCCAGGCCAACTTTCTGCATGGCTGTTTCATAGCCAGGTGACCCAGTCCTGCAGCCAACATGGGATAAATACATGGATTTTAGCAAACTGATTTGATAAAGACCAAACTTGTCTTTCATTATTATTTAATAGATATTAATATTGCATTTTGATGGCTGAAAGTCACACAATTTATGTACAGCTTTATCTAGACTTGATAATACTAGTCATGATAAGTGATGCAACATCAAATATAAGAACAAAATTTGATACATTATATATCCCAAGTGATTATAAGTCAAGTCTGCTCTGGACAACATAGATTTTTTTATTTATTTGGGCCTTGACACTACAAAACTATTTGAACTTCTCCAAAATAAATTCTGCAATATAATCTTACCTTCTATTTAAATTTTCATGAGAATATTTTGACTTAATTTAATACAAAAAAATAGGGAAAATAAAGCAAGGGTCTGATGAGATGAAAAACACTTGAAATAAAACTGTACTTGATCATCAGAGATTCTGATAAGAAGATAATTCTTCCCTTCTGGTAACGGAAAAATTTATAAACTAGATGGATATAGTGGCTTATGGAGTATACTAAAGTAAGACCAGAGGAGCATACTTTCTAATGATATTAAGACTTAAATAATAGAGATGAGCATTTCTAGACTATGCCCTTAAATGTGCTGTTTCTACTGTAACCTTAAAGTTTCTATGATTCTAAGAATAGATAAAAACCCTTTGTCTTAAGGAGAACAGTCTCAGTGTGAGATATGAGCTGTCCACACACTTCATTCAGGAAAAAGATTTACCCTCAGTTCAGGAGGACCAAAATAAGGAGCACTTAACTGGCCATACACAAGTCATAGAATAATTAACTTGGAAAAGATCTTTAAGATCATGAAGTTGAACTGTTGATGCTGTACTGCCAAGTGCATTTTATGCCTAAATGCCACATCTTTTCAGTGCATTCAGGAGTGATGACTCCACCACTTCCCAGGGCAGCCTGTTCATATGTTTGTCAATCCTGACAGCAAAGACATTTTTCCTTTTATCTGATCTAAACTTCCTCCAGTGCAACTTGAGGCTATTTCATCTTGTCCTCCTGTTACTTGGGAAAAGAGACAAACATCCACCTCACTACAACCTCTACAGGAATTGTGGGGATAGGCCCTGATAAGATGCATCCTTGAGTGCTGAGGAAGCAGTCTGACCTCGAGTCAAGGCCACATTGATAATCTTTGAAAATTGCTTTGATTAAGGATTTGAAAAGTCACAGTAGCTGGAGTAGGTTCATGAGAAATGAAGGAAGGAAAATATCACTCCAATCTCAAAGCAGGGCAAGAAGGTAGAGACAGGGACTACACTGTTTTTAGCCTCATCTCTGTCCCTGGGGAAGTAACTAATCCTGGAAAATATTTATAAATATATTCATAGCAAGAAAGTGATTGAGAGTCATAAATTAGCACTGATTTATGAATGGCAAATCATGCCTGTCTACCCTGACAGCCTTCTGCAGTGAAATGACAAGGTCAGGGATGAATGCCAAAGAGTGAGACTTTTATCTTTTCTTTAGTGAGGGTTTTCACACTGTCTCTAACAATATCTTCATAGATAAACTGATTTTATATGAACTAGATGAATGGACAGTACAGTGGACTGGAAATTGGCTGAACTGCTGGACTCAGTGGGTTTTGATCAGTGACACTGAGTCCAGCTGGGGGCCAGTCACCAGTGGTATACCCAGGGGTCAATACTGAGATCAGTGCTACTTAGCATCTTCACTGATGACAGAGCACATAAAAGTGATGGGACAGAATGAAACTCCTTAGTGAGTTTGCAGATGACACTAAACTCACAGGAGCAGCTGATACCCAAGATGACTGTGCTGCCACTTGGACTTCAGCAGGATGGAGAAATGGAATGACAGAAATCTCATTAAGTTAAACAGAGAGAAGTCTCAAGACCTGCACCTAGGCAGGAACAAACCCATGCTCTAGTAAAGGCTGACTAGTCAACAATCTTTAAATGAGGTTTACAGAAAAGGACCTGGGGATCTTAGTGGACAATTAACAGGAGCCAGCAATGTTCCCTTGCAGCAGAGGTAGCCAGTAGCTTTCTCTACTCAGACTCTTTGAGGACACACCTGGAGATCAGTTCCGGGCAGTACAAAAGTCATATGGAAAAGCTTTTTTCTTTTAAAGTGGTGATCAAGTAATTATTTTGTATTGACGTTATGAAAACTTTTTTTTTTTTAATTTTAACTTTTATAAACAGTTTTCTATACTGATGAAAAGTTTTAGGCAATGATAACATAATAAAATAGAAAAAAACTTTTTCCAAACAGTTCTTTGTAGCTTCAGTTATATCTTCAGATAATTCTTAGAATGATGTAAAAAAGGACCATATCTTTTCTCCAGATATATTGGCTTTACATCAAAGAACAAATATCTATATAGGTCTTCTTCTTTTTCTGTAGTTGTCCTATGTATTTTTTGAATAGAAAGAATCTCCTCACAAATTACATTGTTTAAGCTTCTTTAGAATAAACTTCTGTTACTACTGCAGTAAACTATCACTACTGGTGAGACATTTTAAACTCTCTACTAAGCTATTGCTTTAAACTTCACTGTATAGAGTAAAGCAAGGACGTTTGCTTCCTCTGAAGTACTCTAATGCCATGGATACCATTGTATTCTTTCTTTTCCTTGTAAAGGAAACCTATATGGCAGCAGAAAGTAAGGAGAGTCCGGTTCTCTTTTTAATGAGTCTGAAAGAAGGGAACCTGGAAGAGACTTTTGTCTTCAACTATTGCTCTTCTCTCTCAGTTCCTGATGTAACAAACAGCACAGTAGGGTCTCTGCTGGAAGGGTGTAATCAGGAATCACTTGCCTGTACTCTTTCTGAAAGGACCTAGCAATTTTCTAGTAGCAAAACACATAAATTATAAATGAATGCAGGGCAAATCCCAAGCCATCTATTTTGCTCACCTCTAAGCCTACACAGGTGAGTGAGATGAATTTCAATTATCTGGCTGCAAACTGTAGCAGCTTTTTCTGTGATCCCTTGCACCTCCACCAGGGAAAGGGGACCATACCATGCTTTGGTGAATGTACAGGGAGGCTGGTGAGTGGGCAGCTTGACAGAACATATTGCCTCTTGACATCCAGGGACACATCTGAATCTATCAGAGGCATGTATTTCTGAAAATGTAAACCAGTGCTTTGTAGATGACTCTTTTTGTTCACCATAGGAAAAGCAGTGGAGTAATGTAATCATTATAACTAAGAAAAGCACTTAGATTCAAATTTTGGGGTTTGTCCTAAATAATTAACAGAATCTCAGTTCATGTAAATTGAGTTTACATTTCAATGCAACATCAATTTACACCTAATAAAATCAGGTTCCTAGGTGCACCTCAGATACACCTATAGTTTAAAAGACATCTAAAATAAGTGACAGCTTGGTTACTGTTTTAAGCAGTAAAAAATGGAGAACATATTAATAAAGACATGGAAAATTGAAGCAAAAGTTAAATTACTTCTTTATGTAAAGATGCAGCTGATATTGAGATGAAGCTGATATTTTTTAAAAAGACAGTTATCTAGAGGCAAGGTAGCTACTTAGATTCTGAAGACTCCTTGTACCAGCAAGTCTTGAACTGATGAAACACTGTTTGTTAAACCAAAGATGATTGTTAGGTTTACGTTAATGTTTAGAAGAAGGAAATTTGTGATTTGTTCATTGTAGCTAAAAACAAGTAGATATATATCTTTCCAGACACTTTCCATGCTCTCAAAAAAAAAAAAAAAAAAAAAAAAAAAGAAAAAATTATAGCTGATATCCACTTATCTTCCCACCTTTTCTTTGAATGATACTTATGATTATAGGAAAAAAAATACACTTCAGAATAATAGAAGAATGATCTGTTAAATACAGATGAGGTCTCCAGATATGAAGAAAAATATTGCAATTTGTAGAATAAACTTGTTCCAGAAATATTCCTTCCCTCCAAAGTGGAAAATTATCCTCAAAAACTAAAAGCAATATAATTATTAATTTTGCATTCGCTTGTTCTTACTTAGGAAAAATATGTTTTCAATATATCAATATGATTTCTTGAGTTCTTTTAAAAATAATAAAAAAACCCCTAATTTATTGCTTTCATAAGATGGTGTTTTTTCCTGTGTCCCTAAGAGCAGCATTTTAATAATGTTGGTACATAGACTTCCATATTTCTACCTAGATTTTTCAAACTTGTTTATGGGTACTTAATACCCCTCTCAGAATATCTGTCCTTCTGATTACTACTGGACATATTTTCAGTTCCATTTTTGCTACTCTTCAAGAACTACCATCTTCATCAGTCTCAGGAACTGTCTACAACCTTAATATCATCAGTCCAATGCCCAAGGAAGAAATTGTTATATGCAATTAATATTATTTGTTTCAAGCAAACTCACAGTGAACTCACTCCACTTCTCTGTGGATCAACCTCCTATTCTGATGGACTAAGCTTTAACAAGAAAACAGGGAATCCAAACAAGCCAATGAGAGAGAGAACTGGAAGAAGGAGGCATCATTCAGAGGTGTGAACATACATACAAGAAGATCATGGAATCATAGAGTGCCTAGGGTAAGAAGGGACCTGGAAGATCATCTAGTTCCAACCTTCCTTCTATGGGTAGGGACACCTTTCATTAAGCCAGGCTGCTCAAAGCTCCATCCAAACTGACCTTGGACACTTCCAGGAATGGGGCATCCACACCTTCCTTGGGTAAACTGTTCCAGTGCCTCAGCACCGTCACAGTAAAGAATTTCTTCTTAATATCTAATTTAAACCTAGTCTATTTCACCTTGATGCCATTCCCCTTGCTCTGTGAATAGTCCCTCTCTATCTTTCTTGTAGGCTTACTTCAGGTACTGGAACCCTGAAGTCTATTTTTCAGGCAGAACAATCCCATTTCTCTCTGTCTTTCCTCAAAGAAAAGATGCTTCATCTCTCTAATTAACTGCATGGTCCTCCTCTGGACTCTCTCCAACAGACCAGTGTTCTTCCTTTGCTGGGAAACCCAGAGCTGGATGCAGTGCTCCAGGTGGGGTCTCATCAGAGTGGAGTCCAGGGACAAACTTGCCTCCCCCATTACATCCCAGAACACATATCCCTTCTCTTGGTTAAAAGGAAAAATGCTATTTCTTTATATCCTTTTTTCCCTAATCTTCAAACATCCTAGTGAGCAGCATGAAAAATTTTTGATGGCAGGACTGCTAGAGATGCAAGATACAGCAGAGTGTGAACCATATTTTGAGTTCTCTGTAGAGGAACAGCTCGTCTTCAAGAAGTCAGACTCTGAGTCCTTTCATTACCCTTCCATTAGCATTTCCCAGTGCAATGTGATTATCTGTCAAAGCTCAGACAGTGAGCATCATACTCAGACAACCAGCTCTGGCTTAGACAGCACTCCAGCCAGACCTCTGACTCATACATTTCCATTATGGTCTGGCTTTACTCTGTCTCACTATCACTCTGTGTGCCATATACGTAGTTGTCTGGATGTGCAACTTACCAATAATTTCTCTTTGTTTAATATCAGGATATCATGTAATGGAAAAAACTGACTTGTAAGACTTTATGCTTGGCTCAACTCTTAAGTTGGAGCCTAATTTTGCCATATAATTCTCCTCTCCATATATGGCCCTTCAGTCATAATACAAATGGATTTTACTATATTCAGCAATTACAAGAGGAAAAATGTTAAGCAAAAGAGGCAATGGTCTACACAATTCCCATTACCAAACATCAATTTCAACCCAGCATTTTCCAATATTGCTTCAAATAAGAATTCTTTTAAGGTATTTTCATTACGTATTAACAGGTAGAAAAATTGTAGTTGAGTCTATAAACATCTTACATTTTCTGAGAACTAGTGTTCTGTACATACACAGAAAAGGAAAAGTCTGGAAAAAGATTAAAAACTGTGCCTGAGCCAGTTCATACTAAAAACCATGAAAACCATGCACATTTTCACATATTTTCCTCTGGAAATCAAATCTTGGAAGTAACCTGTTGTAGGCTCATGTGACAGAAAACTGAAAAATGTCAGTGTAATTCTCTGTTCAATGTAGGCAAAACTTTGTGGACATGAATAACCTATGTTTACACATATTATCATTAGAGAAAGGAACACGCCATGGCATATGAAAATGGTATCAATTATCACTTCTTAGAGAGGAGACACTTCCAGCATCAGACTGGAACTTTTTATCTTTCAAGTGACGCTGTCTCTAATTTTCCAGATATGACCCTTAGATAATGGAATACAATGTAATAAAATTCCCTGTATTGTTGCAGGCTATAAAATATGTCTGAAAGACTATAAAAGATGTTTAACTTCTGGCTTTCAGCAGTGTGCAGCAGAGCTGCTCACAGAGCTCATGCACTGAACTTTAAGAATTGGAAGGACAAAATACATTCTCAGTAATAACTTAAGACCATTCAAAGACCAATAACAGGGAAAAAATATTTAGTACAAAACTAGTACTTTTTTTAGTAAAAAAACTTTAGTACAAAATTTGTTAAAATGCATTTGGCCTTTGTGATTTATGCTTTGTTTTTTTTTTAACTGTGATCATACCTATATCTGGCCTTTTGAATTCCTTTCAGTAAGTTGTACATTTCTCATCGCTGTTTCTTTGAGTTACATGTTTCTTTGAAAGCCTAAATGCCCCACTAGGCTTTCCTACACGTTTTATTGATGGGAAGAAAAACATGTTGATGTCTGCTAATCCTATTTGTTTGCAATAGCACAGAGGTTCTCCATTTTAATTTCAAGTGTTGATCTTACCTTTTTCTTTTTTACTTTTCCTAATAAGAATTGCAGAGTTAACACTAAATGTTATCATCTGTGTGTATAACACCTACTCTACTACACGTAGAGATAAATTGTGCATTCTTACCTTTTTTGGAGCCATTATTATTGAAAAGATTGTTGTAAAAATGTAAGTCAAGAATTTATGAAACATAACAATAGATTTAGTTTGAAAATCAAGCAAACAAAACCCCCACAGCTTTCTGAAAAAATAGATGGCTGGATAAAAAAGTTGTACTGGTTTGAATAATACAGGTAATTTATAACTATGTGGGATGCCATATAAAGATAGCTAAATATATTTTACTCTTTAAATTTGTAGTACATTTTTGCAACTGCTGAGTGATCTGATCTCAGAAAGTCCTGCATATACTCCCTGCATATCATCACATCCATGCATGTCATTTGCATAAATTCTGTGTGAAAGTGGTCAAATAATGGAACAAATTGTTCAGAGAGATTTCACAATCTTCAAATTTCATATGGAGTTGAGTTACACTTGAGCAACCTGATCTGACTTTGGAGAAATAGCTCTTGTCTTTCAGAGGTTCTTGCCAGCCAAAACGGTTTTGTGATTATAAGTCAGAAATAAAATTACTATGATTGCTTAAAGTGGTTACATAGCACAGTTATTGATAAGAGGAGAAACAGCTGATACAATAAGGAGTTTTTGCAAGCTGCTGGACATCCTTAGCTGGTATGCAAATCTTCTCCCTCTTAATGTAGTGGGATCACACAACAAAATATATTTTCCTCAGAACATTTTGTGTTCGGGTTTTTTTAATCCCCAGAAGAATTTATCCCAAGAAGTATAATCTTTTGATTTTGTTCTAGGGGTGAAATATCATAGTTTCCCTGGCAACTTTTGATTTACTGCAGCTTTTTTTCTGCTTCTCTGTAATTCTTTCTGCTATTCTTTTTACATACACATTCTACTAAACAATAATCAGGTCTTGAATTTATAATTCATCCTCCCTGAAATGCTTCTACTGCCAAAGTTAGATTGTTTAGTGAGTCCTCCATGTTCCTGCTTCTATTTCTTTTAATTCATAAATAATATGGACTCGTAGGGTATTTTTTGTTTTGTTTTGTTTGTTTCCTAAATGCATAACATTCTTCCATGCCTTATTTAAGGGTTATGTAATGCAAGAAATTTAAAAAAAAAAAAAAACAAAACCAAGAAACCAACAAACAAAAAACCCCAACTGAACTCCAACTCAGGAGCAAAGAGACTAAGGCATAATGAAAAACAAAGCAGCACCAGAAGATGAGCCCTACAGAAGACATATGAAAACATAAATTTTATTTACCCATTAACTCTCTGGTTTCAGAACACTTAATTTGAGTGAACTTACCTCATCAAAGTAAATTAATCTAAATAATTTTCTTGTAATATCCAAGTTTTGGCTGCTAAATTTTGCAACCAGTGGACAAGTAGATTGCAAACCATATTTCTGCAAGGATCACTTGTTTTCTGCATTGGTTTGATGGCAATTTCTCTATTAGGACAAAAGTTAGTATAGTACCTCTGGATATGCCATTTGTGGGACCAATACACAAATGCTATGCACAAGTTCCAGATACAATTTTTCCTGGAGAGCAATAATACACTGTATAGAGCAAAAAATTGAAGTAACCGGAATACTTTAAAATAATTATTTATGTAAAAAGGTTGAAGGATTTTCATCTATTCGCTTTTACAAAATTAATATTATCAGGTGTTCTGCTTCTAGTCTATAGTGATGCAGAAAAAAAAAAAAAAGCTTGATAAAGAACTCAAAATCTCCAGATCTTTTCTTCATTTTATTTTTCATTTAAAAAAAAAAAAAAAAGCAAAGCCATATAATTTGTTCTTCCACATATTTAGACTAGAAGAAATATATAGTGAGATAAACATGTCTATAGACCACTACCATGACTTACTGAATTTCCATCAAACGTTTCTAAAAATAATTGGTTTTGTTTTCTTTTTAAATATAGATCAGAAAATATAGTTCCAAAAGAAGATAGACCAAGAAAAAATTATATTAGATGAAACAATATAGCTACTGGCAAACACTGATACAATGTTTGTACACTTTTAAGCAAAAAATTCCTCAGTTTGATTAATCAGAAAAATGAATATAGAATGTGCAACTTCTTAATAATATATCACTCCTGAGTTTTCACATAACCTGACAGGTTGTAACCCTCATGGAGGAGGTGAAGAAGAAGGTAAATAGAAGAAATATATTTTAAAATTATCTTAGAGTACATAAATACTTTTCATTTTTTGAAGTTTAAACAATTAATTAAAAATTAAAATTACAACAATTATTTCCAAAATCAATCATGACTTCAAAACACAATTCAAGAAACGGTCTTATAGGATGGGGAACTCTTTGGGTACATTTTAACGCAATGATTTAAGACTGTAAACACAATGTTTTAAAATTATGAACATTCACATTGGTACCTGAAAGGAAAGCTAGAAGTAAAACATATACTTAATATGCGTTGATAACTACAAATTAATTTTTTTCACAGCTCAGAATTTACTGTTATGAAATTCACAAATTATGTTATTTATTATGTAGCTTCAGTTTTATAGGCAAGGTTCAACCCCTACTTGCTTGTAGGTGAGATTGAATTTGCAGACCCAGTGAACTGAATGAGCACATAACAAATGGGAGAAATACACCAGCTGTGTCAGTTTCCCATGTCAGAGTATGGGTTTATGTGCTGTAATCAACCACTTTAGTGTGTAATTATAAAATATTTTGTTCATATATCTGAACTTACAGAGTTTTCCAGAGTTTCCTGGTAAACAGGCTTTAAAAAGTTTAAAAACATGCTTTGAGATAAGCAGTATGCCTTCAGTTTAGTGAGGCCAGGAGTAGAAAACAACTCATGCAAGAAATGACAGGCATGAAAATAATGAAGGATACTTCAGGAAGGATTTAGGAGGTAAAAATATATCTTTCTGTAACTTAACTTTCTTACAGAATCACAGAATCACTAGGTTGGAAGAGACCTCCAAGATCATCAAGTCCAGCCCATGCCCTAACACCTCAACTAGACCAGGGCACCAAGTGCCACATCCAGTCTTTTTTTAAAAACATCCAGGGATGATGACTCCACCACCTCCCCAGGCAGACTACTCCAATACTTGATCACTCTTGCTGTAAAAAATTTTTCCTAATATCCAACCTATATTTCCCTTGGCACACCTTCTTAGTGTCCAACAGTAATTTTACAGCATTAGAAGGCATGAAAATTTGTACAAAATCTAGATAACATTGAAGCTAAAATAAGGAGCCATCCTTGAAATGAAAACTGTTCAGGTTAGTATGATAAATACATAAATAATGTATTTAATTTATTTAATTTTTCTACTCTTTGAAGTCTTTTGTTTTAAGACTGGCATGGAATTTCATAGACCCATACTCTACAAAATTGCCTCAGAGATTAGAAACCAAAATAATTATTTTCTGGGATAAAGAACAATTCTTTTTCAAAAAAAACACATTAATGTACTAAATTGACAAACGACACTGAGCATCAAAGAGTTTTCAAATTCTTTCATTAAGTTTGAAGATGATATCTGAATGGAGGAGTGGCTGATAAGGGAGAGGGTTGCATTGCCAACAAAAAGGACCTCAACAGGTTGAAGGAATGGGATGACAGCAGTGACATGAAGTTCACCAAACAGTGTCAAGTTCTGCACCTGGGGAAGAACAATTCTATACACCAATACATATTGGGGCTTTACAGATGCAAAGGAGCTTGTCAGAAAAGGACTTACAAGGTGTCCTGGTGGACATGAAGTTGAACATGAGCCAGCAGAGAGACTTTGTGGTAAAAGCATGAAATGGTATCCTGGGCTATTAGACAAAGTGTTGAGAGCAGATTAAGGGGGGGTGACCATTACTCTTTATTCAGCACTGGCGAGGCCACACCTGAAGTTCTGGGTCCAGTTCTGGGCTCCTCAATACAAGATGTAGAACGAACTTCAGAAGGTCTAACAGAAGTTGACAATGATAACTAAGAGAATGAATCAGGTCTCCATTTAGGAGGCTGAGAGAGTTACATGGAGAAAAAGCTCAGGGAGGATCTCAGCAATGTGTATAAACGCCTGGAAGGAGGGTGCAAAGAGGACAGATCCAGGCTCTTTTCAGTGATGGCTTGTGACAGAAAAAGAGGCACAAACTGACAAATGAGAGATTCCATCTGAAAATCAAGAAACACTTTTTTATTACTTTAAGGGCAACTGAACACTAGTACAAGTTGTTGAGGAAAGTTGTGGAATCCCTCTTCTTGGGGATATTGAAGCCTGATCCAGACACAGTCCTGGGAAACCAACTCCAGGTGAGCAACAAAGTATGAGCAGGGAGTGTTGGAGCAAATGACCTCCAGAGGGCTCTTCCAACTACAATTATTCCATGATTCTGTAAAGCATTGTCCCTTAAAAATTCAGATAACTTTATATCTTTTCTATTTTCATAAAATTTGGCCAACTTGGTAACACAGAAAAATATCCTGGCAGGCTTAGAGTAAGGTAGATAAAATTAAAAGTTATGCTTGTCTGTAGAGTCACTCCTCTGCCTTTTTGAAAATTTGTCACCCAAACTTTGTGCTGTAAATTCATTACAACATTAAAGAATTCATAAGGAAGAAAAAAACAAACCCCTTGACTCATTGATTGCTTGCATATTCCAACTTCTTTAGAAGGAAGTAGGTTGGTGGTCTGTGCTATGAAACCCAAAGTACATTATTTTGCTGGCACCAGTGATATTTATTCCCCTTCATTACTTCTGTTTGGCACAGAAAACAATACAAAGATGGTCAGCATTGACTTCACTCATACTTGCAGTCTCCTTGAAAAGATTTTCATTCATTTCAAGCTGCCTATCCCATCTTCAATGCAGAAAGAAATAGTCTTAATTATGGATCTTGAATTGAGGATCCACATGCTATTTTGCATACAGTAAATATGATTATCAGTTGAATGAGATTCCTTACAATGGGATCATCAATACCTGGATAGCTAATTTTCATTCTCTGCGCTCAGGACTTGAGTCTTGCCATATTTATTTTGAACTTCCATTTGTCTGCATTTGGCCTATTCTTAAGAAAAAAAAAAAAAAAAAAAAAAAAAAGTAGGACTTTTAGGTTAACAGAAAAGTTTGCATAGATAAAAACTGTTCTTCTAACCAGAGAAAAGACTTCAGGTATGTGTCCTCATTAAAATTCTGCCATTTGTCTTAGCATATTGAAAGTCTAGATTGCTGAAACCCAAACAGTCACATGTGTTGAGATGTTGAACCCTTGCTTGCTTTAGTGCCCAAATGAGACAGAGAATGGCTTAGCAACCAATGTAGTAAATTCTTCTGTAAATTGTGCTATTGTCCACTTCGGCTGCCAGATAAAGCACCTTATATGGTCAGAGATATGCTCAGACCTAAAAAATAAGACAGAAGACTGAAAGAAGTCATTATCAACTCATTGGAGCACTCTTTTCACAAAGATTGAATTTAAACTGTTAAGGAAATATGCCAGTGCAGCCTCATCTGTTATGGATATTTCTAAAAATTATACCTCCTTACTTGATTTTGAGGAATGCAATATAATAATTCCATTTGTTACTATATCTTACTGACGGTGCTATGGTCATTTAATGAATTATGCAGATACTTTTTGTGTTATATAAATTGGGTTTTATAGAGTTTCTCTTGGGGAACATAATTGGGTGAATACAATTTAGGTGCCATTTGTGTTTATTAAGAATAATGAAAAGGGAACAAGTTATCTCAGCAGTCAATTACCCTTCTTCAGCATTTATACTGTAATTCTAATAATTGAGTCTCAAAGCTTATGAACAGAAGAAAAAAAAATTGAGAACTTTGCAAATTTTTTCTTGCCTAAACTTGTACATACTTTCAGAAGTAAAGATGTGAAAAAATGTTTGCTTTATCTCTCTCTCTCCTCTCTCTCTCTTTCCATATATATATATATATATATGCACATGCATATAAATGCATCCAAATATTTAACACTCTGGCTGACAGTTGCATAACACCACATTCTAAGAAAAAAATATTAAAAAATTTGGAGGCTATTTACTCTGGAAGGATGTGAATAGACAAATTGGAAACAAATCAGTTAAAGTACATAAAGTTAAAAGATTTATATATGTTAATTTTATAGCTAAGACACTGAAGTGAAGATACTCATGAACAAATAAGAAACCCAAGGGGTACCCAACTATCAAAATAACATCAACTCTACACTTAATGTCTCTTTCTATAAAAATAACAAGGCAGTATGACTATTAAAACCATTTAAAAATGTAATATCATATATAATAAAAAACTTATATATACTATCATGTTATGAATAGACTTTTTTTTTTACAGAAAAAGGATCTTTAAAAATTTTAAAAGGATAAATTTTTATGCAGTTTTGTGGACTTCACCTTGTGATGCCAGACCAAAAAGGTATTAAAATCTATGCGTCTCTCTAGTTAGACTGAATTAGAAGCCTTCCATCAGGCAAGAAAAAAATAGGCAGAAAAGACTTTAAAGTCACAAAAAACCTGTACAAAACATTGATTTTTTTAACTTTTGTAGTAATCCTACTTGTATTAGTATGCAGGTAATACTCTGTTCAATAAACACTGCAAATTGTTTGTGGATATTTTAGTCACGTCTCCTGATTGTTTGTCACAGTTGCAAGATCTGTCAAAGATTTTTACAAAATGAAATATTATGTAAATCTGAAAATATGTAATTTATTAAGAAATGCTTCTGAACTATGAAAAGAGGTTTGTAGAGGTGAATTCATTGGACACTTAGTATTCAAAGCATCTTCCTTTCAGATTCATGACATTTGTCCTGCACAGATTTGTTTATGTTTTCACTCCATTCTGTCTTGCAGAAACACTAAGTCATCTACCTTGAACAATATGGTTCCTATTATCAGCACCCTCTGGTACTGAAAACTATTCTTGCTGTAGCAAAATGAACCTTAAATACCATATAAAGTATTAGGAACTAGATGCCAGTTGGGAACTAGCACAAAAAGTAAATCGACCAGTAAACACAATACATACAATTTTCTCAAGCCAGACTGCATTACTGCTTTTGAGACTTTGAGAAGAGCAGAGAACTTTGTAATATGTAGCTTCCATCAGAACCATAGGAAGGTGGGGTTTTGCTTGCCCATGAAAGTTAAAAAGAAAGGTCAAAGCCATGTGAGGCCTAAGTATTAAATTCTTTCCACTTACTCTTTGAAATACTTGGTCACATGGATTTCACTACTAAAAATTATATCTCAAGTTGTTTGTGTATATTTTTTTCTCTGCTATAGATTTATGTGAAGAACTTTAGAGTAGACATTGAGCCATAGACTGTATGAACACAGGCTATGGTCATCAAACCACTGAAAGCAATGGGAAAGAAAGATTTCTTTTCACTGGAATTCTGGACTTATTTTATTGTACTCTATGGTTGCTGAGGTCACAAAAGGAATGTTACCAGAATGTCAGCCTCAGGATGTTTGGTCCTTATTAAGTCCTTATTAACTTCTGTGAAGCTAAACAACAAATAAATTTCATTATGTCACATTAGCATTCACAGTCTGGCTTTCTCTCCTTTTGGGTTTATTTCTATCAGTTACAAATGAAGGCAGAACTGAGAATTAAGGACAGTTGCCATGAGTTAATACTGAACTGCTGTGCCAAATGTGAAACACACCATCATCTCATGATATGTTGTTTCAGCACTGCTGAAGGGCAGTGATGATCATCTGTGTTTGCATAAGTATATATATATATATCTATATGTATGTGTGTGTGTGTGTGTATGTGTGTGTGTACAGAGGTAAAAAACTGACCTGGGTTTAAATACCTGGGTTTATGTTTTTTGACAGATCTTTTTTAATTTGATTGAATCATGTGGCATCACATGGATTGACACTTGGGCTATCCAGTAGAAGAGCATTCACCAAACAAATGTCTTCCAGCTGAAGACTAACTGCAGGTAAATATCTTCAAAGAAAAACCTGAAGTGCTGACATATTTCATAAGGCTTTTGAGGCAACCCTGACTTTGAAAACCATGTGTTTATATATATATATATATATATGTGTATTTCTTCTTCCTATAAAGCTCAGAAGTAAAAAGTTGCAGCATTGGCTGATTGACTTCACTATTTTGGAAGTGCACCTTGGTAAATGTAAGGGTTTGGTGTTATGTGAGAGTACAGTGAGAAGAAAAGGTCTTCTGAAGAGAAGATATAAAGACCAGTGCCTCAGTAATTTTGTGCAATTTCCCAGTCTTAGAAGAAAGTATATGTTTTATTTCACATTTAACTATTTTTCCATGGGTGAAATACTTAAAACATACAAGCTGATTCCAATAATTTCTCATCCTAATTATTTTGAGAACTTATTATTCTATTTGACAGAGAAAACTATTTTGCTGTGATACTTTTGTAAATGATGTTGCAAGGTCACCTTAAAAAAAATAACTCTGCAATATTGTTCTTCATTATGATAATGAAATGAGACAAACAGCACTTAGAATAAAAATTCATTAATATTTATTTGCAAAAGCTTCATTTTCTTGAGGAGGAATAATACTTTACAGAACTTTTTATTCATTGTCATGCAAAAAACACATCAATCAAAACCAAGACATCATTGCTTCACAATGGTGAAAGGATATTTAGTTTGAAAAGTCAAGCATTCAAAAGGTACAAAATGCTAAAATTTAAACATTTTTATAAAGAAATATAATTATTTCATTCTTTTATGTTGAATTTCTGATATATTTTGTTTTCTATGACTTTTTTCTCACATGGTAAAATCAATTTCAACTTCTGATTATTTATAATTATTAGAGAGCAAAATCCATGTATTTACAAAACAAGAAGCAAACAGTCATAATTATTTTATCCATATTTATATATTTTACTGCCTTTAGCGTGTTTCTTGGCTTTATTTTTGTTATCTAAGTCATCATAGAATTTTAGAATTTCAGAATCATGCAGTGGCTTGGGTTGGAAGGGACCTTAAAGGTACTCCAGTTCCAACTCCTCTGCCATGGGCAGGAAGAGCTTTCACTAGACCAAGTTGCTCAGAGCCTCATCCAACCTGGCCTTGATAACTTCCAGGGATGGGACATCCACAGCTTAACTTGGCAGTCTGTTTCAGTGCCTCATCACTCTCACAGTAAAGATTATCTTCCCAATACCAATTATCTACCCAAACCTATGCTCTTTCAGTTTTTAGCTATTCCCCCTCATCTTCTCTCTACACGCTTTTGTAAATATTCTCTGTCTTCCTTGTAGATTCAGATTATGGATGGCCACAATGATGCCTTCTCTTTTCCAGGCTGAACAACTCCAATTGTCCTAGCCTTTCTTCACAGGAGAGGTGCTCCATTCCTCTCTCTTAGGATGGCCATATTTCACATAGGCATTTAAATGTTTAGGTGAATTGGGACTGAATGAACTTCTGAGATCAAAATGTCCTTTTTTTTGGCCGCCTTTTGTTACTAGATCAAGCAAGCCAACATATGATAAGAACACTAAGTAATCTTATTTCATTATGGACTCAGATTGATGCTTCATCCTCTTCGACAAGATATGATGATATTTGAATATAGTCAGTGAGTCACAGATGTCACTGTAGCCAACTGATTCAGAGAGTATCAGTTTCTCAGGATGACACCTTTGTTTTTCTAAGCTGTATGTCTATGTGCCTGGCCAGATGAGTTTTACAAGGCAAGTGTGACAGAGTATGAATCAAAAAAACCAACCAACCAACCAACCAACCAAACAAAAACAAAACAAAACAAAACAAAAAAAAAAAAAAAAAAGGGAATTAGTGCTATATCCTAGCAGCTGTGTAAGTCTTATTAGTGTCTGCTGCTCAACTATTTCACATGATCTGGATGTAAGTGCTTCAGGCAGAGTTCACAATCATGACAATGAAGCTGTCTCACAGGAACTGTTCAAATAGCTGACTCAGGATCAGATTTCACACAGGCCATAGGACTATAATTATTCCTCAAGGCCTCATGTAGCCGAGAGAAGCTGGAAAAGGAACTTGTTACTAATGAATTGAGATAGTTCAGTATTACACACAATCTGCTCATCAGAGCTAGCAACATGGAAATAAATCTTATTCTAGAAATAGGAGTCATACTGTATCACTTCTGAAGGAATAATGAAACAACTAGGAATCATATATATGTATTATTGAGGCAATTCTTATTGTTTCACAACTTCAATATCTTACTAATCTTACTAGAATATTAAGAAGCAGATTATTTTGTTCTCAGTAATCCGGTAGCACAAGTATCTTGGTAATATTTAGGAATTTTGTTAGGGATGGTTCGATGCTTACAGAAAAACAATGGGATTTATTAATCAGGAATCAACACTAATATTCTCCTTCATGCTGGGATTTCTTCTAATGATCAACAATCTGAAAATCCTCCCTACTAGCTATCATTATAAATATTTTACTTTCTTTCTAATATTAATCACTGTCAAAATTTTCTGTCAGTAATTCAATTCATAGATCTATTCACTAAATGTTTTAGGAACAGCTATTCAAAAGGTGTCAATGTGACAACATCAAATTCCTGGTAATTACACAACCTGATTTGGTTGAAATATTTGTTTGTATATAGTTAGTGACATATATACTATGATATAAGCAATGTATTCTTGTTACTTTTGTTGCCATAAAATCAAATTATTTGAAAACTAACACTAACCTGACAAACTGTATTTCAAAAGTAAAAACTCAACACAGGTTTTCAGAAAGCACTAAAAAATTAGAAAACACAAAGGCATCTTGATTAATATCCAAGCATTAGCTGAGAGTGAAATCAGTCTGCAAGGAAGGTAATGTCTTTCTGGTACAATGAATTAAAAGAAAACAAACAAGGCTTTCTTATTCTGCAATTCTAAATAGAAATATCTTCCATTAGCAACAGAAAGTCTCCTCCTTGCTCTCCCCCTGTGGTGCAAAGTCATTTATGGAACTTTTTGCTTTCTCTCACAAGATTCTTCCCAAGTAGCTTTAGAAATATGATAGACTTCAGTTGCCTTCTACAGATTTTATATCTCTAATGTCTACAACTGAGATTAATAATAAATCAGAGAGGTTAAGTTGTTTGTAAAGGAATAAGTACAAAACATAGTATGAGCCAACTATTCATTTTCTAGCAGGTAGTATGTCAATGTATTTGGACTATAATATTTAAAACTTTAAGACCAGTAAGTTATCAATTAATGGTGGAATGTGGTGTCAGAATTGTATTTGCTTATTGCAATGTATTTTTGTGTATTGAAAGAAAATCAAACACTTGTGAGTGGTTGTTCTATTAAAATAACATCTATTTCTTTGTTGAATTAAATATATATGGGTAAAAATAAATATCCATAAGGGTAAATAGAATTTTTAAATCTGCTCTTTTTTTTGTATTATTTATTATGCATTTAAGACTAGGCAACTTTAAAACATGATGTTAATGTGATCTTAATCTTCCTGTTATAAAATTCTTGACCCATACATTTGGCATAGTTTTAGCAACTCAAGTGTAAAACTGTTCACTCAAGTCTTCAGTCAAAAAAGTGCTTATTTCCCAGATGACGAATGAACTTTAAAAAGCCACATTTTTAGTTCAGAGAGTCTTTAAAAAATGTGAAAAAACTTCTGTGATGACTAGTTGACTTTAAACTTCATAAAGCAGAACAAAGTGTATACACTGTGAGGCAATATTTCTCATCAATAAAGCATCAATGCCTTGAAAAATGTGTGAGAAGGGAAATAAAATTCACAGTCCAAATATTCCTGATGTAATTCAAGGTCATGCTGAAGACTGTCTCGGTCCAATCTTTCTGTCCAGAGAGTTTAAGACCTCAGAATATAGTTCAAAGATGCCCTGTCATCGCTGACTTCTTTAGTAACAACCAAAGAAGATTTTTGAAGTAAAAAAAAAAAAAAAATTGTGCAGAATGAAATTGTGGAAAGATGTCTGGGGATGAAATTGGAGGAAAATAAGAAGTTATACAGAAATTATAGGGTAGCATACAGTTGCTACCCCCTGGATGAAATTCTCACTAGCACCCACTAAGAGGGATGGAATGGAGGCGGGAGCAGAGAGGGAACACACAGCCAAGGCTCTGCTGAAATCCTTGCAGGGAGGAGAACTTGATAGCACTTTACAGTTGAGAAGCTGCATAGCAACTGTCAACCAGGGGAGATGGGAGAAGATGTCTTACTGTTGACCCAACAATGCAATAGCATGCTTTCATTCTTTCTAAGTCACCTAAATCATGTACCAAGAAATCTGAGATTGTCATTCAGAGTATTTCTGGCTGGGCCAAGGCCAAGTAGAGGTTAACTTTAATGCTCTGACAAGAATGCACGAACCTTTACTGGAAAAGTATGGTTTGTTTGTAAAAGAAATTTATATTTTTCTTGTATTTTTCTGGGTTTTTTCTTTCCTTCTCCAGAAATAAAATGCATTACCACTTTTTAAGACATGAAAACATTCCTTAAAGATTATAACTCAGTTTCAACATGCATTATTCAAAGGCGACCTTGATTTGAACCATAATATATGATGATCATTCTGCTCAACAGTGAAGTTCGAATTAAGCATTGATCCGTGGAGAAAAATGTGAGTTTCCTAATAAGACTTAAAGAGGTACAGCCTCTAGACTGCAGATGCATATCCACTGTACAGTTAAGTGCTTCAAAAATAAACACATGGGCAGTAATAGGGAGGACTGGGAAACAGTGGTCTGTGTTCATAATTTGTTCTCAGGCAACAAAGAACTGATAGAAATTATTTACTGAATCATTTCAACAAATGGCTACAGTAAAGAAAACATATCTTGAAGGACAAATACTACAAATAATAACTCTCACAAAACAAAACAAAACAACAAAACCCATTTATCATCAGGCACCATTTCCCATTGGAAGATGGGAACATACTATCTCAAATGAACAAATAGTACATTTTAAATTGTGTTTATTTTACTTCCATAGCTTAAGTTATAATGAACAATCAGAGAGGACTCTATAAGTAGTTCCACAATAATTTTAACATTTTAGGACATGAGAGGAATTTAAAAATGAAAAATCAATGAAACTCATGATCCTCTCTGTGTTGAAAAACCAATATAGCAATCTTATTCAAGCAAATTTGACACAGAACAGATACACTCTCAAGAAATTTTTAATCTTTTAACTTCCTTTGTGCTAAAGATTCTGGGTTTTAAGCACTTTTATCAGAAACATTTTGTTATACTAAAGACTGCATGTATCTATAGTTTAAGTGCATTTGCCCCATTTTCATGAAAAACAGTTTATTGCATTTTAATTTTTTTTAATTTTCTTTTCTCCACCCTTTGTCATTTCTGGGCTAAACACCTTCTTCCAATATTTCCTCATACATCACATTTTCTAAATGCTGGTTGTTGATTTTTTAAAATATTTTTTACTCTTTTCAGTTATTCAGTTTTTTGAGACAGGATTATGAGAACTGGGCACAAAACTTCAGCTGAGACCTTATTATTCATTCACAGTTCACATTTCTCATATGCAGGCGATCTGTTCATTCATCCCAGTAAGATTTTTCTTGTTTTTTCTCCCAGTCCTAGGGATTAGAGGACAGATGTTACTGATTGGTCACTCAGGATCATTATACTGTCTTGATCTAAGGATTATTTGTGTCAGCCGTGTCACTACTTAAGAACTCTAAAAATGACTCCTTTTGGCTTTCTGTCCACATATACACAATGATAACATGTGCAATGATTGTGGAAGCTGCACCATAAATACAAAATATTTATACCACCAAAAAATAAAGTAATAGTGTTGCCTAGCTAGCAGTAAAGTATGAACACTATTTAATTCAGAAAGAGAAAAAAATGGAGAAAATCAGTATTATGGTGAACTGCTATTGGAATCCACTGGCAATAACACCATGTTCATGAATCAAGATGTGTTCCGAAAAGAAGAAAAATGGAAATTAGTTTGTTTTTTTTTTATTTAGATAGAAATACCAATTACTCACTTTAAAATGTATAATATACCAATTTGTATGATCAGAGATAGCATGTATTTGATTCTAAGCTGTATATTTTTTAACTGCAATGAACAGCAAGAGAATTTTGTTTTCACATGAGAAGACAAGCTGATGCGCACAAAACTAAATCAAAACTATTTAAAATTACATTTTTATAAAAAAAATTAGAAAATGACCATAAGCACATCTGTTTAGATAAGTCCATAAAGACTCCTAAAAGAAATTCTTCAAATGTTTATTCCTGATTTAAAATTTATAATGTTATTATTTCAGAGATTTCAAACCTTGAAAAGTGAGAGAAACTATATGAAAAAGCTCACAGGGCAAACACAGCAACTGTATTGTTTATGTTTGTACAAGCAAAACATTCTAAACATAGATGAAGTTTTTGTAGGTTTTTTCTTTATATATATTTTTAGACCTGAAGATAAATCTGAAAGAATTAGTATTACTATAACAACCAAGTTCCATCCCTACATACATACTCCACGGAGAATAGTACTTTTATCATAGTGAGTAAAAATCAACAATATCCAGTCTGGGTTTAAGGTGGAATACAGGACATGGGAAATGGATTTTTCTCTAAATAAGTGCAGACACTTGAATTAATTAGCAAAACATGTAATCATGAGGCACAAGCAGCCATTTCTAGAGTTGATTCAGCATATAAAACAAGTACAAAACTCCCTCAAATAGATTAGCTAGGTTGTAGCTGTGTTCTAAAAATATATTTTTTCTCTGTACTTACCATCAAGAGAAGTGATGGTGGCTTGATGTGGAGAGCTTTACATTGTCAGCTTCTCCCCCCAGGTAAAATGGATCCCTCCCACAGCTGCTTGCACAGAGTGGTGAAGTACCTGCTTTATCAGTTCTCAAAATGCACTTTTGAACTGTGCACGTTCCATCTAAGCAGTTTTTTCACACAGACAGAGCAAGTAATGGCAGTGATGGGTCAGGCATCTTCACAGATTCCCTACATGTGTTTGAATTTTCACTGCTGTGCACAAAACAGACAGGTTGCTAGGGATGCTCATGGGCTTTCCTATAGAATCACTGTTTGGTAGACAGTACAAGAGTTAATGTGCATTGTAATCCCATTGAAGATCAGGCAAATAATTCTAGCTTTTACATCATCAGATTTAGCTTTGATTCCTTCACATGTCAGGGTATGAAAATAAAACTAATTATGGGGTTATGTGTGTCTACTACCAAGAAATTTCAGTGCGAATCACAGTACAATGATGTCATCATAGTACCAAAATGTCATGAGGGAAAACAAAAAATGTACTGCAAATCATTCCTATAAAATTATAAATTGAAATTTGAGGATGAGATAATAGGACTACATAGAGTAGTCTGACACTACAGAAAAAGTGCCACAGCATTTTTCATTTTGAAATTAATAACGCTTGAGAAAGCTTTTACAAAAAGTAAATAAATAATTTCACAAATCTGAAATGAAAAGCGCTCCTTTAGTTCTTCCAGCAATGTTATTCAGGACAGCTTCCAACAGATTATCATATGCTTTTATTGCTATAATTTTACAATATTTAAGCATAATCTCTATATGATATAAAGTGGTAAAAAAAAAGCAAATCAGATAAAAAATAAAAATCCATGTAAGCAAAATATTACCTGCCCAGTGAAAGAACCAATCTTTCACAAGTGAGGAATGATCCAGAACTGAATGGACTTTTATTTGTAAAATCTGTGATTAGAAGAAGTTAAATGCAGTCACCTTGCTCATATTACAGCACTGCTTCCATCAGTAGATTGATCAAAAAATAATGAGACTCTCAACAATAGACTTGATTTGAAGTTCAGAAGCCAAGAAAAATAGTCTTGGCTGTCCACTGGAAAATCTTATGGGAGGTGGTATATCTTACTTTTACTAGAATTTAAAATACTGCACAACAAACTATAAAATTTATGAGACAAATGTTTATATATCTTCTTTGGGTAATGACATAGTTCTTGTTCTCAACACAACTAGAATTTTTTTTATAACCATATTATCATTCACTGTACAGAAATATGCTTCTTTGGGTCTCAAAATAATATAGGAGATATCATACTACATACTATAAAAAACCATTTGGAAATCATTTATGGTATAAACCCACTTATATTTGAATATTTTTTGGCTTGGCTACATACATCTTCTAACAGCTGTTTAAAATAATACACCATCAATTATTTAAAAAAAAATAATTTTAGAAATCATAAATACGCAGAACTACCTGAAAAGCCCTCCTAGCTTACCACACAATGTAAATTTCTGAAACACGTACCCAGAAATCTGCAGAGTAACTCTGATTTATGAAAAGAATTACTTGCATTACTTTATTTAGAAACTTAAAACTCTTATAATTGTCTCATTCTTTAAAATTATTTGAAAGCATTTCTTCTTGTAGGAAAGGAGGGGTTGAGAACTCTGATTCATACAGGAAAAAACATGGGTTATTTTAAAATTAGTGACTGACAATGAATTGAAAATAAGTACCAGTTGTGAGAGCAGTGTTTGAGTTTGAACTGTTTTTATGAAAACAAAAATGAGTGTGATTCACTTGTTATCTGATGTTCACTCATTATATAATGTTCCCCATGTTGTGATATTAATTTATTCTCATCAGTAAAGAAATGAACAAACAAACAAAATGAAACAAACAAAAAAAAAAGCGGAGATGTTCCATGATGTCCTTGAGCCATGTAGTCAATGAAATACAAGGATCTTAATTAAAGACAAAAGCTTCCTTTGTATGATAAGCAAAATGAAAACACACAAAAAATTCTCATATGAAAGCCCTTGGAATGTGGAATGTTTTCCCACTTCACAAAGTTCAAATGGGGGGGAAAAAGCATCAAAATCCCAAAAATTTTAAAAGCATATTTTATCAAATTATAAAAATCTCAACACAGTTATTCTTCTCAAAATACCCTTTTCTTCCTCTCTTGTCCAAAACTAATTTATTTTATTTTATTTTATTTTATTTTATTTTATTTTATTTTATTT